>CM066205.1:46022005-47222005 GCA_033675395.1 Rhodiola chrysanthemifolia
GCTCTGATACCATATCGACGTATGCTGTTAAGCTCGTCGGAGATGGCGATCGGAAGCTTCGTTCAGTCTCATACTAACCGTGGGTTGTATTTTTAAATTAATTATTTACTGTGTCACAGTTTATCATATATATATATATATATAATATGTATGAATAAAAATTAAATGGGGAGCACTCGGTTGAGGCGAGATTGTAAGAATGAGGCAGTGAGACACGTTGTGAGTCACTCATTATGATGATGTGGCAGGGAATAGTGCAGGAATAGAGCAGGAATAGTTTTTTGTTTTTTGCTTTTGATGGATTTTTTGTAGTGGGACACATGTCGCAAGGAGATGAATTTGACGGTTGAGATGAATGGATGAGATCGTGCATCACTGCCTCACACTCAGGGGTGCCTCATTTGAACGCTCCTTAAAATTAAATTATCGTTTTCTTGATCTATGTTCATAAGGGAAAGACTCTAAAAAAAATACAAATTTTTGGTTGAATTAGGAAAATAATAATTTTTTGGTATTTGTACACGTTATCTAGTAAGTTGTGACTCTGCAAATAGTTATTTTAAAAATTATACAATTACGCTGTCAAAATGGGAGATACATAAGTAAAATTAAAATTATTAATTTAATGATCACATTAACATTAATGAAACGAAGCTAGCTAAAGCGGTTAATTTTAATTGAACTTTTGATTTTTCTCATTAATTGAAAATTTTATAATTATGATTTAAATTTGAAAACAGTAATAGTTGGACGCCCTCACCATATAGTTTTCACTAAATTGACTGCAGTGGACCCATTGTGCACCCGATCGAACCAAATCTGAATTGAACAGAACCGAATCGGTTTGGTTCATCTCCAAAATAAGGGCTTTTTCTTTCCAACAAGATAAAAGAGCGCCGAAATCCACCATCTTGTACGGCCCTCATCCAAGCTCGTTCCTCTTGATCGCGCTCCACATTCTAACGATGCTCCTGCTCTTGCTGTCAAGTTCATCTCACGATTGACTACAAGTAACCATTGCAGCCAACTCGACCTGCTGGGCCACCCATCTTATGACTACATCCATAAGCCAATCACCATCTTCCTCAAATCATCAATCAGAGTCCTTCCCTGTTGATGAAGCAATAAGTGGTCTGATGAACCATGAGGAAGCTATAGCCTCTGTCGTCGATGAAAGCGTTGTTATGAATATGATGGACAGTGCACAATTGTGGGAGAATCATAGTCACGGGGACTTTGATTCGGAAAGTGATGAAATTTACTCATGTGATGAGGAAGAGGAAGAAGATCTTTATGACTCTAATTCTATCCCCAAGCTGCAATTCAGGTGAACCCTAAACTCACAATGGTCCCTTTAGATATAATTTTTGGTAAAAAGAAAATGAAATTAGAAATGATCATTTATCATTTTAATAAATTGTTTTGTATTATTAATTATGTGCTTTTATTTTAGTTCAATTTGTTTTTATGGCAAAACAGATGCAGTTTCATTTTCATTCCAATTTTCTTTACATTACTTTAGTATTTTTGTTTTTCCCTCAAGAACCAAGCGAATAGGATTTGATAGTTGTGGATTTTAGAGAATGGTTCTTATTCAACAATCTGATAGTGAGACTTTTTGTTGTGTTGTTGTTTAAGGAATGATATGTGGCAAGCGGAGTGGAACGAGCACATGTCAATGGCTCAAGTGTTGAAAAACAAGGGTAAGATGGCAACTACAACTGGAGTAATTCGAGATGGAAAGCTTTTCACCTCGCTCGAGGAGACTTTGTAAGTGGCATGTATGATTATGCTCCACACTGATCTCATTCTGTGAATGCATCAAGATACTGCTATGCTGTTTGAACTTTGATCGCATAATATCAATGGCCCTTCTTTTATGAGTGCGATAGTGAAAATATATTGATGAGGCTCAGTTCTGTTGTATTGTTAGATCGATGGTGATTGAAATTACAGCCATAACAAAATAAGTAACCCTTTGGTGTTGCAAAATTGATCTTCACTGACCTCCAATTCATCATCCGTCTGAGAGATGATAACTTTTCTGAAGTATTAACTAAAGTGGATACTGCATAACTAGAAACATTTTTTGCAAGATATATAATCTAAAGGCCATGTACACAAGTTCAAGCTTTAGAAGCATTAGGGAATTTTTTTGTATGAAAACTCTAACACAAGTTACCCTGCTTAGGTTTCTTAGTGAAAGAGGAGCATTAAGTCTCGTGGCATCTGGCGACCCGGTTTCTTTAAAAGACTTGTATGAAAGAATTAGTGGAGAAGCTTGTGGTTGCTCTTGGGAATCGTTTGAAGCCTATAGATACCTGAAGAGCCTTGGGTACATCATTGGAAGGCATGGTGTTCCATGGACCATGAAAAGCAAGAAGAGCCTGGATCTGAGTTCGGTACATGAAGGTGCATTTGCGGACAACATAACCTTAAATAAAGGATTAGAGCATGATTTTTCTGTTATCGCCTTGGATGATCACACTAATTCTGGCGAACTCGATCCCCATTTTGATGTTTACTTGCCAAATAGCAAATTTAAAAAGTCATCTCCTGGCAATCCTAGCTTCAAGCTCCATGTTTGCAGGTAATTACCATTTTTGTGTCACTAAAGATTTATTTGTTTTACACTCAAGAGTCAAGGGTGCTAGCACCATTTAATCACTACTTGTAATCCAGTTGTAGAATAAGGTTACCACAGGTCCATAAGCTAGTTTTTGCCACCACATTTTTTTTATACAGGATGTACAGTTTTACAGGGCAAGGAGGACTCAATTGGTTTTCTTAACAGTTTAAATTTTCATTAGGTTAAATGTGAAATCTTATAAATTTTGTGAAGCATAAAGGAACATTTCCCCAGGATTTATCAGTGTGGTCTAGAAGTTCCACCACTCGATCAGCTTTAATAATAAGTATCAGTTAGCTTTATAATCGTAAGTTCTCTCGTTTTAAAGTTTGGTGCTGACTTGGTGTTTTGCAGGGGTCGCCCACCTACTAAACGTGATATTGAAATCTTGGATAGCAAATGTGAAGGCATTCCTCTGAAAATTTGTCATGTGGATCATGGCAGGGTCAGTTTCCTCTCTTTCACCGAGGCACAGCTTCCAGAACTAGGGTAAATGTTCAAGACCGACCAGTGTAGATTATTTATAGAGCTACAATGGTCTCACATAAAATATTACCCAGATGACTAACCGACTCGACGAAGATGCCTTGAATTGTTGTAAAATCTTCGTTGTATACTTGAACTACAAATAGATGCAATATGAAGGGGTCATCCACATTTGTTCAGAATCAAATTCTTAGTCAAATTGAATTTGAAATATTTTAGTCCGATTGCCTTTTAGTATTATTTTTTTTTCTTTTTAGAAAATGAAATATATTTTGGGCTAATATGTGTAATTTTGAAGATAAAAAATGTTTGAGGTTTGTAGTTGGACCCGTCTAAAGATGTACCTAGCCCATTTTCTCTAGGCCTAGTTAAACTGGGCCAGCTCAACTAACGAAAGCTCTTCCCCGAGCGCTGCGTCGGCAAGAATGTCGTCGGGAGCGTACGAAAAGGTCAAAGCAGGTCGGTTGACCTTCAAAGACGGCATGTTGGCCACCCGAAGCCGATCGATCGACAAGAAAAAGAAGAAAAAGAAGATGACGAACAACGATGTATCGGAGCCTCATTTGGATGACGTCATCAACAGCGAGAACGAGACTCGGATTAAAGAGGAAGGTGGTAGCGGAGAGGTTATTTACACTATTGACGCGGCGAAGAAGATGAAGTACGAGGAGCTTTTCCCTGTTGAGGCGAAAAAGTTTAGTTACGATCCGAAGGCGAAGGTTAAGTCGGTTGAGAAGGCTTTGGATGACCGCGTGAAGAAGAAAGCCGATCGTTACTGTAAATGAGGTACGCTTTTGGATCGTTTGTTTACTGATTTTTGTTTCTTTGTTGGTTGGTTTTGGTGATTGAATAGGAAATTAGGGTTTTTCAGTTTGGATCGTTGGTTTACTGAATTTTGTTTGTTTGTTGGTTGATTTTTTTGGTGATTGAATAGGAAATTAGGGTTTTGAATTCGGATGAGTTGGACGTGTACAAGAAATTGTAATGAGGAATTGGTGGCGGTGGGAATGGAGAATATTTTGGAGTCCTTATTATGGTGTCATTGGATTAAGCTTAAGCTAATCTGTTCCACCTGGTAGATGGATACATTCTGCTTAGTTGTTTTCTGGTTGACTTATATTGTGAGATCTTAATAAGATGTCAGTTGTTTAGCATGGCCGTAATGATTTACAATTATCCCAGGAGTAGTGCTGATCAGAGAGTTGGAAGATTAATGAATTTTGAGATATGCTTTAAGGATTAAGAAGGCACCCTATGTTTTCCCTGGTATCTGAAATCACTCTTCTCCTTTTAAAGCAGTTCAGAGAGTAAGTTCATTCATGTTGCATGGTTCGGTATAGTAAAACTGTAAAAGTACCGGTGTATCACATTGTACATTATCTGAGAGGTTGGAGGGTTAAAAGTAGAAATATGCTGCAGAGAAAGAAATAATCGTTAAACAAGAAGATGAGAATGGAAGGTTGTAAATTAGCAACATTATTTACCAAAATTAATTTGTATATGATAGGGTTCCTAGTGGTAGAGGCACTTTTTGCATATGCTGTCTGATACGACTTGCTTCTTTGATTGATTTTGAATAAACAATGTCAGCTTTAGATGCGGAATGCGAGCCAAACTGTGGTTTACTTTAACCAAACTATGCTAACTACAATAACTAAAATATCAAGGGAAATTCTCCTCCTCTGTCGCTTCATCTCTGTCTCCTTTTATATTACTCTTTGCTGAAGGGTTGCATCTCTCGCTGAATCATTGCACCTCTTCCTTCGACGCCTATAGACTTGAAAGGGTGCATCCCTTGAGTTGATATGAACAGATGCATCTCTTTGAGTATGGGTTATGTCTTGCTGGTTCTTATCATTACTCCCTGCCAGGACAGCCACCTTGTCCTCAAGGTGGAATTCAGGAAACTGTTGTGCTATCATTTGTAGCGGTTCCCATGTGGCATCATATGCTTGTCTCCCTTTCCAAACTATCAGACCTTCAGCTGTCCCGTCTGGACCGCGACGTAGTCCCTCAAGTTCTTCCGGCTCAATGGTTCTTTGGTTGGCACCCAAGGTTTCAGGCAATTGTACTGGTTGAGAAGGTGGCGTACCTCTAGCCGCGCGTAGTTGTGAAACATGAAAAACTGGGTGTATAGAAGTGCTCTCTGGAAGATTAATGCGATATGTGACTGGACCAATCTTTGCTAGCACCTGGTATGGCCCAAAATACTTGGCGGCTAACTTTTCATTTCGGTGACCTGTAAGAGAGTGTTGCCGATAAGGCCTTAACTTAACATAGACAGAGTCTCCCACATTGAATTGGACATCCCTACGGTGGGTGTCAGCTCTAGCCTTCATAATCTGTTGTGCGCGTCCGAGATGCTCCTTAAGGTCCGTAAGTATCTGATCTCTATCAACCAAAACCTGATCAACATGTTGTACTAAGGCCGAGTGAGGCTCATATGGAATCAGTCGGGGTGGCTCCCTTCCATACAAAACTTGGAATGGGGTGGTTTGGGTTGCTGAATGAAATGAGGTATTATACCAGAACTCAGCCCATGGAAGCCATCGCACCCACTCCTTGGGCTCTTCTCCAGCAAAGCATCGTAAGTATGTCTCGAGCGTTCTGTTCACCACTTCTGTTTGTCCATCTGATTGAGGATGATATGCTGTACTTCGATGTAACTTCGTACCTTGTAATTTGAAGAGTTCTCGCCAAAAGTGGCTAATAAATACTCGATCTCTATCTGAAACGATTGAGTCAGGAATTCCATGTAACCTTACAATCTCCTTCATGAATGCTTCCGCCACTGTAGTCGCGGTGTACGGATGTTTTAAGGGAATAAAGTGAGCGTATTTACTCAATCTGTCCACCACCACTAATATTACTGTAAATCCTCTAGAGCGCGGAAGACCGACGATAAAGTCCATAGATACCCCTGACCACACCTTCTCTGGTAGTTCTAGAGGTTGTAAAAGTCCTCCAGGAGCGAGAGATTGATACTTATTTCTTTGACATACATCACAGTTAGCCACAAATGTCACCACGTCTTCTTTCATGCCGGGCCAATAAAATTCCCCTGCTAGTCGCTTATAAGTCTTTAAAATGCCGCCATGGCCTCCTGGGGCTGTTGTGTGAAACTCATAGAGTAATTCAGGAATATAAATGGATGATCTGGGTAAGGCTAACCTTCCTTTGTAAAGTAGTCGCTCCCCAACTAGTGTGTATCCCTCAGTTACTGCTTCTCCTCGAGATATTGCTTCTCGTATCTATGCCAATGGGGCTGCCTTATTATCTTTAATGAGCTCTTCCCATCTAGTAATTTGTGGTATAAACAATGCATTTAATATGGCTGATTCTCCTCGCCGTGATAGTGCATCAGCCACCTTATTCTCACTCCCAGCTTTATATTCTATGTCAAAATCATATCCCAATAACTTTGTAAGCCATTTCTGATGCTCTTCTGCTACAAGGTGTTGCTCCAGTAAGTATTTGAGGCTTCGCTGATCCGTACGCACTATGAAGTGTCGTCCAATGAGGTACGGCCTCCATTTGTTTATGGCGAGGACAATTGCCATAAGTTCCCTTTCATAAACTGATTTCATTTGAGCCCTCTTACCCAAAACTTGACTAAAGAAAGCCACGAGTCTCTTATTTTGTGTTAATACTGCTCCCACTCCAAATCCTGAGGCATCAGTCTCAACCACAAAAGTTTGTTTAAAATTAGGCAATGCAAGAACAGGAGTGGAACTCATTGCTCCCTTCAGACGTTTAAAGGCTTCATCTGCCTTATCATTCCACTTGAAGCCATCTTTTTTAAGTAGATCAGTCAGCGGTTGTGCGATCTCACCATATCCCTGTACAAATTTCCTATAATAACCGGTGAGACCCAAGAAGCCTCTTAGTTCCCTTAGTGTTTTTGGAGTCGGCCACGACTTCATTGCCTCTATTTTTGATGGGTCCGCCTCAACTCCCTGCCCGGAGACAATGTGTCCCAGGTACTCCACGCTGGATTGCCCAAACATGCACTTCTTATAATTGGCAAAAAGCTCTTGTCGTTGTAATTCTTCTAACACCAGTTGCAAGTGCTTTAAGTGGTCTTCCATAGTTCGGCTGTAAATTAATATGTCATCAAAAAACACAAGGACAAACTTTCTCAACCAAGGCTTGAAGACTTGGTTCATCAGTGACTGAAATGTAGCAGGGGCATTAGTGAGTCCGAATGGCATTACGAGAAACTCGTAATGTCCCTCGTGCGTCCGAAACGCTGTCTTGTGGATGTCTTCCTTGACCATCCTAATTTGATGATATCCTGATCTCAAGTCGATCTTTGAAAATATGGTTGCCCCATGTAATTCATCCAACAACTCGTCGATAACGGGAATAGGAAATTTATCAGCCACTGTCTGTTTATTCAGAGCCCGTAATCCACACAAAAGCGCCAACTCCCGTCTTTTTTCTTAACTAAGAGAATAGGACTAGAGTAAGGACTTACGCTGGGTTGTATAATTCCTGCATCCATCATTTCACTTATCAGCCTTTCAATCTCATCTTTTTGGGCTTGTGGATATCTGTAGGGACGAACACTTATGGGTTGAGAGCCATCCTTCAATGTTATAGCATGTTCATGTCCACGGTTTGGAGGGAGTCCTTCTGGATTTTGGAACACTGCATGATATTGATTGAGTAATCCTTGAATTTCGTTTGGAAGTTCTCGCATGCGTGCGCTGTATTCTGAATCGGCTACTTCTGCTGACCTTAGGTCCACCAAAAATCCTGTGTCCACTTTCCCAAGCCCTTTTACTATTGCCTTTAGGGATGTTTGTTGATGGCTTAGTCTCGCCTCGCCTTGTAACTGAACCTTCTCTTGATTCTGAGTAAACTCCATCTTGAGTAATTTCCAATTTACTTTCATCTCTCCCAACGTTTGTAGCCAATTCATCCCTAAAATTACATATGTCCCACCCAGTGGAAGTGCTAGAAAGTCAGCATTGATGTGCACTCCTTGAATCTCCAATGTTATTCCTTTGCACAGTCCCAAGCTATGCTCCACCATGCCTGTTCCCAAGATTACTCTGAACCTGCCAGCAGCATCTAGTTTTACTCCCTCTTCTTGTACAATTTTGGGTGAAATAAAACTATGTGTCGCTCCACTGTCAATTAACACCAAAACGTAACTGTTGCCAATTTTCCCTTTCATCCTCATGGAGTGGCATGGAGTGAGACCAGCCACTGCGTGAAGTGAAACTTCGGCTGCATCTAGATGGAGATGCTCGACCTCTTGTGTTGTTTGCAGCAATTCGTCCGCTATGGTGGTTTCCTCGTCCTCTTCGCATACAACTAACACTTGTAGGCTACGATCCTTGCATCGATGACCGGGTTCGTACTTTTCATCGCACCTATAACACAGTCCACGAGCTCGTTTTGCTTGTAATTTTATGTCGTTGATGCGTTTGAAAGTTCCAGCCCACTTTGTCATGGTACTCGTAACTTCTTTTTGTGCTTCTTTTTCAGTTTCCCTTGTGCTTCCTTGGAGCGTTCCACTATCATTCATGGCCCTGGTGAATGCACTTGAGTAACTTCTGTTGCTTCGCTCGGCTAGTTCTTTTTCCTCGAGCATAAGTGCCAGCCTCATAGCGTTGTTCAGGCCTCGGGGTTCTAAGATACGGAGTGCATGTCGAATTGAGGGCTTCAATCCCCGCATGAAATTTGCCTCTAATGCTTCTTCTGACATCTCTTTTATGCGCCCGGCTAATGCTTCGAATTGCCCCAAGTAATCTTGTACTGAGCCTTGTTGAGTTAGGGCAAAAAATTGCTCATGGAGTGTCCCCTTGCGCGTACCTTGGAATCTTTCAAGCAAGCCTTCGCGAAACTCAATCCATGATCTCAGCGGGCATCGACTTTCCCTCCATTGAAACCAAGCAAGTGCTCGGCCTTCTAGACATAAACCTGCTGCCCATAGTCTCTCCCCCTCTGTCATATTGTTTACATAAAAGTAACGCTCAATTCTGTATATCCAATCTGGTGCGTTAGTTCCATCAAAGATTGGCATATCCAATTTTCGCATTCTGGTGTCCATCCCCCGTCCTCCGTTTGACCAGTGTGGCCCTCGCCCTTCATAAGGGGGTCCTCCCTCAGGCTCTCTATTCCATTCTCCCGAGCCATGAGCAGCATCTCTTGTATAATCAGGTATATGTTGTGTCATAGGTACCTGGTTATGTCGATGCCACTGCCTCTCGAATCCAGGAGGTCCCTCATACCCTTGGTGCCTAGGAAGATTATTTTCTATCCAACTTGTCCCTGAACCTTGAAAATTCCTCCCTCCTCTTGATCCATCAACATGTAAAGTTGGGTAGGTATTAGCATTTCCCATGTTTCCTTCTGCTCCGGCCTGAATTCCCTTGCCCTTTTCAGCCTCCGTAGCATGATTATTGCCGATCGGCGTGCATGTTTCTTCTATTGTCACTGCTGCAGGGGGCAAAGTTGGCATATGTTCTAGCTTCTCGTTTAATTTCTGTAACATCTCTTCCATGGTTGAGAATCGGCTATTCATGGTGGAACGGATCTCGTTCATTTCGGTGTCAAATTTCTCCTCGAGTGCTTCATATTTTGTTGGTGCCATGGTCGAGGATCCTGTGCACTGATACCAAATTGATACGACTTGCTTCTTTGATTGATTTTGAATAAACAATGTCAGCTTTAGATGCGGAATGCGAGCCAAACTGTGGTTTACTTTAACCAAACTATGCTAACTACAATAACTAAAATATCAAGGGAAATTCTCCTCCTCTGTCGCTTCATCTCTGTCTCCTTTTATATTACTCTTTGCTGAAGGGTTGCATCTCTCGCTGAATCATTGCACCTCTTCCTTCGACGCCTATAGACTTGAAAGGGTGCATCCCTTGAGTTGATATGAACAGATGCATCTCTTTGAGTTTGGGTTATGTCTTGCTGGTTCTTATCACTGTCAATGAAGAAGGTTTTGCTGACAAATAGGTGAAAGTAAGTAAAACATTGATGACTAGTTTGGGAGTTACCATTTATTAGGGTTGTCTGGGTATTCATGATCAGAGGAAGTGACTAAAAATTAAACGGATAAGTGTTTTTAACTGAAGAAATAACTGCTTTTCCATATGCACTCTGATTTATGCTCGGCTCTCTATGTTGGTGCCCGTTGGTGATGATGTTAGGTTGCTAGGGCTGTAAGGGGAGGGAGGGGACGGAGAGACTGTAACAAGTAAATATAGATTAAAAAAGTGAAACTGAAAGGTCTAGAAAAGCAAATATATTCACCGCATTTAGTGATGTGTTTTTAACAGAACCTAATTGAAAATCATTTGTGGTTTACTTCAATTATTTCCCACATGTCTCATTCATTTTTATCCGTTGTTACTCCTTTAACCTATGTGTCTTTCGTTACATGCATTACTGGCAGGCTTTCCAGAGTGAACTTAAGACCATCTTGTACTGGCAAGTAGTCTAATTGACACATAGACTGATACTGATCCTTCCTAAAGAAGCTCTGGTGATGATGTTTCTTGCCTCTGTGTGGTATTGGCAGGTTTAACATATGAAGACTTACATTAATCCAAGAGCTAGTGGCTGTAGGGCTTAATTTGTTAATGATACTATATATGAACATATGACTCCAAAGTGTAACTCATTTTGATGGATGTAATCGAGTCAATGGTTTTGCCTTAATTATAAGTGTTTTCTTATTTCATGCCAATTCATTTGACCTTTGTATTTCAGTTTTCTCATATTGATCAATGCTGTGTCGTATTTCTCTGTTTAAATAGTGAATTGTCTACTATGTTAAGCCCAATGTTTATTGTGACCTCACATATCCGCATTCAGTCATCTTCTTCCAATAACATCTTACATGTATATCCTAATTGTCTTTTGCTACTTTTTTTCATATTTCAATTACCGCTGTAATTTTACTCGCAAAACATTTCAGCGTGGAAGAGGATGATTTCTGCAATTCCACTTGTTAGTTATCACTTTTCATATTGGCTTCTAATTTCTCTGTGCTGCAAATGGCACTTCAGTTCAATGTCATATTCTATTGGCACCGGTAAAGTGCTCACAGGTAAGCTTATTGTGTTTCACGCCAACAACAGGGTAGTGGCCTATTGGTTGAGGTATTGCTTGCAATGTCTCAGGTCCGGATTCGATCCCCGGTGACCGTACTAAATTCTTTTATTAGCTTTGTGTGCCGTCATGATTTTTTTTCCGATTGCGATAGTGGAGTTATGTACCAATTTGTAATGATCCATCAATATAAAAAAAATCTTATGGAACCAGAAACCAGCTTAAGGTTTCTAGTTAGATCCGTTTATGATGGATCTGGCCCATTTTCTCCAAGCCCAATTAAACTAACGAAAGCTCCTCCTCCTCCTCCTCCTGACTTCTGCAACTGCAAAAAAAACACAAGCGTCGCGTCGGGCGTCGGCAAGCATGTCGTCGGAGAAGGTGAAAGCAGGTCGCTTGTGATCCCACTTGTGAGACGAACGACGCAACGCAGCTCGCAGGCAGAGTCAGTCCGTGGACTAAGGCTCCTATGTCGAAACCCACTTCGATTCGCAACCATATGATGCGCGTCGGTCGTCGCTCACTTTTCAAATCCGATACGGTTCGCAGCAATAGTACCTATAGCGACGAGGATGATCAATTCGTTGGAACGATGTACAACTTAGTACGAGGAGGAAGCGAGAGCTGGAAGGTTGCGCTCAATACTGATTTTGTTTCTCGCAATTTGAGGCCTCACCACGTCGAGAAAATTTTGGTGCGGAGTCGAGACGATTCCAGGTTAGCTCTGAAATTCTTCAATTTTCTGGGCTTGCACAAGAACTTCGATCACTCAGCCAAGTCATTTTGCATTTTGATTCAGCTTTTGGTTCATTCGAGTCTTTTCTGCCCTGCTTCCTCGTTAATGCAGACTTTACTGCTACGTAAGTTTGATCCGGAGGAGCTATTCAGGTCATTTTTGAGCTCTCTAAGTGAATTGGGTTTGACATCCAGTTTAGGGTTTGATTGTTTGGTTCAGGGTTATGTGCAAAGTAGAGAGGTGTTGAATGGTGTTTTGATTTCGAGGCTTATGTCACGTCACGGCTTGTTGCCTCAAGTTAGAACCGTAAGTGCTTTGCTGAATGGTTTGAACAGAGTTAAGCGTTATGATTTGGTTTTGGAATTGTTTGATGAATTTATTAAATGTGGCATATGTCCGGATGCATATATGTGTACAGCTTTGGTGAGCGGATTGTGTGAACTGAAGGAGTTTAATTTATTAAAGGAGAGGATTGGATGGATGGAGCTCAATGGATGTGACTTGAATGTCGTAACTTATAATGTTTTGGTACATGGGCTTTGTAGAAATCTAAGGATTTGGGAGGCTATTGATGTCAAAAATCAGCTCAGTGACAAGGGATTGAAAGCTGATAATGTTACTTACTGCACACTTATACTTGGTTGTTGCAGAGCAAATGAAATTGATATCGGTCTGGAACTAATGAATGAAATGGTTGAATTGGACTTGAAGCCAAGTGAGGCTGCTTTGTCTTCTTTGGTTAATGGCTTGAGGAAGAACCGAAAGATAGACGAAGCTGTGAAACTGATAAACAAATTGGTGAACTTTGGGGTATCGCCTAATTTATATGTGTATAATGCTGTGATCAGTTCTTTATGTGATGTCGAGAAATACCAGGAAGCAGAATCGCTTTTTGAAAGCATGTCCATAAGGGGACTGTTTCCCAATGAAGTCACTTACTCAATTTTGATTGCATCCCTCTGCAAACGGGGAAAAACAGATGCTGCATACTGCTTGCTGCTGAAAATGGAGGAATCTGGAATAGAGCGAACCCCTTATCCCTATAATTCATTGATAAGCGGGCACTGTAAAGTTGGAAATTTGATTGGAGCGAAACACGTCTTCGGTGATATGACTGCGAGGGGTATCATGCCAACTGTTGTAACATACACTTCACTGATCAGTGGGTACTGCAGTGAAGGAGATATGAATAACGCATTCAGCCTATATCATGAGATGATTGGAGAGGGTATCAGACCAAATACATACACATTCACGGTCCTCATCTATGGTCTTTGTCGTACCAATGCGTTGGATGAAGCGAGGAGGCTGTTCCGTGAAATGGTTGCAATGCAGATCATGCCAAATGAGGTGACTTATAATGTCATAATTGAAGGGCATTGTAAGCAAGGGAATATTGTGAAGGCTTTTGAATTTTATGATGAGATGGTTAAGAAAGGTCTTGTTCCAGATAATTATACATACAGGCCTTTAATTAGTGGTCTTTGCTACACTGGCTGTGTAAATACGGCTCGAGAATTTGTTGATGATCTTCACATGAAGCATCACAAGTTGAATGAGATGTGTTTCAGTGCCCTAATGCATGGTTACTGCAAAGAAGCACGAGTCAAGGACGCACTAGCAATTTGTAGTGAGATGGCAGAAAGGGGACTGTACATGGATCTGGTGTGTTACTCTGTACTTATATATGGAACTTTAAAAGAGGGAGATCCAAAGAAATTGTTTGCCATCCTTAAGCAGATGCATGACAAGGGACTCAGACCGGATAGCGTTATCTACACTAGTATGATTGATGCATATAGCAGAGCAGGTAATTTTGAGAAAGCTTTCAGGATCTTAGACATAATGGTTGATGAGGGCTGCACACCCAGTGTCGTCACATACACTGCCTTGATAAACGGTTTGTGTAAAGCAGGAGATATGGCAAAAGCTGAGCTTCTATGCGAGGAAATGCTAACTAACCATATTCTTCCCAACGAAATCACATATGGTTCATTCCTTGACCAGCTCACTAAAGACGGAGACTTGGATAAAGCTGTAGAACTGCATAATTCATTGCTGAAGCGGTTCTTAGCGAATACAGTAACTTATAATATACTTATTCGGGGCTTTTGTAAATTCGGCAGAGTGGAGGAAGCTACCGAGATAATGATCAAAATGATGGAGAATGGTGTCTTTCCAGATTGCATCAGTTATTCAACAATTATCTACGAGTACTGTAGGAGGGGTAATGTACAAAAAGCTTTTAAGTTGTGGTACTCTATGTTGAACAATGGTGTGACCCCTGATGCTGTGGCATATAAATTTATGATATACGGATGCTGCATAGCTGGAGAATTAACAAGAGCATTCGAGTTGCATGATGACATGAAGAAGAACGGCGTGAAGCCAGATGGTGGAACATATTATCCCCTCATGCATTAATGGAGTTGCATGATTTACAATTATTCCGGAAGTAGTGCTGGTCAGAGAGTTTGAAGATAAATGAATTTCAAGATATGCTTTGAGGATTAAGAAGGCATCCTATGTTTTCCCTGGTATCTGAAACCACTCTTCTCCTTTTCAAGCAGTTCAGAGAGTAAGTTCATTCATGTTGCATGGTTCGGTGTAGTAAAAGTATCAGTGTATCACATTGTACCTTATCTAAGAGGTTGGAGGGTTGAAGTAGAAATATGCTGCAAAGAAAGGAAAAAAAATGTTAATCAAGAAGATGAGAATGGAAGCTTGTAAATGGTAGGGTTCCTAGTGGTAAATGGTAATATAGACTTTAGAGGCACTTTTTGCATATGCTGTCAATGAAGCAGTTGTTGCTGGCATGAGAAAAGGGATGATGGGTGGGGGTAGGTGAAACTAAATACAACGTTGATGACTAGTTTGGGAGTTACCATTTGTTAGGGTGTTAGTAGACCAAATTTAAAATCGGTGGAAGGGTTGACTGGGCATTCATCAGTCATCATCAGAGGAAGTGACACTAAAAATTAAACGGATAAGTGTTTTTAACTGAAGAAATCTCTGCTTTCTCCATATGCACTCTGATTTATGCTCGGCTCTTTATAGTGTTGCCAGTTGGTGATGATGTTAGGTTGCTAGGGGTGGAGAGATAGAGAGACCGTAACAAGTAAATATAGATTAAAAAAGTGAGACTGAAAGGTATAGAATAGCAAATAGTTACCGAATTTAGTTATGTGTTTTTAGCAGAACCTAATTGAAAAGCCTTTGTGGTTTACTTCAATTTGTTCCCACAAGTCTCATTCATTGTTATACGATGTTACTCCTATAACCTATGTGTATTGCCTTACATGCAGTACTGGCAGGTTTTCCAGTGTGAACTTGAAAGAATCTTGTACTGGCAGATTTTCTAATTGACATAGAGACTGACCCTTCCTATAGAAGCTCTGGTGATGATGGTTCTTGCCTCTGTGTGGTATTGGAAGGTTTACCATATGAAGACTTGTATTAATCTGTTAATGATACTATATGTGAACATATGACCCCAAAGTCTAAATCATTCTGATCGAGTCAATGGTTTTGCCGTGTTTACTTATTTCATGCCAATTCATTTGACCTTTGCATTTCAGATTCTCTTATTGATCAGTGCTATGTTGTATTCCTCAGTTCTAATAACATCTGATGATACTGAATTGTCTACTACGGTTATTGTGACCTCACATATCTGCATTCAGTCGTCTTCTTCCATTAACATCAAGTCATCACTTGCCATATTGGCTTCTAATTTCTCTGTGCTGAAAATGGCATCTGAGGTTTTATGGCACTTCAGTTCAATGTCATGTTCCACTGCATTGAACAAAGTGCCAACAGTTAAGCTTTTGGTGTTTCACTTTTCTGATCCAATTTTGGAACAATGAACCGGGAACCAGTTGCTGATTATAACAATGTATCTCTTGTTTTATTTATAAACAATTTCATATCGTCTGAGTCTGTATCCATTCAATACAGCTTCCTTAGAAACTGTATGTCTACAGAACTATGTAATACATCTTTCTCAAGGTGTAAAAGATGAAGAAAACTATCAATGCCGAAATAAAGAATCGCTGTGGTAGGCACGACAAACGGCCAACTCTCTGAAAGCTTGGTTGCCTACGTCTTGATGGTACATCCCTGAAAGATTAATAAAAGAGCAACAGTGTATTAGATTTTAGATTTCAGATGCTAGACCTTATTTTATACTGCAATTCTACTTCAAAAATATTTAGAAGCCAGTTGCTTGAATTTTCATTACTTCTTTAGCGGCTTAGTTATAGTGGCTTCTTCTGTCAGAGCAGGCTTGGTTGTATCTTCTGTTTTACTGGGGGCATCTTGGGTAGGCTCGGGCACTTCCATTGGAACCTCATCCGGAACAGGTACCTGCTTTGCCTGTAAATGTACCTTTTTTTTTCAATGTGCTGGCCATTAAATTTACAGCTTTATTTAGACTAGACATACTGATGATCTGTCAGGCTTACCAAGTTTCTGAACTGGAGGTTGTAGAACATTTGAAGATATCTTTGCTTAGCATACTTTTGGTCCTTGTTCAACTGTTTCCAAAAGGTGTAGGTTGATCCCATGTTCAGCACTTTTTCAGCATAGATCTTCCATGTATAGCTGTGGAAAGAGTAGTGAAAATGGTTTTAAAGTTTCGAGGCGGTTTTGACACAGAAAAACATTATTAGAAAAATTTGATAGGCTTGATTTTTGACAGCATATAGAGGATGGGTTAGTAATTAGTTACCATTCATATATGCGCTTTAGACCAGCCGCAGATATTTTGTTCCAGTAATCAGGTTCCTTTTTGCACATCTCAAAAAAGTTCACTATTTTATTGCTTGCCTGATCACCATTGTTGGGGTCTATATGAAATCCTGAAACATTGTCCACAATGATCTCTGCAGGGCCACCTTGGTTAGTAGCGAATGTGGGCAAACCACAGTTCATCGCTTCAATGACAGTTAATCCAAAGGCTTCATACAGTGCGGGCTGCACAAAAGCTCCTTTCGTGTCAGCAATGCATCTGTACAGTTCTCCATTTCGGTATCTATCATTCTGAGCAGCAATCCACCTGATATGTCCCTTGAGCTGGTATTGTTGTATCAGAGAATGCATCTTTTTAATCTCATCAATCTCTTCTCTGTCCTTTGATTTTGATGGGTCAAAAAAACCAGCAACTACCACTAAATTCACCAGATTCTTCAGCCTCTTGTTCTTTCCGTACCATTCCGTTAGTCCTGTTATGTTCTTCACTGTGTCAAGTCTTGCCATGGAGAATATGATTGGTTTCTTCTTGTCGGCAAGAAATCCGCTGCCCAAACCAAATCTGAGTCATATTTTGAAAAGACAGCATTTGCGGAAATAAGTAATGAAAATGAGAGACTGACAGCTTACATGTGTTCATCATTGTCATGCAGGCTGTATAAAAGTTCCTCAATGGCTGGATGAAAAGACTTCAAGCGGTTCTTTTTATCCGTGTAAGGAAAATATATTGTCTGGTCAGCTCCAGGAGATGCAATATTGAACTTAGGATCGAAGACATTGATGCCTGAAACCACGCGACACAGCCCTGGCATCGTGAATGACGCATGGCTCTCATACTGACCTGGTCGGTCCTTGCTGCAACAGAGAATACAATCTTCAGTGATACCCTGAACAATTCATTGAAAAGGAGAGTTTCAAAGCTATAAGTTGAAGAACCTTCCAGCAATTTCTTGGAATGTGCTGGTGATAACAAAATCGGCTGCATTCATTGCGATCATATCAGCAGTAAACTGGCATGAAAAATGGTACTTTGAGTCCAGCTCTTTCCATTTAACGTCGGAGTCCTCGTACTTGGTTTTCTCCAGTGCATGAGCAATAGTTCCCTGCAATGGCCGATGAGGACGAAAATCAGGACAACAATTTTCAGTGATTTCCAATATCACTAGATTAAAGAGATTTATATGTACCAGAGTTGTCCCAAGTTTTTCAGCCAGCAGAGCTGCAACCAAATTTCCATCGGTGTAATTTCCCAATATGAGGTCTGGCTTGTTCTCCATGAACTTAAGGATCTTAGAAGTGGCATCCTGGCGTCCGAACAGAAAGTTGAAGTGTTATTTAAACTGATGCCAGAAATAATTTTACTCAAGGACTACAAAACTGTCTGCAGCAATACTTACTTGCGCAAAAGTCTCAAGATATGGGTAAATATCAAAACGAGACACCCACTGGCGAAGAACTCCTTTATCAGTCCTGAACGGAACTCTGAGGATATTTGAGTATTTGGTGCCGAGAATGGGCTCAAGTTCCTGGTTGCATTTTGTGCCGCGTGCTTCTGGTATCAGACGAGTTACCTTTATGCGCCATTTTCAACATGTTAGCTTGGGAAGAAAAAAAAGGGGTGCAAAAACAGATATTGAACTCTGCCGAAAGAATAACAGATCATCAACGTACCACAAGTATTTGAGGTTTTATACTGAGGCCTTGCTGCTTTATCCTGAGGAGTAGCTCCTCCTCCATTGCTTTAACTTGATCTAAGATGTACACAACCTGTTTTTAAGTTGGACGAGTTAATCTCTTCCAACTCCATTTTTTTTTGTGACAAATCTCGAGTATCAGAAAAACATGTAACTGCTGTGAATGAAAGAGCTACCTGGCCTCCAGTGTCAGGCAAGCCGAGGACGTCAGCCTGACCAAAGTAGCCGTGAATTGAGAAAATCACAATGTTGAACACAGAGGGAAGTCTTGCAAAAAGGAGCTCCATGTTCACAGGATCAGGTGTTTGGAGGACCTCAGAGAGTATCCTTAGAGTGTCTTTAACTATTCCAGCATTGGCTCCCCATCCCTTTTCGAAACCCCAATCTTTGAACCTGGACAGATGAAGCAATGCTGTTAGAAACCAAATAAAAAAAAAAAAAGTCTATTGACTCTTTTCTTCCGTGGCAGGAGTGAGGATGGCTAACTGAGACCTTTGCTCGAAGTATTGGTAGGGTGTGTCGCTTGGGAGCGCAGAGATGTACACCTCAGCAGCGATCAATGCTGTTTGAAGCTTTGACACGGTATCCATAGTTTCGTTGATCATCAGCTTCTACAAGATTTGTTATGAAAGTGATGTGTACTCAAGGTTTATCTTGTATCGAAATTCAGCAAATCTGCCTCGAGAGAAGTATGATATCACGTACCTCTCCATGATAGTTCATTGCTGACAAATGTTGAAGCAAAGGCGTAGCACTTTCGGAGCTCCCATTCAGTTTTGAACTCAACATCTTGGAAATAAAATTGTTCCCATTTCCAATAGACGAAGAGAGTGTCATCTTTGGCAAGGAAACATCAAAGGCTCCAAAGTCTAGTTCCAAAGCATGCTCATCCTTCGCCCTGTATACGTCCATTGTTGCAAGTAAGTCGAGCATTATTATGCATTCATCAAATTTTTATTAGGAAAGCAAGTTGTGGATTTAAACTTGCCATTCTTCATCAAACACCGATTCCTTGAACTTCAAATAATCTGCTGCAGAAAGTTCGTATACAACAAGATCATCTGCATTTACTTGCACATATTTCCATATTCCAGGGTTAGGTCTTACTGCAAGTGCAACGTAAGGCGGGACAACAGCTGCCTCCTACAAAAGCAAGAAAAGTCAGGCTTCTTCCCATATGTCATTTTTCATATATAAACTAATGAACTGAAAATGGAAAAATTCAGGCAGGAGACAAAATAAAAGAACCTTGGTGGAAGCAAGAATGTGACCAAGTAAGCCTTCAAGGACTTTGCTTCTTTCAACAATGTCCTCAATTGTACTCTCCAACTCAACCATTATGTCCCGAGGTTTCAACATTCTCTCCCCGCCTTCGACTAACCTGCCCTCCTCAAAAACAAGAAAAGGATTAGTTCCAATATCACAAATGCAGAACAATCTCAGATGCACATTTACCTAGCAAAGCACTTCTTCATATGGAATTTATTTTCCTTCAACGCATCAGCCAAGGAGTCTGGATTAAGACCGATAACAAATGGCAACGAGGATAGCGACATTTTTCAAATGGAGAAAAGATAGGCAGAAGCTATGTATGTAACCTACAGTTTTGGATTGGTCTCATACTTATAGTTTGAAGAAATGGGAGGAGACAGGATACTGAGGTAACTTTGAATGGAGAAGGAAGATATTCCAAAATGGCATTTGTGGGAAAACCATTTGCAATAACTTTGTGATGAAGAATAAATTTATAAATAATCAGGCATGAGAAGCAAACTAGATAAATATGCCTGAACAAGCAGAATTGTGTTTTTAAGGTGAAATTCACATAATTAGGTAACTTTGAAATATATCACTGAATGATGCTGCTTGCTTAGGTCTTTGCCCCGGGTGCCTGTGTATCACATGCAAGGCATGTGTCCTAAATTAGCAAGGCATCTTACCTTCTCTTCAGCTGTGCGAACTTTGGAATCAATTTCAAAATGGCAGTTTTATGTGACATCTAAGATTCAAAACTATATGCACCGGCAGTAACAAGCAACCCACACGTACTATATGAAAAATAGCATACAAAACATCCATTCTGAATAAATATGTCTGGAAACAAAGTTTTGGACGGTGGAGAATAGTAATAGTGCCGCCAAGTAGAGTGCGTGCGCTTAGGAAGGAAGTACACATTAACGACAGGACAAGAGACAACATGACACATCAGGCAGACATCTAGCAGTAAAACATGACCTTCTTCACGTTATCTTTCAGGGCTGGCAAGGGTCTCACAGCAGCATTGCTGGCAGCCGGCCTTGTGCCACGACCACCCATGCCTCCACGCCCAGGTGCTCCACTAGCCATTGAACCGCTGTCAGAGTTTTCTGGCTCCATGTAGAAGCGAGCCCTAAATGCAGCAAGATGGGCGTAGTACGCAGGAGGAACTATTGAAACTGAGCGAGTGCATCTTGCATATCTGGATGGAAGATGCAAATAAGTAAAAAGCCACAGGCATTAAAACCCAATACAGTGTTGAAGATTGCAGAAGATACAACTTACGTGTAGCACAGATTATTTGTGAGAGACTGCAGTTCATCAGCTGTGAATTTGTTTTCATCCCACAATACATGATAATGTGCAGGCCTGCTAGTTCCCTGTTTCAATACATTTGAATGAGGTACTGTGATTTTTATATTTTTAAATTCCACTATGGAAGCAGCATCCATGAGTTGTGTGAGTACCTGAATCCCAGCATGACTGCAGAGATAGAAATCGAATTCCGTAGGATGGCAAATCTTGGAGTCCACCACTGTACCTGTAAGAACAATGGCATACGACGTTGGGTCCATCAGATTGCAAGCTTTGAATCTAGAAAACACGCAGATAAAACAGGTAACAGAACTCTCACCTGGTAGAATGTTCCCACTTCTATCAACAGCATTCCGGTCATTGTGGTTGTTAGCAAACAGCCTTGTGTGGTGACGCTTTTGTACTACTACAAATGTCACAGGAGGCTGGTAGTTTGGCTCCAGCGAAGCACAGGCCTGTGCTCAATTAAAGTTGAAAACATGAAAGAAATGTTGAAATTGATATGATTTATAATACTTTACAACTGGAAACATTAATGAGGCTTCAATGGCAAGAAATTGGTGTTTGATTTTACCCTGCGAATTGCATCAAGCTCATACAGCAACACCTGATAGAATTGACCTTCACTAACCCCATCCCTACACATGACCAAGGAAAAGTCATGCTCTGTTCCTGTGTGCATGCTTGCACAGGAATTGAAGAGTAAACAAAGGGAATACCTATAAAATATAATGCGCTGCGGCTTTTGCCCTGTAGCTCTCCGAAATGAAATCAGCAGTTCCCTGTGAAAAAATCACTGGGCATGAGTACGCAGTACAATTACAAGGCCAGCAATAATAGCCGATTGAACGTATCACTATTACAATGAATTATAATGATATGAAGTAGATACAATAGACAGACGATCATACTTTATCATGCCACCAGATACAGTTCCTCGTTGAGGATCTTGCCAAGTGGTGAAAAGATCCTGAATCAGCTCTTGTCGATGGGCTTGAGCACATACCAACCCAGCATACTTAGTAATCTCAGGCCAATCTTGAGACGCTACAACCTGAATAAGAATACAATTTAATTGTACAGTAAAAAAAGATGTATGGTGAAATTGTGCAGTAACACTAGATGTGTGGCATACAGCTGCAATAGAAGGGCTTGAATCCTCCCCAGGATGTGGATGAGTAACATCAGCACCAAAAATGATGGTTGGCCGATCACTGACGAGAGGTATGCGCCTAGACAGCGCATCAACAAGCACAGTGTTGCGTCCACCAACTTTCACGTTGATCTTCAAGGCCACATTTGCTAGATATTGCTTACTCATTCTAAAGACATGCTTTGTCAAACAGCATTGTGAAACAAGCCCCAGATCTGTTTCACAGATTCGCTTCAAGTCCCCTAATTTAAAAGGTGAGATAAAAATGTGACTCTTTAGCAACTCATAAGAATTTTTTATGTAATCCTGGTAATCAAAATTAAAATGTGTATACCATAAAGGGACCCATTGTTATCAGGAAGAATCACAATGAGCAGATCAAGTTCCTTGCGCTGCGGCTGCAGTTTAGTCATTGCCTCGTGAAACCTAGCCTTCAAAGCTCTTTCCACATGATCAGGTCTGGCGGTAATTGGCGGCAAAACAGGCTCCGAGGAAAATGCCTTTTCAAATATAAAAGTGAGCACGAAAGAGAACGGAGGATTACAAAATTGATACTGTTAATATGCATGAACCATTTCAACAGCTTGAAGGGAAGGGCCTACCATGCCAGAAATGTAACACATTTGTGCAAGCTCAGCACAGAAACCACGGGCAACACTGTCTTGTACATTTCGAGAAAAGTTTATACAAATCCAGTTGTTCACTGTACCTCCATTAACCATTTTCTGGGAGAAAGGAGTGGCAAATAAACAAAGCAGTTAAGCTAAAACAACACACACATAGTGGAAAGCAAACTATATCTGGACAGATATTAACCCCTTGACATGAAATACTACAGCCAAGGTCGTCTCTCCTCGATATATTAATTGAAATTCCGCTAAGTTATTATTAGGTCGCACTGCCTCATAATTAATGTCAATTTCCAGTCACCTTAGCTAAAATTCAAAGAGGGCACCACTTACAATCAAGTGACGTAATTGAGTTATCTAGAAGATCAACTGAACTAAAGTAGTCTATGGAAAAATGAGAGAGTTGCATAATAATAAGGAATCACAACTGGGATTGTAAACATCCATCATGCAGTTGCACACCTTATTCATCATATTCCACTGACCAACTTGAGGAAGACAATTCTTTTCTCTTCCAGTATCATGATACTTCAGCTGGCATTAAATGAAAGAAGAAATATCAGAGACTGACAGCGGGAACATATAAGAATAACAGCAGATCACATCAAATAGACACAAGGTTTAAAATGGTACCCAAGGTGCTGGCAGAATTCGAGCTTCAACTGAAGCAAGCTTCTCACTGATTTTGATCCCAAATTCTTGTGCATATGGGTCTTGAGCATATGCATTTTGTCGGACCGTCTGCACAAAAGGTTGAGAAAACAATGATACTCCTCCATATTGAATATCAGTAGAATATTATTTGCAGTCGGGATCACGTGGAGAAGAATGATTAAGCTGCTTGCCAGTTGCCAATCAACAAACCTGGATAATATCACGTTCTCTCTCTTGAGGTCGTTGGCAAGTGACTTTCAATAACGCAGTGATCTGTCTCTCATTCAACCTCTTAGAATATCTCTGACCTTCCACAATTTTGCAAACCTGAGCGACACTGCTATTAGCAATATGCACAGACAATACTTGAAAAGAAACGCAAGTACCTCATTAGACTTAACAATACCTCCATCGGCAAGTAATTAGGTCTTTGTTGATTTCCGACTTGCAGACATGGCCAATGAGTGTGCTGGATTCGGAACCCATAAGTCTCCAAGAAGTAATCTACCACAGATTTCAGTGTGCCCCTCTCATCTACCGGGAAACTGAAAAAGACACACAACACAACTTTAAAACACCTATCGGGGCGTAGTTAATGAAATTGATCAAGTCTCATGCCAGCCCAGAAAACTAACGTCAATTCTCGTGTGGCCTGTGTTGTTAAACCGGATATACGGTACTTCCTTCGCATAGTTCCACGATGAGTTACTTCAACTTTTATTCCCCTCAGTGCCTTCTTGATCTAAAGTTTAAAAAAAACATGGCGGCAAGGCATGTAAACTATAAGAATATCTGAAGAAACAAATGCTTGTCTTAATTACCCATGAACTCCTAACAAAGTGACAACACTAACCGTGATGCGCTCGGGGTCAGATAATGGTCTAGCAGACACGTCGCGATTCAAAAGCTCTTGCACGAAATCTATCACATTCAAGGGCTCAATGAACGCTGTTGAAGACATATCTGCACCACAGAACAAGTCAGTAACGTGTTTATTTGCAAATTCAACAATAGATACCAGCGATGGTGAAATGGAAGATGATTGCAAGCGAGACAGCATAAGCATCATCCAAAAATGACGTTAACTTACCAATATTGAGGGAAAGACCCATTTGAGTAGGCCTTATGCTCTGGTAAAACCCTCTCCAGCTTTCTAGACCGTCTCCAAGAGGCTGCCTTCTGCCCAAGTTAGGGGAATAAAATGATCTGCCCACTGGGCAATACCTGCAACATTCGTGTTTGACCTTAACTTCAAAAGCCCAGGACAAGAAACAAGTAGTTTATCTACCAGTAATTGTACCTAGATGTAGGTAGTTCCCTCAGAACTATATCTAGCACCTGTAGAGCTTCCTGTGGCGCATCAGCTTGCCTACCTTGTAAGAACAATTCTAAATGATGAAGATCTGCTCGAGCAGCGAACTTGATAACAACCTTGAATTCCCTCTCTCTCCTGCATCATGTACAATTATGTTACTTAAAATAACTCCATCAGTAACAAGAGAGCAAGCTGAGAAAAAGTGGACCCACCTGGGTGCACCAGAACCATCATCTTCGTCAACGAGAGTAACCCTGAATTCCTTGGACGGGAAAGGAAGTGGTCCAGCAGTATAAAGACTCTTTCGACCATCATATGCTGGCAGCCTCTTACCCAGATGTGACTCTCTATAAAGTTTCACAAGCTGTTCCATCACAGCTCTATTTACTCCCCTCGATGTAACCTCAGGAGTAATGGATACCTGAATCAATAATAAAACATACGAAATGATATGTACCTAATAATTGAATATAACACGTACTCAAAAAGACATCGTGTTTTGAGTATACATACATCGTACTGGTGAAGATCCTTATCCGGAAGTTCAGCAAAAAAGTGATTAGCTTTCACAATGCACCTTGTACCAGTGCTACCTTTCCCTGGTCGAAGAGGGAACCTTACTGCCTTGCTTGATGCAGGAGCAATCTGACTTGGGGCCCCTCCAGGCTGGAGAGACAATTGCTCTAGCTCAGTTACGAGGACAGGCTCAGATATCTGTGAAGATGGACCAGGATCGGCTACAACCACCGGTTGACTAGATGACCCAGATTGTGGGGTCACCACGGCTTGGTATGCAGCCGGGGTTGCTTGGTGCAGCTCGGGAACTATGGGTCTAGGGCCGCCAGGAGAGGGTGCAGCCCCCCTGCCAGCACCGCCTCCACGGCGCTGCTGAGGAGGTCCTCTGGGGTGAGCTTCCCTAGCTTGATAATGTTCAGGAGGTGGTCCATACTGTTGTGGAGCCATTCCACCGCGTGGAGGTTGAAGTCCTCCCCGTCCACCTGGATAACCTCCACGGCCACCTTGTTGGGACTGAGTGCCCCAACCTCTTCCACCCTGCTGAGTTGGCCGTACTCCCTGTTGGAGAGCTGGATAAGCAGCCTGCTGCGAAGATGGGTGTGCAGCTTGCTGTACAGCAAAAGGTCCACCTTGCTGGTGAATGGGACGGGGTCCCCCACGGCCAGCACCGCTACCTTCCTGAGGGCCAGAACTCTCACCAGGTTGATCACTTCTCTTCTTCTTAGGCATGATAACTGCACGTATTATTGGGTTAGTTACTCCAAAAAGTACAATCATTTAAAGAGTACACAGTCCAATTTCACTATAAATGAGTGTAAACATATGGTTATTACAATTTACAAGTAACCAAATGCCTTGAAACAACTTACGGCACAATAGTTAACATTCAAACCATATAAATATCAGGCTGCTTATCACAACCACATGACACTCTCTCTCTCTGTTCGGCATCTATCTTTTTGTTGGTTATAAACTTCACTATGCTAATTTCATATTCTGGCCATTGATATTGCTTCACAAAATTAAAAGTATATCTTAACAGTAATTAAAAGTAGCCTCAACATGCAAATGAAAAACAGTAGCATAAGAAATGAGTCAATAACAACAAGCAGGAAGACATGTGAAATGCAAGGCACATCCAACAAAGCACATAAAGCCATAGAAGTTCTATTAACACTACTGAACCTCAAAACCACACAAACATTAGAGAAGATCTATCAATCTAACCAAAAAAGACAGATACACATCAGCAATAATCTCAAAAGCAAGCCAACGCAAGCAAAAATCCCACGGATTCGATACCAAGCACAATACACCAGTCAAGCAACCATCGATTAAATATACAGAGACTCAGCATCCAGATCTATGTATCACCAAACTCAACAACAATAGCAGCAGCAGCACGAACGCGGAATCGATGAAAGTTAGGGTTTCGATCGGACAAAAAAAATGGACTAAGCAGAAGCGCAACAAAAACGGTGAGAATATCACCTGATGGAAAACTCGGCCGGCGAGACAATCGGAGGAAACGAGAATCGTACCGAGATCGACTTTCTGCTCGCTGCTGCGCTAGGGTTATGAGAGAGAAAGGGGGGAGTGCGAGTGCCTCTGAACAAAATGCAATATTTATTTTTATAATGACAAATATATTTTTTAATTTTTTTTTTATAATGGATGTATTTCCTTTTTTTTTCCGATAACATAATGGATGGATTTCAATATATAGGGATATTTTATACGGTAAATAGAGAATAAAATATTTTGATAGTAAAAACAATGAAATTTGATTAACATTAAATTTAAAAACAACATGTTAGAAATGGTATTATGACATTAAATTTAAAAACAACATATTAGAAATGGTATTATGATACTTTGATATAGATTTTTAGACCTCAAGATGACACCAATTTTCATCTAATTATATATAAGATCACATGTCGATGCACCTTGAAGTTATCGGTCGCAGCCGCGCTCCGGTCTTTTCGTGATATTTTACCTAATATAAAATTAATTAGATCAATACTCCTGATAAATTTTACTACGGAGTACTCCCGATCATTTTTTATGTCCCAGTAGCTATAAAATTAATTAAGTTAAATGACTTGGTGATATTTTGAGAGTAAAAAATATATATACTTGTCATCAGGGGATGGATTATGTGGTCCAGGAATAGGGCGTAAAAACATGTATGTCCTGAAAGTGCTATATTCGAATTATCGGGATTACACGAAATTTAAAAAAAAGAAAAAGAACATGTACTTACTTTAGAATAAAATAACTCATATAGTATAGCCAAAGAGAACAAATCTTATGTGAAATTTATGGGTGGGCAAAACTCGCTTCGAATTAAAAAACCATCCGCAATGCACTGCAAATGTGTCTTGGGTTACCGTCACCGCTTATGAATAAAATTTAAATTGTTAAAAATCGTACCGCATCCGAATATAATGGTGCAAAAGAGGTGCTACATCTCAAGACGTCTGCTTTAAACCGCACCGCACCATAAATATAATTAGATAATTAAAATAAACTTTTTTTGAGGTCGATAATTAAAATAAACTTATATCACAAAACAAAATAAATAAGTTATGAAGGCCTTAAAACAAGCCGAAATTAAAACACATATTAATAGTATCAAACATGATGATAAAAGTGGAAACCTTGTTTATCTTTCCCAAGCACCATCTCTCGGTCGTTGTCACTCAGTGAAGGTGATGAATATAAATTTGTACTATATTTATGCTTCGCATTTAGTGGATTTTCGATCATTTGTCTTATTTATATTAACTCTCGTTTTTTGTTTTTGTGCTTCTAAGGTGAAAAACGAATCGATGGCGAAATAAAGTGTTTTGTGGCAATTTGGACGAAAACTGTGCAAAATAGGCAAATTGACATCCCTACTTGTCGCGCACGCCTAAAGCTCATACGGTGTCCGAATCCATTGATCCATGACTTGTTGGAAAGCTGAGAAGAAGGGCTACAACTATGTGATTATCACCTAGAGCAGATGCAGTGGTTAAGGATGTCAGAATTTGAGCTCACGAGGTCATCTCACTATGCGCTAGTGTCACTTGTGTCAAGATTTGTCGACACAAGGAGAAAAATGAAAGCCTCTAGTCCAAATAGTTTCACTTGTGACACTGGCTAAATGAGCCAAAAATGCAATTTTTGCTAAGTTTTTATAAAAATTACAAAAAGGCAAAATTGAACAAAAACAAAAGCAAGAGCAGCCACACACATACACAGATATTCATTCTACACCTAGAGACTTGGAGACGACGAAAAAAAGAGAATGGGATAAGAAAAACGAGTATTTTGATCAGATCGAAGATTAAGCTTGGAGGGATTATCGACATCAATTCGAAGGGTGTAGTAATTCCTTTGTCTCTTTGTAATTTTCGTCCGAATAAAACATGACTTATACTTCCATGACGATGGATAGTGAGCATATTTTGGGCCTACGAATCTTATCTAACTATGAATCGTTTAATAAATTAATTTTTGCATGATTTTGATTGCTTTACATGATTAGTATTTTACTTAGCGTCTAAACCCAGCGATGCATACTAGGTGTTTGAAAAAATGCCTAAGTGCATTGCTTTGAGACGTTAAGCCAATAGCGTCGAAAGGGTGAGGTTAAACGTCAGACTATTAAGAAAAACTACATGTTACGAACTCGGTGACTACGATAGTGGACCGAGATTGTGACGGGAAAGGTTAGGATTATGACAAGTGATCCACATGTTTACGCAACGAGTGTTGGTAAACATCAGCGAGTTACTTGATTCGAACAAATAGCGCCGAAAGGGTGAGGTTCGTAGTTTAAGGTACAATTACAATTTAAACCGATAGCGCCAAAAGGGTGAGGTTCTTACTTGGATTGTGCGGCTATTTTCCAATCAATATAGGCAAATCATTGCATGCTAGTTAATAAACTCGAGTCAAATGTTGGGTAAGTGAAGTAGTTCTACGAAATACTTCTCGAAATTCGTTAAAACATTTTCTTACTTTCTTGCATATTTAGATTGATTAGATTTCTTAAACCAAAACAAATACTCTTTTCAGTCTAGGATAAATAGAAGCATAACCTTACATAGTGCGCAAGTTTACAATTGCTCCCTTGGATGACTCGGTACTTACCGATTTTATAAATTATTTTTGACGCTCAAAATACTACACGTCAGAAGGGCAAATCAAAAATTTAGAGTGGCTGCTCGAAAATTAGTTTTTAAACCAAACCGCACCACATCAGACCAAATAAATGGCGAACCAGATATTCGGTTCTATTTTTTGTAATGTGGTTTGTGATCTACAAAATTTACAAAACTATTTATTGTGGTGCGGTTACAGATTTACTATAAAACCGCACCACGCTCACCCCTGAAACTATACATCTCGAGATCTCTTAGCTAAACATATATTACATCAATATTTAAAATGAGGAGGCGCGCTCGATTGTAGTTCTATCACATTTTGGTGAGATCTTGAGGTCCAAACATGTTTGTTTAGATGCATCACATATGGGTCAATCTCACACATTTATTCGAAGTGAATGTGTGATCAAAAAAGAGGATCACATTTGAGCCTTTCCTTGGAATTAGATTTTCCAGTCATAAATTATTATCATAAAAATCTCAGTTGGACAATGGGCATGGCCACAGATAGGGGCGACAAAGGCAAGGCATGGCCGACTTGATCCTCACTGAAAGAGCTTAAGACCGAATAATCGATATTTTGAAAGGGTTTTGCAAATATTTGTGGTCGGGTTGGACCGGACTTGCCTCAAAATTAAAGCCTAGGACGGACCTTAAGGACCGGTAATGAAAGGACTTTTAGGACCGAACTTAAGGCCAAGCTCAGAAGAGAATAATTTATTAGAATTAGCATACCAATGAAGACTGCACACTATCGGTCTTATGTTAAATGAATTGTTTAGGATTTCAAGCAAGCCATTGAGGCGTGGCTTGGTGGAAGCATCCTCGCTTGGCACCGCTGGTGCTCAAGTTCGAATCCTCACTAACACTAAGGCCCTGTCTACTTTGACTATATTTTTTGACGGTTAAGTTAAGATAAGTTAATATCAGTTAAGATCAGTTAAGATAAGTTACTTTCAGTCACTATAAGTTAAGTTAAGTTTCAGTTAAGTTAAGATAAGATAAGTTACTTTTAACATATCATCATCATCATCATACCATCACACTATTCATCATACCATCATCATCATCATACTATTCATCATCATCATACTATCATACTATTCATCATCATCATACCATCATCATCATACTATCATACTATTCATCATCATCATCATCATACTATTCATCATACCATCATCATCATACTATTCATCATACCATCATCATCATACTATTACTATTCATCATCATATTACTATTCATCACCATTATCACAACCATCATCATCATAATATTACTATTCATCCTCATAATATTACTATTCATCATCATAAATAGTACTATTCATCATCGTATTGCTGTTCATCATCATCATCATAATATTACTATTCATCATCGTATTACTATTCATCACCATCATCACAACCATCATAATATTACTATTCATCAATTAATATAAGTTTCAGTTAAGTTAATATAAGTTACTAACATTTGATATAAGTTAATATCAGTTAAGTTTCAGTCAAAGTGGACGCACCCTAACTCTAACATACTAACCAGTGTTGTGAAAACCGGACCGAACCGGCCGATTTGACCGGTTGGACCGCGAACCGGTCACCGGATCGATTCGGTTCTGTAATCGGATCGGAAATGCATCGACTCAGTCAAAACCGGTTAAGACCCGGTCGGTTGAACCGGTTGACCCGGTCGGTTGACCCAATTTTTCATTAAAACGTGATTTGATCGGTTCGATTTGGTCTGAAAAAATATATATTTATTTTGACTTGGACAAGACTCGAACCTAGTCTTCCTCTATAATTATCCCCTCTCATTCCACCAAGCTAAACATGACTCTTGTTTTATTATTTGTTTCAATAATGTATATTCATTTATCAAATCTATAAAATTTATTATTTACTATCAATTTAGCTAGAAATTCAATTAGTCTTAGAAATCCCTTATTGTTGTGATTTACAAATTAAGACTAAAATTGTTATTGTTGTATTATTGATTTGTACTTTATTAAATTCTAAATTTGTTATGGTATGTTATTGTAATCAGATCATAAACATGTAACATTTATTCAAGTCATAAATATGTTAAATTATAATATTATATATAAGTATTTTATTTTTATTATTTAATTTGTGCGGGTCAAACCGGTTCGACCCGGTTGAACTACTGACCCATTGACCCAGTGACTTGACCGGTTGAACTACTGACCCATTGACCCAGTGACTTGACCGGTTCGACTACTGACTCATTGACCCAGTGACTTGACCGGTTCGATCACCGGTCCGATTTTAATAACACTGATACTAACCCATGTATCAAAAAAAAAAGGTCCGGAATAATTTTAAAAAATAATATTTCTCATAAAAAGAGGAAATTCAAAACACATGCCCTACAACATAAGCTTCAGGCTATTCAAAAAGTTACAAAAGCATAAAATATCCGGATATCTAATAATTAAGTTATATTAGTATAAGTTGAATGAATTATAAGTTAATTATATATATTGAATTATGATACACCATGAAAAATTATAGATAAAAATTATATATTAAAAGGTAGAATATAAAAGGGCTTAACGTTCGAGCCTTTTTTTAGGTCAAACCGAGTAAAACATATTAGGTCATGCTATTTTATGGCGGGCTCAAGAGCCGAACATGAATTTGAAATCATGGCCTTTGAGCCTTTAGGACTAAAGGCTCTACGGCTAGAACTTAGGGTCGGACCGTCCTCGAGACTCATGAATTGTAAGGTTTAGTGTAGAGCTTTTAAACTCTAGGATCGAGTGTTGACCCCTGACCAGAGACGAGCCTCTTGGGCTCAAACATATGAAGATTGCCGTCAATAATTTTTTTATATAATTTCATGTGTGTAATGTAAAAAAAAAAAATTTGGTGTACTGAAAAATCGTGGGATAACCCTGCATCATTTTAGGCGATAATACGACGACTTTTCCACAGTTTTACAGTGATTTTACCAATCACTGCAAAACCATCGCATAATTCCGTTGAAAATGTATCGAAAAATCACTGCAAAAATTTATGCGGTGATTCGAAATGCGTTGGTAAAATTACCATTGTAAATCCACCAGATTTTGAGTTTTACAAAGGTATTACAATGAGTTTCTGATGAAATTTGACCATCGCTAATCAGGGATTGCACAAAATTGGATCAGACCGTAAACCCGGATCGGATCGGATTTTAACGGTCCAGTCCGGTCCACGGTCAATCCTTTCAAAAAAATTCGGTCCACCAATCCGACTCGGGCCATAATATTTCGGTCCGATCCGGCCCTCGGTCCACAAAATATTGGTTCGATCTGGTCCCCGGTCCATATTTTCAAAAAATTCCAGTCCGGTGCATCCCTAGCGCTAATTCTGTCTCATTTTGTAGTGCCTCCGGTCGAAAAAAATTTCCGAACCACAAGTTTCGATTATTTATAACGTAACAATTGTAATCATCAATTAAAAAAAATTACAAAGTAAATTATAATTTTAAGTATAATTCTAAAAAGGGTGTTAATTTAAAATTCTATATTATGGGGTGATAAAATTAATATAATATTATTTGCTGAATATATATTTTAAAAAAATAAATATAAAAAGGGAAGGGTTAGGTCATTGAAAATGACAAGTCGGGCCCTTCCAAGGGGCCTGTCACCCTCATTATATGTCATTGTTATATTGCTTCTCGATAAATCCCACCAAGGCCGATTTGTACTATATTAGTAAATGGGGGTACGATTTTCACTCGCTTTTAGGCGGTTCCAAGAATCTAATCGTTGGGTTACGATAATTTATATTTAATTTATTTAGGACACTGATAAAACTATATTTTCACATTCAATGAGTAAAAAAAAGGAATTAAATTTATATAAATTATAGATGCTATTATTAATTACGAATAAATTTATATAAATTATAGATGCTATTATTAATTAACAACTCCTATATCTCTACCAAAATTAAATAAAAACCACCATGATATAAAATAAAAATGAAGAGATATTTCATTATAGATTTGGCCTAGGAGAAAATGTCCATTAGGCTTATCACACCATAGCTTCAATGGCATTAAGTGGAGCATTATTTAATTTTCCATGAAGGCACTATCCAACCACTAATAATTGGATCGCCACCCATTCAGTTCTGTCAACATGTAGTTAAAGCCTTATCAAACAAAAAAAAATGTAACTAAAGCGTCTATAAAAAAAAATGTAATTAAAGCGGGTTTTAATTAGACGATGAGAGAATGAGAGATAAAGGACTCGCTGCAAACGGTCTTGTTTTTTTTATTAAAAAAATATAAACTATTGATAATTCTTGATTTAGTGATTTGACGGATGAAAATAAATTTCATGTTATATGGTTAATTTTTTACGACGAATTATAGATAATTTTGACGAACTATGTCGAATGGTTGATTTCTCGAATATGTGTCAGTTTTAACGAATTTTATAATTTGCACCAAAAATCAGATTTGATACTCTAATCTTTGATTCATATCCGGTGCAGCCAAATCAAAAATATCCAATCGAAAACGACGCAGTTTTGATAAAACAATACTAAAACTAGTCATGTAGTTTCATTAATATAACTCCTAAATTGATAATTGAAACCTTTTTAAAATTACGCAGTTTTGTACTACACAGTTTTATATTAGAACACATAAAACTACGCATTTTTCTAAATTGAGAAGTTTTAGCTTGGCTGCACGAGATCTTATTCTATAATCTTTTCTTGAAGATGAGATACTAAATTAATATAATTTTAAGACTTCTCACAAGTAGATTCATCTAATACCTTTCTCGACCTTTTGGCTAAAATCAAGTATAGTATTTGTTCTTATCAGTTTAATATCTGATATGTGACTCATTGAGTGGCACGATATTAAATTAATTTTTATAGGGATGAGATTCACCACAATAGCTTGCTATTAGAATCCCAACGCGTCGCTTGAGCGTTGCACTACTGCTCAAGCATGACGCGTCCCAATTAAAAAAACAGATTCATCTCGGTATTGGACCAGTAATCTCGGTCTACTATCAGTCTATCACAACCCGGTTCAGTTGGTCCAATTGAAGAGCATCCTTGTGTGTTTGCTCAAATTGATTTTGATCTCAAATAGTCAAGTATCCAAAAGCCTGAATGCAAGTCCATCTACTGCATTTGTCACACAAAATCTCATAGTCATAGGGTCTCCGTCGCATGGAAATAACCTCGTAAAATCACATTAATTCGATTGGGACGATGAACCAAAATAGAAACTAAGGGCCCGTCCACTTTGACTCTATTTTACTAACTTAAACTTATCTTAACTGAATTTAACTTATCTTAACTGAATTTAACTTATCTTAACTGATCTTAACTTATCTTAACTGATCTTAACTTATCTTAACTTAACTGAAACTTATATTGACTGATGAATAGTATTATTTTATGATGATGATGATGGTTGTGATGATGATGATGATGAATAGTAATATTATGATGATGATGAATAGTAATTTCATGATGATGAATAGTAATTTTATGATGATGATGAATAGTAATTTTATGATGATGAATAGTAATATACTGTTGATGATGATGGGGGTGATGATGATGATGAATAGTAATTTTATGATGATGAAGGTATGATGAATAGTATGATGGTATGATGATGATGATGATGGTATGATGATGATGATGATGGTATGATGATGATGATGAATAGTATGATGGTATGATGATGATGATGAATAGTATGATGGTATGATGATGATGAATAGTATGATGGTATGATGATGATGATGATGATGATGGTATGATGAATAGTATGATGGTATGATTAATAGTATGATGATGATGATGGTATGATGATGATGATGATGAATAGTGTGATGGTATGATGATGATGATGGTATGATGAATAGTATGATGGTATGATGATGATGATGGTATGATGATATGATGATGGTATGATGAATAGTATGATGGTATGATGATGATGGTGTGATGAATAGTATGATGGTGATGGTATGATGATGATGGTATGATGAATAGTGTGATGGTATGATGAATAGTATGATGGTATGATGATGAATAGTATGATGGTATGATGATGATGAATAGTATGATGGTATGATGAATAGTATGATGATGATGATGGTATGATGAATAGTATGATGATGGTATGATGATGATGACGGTATGATGATGATGATGATGATGGTATGATGAATAGTATGATGATGATGATGGTATGATGATGATGAATAGTATGTTAAAAGTAACTTATCTTAACTGAAACTTAACATAACTTATCTTAACTGAAAGTAACTTATCTTAACTGATATTAACTTATCTTAACTGATATTAACTTATCTTAACTTAAAAATCAAAAAATAGAGTCAAAGTGGACAGGGCCTAAGTAGTGCCTATGATCAAATGAAAAAAAGCTGTCACCAGAGATGAGGAAATCAGCTCAGCTCTGCAAAATCTGAAACTGGGCTTGCATGAAACGTTTGTCTCCAAGAATCTTAAAAAGAAAGAACATGTTGATGACTAAAGCTAAGTTTTGATTCAAAGCTGCATCACTTTGAATCCTTTTTTCTTAAATATAAATGCACAACAAAACAGACTTGATCAAGCTCCGAACCATCTTATATATCTCACATTGTTAGCAGGAGAGCGAAGACACAATCGAACATGTCTCCAGTAGGATTGCCACCGGGTTTCAGATTCCATCCGACGGATCAGGAACTTGTGGAGTACTATCTGAAGAGGAAAGTTCACGGGCTGGAGATCGAGCTTGATATAATTCCCGAGGTTGATCTGTACAAATGCGAGCCCTGGGACCTGGCAGGTACTTGCATTCTTCTTGTTTTTTCTTCACATGATTCGTAACATGACATGAGGCTATAAATTTGAAAATGCCGTTAAATTAAATCATTTTTTGATGATTATATGAAATATTGTGGTTTCAGATAAATCATTTTTACCGAGTAGAGACCCGGAGTGGTACTTTTTTGGTCCAAGAGACCGCAAATATCCCAACGGGTTTAGGACAAACCGCGCAACTAGAGCTGGGTACTGGAAATCGACAGGTAAAGACAGGAGAGTGATCAGCCAGAATAGAGCCATTGGGATGAAAAAGACACTGGTTTACTATAGGGGCCGAGCTCCTCAGGGGATCAGGACTGGCTGGGTCATGCATGAGTATAGACTCGATGAAAATGAATGCGAAGATTCATCGGGCATTCAGGTTTGATGCATTTTCCATATCTTCCAGTATAATTATTTATCTGAACACATGCGAGTTTTTTCTCAATTAAATCAACACGCAACGGAAAATCATATATAGGATACTCTATAATTTCGTAAACATCACCTCTGTATATAATTCGGTATAGACACCTGAGACTTTGATCCTAGGATCAATTCAGGACTTCACAGTTAAGTAAGAAGGAAAAAAACTGCTGATGGTAACCTGCAAATTTATTGCAGAACAGATACAATGTGAATTCTTAACCTGCAAATTTCCTGTAGTTAATTTCTATAAATGTGAATTTATATTTCAGAAAAGATGTTTCTCTCCTCAGAAAATTTTCTAAGTAGTCGAAAAATGTGTGACACAAACTGATTGGATAAAAAACAGAAGAAAAAAAGAAGAAGGGAAAGAGTAACGTGGGGATCATCGCGTAAGATGCATGGATTGGTAAAGATGAGGCTTTTGTCGATCTCTCTTAGGTGTATGCAAGCTTCTTTTCCTTCTTTATAAAATACTTTCATTTCTTTTCCCAATAGTATAACTGGAAACATGGCATTCTAATATTCCCCTTCTCTTTAGATCTCTTTCTCAAAGAGACAAAAGCCACAAGCTTCACTTTTTCTCAACCCTCTAGTCAAGACAGAAGCACTATTCCACCGATTATTTCCCCTTACTTTTTCCCCCCTTATTCGATCCTTCCTCTTTTTTTTCCCTCAAGATTTTTTTTAGTTAGTTTCTTTGGAAAGGGTCACTAGTTCCATCACCAATCCTTCGGTTTTAAAGCTATAATACACTATCCTTATAAACAATATAGCAATGTTGATCTCAACACTTACGCGCATCACATGTGCAGATTAAATGGGGTCAATATTGAAACCTGATTTTTGGTGCAAACTACAAACCAACAAATTATGGTGCACTTACTACGAACTATGTCATGATTGTATCCAAACGAATTATAAGTCACTTTCCCAAACTATGACATAGTTCGTAGGAAGTGTGACATAATCTATCGGATTGTAGTTTGCACCTGATCTTTTTCCTATGAACTTAAGTATTTATGCAGATGACATGAGAAAAATGTTTATAGTTTTTTGTTTTGATAGGAAAAAATGTATATAGTTTAAGGATTTGGAAATATTAATTCACTGGTTGAGTTCAACACAAAAAAGCAGTAGAGTGATGCATATAGCTAGGTCCCTTCTTTTCACTTTTATGATATATAAATGTATATAGATTATAGCAAATGGGGGGTCTAAGGTGAGAGTGATGGTTGTCAGCAACTTTAACTTTATTCGATACCCAGAGAGAGTTGTATCTCTTTTGGATTTGGTTGTGTCCTTGATCAGATGGTCTGTGTATCCATGTTCAGATTCAGCAACAATTGTTGACTCAACTGTTCTGATCTCTTGTTTTGACCAGACCAGGTTTTTTCATGTTTTTTAGATTTTTACAGTCCATCACAATTCAGCAATCAGATCTCAGCTAGATCACTGATACCTGTTTTTGTTTCATGTTTCATGTTATTGTTTTTTTTTTTTTGGGTCTGATTAGAGGGTTATTAAAACTGACAATGTTCGGGGGAAACCGCGGGATTGAAAGAAAACTTAGAGTAACTTGAAATGTTTTTGTTAGATTTGGTGTCATGTGTTTTGGTAAAATCCTGTGAAGTTATTCAAGCTGTCAAACAAGGAAGAGTTCAAGACCAGAGAGACAACCGACGTGGCACAAGACTGACGCATGACAGAAGAGCAGAATTTCTTAATTCATATTTGGAAGGTTGGCAATACATCTTGGAGTCGGTTAAAGAAATTAGGGAAGATATACACTTGAACATAATATATCAATAGATATTGAATATATATTGGCGGAAGATTATCAAGAAGAAGAGGCGGTTCAAGTTTTAGGAAACTTTCTTAAAAGATTGGGAAGTATTCCCTAAAAGATATAGGCGGTTAGGATTTGATTTCCTAGTGATTTAGGAATCATCCGCCCATATATAAAGAGTGCTAGGGTTCTCGAAGAAGTTAAGCACTCTTGAGAAATCATTCACGCATACACACAACGAGGGTAGGAGGCGGTGATCGGTCTAAACTCATCATTCCGGTGAGTATTAGGCGCAAGGTGTCAGTCTGATCTGACTACTGTTCAGACTGACCGTGGAACATACTGAAGCTGTACGCACTGCGACTTACTTGCTACGCACTCGGGAGATGTCGTTTGTCTTTGGGAGAAGGCGCCGATCTTCGTGGAGGATCAATGTGAAAATAGAGAGGGGTCTCTAGTCTAGGGGGAGCCTAGATCGCAAGTTCGCTCGGAGTGTTAGAGTAGGCAGATTAAGAGGGAGTATGTAATAGTAAGTCCATCTGTACTTTAAACTCTATATAACGAATTGCTTTTCATCCTAGAGTAAGGCAATTGCCGAACTGGGTATCAAGTTGTGTGTCGCTAGTTCGTTCTGCTCGTTGTAGTTTTATTTGTTTTGCATTAGTTGTCTAGCTAATTGTTCCATAAGTAGCTAGTATTACATCTCGACACACACACGGGAGTATTTCAGTTTTGCTTCGTTTGTCGATAAATTTTTTGAAGGAATTTATAGTGTTGCGAAAAATGCTTATATTTTTCCATGGAAAATCCTTTCACTCATTTAGTCTAGATCCACCGATTATTGTGAGAATATTCCGAGATTCAAATGGAGATTAAGTTTTTTGCCAATGATAATTTTGCAGACTAGGAAAATTAATTGATGTACAATTAATTGACATGGAATTTGTATTTGCAGGACACTTTCGCGCTGTGCAGGGTATTCAAAAAGAATTGCGAAACTGATCAGGAACAACGAGGGCAGTGCAGCTTCCCATCCACAGTGCTGATGGAGGATAACAACAACACGTTGATGACAAGTATGATAAATAGCGAGGAGGAAATGATCATGTCTCCGGACATAGCCATGGGATCATCATCTTCATACAGCAGGATGGATGAAGTGGAAGAGCTGGAAAAAGACGACTCGTGGATGCAGTTCATCACTGATGATGATCCATGGTTTTCATCTTCTAATGCTGTCATGGCTGGAGAAGAAATCACAGCATTCAACCATAATTAAAAGATTGCGTTTCGTGCTACAAAAAAAATATATTACCCAATGAGGGCTCAAAATTCTTTTTTGTCCTTCAATATTTGGCGGGTTGTTGCACTTTATAAACAAACACTAGTAAATAAAGTTGGGGTAAAAAAAACAAGGTCATGTTTCTATAGGCCTCGTCGCTTGAGGATATTTGTTGGGGTAAGTTCTAAGTATGTGAGTTTGTTGATCTCTTGGATCAAAATGTGTATCTGTCAATTTGGTTTTTTTTCTTTCTGTTTCCTGTTTGCCTTTGAAGTTCATCATGTAATCATTTTGTGTTTTTTGTATGGCTTATCAAGAGCTTCCTTCATAGGCTGTGAACTTTGGCACATCTTTGTTTAATGAAACCTCAGATTTCATAAGCATTTTGTGGAAATTTGGGCAAAAAATGACAAAAGTATTGTTGGGCACGCCCAGAGCTCATACGGTGTCCGAATCCATTGATCCATAGCTTGTTGGAAAGTTAAAATGAATGACTGCAACTTTATAGTCTGGACCAAGAGCTGATTCAGTCGTTAGAGAGGTCCAAATTGGAGCGAAGTCTTCTGTACAATACGCACATGTGTCACCCGTGTCACCTAATAGGTGACACTGCACCCTCTCTGGATTCATCCGTGTCACTTATTAGGTGACACATGCCAAACAGGCCAAAATTTTAATTTCCGCTGGGTTTTTAGAAAAAAAATGCAAAAAAAGGAAAAAAGGCATAAAAGAGAAAACAAGCAGCCGCCATATTCAGAGAACATTTTGTCGACCAAATTGGGAGAGAATCACAACATAAGGAAATCGATCGGAATCAAACGGATTACAAATCGAAGAGGAACAACATCATCATCTACATCAAGGTTGTGATCGTTCTTCATAAAATTTGTAACTTTCACTTTCGAACAAAAACATGAGTTGTATGTTTACTTCCATGGATAGTGAGTAGTGACTCTATTTTGGGGTCCTACGAATCTTACTTAACTATGATTCGTTGAATAAAACAAATATTTGCATGAATTGATTCGTCTTGTTGGATTTGTATTTTACTTTGCGCTTAAACTCAAGCGATGCATACTAAGCAAGGTTGTCAAAATCACGATTTAAATCGTGAAATCGTACGATTTTACGTTTCTAGATGTACATTTCGAGTCAAAACGCATGTAAAATTGTTTTGGGGTAAAATCGGACTGTAGCACGATTTTACTCCTGTAAAATCAGGTAAAATCGGGTGAAATCGGGTAAAATATGAAAAAAATTATATAACAGTCATTTAAAAAAAAATTGATTGTTAAGAATCTTTAACATGTTTATCCTTATAATTAAATTATAAAGTTGAAATTTGATTCATTTATATTTTTATAGTGTTTAAAAATATATTTAATATTTAATATTATTTTAATAAAAGGTAAACTCGGCGATTTTACGATTCGATTTTACGTTCCGATTCTACCTAGGCAAAACGAGTCAAGGTAAAAACTCGATTCTGACAACCTTGATACTAAGTGTTTGACGAAATGTCTAAGTGCATTGCGTTGAGATATTAAGTCAATAGCGCCGAAAGGGTGAGACTTAATATCCGTCAATCAAGTAAAAAACACGTTATAAACTCGATGACTAAGAGAGTAGCCCAAGTTTATAACGGGAAATGCTCGTTCTACGACAAGGACTCCCCATGTTTATGCGACGAGAGTTGGTAAATATCAGCGAGTTATTTGATTCGAACCAATAGCACCGAAAAAGTGAGTTTCGTAGTTTAAGGTACATTTCCAATATAAACCAATTGCGCCGAAAGGGTGAGCTTTATACTTGGAGTGTCCGACTATTTTCCAATCAATATAAGTAAATTCATGCATGCTAGATTAATAAACTCTATTCAAATGTTAGTAAGTGAAGTAGTTCCCCAAAATATCTCTTGAAATCGACAAAACCTTTTCTTACTTTCGTTTATTTTAAATAATAGTAATCAACCAAAAACTCGATTTGGATTAGGAAAAGTAGAATTACAACCTTAAATAGTGCAAAAGTTTAAACTTGCTCCCTTGGACGATCCGGTCTTACCGTCATTATAAATTATTTTTGACGCTCCAAATACTTTTTTTTGAATGAATGATGATATCATTAATCAAAAAATATAACAACCAAAACCTGTGCTAGCAAACAAACTCAAGACACTCTCAATGACCTACTGAACGAGCTTAACAAGAGAGGCTCTTACACCCTGCAACCAATGTCATTCAACCAATTCCTATCACCAAGACTAATGTTTTTACCTTCGAAACCAGCAAGCTTAACTTTCAATCTCTAAATTATGCTTTTAGCTATACACTTTGGCTCAACTCCATCCTGTCTGAATATAATTGAGTTCCTAGCTCTCCAAATCTCATAATCCCCTACGGAAATCCCTGCTGCTATCATTCTTGTCCGGAGTCGAGTCTGTTCAAGGTCCTTAAACCATGGATAAGGAGATGCCACTGAAATGGAACCGCCACCCTCAAGTAGCCCATAACCTCTCCACAAATCTCTCGGGAAACTCTGCAGCAGAAAAACAGATGGTCTCTAGTCTCCTCCTCCACATTGCAAAGAGCGCAGATCATAGGGACAACAATTCCCATGCTTTGAAGCCTAGATCTGGTAAGCAACCTATCATTGGCAACCAACACCAAAATAAAGGACGCACTAGGAGTGTCAGAGAAAACCACTCAACATCTTCACTACGGTCCCTAGGAGTATTGTAGGTATCACTCACCGTAAAACCTGCCCCTTCACCACTCCATGTTAACGTACCCTCCACCATATCAACACAATTTCTGCTCAGCTGTTTACACACAGCCAGCTGACGGAGCACCCAAGAGCTGTTGGTGAGGTGCTCATTTTCCCACCAATGAATCCCTTTAGTCCAATACGCAAGGATCCTCTTGTTCCATAAGTTTTAACCTTCTGCATCCAAGCCCCACAACTGGTTCAGAACCATAGCATCATTCATCAACTCTAGGCTTTTAAGACCCAACCCCCTTCTCTTTTATCTCGACATGCTTTGTCCCAACTGATAAGATGGCACCCTCTCCTTGCAGCGCTGCAATTCCACAGGAATCTCGCACAAATAGAATAGATGGCCCTAATCACCTTCCTCGGTAAGAAACAAATCCGGACCTAGTAGAAAACAATAGACTGGAGAACTGATTGAATAAAGGCTCTTCTACCAGCTCTAGCAAAAAATGATTATTCCAACTATCCAACTTTACTGTCAGCCACTGAATAATGGCAGAGCCTCAGAGCAGTCTTGAGAGCGAATATTCCTAGAAGTGAGCGGGAACCCCAAATATTTAACTGGCAGCAAACTGAGTTTGGTGCACGATAAACCTTCAATCCAACTTCTTTTATTCGCATCCATGCCTGCTGCAAAAAGCTGAATTTTCTCTACATTCACCGACAGGCCGGAACAAGCCAGAAAATCACAAAGAATATGTTTCAAAGCAACAATGGAAGTGTCTCTCCCACTACTGAATAGGAACAAGTCGTCTGCAAAAATAATGTGCTTTAAATCCACCCTATGACAATTAGGGTGATGGTAGTAGCCATGCTGCTTCGTCAAACCTTTTAACAGCCTAGAAAGATACTACATATCAATAGTAAACAATAGTGGGGAGATAGAGTCCCCTTAGCTGAGAGAGAAGCTCCTCCTTCTCTCTTCTTTTCTCTCCCCCTTCTCTCCACCACCAGCAACCCACCCACCCTCTCCTCCTCCTTCCTCAGCCCCTTCCTTCTCCTCCTTCTCCCTCTCTACCGCAAAGCCGGCCTCTTCCCTCTCCCCTCTTCCTTCATATCTCACTGCCAATCTGATCCGATTTCAGCCACATGCGGCTGGTTGGATCAGATTTGGACCTTGTGGGTGGTGGAGGTGGAGGTGGAGGTGGAGGTGGAGGTGAGTTTGGAAAGCGGTGCCGGCGATGGGTGGTGGGTGGTGGTTGGGCGGGTTGGTGGGGGCTGTGGTTTAGTCTTTTTGTATAAATATTTTTAATTTCCTGTTCCTTTTTCGTCGTTGTGCCTTTGTGTGGCTGAATAAATGGAGGCTGGGACGTTGGTGGATGCCGGCGTTTGTTTTTTGTTTTCTTGTACAGTTCCTTTGTTTTACATTTTTAGTTTTCGCTGTAGTTTTAGTTGTATCTTTAGATTTAGTGTTAGATTTCTTTGGCCGCGCTTACTGCATGTGGTGCTTTCCTGGCTTTGGTGGTATGCTTACCTCTCTTGGCGTGAGGTCAAGTGGAGCCTTTCACTGCTTCCGGCTAGTTAACTTGTCCTAACTTTCAAATCATCGTTGTCGCCTTTTCTGGGGTTCAGATGTCGTGCTTCCAGTGGTAGGAAACCGGTTTATGAAGATCGCTTGTGCAACTTTGTTCCGTGGTTCGGTGGAAATTGGCCAGTGCTTCATTGTCGTTGCTCCAGTTTGGCCATTTTGGCATGCATTGATTTTTGGAGCGTGCAGATGCATCACCAGTGAATGGGTTGCTTAGTTGTGTTTGGATCACTTTGCTTGTTTAGATGTTCTGGTCCAGTACACGTCGATCGTCTGTTTGTTGGCGTTGTTTATCTTTTCCTTCAACACTTTGTATGTCATCGAACTTTTATCAAAAAAAAAAAATCACTAATCTTATTAAAGATGTTTTTAATAAAAAAGATGTAATTAATTGAATTTGGGTCCCGCCCAAGCCCAAACCCAAACCCAAACCCTAACACCCGCCGTCTTCTTTCATGCACTGGCTTCTTCCCTCAAATCCGCCGGCCTAGCACTTCTCCCGTTCGGTGCCGAAGCTGGAATTCAAAATGAGCGATAACGCCGCTGAAGTCATGCCTGTTGTTGAACAGGTAGCCAATTTTTATATAACTTGTCGATTATTTTGACCAAGCAGCTGAGTTTCAGTAGAAATTGACATAAAATTCTTGTTTCAATTTTGTTGGTTAGGGATTAATTTCAGCTTTCTTCATGTTAAATTTCAGTGAGTTTAACTATATTTGTTATTTTTTTCTATGATTATTGTTTGATTTTTTTTTAAAACCTTGTGCAGGATACAAAAGAATTTGACCAGAGAGTGAAAAAGTATCTTAGAGGCGATGGAGCAAACCTAGAGGTAAGCTGTTGGTAGCGGTGATAGTCTTCTAGTAAATAATGATACAATAAACCTTATAGCTTGTGCCTTAATGAATTTTTAATGGTATGCAGGCTTTGAAGGATAAGAAATTGAAGACTCATCTTGCAATTCGTGAAGAGTTGTATGGGAAATCTGCAAAAACTGCTGCTAAGGCTGAAAAGGTATCTATTTTTTGTTTGTCCGTGTAATTGTGTTTCCTGTGTGGTTTGGTTACTATGTCATTTTAGTTTGATGGGTATGATTAATGGCAGGCATCTCTTTGTTTTTTACGTTTATATTATTGCAATAATGCTTGGTGGTGTATATTAATATAAGATTGCTGGGAGGGGTTTAAGAGGTGCTGGTAGTTCATTATGGTCGGCAAAGAGGGGTTGAAGACTAATTGTTCATTTATCACTGCTTGCTTTGTGGAGATGTTTTGTTTAAAGTTTCCACTGTGCAAATCTTAATCATGAAGTTGGATTTTATAATATGAAATATCGTGAGAAGGAGAGTAACAGCAACGTGTTAACAATAATCGTATATATCACCACTTTTTCCAGTGGCTTATGCCAAGTGAGGGAGGTTATTTGGAGACTGAAGGGATAGAAAAAACATGGCGAGTAAGGCAGGAATCAATTGCTCAAGAAGTCGACATCTCAAGTGCCAGGAATCAATATGATATAGTTCTACCTGGTTGGTTACTTCTCTTTGTTTAACATTTTTATGTTCAAGTCTACTTGGAACTTTTTTCTCCGATGACTTTCATGTCATTAGTACCCTCTTAAATGACGTAAGACCATGTTTGCTGTTGCACCACAGTGCAGTATTTTTTTTATTTCTCCTTTCATGTTATTTCCTGACGCATCAATATAAATATATCCAATCGGCAGCTCTTGGACCGTATACTATGGATTTCACCTCAAGTGGTCGGTATATGGCTGCTGCTGGACGCAAGGGCCACCTTGCTCTTGTGGACATGAGAAATCTGAGCATAATTAGAGAACTCCAGGTATTATTGCATTTTTTAAGATATTGTTATCAGTTCAATAATTAAATTATATGAAGGAGTAAACAAAATGACAGTTTGCTACTTCAAATATTCTTATTTGTCTTCCTGCTGATGCATTGTTTTTTTTTTCAGGTGAAGGAAACAGTGCGTGATGTAGTGTTTTTGCACAATGAACTGTTCTTTGCGGCAGCACAGAAAAAGTAATGCTTCTAATATAAAGTGTTTATATTTCGTCACGCCTGAAAATACTTAACTAGGTTTTTGACATTGCTTTTATCAATGGGATGCTTGTGGCTTCTCATTGCTTGTCTAAGTTTTTCTTTCTATGGCAGTCTCGAGATATAAGATGATATGCGTATTTGGTACCGCATGCCTGATTTTATGCATGAAAGCAGAGAGAATTCTTGCTCTACACAATTAATGAAGAATGAATCTAAAATCCTTATATGCTGGATTCTCCACCTTATTTCCTTTTATGTTATTGTTCTCTTGGTTCATTACCCTCAAATCCCATTGTCTCTTAAGTTACATTACGTACTTTTTGCTCAGATGCTGGATTTGGATTTATCGCTTATTTCCTCATACATTTGATGTAGAAAAACTATGTAAATATTGGCTCGTGAATGTACCCTATATGTGGATTTTTCAAATGCTTTCCTTATGAGTGCTAATACTCGCTTCAACTTTGCAGGTATCCTTACATATATAATAGGGATGGAACTGAACTTCACTGTCTGAAGGTTATTATCCATCTTGCTATATATTTTGGTTTGCTTAGTGAGGGTCAATGAAAATAATAATTGTATTTGCATCACAATCGAACTTTCTGGTCTGGTTATTATTCAGTTAACAGTTATGACTATTTCTGTAGCCATAAGAATCAAACTTCAGTAGCTGAATGGACACACTCAGAAACTTAACTTTCAATTTAAATTTGAACTTTAACCATGCGTTTTGTCTTTGCTACTCACCGTAGTATCAATGCACAATGCATATATTCTGTAAGTTCATAAGGAGTCAGTCTACTGAGGTCTGCAGCTAAATGGGTTTTGTGTTTTTTAGGAACATGGTGCAGTTCAGAGGCTTCAGTTTCTAAAAAACTTCTTCCTCCTTGCTTCTATTAATAGACACGGTGAGCTCCGTTATCAGGATGTGACGATGGGTGCCATGGTGGCCAATCACCGTACTGGGCAAGGGCGATCAGATGTAATGCAGGTTAACCCATTCAATGGTGTGATTGGTTTGGGTCATCCAACTGGAACAGTAACCATGTGGAAGCCTACTAGCCCAAATTACATTTTCAAGATGCTATGTCATCAAGGTCATGTTTCAGCATTGGCATTCCACCCCAATGGTCATATTATGGCCACTGCAGGAGTAGAGCGAAAAATAAAAATATGGGACCTAAGGATGTTACAGTCTGGTGCTTTGAAAACTATACCAGGCGAAGCCACGAGCTTAAATTTTAGTCAGAAGGGGTTGCTCGCTGCTGGAATCGGATCCTTTGTTCAGATATTGAGAGATCCGTCGGGCAGTCACAATTACAGTCGATACATGGGTCACTCTGTAGCCAAAGGTTATCAGATAAAAACAGTGTCCTTCAGGCCATATGAAGATGTTTTGTGCCTTGGGCATTCTATGGGGTGGTCATCTATTCTTGTCCCTGGATCCGGGGAAGCAAACTTCGATTCATGGGTGGCAAATCCATTTGAAACTAACAAGCAGAGACGAGAAAAAGAAATTAAGTCTCTTCTCGATAAACTGCCACCAGAGGCAATTATGTGGGATCCTAAGAAAATCGGTAGTGTGAAGCCGCCTTCAAAGAAAGAGAATAAGTCAAAGAAAGAAAGAGAGGAAGAAATGGAAGCAGCAATCGCAGAGATAAAAGGCAAGGGTATGAAGCATAAAACAAAGGGACGGAACAGGCCTAGCAGAATGTTGAAAAAGAAAATGGAAGTTGTTGATAAAGTTAAGAGGCCGTTCATGGAACAACAGATAAAGGAAGAAAACGAACTCTCTAGAAAGAAACAGAAAACAAGCCATGAAGCCGAATTGCCCAAATCACTTCAACGATTCTCAAGAAAGAAGAATTAAGTATCCCTAGAAGGAGACTGAAATAACTCACAGTCACAACCGTATTTGTCAACTGTAACTTCACTCTTCATTCTCCATGAAATACGCAGCGCAGGACTGCATAGGACGGGTGATCAAAAGTTTTGTCAATGGGATTTAAGAAAACATCAATTAGAAGAAACTGTAGGTTACTTCTTTTTTGGGACCTTCCTATGTATTGGTACTTCAAATTTTTTGGTCCCAATGTTTAGGGTTCTGAATGCTAAAATGTTATGTTGTTAGATTATATTTTAAAGTTACTTATTATTATAAGTTAAATGTTTTATTTCTGCTCATTCAATTTCATTTCATTTCGGATTTTGGTTTGTAATTAACAAATATAGAACTGATTCAAACTTGCAAAGTTCAATACAATCCGGCTTCAAAATTCTTGGTGACAACAACAAAACCGTGTTTTTTTACAGGCATTGTTGTGACACAACCAATGTTGCTGTCTCTTCCTCCGGCCATGTCCCTCTATATAACAGCCACTCTGTTCTTCAAGCCTTACTGAAACATCTAAACTTGATTTTTCGAGAAATTATAAATTTACCAGAGTGTAGGTCAATTATTGTAAGTCGGGAAATATACTGAAAGATGGCTTCTACAAGCATGGCTATTCCTATACTTGTGACAAGAGTTATCACACTTCTGGCTCTTGTTGGAGCAGTGGCTCTGATGGTCACCAACAATAAAAAGTCCGATGGGGATAAGATCTCTTTCAAGGACCTCTATGCATATAGGTGTCTCATCTCTGTTATTGCACTTGTGCTGATTTTTTTTTTCATATAAAAAAAACGTGCCAACAGTTTTATTGATAATAGAAATCTAAATTGCCTGGATCGTCGCTTTTACAAAAAGAAATCCTCAAGCGTCAGGGGCTAATTATAAATCCTATACCCTTAAAAACGCTGAACAGACTAAATGGGAACATATAACACTTTTGTTTGATTTTGATTGTGATAAAATGTCGGAACATTTGCATTGCTGCTTCAGGTATGTTGTGGCTGCTGGCGTGGTTGGATTTGCTTACAGCCTCTTGCAGTTACCATTTGCTGTTTACTATGTGGCAACTGGAACGAGGATGATTAAAAATGGTCTTTTGCCCGCGTTCGATTTCTTTGGTGACAAGGTTATTAATTAGCTTACTTATGTTTTTCTTCTCATTTGATTCACTTCACTCCATTCCAGTGTTATTAAAACCGACCCGTGAATTGATCCGGTCAAATCACTGGTCAATATGTCAGTGGTTCAACCGGGTTGACCCGCACATCTTAAAAAATAAAACTAAAATAGTTATATATGATATTATAATTTAAATATTACATGTTTATGATCTGATTACAACAATATACCATAACAAATTTAGAATTTGATAAAGTACAAAACAATAATAGAACAACAATAACAATTTTAGTCTTAATTTGCAAGTCACAACAACAAGGGGCGGAGCCATGAAATTGAAATCACATCCTTTAAACAATATCATATAGAAAAAAGAAAAAAATACTGCGATATCTATGAATATTGGAAAATGTAAAGCTCTCAAAACCGAAATGTTTAAATATAGACAAAGAGTCGGATAAAAAAAAGAGACAAAGAGAACATCAAAAATTAAAAATAAAGCTAGTTGATAATATATCACTCAAGTGATCCAAACATGTTGGATAATTGTATTTCAAATTTTTCGACACATTATACAATCATATTATTTCAAAATTTTATTAGATATCTAATCAAAGTAGTGATTAAAATAGTGTTTTAGGTATTTCTCAAATTCAAATTAACACCAATCTAGTATAGGCGGAAAATTAAATTAAATTATAGGATCATGATAGACTATAAGACTAATTGAATTTCTAGTTAAATTGATAATAAGTAATTTTTTTTTATAGATTTGATAAATGAATATATATTATTGAAACAAACAATAAAACAATCATCTTTAGACTAAGTGACGGAAAGAGAATAACTATTAAGTGAGGGTTGGGTTTGAGTATTGTCCAAGTCAAAATTAAATAAATATTTTTCAGACCAAATCAAACCGATTGAACAGGTTGAATCACTGGATTAATGAAAAACCGACCGGTTCAACCGGATCTTGACCGGATTAACTGCATAAACGATCCGATAACAAAACCGAACCGATAACAAAACCGAACCGATCCGGTGACAGATTCATTCGGTCCGGATTTAATAACACTGCTCCATTCTACCAAAATTTGAGACACTCATCGAACCCGTCATAAAAAGTTAACTGAAATTACGTACAATACAAAACTTTCCAATTCATTTTCGCAGGAATATCCTTGTATATATATTTCTCGTTGCATAAATTTTACAAACATGGTCTTTTGTCTGAGTTCAAGTAGCTACTCGTGTCTTCTTCTTATTTGAATTATTCCATTTCATTATACCAAAATTGAAGTCATCAAAAAGAAAATAAAGTTTCGTGTTTATAATTATTTATTTAAAAATAAATCCACGTATTAAAAAAAATAAATATCTGAATAGGTGTCGCAATTGTTATCGAATTATCCAAAAAATGTGTTGCCGCAATGTTAACGGAAGTTATCGCATTAAATTTGCGATAACATTACGTGCGTATACGTTAACAAAAATCTGTTGCCGTAATGTTAACGGAGGTTATCGCAAATGTTTTACGATAAACGTACGTTGTTAATAAACTATGTCGCATTTATTGTAAGGTTATCGCAGACTTATCGCAATAAATTAACGTTGGGTTATCGCAGGAAAATTACGACAAAGTTTTTTACGATAACTATAATTTTCACGTAATGTTAACGTAATTAATGCGTTTTACGATAACCAAACGATAATTAATGTTTTCGTAAATTAAATCCAAAATTTGTAGTGTTAGTCATCATAAGATATCAATCAAAATAACACAAAACGAAAAATTTTATCTAATTTTTGGTAGGAAAATTATTATTATTATTTTTCTTAATCTATTATTTTTCTTCCGAAAAACAAACTGAGCATTATTGTAAATTGGAGCTAATGGGTTTGGATGAACAGACTATGAGCTGGTTCCTAGCAACTGCGGTGGGAGCTGGAATTGCAGTGACCTACGAGCTGAAGAAAGTGCTGGGGTCACCTGATGATGATGAGATATCAGAATCAGAAGTGGATGAATTCCTGAACAGAGGCTACATCTCTACTGGAGTCTTGGCTGTCGCATTTTTATGCTTAGCCATTCTCTCAGTCCTCTCATCCCTCAACCGCAATCCATCGTCCAGCAAAGGCTTCTTCGGATGATGAAGAGTCCGTTACCTTTTTGTTTGGAATTTGACCTAAAATCTCAATAATGTTGCTCTCTAGCAAGTAATTACACTTCACCGCAAACGCATTATTTCATTACTTGATAATAATATTGCGAAAAACCGTGAACAACTGCTAATAATGAGAAACAAACACTCCTGCACATGTCAAAATCAAACTAAATGCCATCTTAAGCCAGTATTGCGGTGAAGACACAATCTATCCTACAACAACTATCACATCATTTACAACGATGTCCCTTACTTTAGAAAACCACAAAAAAGGGAGGGCGGGAATCGACCCTAAATTACACAGTGGAGGTTACATTTTTCTAATAATGAAACAGATGTACAGATCTGATAAGAGGTTAAAATCAAGATTTGCGGCAAATTTTGCAGTACCTTATAAATCAGCATGCGTCATGATACATTTCGTGTCCAACTGCTATCCAGAGGATATGCTGATCATCGAATCCAATGATAGATATATTGCTGACAACTCTTTACTTCCCCCACTCATGAATAATTCATTGGAAAACATTAACCATGTGCTTTAGGAAGAAATGGGTTCGTAAGGGTATGAGAGCCATGGGTGCTTCAAGGCCTCTGATGCAGATGGACGCTTCTGGGGGTTTATTTCAAGCAGATACGCTACAAACTCGATAAAGCCTTGGTCTCCCATAGGAAGCCGATGCCTTAAGGAGCTCTTTTTGGGTATCAAATATTCAAGTCTGTTTGTTTCCTGAAATAAGCATCATATATGCTTAATGCGGAATGGTCATATGGTATCACCATTTTTTTTGCATTACTTTAGCTTCGAGAAGCAAACAATTCGATACTATATTCTACTTGTAATTTTACTCTCAAACAAAGATAAATTACCTGATTCCGTTCATACAACATGTGACTTTTAGTGAAATATTTATATGTATCACGTCCTTTGGCAAGCATGCCTTGATCAATTGGACTTATGATTCCAATCACTCTTGCAAGTAAAGTCGCAGCAGAATCATTTTGAAAGAGAACCTACACAGGACATTCATCACAGCTATTAGCAAATGTGCAGTTCTAAATCATGGCTACTTAAACAGATACTTCTGCATGCATAACATCAATACTAATTACGAAGATCAATCAGGACCGTAGTAACCCTTTTTTAATTCAATTGCATTATACTCTTTTCTTTAACAAGGTTTTATACTTTTTCCTTGTTCTGAAGTTAATTATTGGAAATCATACTTGATCAGATGTTGTAAATTCTTAATTCCCAGTAGTCAACAGCTTAATGATCACATGCAGTGATGGTGAAATGGCGAGAAAGCAATATGTTAACCAGAAGCACTTACATTGCCAGTGCATAGTTCAGCTAATATGCAGCCAAGCGACCATATATCAATTTTTGTATCATATGTGAGTCCCAAAATAACCTCAGGTGCACGGTATGATCTAGATTGGACGTATGAGCAAAGATGGTCCGTTTCAAAACAGCTACTTCCGAGATCAATGACTTTCACCTCACATCTGCTATAACTTTTTACCAAGATATTTTCAGGCTTCAGATCACAATGAATAAGACCAAGACCATGCAAGAACTGAAGCGCCTCCAAACATTGAATGGTAATTGACTGCACGCGTTACAAAGAATAATGTTCAACAAAGAAGACAAGACCAGTCTCCAAATTCACGGAAAAAAACAGAAATATTACCTGTAGTCTAGGCATGGTGAAGTATACCTCACCTCCAGACTCCCTATTAAATTTATGAAACTCATACAGATTTGCCTTTAGAAGTTCACAAACAATTAACAAATGTTCCTGCACGATGAATACATTGAAGGGGGAGGCAGGTTGGTCAGATAACAAGAAACATGACCAATTAAGAATAGTTATATGGACGTAAAAAACAGAGCTTTCCAACACAACACTGAGCCATTGTTGGTTTATTTTCTTCCTTACTTTCTATTTTGCATAAGTAATCCTAATTCCCAAAAACAAAACAGTGAAACAGGGTTTGTCTTGTTACTTTTGTTTTAACTCTAAAAACTGGCTTTTGAAAAGTCCGACAACTGAAAAATATAAATAAATAGTAAGTCAAGGAAGGAGAGGCAACTATTAGAATATGGGTTAACAACACAACATTTAAAGAGGAAATTTCTTCAAAGTATCAATTCTATTATACTTCTACTTCTGAATCGAACCAAAAAAGGCAAAAATCATTGAACATTCAAATGCCAAGGAAATATGAAACACGGTTTGAATTGAGAAAGAAAATAGGTTTACTAACTTACTCGATAGTAGAAGTAATCATACAAACGCAAAAGGTGGTGTTTGTCAGCGGGATCATTCTTGTTGACAAACTTGAGAAGCTTGATCTCATCAAGGCTTTGATCAAAGAAGTCCTTGTTGTTTTTTATAATTTTCACACACACGTCCATGCCTGTTTGTAGGTCATGTGCTTGAATAGCTTTGCTGAATGCAGCTGATCCAAGATACTCAGTAACATGATACCTACCAGCGATAACTGAATTCAACACCACATGGAAATTTTTGTCCTCCTCAAAACCAGTTCTGAATAAAGTCAAAGACAAAAAGAAAAGTCAGGAGGCATAGTGTTAGTGAGATGGAAGCCAAGCAGACCGAAGATAACTAAAAAATCCCCACAAGTTAAAATGAAGCACTGCCACAAGTTAAAATAACTAGCAATTTTATTTATATGGATGCAGTGCAACTGAATGATGAATCTTTGCCATCTAACTCTAAAAATACAGGGAAGGAGTTATGAAAGCAGGCAGTGGAGACTAGGTTCTCTTAGAGCGGGAAGGAGGTACAGTGGCTATTTCCTAATTCCTTTATTATCCCAGTTATTTAGATCTTTTTAGTTATAGAGGATACTTGCGTTGACAAAGGGACATTAGCTACTCAATTCTATGTGAAAGCAGCAGTATAACTTCTTTAACTGAATGCTGCTAAACTTTCAATTGTTTTGATACATTTGAAGAGCGAAGGAAAATAGATAATGCAACAGACTAAACAGTGAGACCCTGTGCACAGGCAATTCAGCTGCCATAGATACACATATTAGAATATACTAGCCCCTCATTTTGAACCACACACATAAGATAATTTGTACAGTGATGTTTTTTTGTTGTTGGAAAGATCATGTTAAGCAACACGTAAAGTTTCTCCACACCAACTTCAAGGAAATAAATCTAATCTCTTCACCCCCATGACATGAAATAGTTATGTTCAGTCAGTTATGAGACAGAAAACGTCATGATCTACATTGTATAATTTTAGAGGAGGATCAATCAATTTCTGATCTGTTAGACTGACCTGTTTTTTCTATGAACGACCTTGAGATTAAAAGTCTCAAACTCATCCTCTTGAGCCTGGATTTGCCTTACTTGCTCCTGCACCGCAGCAGCTTCTTCATCATCCATCAATTCCACAGGATCCTCTTCCCTTACACTATTGATTCTTTCATCTTCTTGATTCAAAGGCTCAATTTCTGTATACCCGTAAAGCGTTGAAGGAGACGAGTTTTCTGATTTAACAACAATAGCATTACTCTCAGCTCTGGGAATGTGGGTAGGTGATGAATCAGTGCTATCTTGCCTCCCTGTCACATGAATTTCAAAATCATCATTCAGATCATTCAGGTGTACATCCTTTTGGTAACTGATTACAGTACTGCAATTATTGCCCCATGACTGACTACCTGAAGTGTACTGATCCATTTGTCCATCTTCTGCAGGGGAGGAAAATGAGAATCCAGCATCTGTCTGGTGTTTTGTCACAGTAAGTACTCCCTTGTCATTCACTGGAGAATAGGGATCGTTGCTTCTCTGTCTATCCCTGTTAAAATTATCAATGTGTTTCTTACTTGAATCTTGCTGAGAGCGCTTGGATCTAGATAGTTGAACATCATGATTATGAAAGTACTCTAATTCTGGTTCACTCCGGCATGTAACAAAATCCTTTTGTCGTGCACAGTCAAAGTCAACAGCTTCACTAATTCCAACACCAATTGATCTAACAGAGCCCTGCTGATCTTTCTCCATGCGATTTTGGTCCAGAGAAGACATCTTGTAATCATCCACCATGTCAGAATCTCTTAACAAAGCCAGCTCATTACTTTGAGTCACAAATCCCTGCCAAACAGGTTCTGAGCGCATAAGAGTTAGATCCTCTTTGATAAGTAATTGTCCATCATAGTGCCCTATCAAATTAGTATCATTTGTTTCTCCATATACTTCACCCAAAGACAGACCTGCCATGTTATCTTCTGGGACATCGCGTTTAAGATTTCTTCCTTCAATGTAGCGTTCACCAGAAAGGTAAGAATCGTCTTCAGCAAAAGATTGAGCGTCCTCTTCTCTGGCAGGACTTCTTTCCTGTGCGTCAGGGACACTTCCACGTCCCGTTCCTTTCTCATTGTCACTTGGGTAATCAATTTCATGAGCTAAGAACCATGCCTCATCTTCTATAGGTTGTCTCATATATCCTACATCGTCATCGTCCTCATATTCATCAGAATCCCAATACTCATTGGGGTAGTCATTTGATTCACTTAGTCCATCCCCCACAGTTGCAAAACCAGAAACCAAATCAGAGTTATCCTCTGCAATGCCCTGACTAATGGACAGCCAACTACCTCCGACAGCTTTTTTTACTCCTGCACCAATGCGCACAACCATATACATCAGAGATAACTAAATAAATTATACTGAAGGCACTTAGAGTTGTGATTTATGTTTTATCAATCAACATGATATATAATACTATTTAATCACCCATACAAGAATGACTACTTTATTGAGAACGAGGCTTACAAAACTGCTCTTCCTTCACTTACCGGGAATATCTACAAACAATCTATCATAACTAGTGTTTTACAACTAAAGAGATCATTGACACTTTTATACCCCTCTGGAAGGCTACTTAAGAAGCCTATTACACTGGAGTAAAACATTGGACTTTTTAACACTTTGTACCAAGTTAACTGAATAAGCTATGATAAATGGGTTGTGCTGATGAACGGTAACTTGTGCAAAATAAATGGGAGGGGTATCCTGCTTTACTGACCTATTTTTGTCAGAGGACGAGGTGACCAAGAAAGAGAATGGGTATCCTGAATTCACTATACCAGTGGAAAGTGTTTTAATGGCATCACAATTGTTATAAGCATGCTATTCCAGGCTCCAGCATGATTAAAATACTTATGATTTCATGAATATCACTTGAAAGCTTTGCAGGATTAAGATAGTTCAAAAAATAGCAGACGATTTATATCATTTGCAACTTTGTTTTACATTGATTTGTTCTAGTTGATACATTTTAACAGATAACCCAACTTAACAGGACTAATAACCTAATGACTTGATACAAGATGAGAAGTCTATGCACATCCGACACCCCATTTACAATTGTCAATACTGCAATGCGAGTCATGATGAGCTTCTGCAGAATCAAAAAGAGGAAAGTCACAGCCACTGTGGCACTACATGCCATATCATAAGAGTCATTTCCTATCTCAATATCTATTTCCTTAAATCTCTATTTTTAATCGTACTTTCTATACAGCCCCAATATTGCGCCAGAAGTACTGAATCAAGCCCATAAATTCCATAGAGGTAAATTCAATCAGTATAGCTAACAGAAAATTCAATCAGTGTAGGTAACAGAAAATTCAAGCCATTCCATACCGCCGGAAGGTATTTGTTACTCAGATAAGAAAGGGAAAAAAACAAAAGAATATAAAAATTATGAAACAACGAAAAGAAAGAAAAACAGTAGCACCTTGCTGTATATAGATAAGCTAACCTGATGTGTTGATATCTTGTCCAAGAGGAACATCTAAAAAGGAGCCTATATGGAAGGAATTGCCACCGCTAATGAGCTTTACAGTAGGTTCATCATGCTTGAACTTCTCCTCCCAATTTGTGAGCAACAGCTTCTCTTCTGACTTCAGTCTAACTGGTGGCAAAGGAGGAAAATCATCCTTTTGATTCCCCAACGTCAGTGCAAAACCACTGCTAATACTTGATTGATCATGAACTCCTTGAGTTGCTCTCAAGTATAACGCTCTTCCAACCTCATCGGTTTGCTCTTTGATTATCAACCTAGCATCATTGGGTTCAGTTGCTTGCTTTTCTTTCCTTTTGTCTTCAGAAGCAACAGTATTTCTGTCACCGACTGAAACGTCTCCCTTTGAAAGAGAAACCTTCGTAAAAGGCTCTTTCTGCAAATCATCTGATGAATGTATAGCACTGTTAGTTCTTGACCATGGTTCATGAGAATATTTCTCTTTTGGAATCGCATTGTGAAGTTTATATGGCTCATCTAAATGACTGGACTCAGTAGCGTGGCTTCTCTTGTTGTTGCAGCCCACATAAGCTTCACTAGAGCTTCCTTGCCCGGAAATACCATTTTCAGAAAGCGATATGATCTTTCCTGCATAATTCACATCCCTTTTTCCTGCAACCTCACCCTCAGCTAGTAATAGCTTCTTATGTTCAGCTGGATGGAGTTCAGATGCTTTGTTTTTCTTGAAGCCATCTCCAATTCGAAGAGGGGCTACCGACCCATTGCTTGCATGTGAACTACTAGAATACAAATTGATAACTGTACCCTCACTGCACTTATTGAAATTCAAGCCCCTGTCACTGGTTGTAGTGGTATTATCCCATTCTCCCTGAGATGATGTACCATTCTCATTGCTGGCAAATCCATTACTCCAAGATCCATACTCAATCTCCTTAATAATATGCTCCTTCCACACTTCACTGCTCCCTCGAGGAGCCAGCTGTTGACTCTGTGACCCTGATTTGTAGCGAGTCTCTTCATTCCTTACAACATTAAGATCCCTATCTTCTAATGACAGTTTTGAGGCAATCCCAATCAAATCAGGCCGATTACTAAGCTCACTGATCAAAGCTGCTTCTGCCTTCGCGAAATTATTCCTTCTCAAAAACTCAACAATGAAATCAACCGAACTTGAATCCATTCCAAACAAAAACCACCAGCAGGTGCTACAGAGAGAATCTCATCAAACCTGAAACCCCAAACAAATAATCATTCTAACTGATTAAGCATTTCATCCCCAATTTATAGTCCCATATACTCATAAATAAACCCATCAATCCATTTCTACTACTGAAGCCATGTTACATAAACCCAAACAACACTACACATCCATACGTCCCGGATAGCAAGACAATGGCAAGCAAGCTAAACACTATAGCATATCTTATCCACGCATGTCTCCAATCCTCATCCCGAAACGAAACCCGAAACTGAACTCAGACACCCTAGTCAACAATATTAAAGCGAAAATGTTCACACGGGACCAGCACACCCTCGAAACCCTAAATCAACAAAACAAAACGATCTACAGATCCACAGCTCAGACTAAAACCCTAATTTACAAAAAAAAAAAAAAACTAGCTTTTCAATCAATCAATCAATCAAACGAGCGAATCTACAAAAAGTAAAAAAGGAAAAACAAATCGATGGAAACTCACAGATCGAAGAGAGAGTGGAAATGCCAGGTGACGGAATCAAATCGATATAGTCTATGGCCGGATTGGAAGGAGATGTAATCATCGGATTTGTGCAACCATGGCCAGCGTTTTGACTTGGTTCTTCGTGTTTTTGTTTTTTGTGTGCATTTTTATTTATTTATTAACAATTAATATATTATTTATTAATTTGGCCAGTCATAATTTGAAATGTAATAATGTAATTCGGTGAAAAGCTGAAATTCACATGGCAAGTAGGGGTGGGCATGAGCCGGGTTGGGTTCGTTCCTAATCCGATCCGAAATAATGATCGGATCTTTTCTTTGAATTCTAACTCGGTTCGAAAGATCGGGTCAATTATGTGAACCCAAATCCGACCCTAAAATTAAAATTTATAAAAGGCATAAAATATTCAACGTCATCTATCATGATATAAATACTTTAAAAATATAAGCTTAAATCACTAATTTATGATGTAAAGTTTAGTATTACGGTTTTATTTTTCATTGCAAACGAGTTACTTATTCATAGATTAATTGGTATGGTAGTCGCATTCATTCAGATGAGGTGTAAAGTTCGAATGTTGTTAAAAATATAATATTTTTTATATTACTTATAAAATCGGATAACCCGAACCTCAACCCTAACCCGACCCGAAACTCATACCGGGTTGGGTTAAACCCGACATTATCGGGTCGGGCCGGGCCGGGTTGTGCCCACCCCTAATGGCGAGTGGCGATTTTGTGATGTATTTTTAGTTTTTTTTCTCAATAGGGTGAAGTGTGAAGATCAGGTGTAAATATGATTTTTGGTGTATACTATAAAATTCGACAAAAACAACATATAATTCATCGTCGAAAAACTAAAAGTACGACATATTTCGTCAATTTCCATATAATTCGGCACAAGCATCAAAAATCAGGGATTTAATCCCATCCGTAAATCACCAAATCAAGGGCTGTGATTTGTTTGTATGAGACCTCTAATTTCGCCAAGTGGAAGATGAGAATGAAAGTTATTCTTGTTAAGGAAAAATGTTATAGGACTGTCACTGAGGAATGGTATTATCCCCTTTCTGATACAGCCAAAAAGGACCTTACAGAACTTGCATATTCATAAATAATGATGAGATTGTCTGATGATGTTGCTAGGCAAGTAATGCATCTTACTGAACCTAAGAAATTGTGAGATGAATTGGAAAGTATTTACTTGACTAAATCTTTGTCTAATAGGATCTCTTTGCTTAGAAGTTATTTACTTTTAAAATGGATGCCTCTATAAGCTTGCATCAAAACCATGATGTTTTCTTGAAATTAACTTAGGATTTGAAATGGTGTAAACATGAAATTCATCATGAACATCAAGATATGAGTCTTCTTAATTTTCTCCCAGCTCAGTTTGACACCCTTAGGGATGCCATCCAATATGAAAGAGATGATTTAACGGTCTCCAAAATCATTGAAGCTGTAAATCAGAAGAATGACAGTCTTAAAGTCTTTAAGACTAAAATAATTGCCAAAATGAGTCTAAATCAGAAGTCATGTTTGTTAAAGGCAAAAATAAGTATAAACTAAAGTCTAAAACTCCCAACACTGGTTTTCAAAATAACAATTCTCAGAACAAAAGAAATTTTGAAAAACCTCTGTTTTATCCCCCAAGGTCATCCCATGTTAAGTGCAATTACTATGGCAAGCTTGGCCATTTTGCCAACACTTGCAACAAGAAACATGAGGATAGAAAGAATAAAGGCCCTATAGAAGGTGGTTTCTCTAACATATGTGAGAAGAGTCCTCAATATAAACAATGAGCTATGAGACATGACAGTGGCTCATGAATTCTTGATTTTTGCAGCACCATGCATGCTACATCTCATAGAAATCTATTCAGCTCCTTGCAGTTGTGTGATGGAGGTGAGGTTATGCTTGATGATCACAACTCACTGAAAATTAAGAGAATATGTTCTATTCTTTTGAGAATGTTTGATGGTGGTGTAAGAACTCTCAAAACTGTAAGAACTCTCAAATCTTAGGAGAAGTTTTTTGTCAGAATCTGCCTTTGACAAACTTGGATGCAAAATCTTGACCTTTACGGGTGTGAGGGAAGTGTCTAGAGATGGTAGAGTTTTAATTAAAAGTGTAGAGAAATGAGGTCTCTATCATGTGATCTCCTCCTTTGAAATAAATATTTCTACTGAATAAAAAACTCTTCAATACATTGAAAAATGGCATTCAAAGCTTCGTCATATAGGGAATAAAGGCATACATTATCTGTCAAAATATGGTTTGATTGATTGTAAACTAGTGGACCTGAAATTCTGTGAATCATGTGTTTTTTGTAAAAGGACTGCTCACCCCTTTAGTAAATCAACTTTCACAGTAAATAAACCACTAGAGTATGTTCGCTTTGATTTGTGGGGACCTTCACAAGTCCCTACTATTAGTGGTAGATCATATTTTCTGTCTATTATTGACCATTACACTAGGTAAGTTTTAATTTACTTAATTAAAGGCTAAGGATGAGGCTTTTGTTAATTTCAAAAACTGGATGATCATGGTTGAAAATCAAACTGACCTGAAAGTAAAATGTTTAAGGAGAGATCATGGATTGGTGTTTTGTAACAAGACCTTTAATGATTGTTGTGGTGAACATGGGGTTAGGAGGCACCTAACTGTGCCAGGACTCTTCAGCAGAATGGGATTGCTGAGATAATGAATAGATCCCTGCTAGAAAGAGCCAGATGCATGATGATCAATGCAGGGGTTTAGTCCTTCCTTTGGGGAGAGGCAGTCTCTAATGCTACATATTTAAACAATATGAGCCCTTCATCTGAAATTAATTTTAAAACCTCCCAAGAGACGTGGACTGGAAAAGCTACTGACCTCAATCACTTGAGACCTTTTGGTTGCAGAGCCTATGCGAAGGTCTCTCAAGGAAAATTACACGTATTATGCCGGGATACCCTAACAATGTTAAATGATATAAACTGCTCCTGATTCAACCAAGAGGGTATAAAGTGATTGTGTCATGTGCGGTTACCTTTGATGAGCAGAGCTTTTATTTCAAATCTTAACTAAACCATATAGTTGAATCTGAAGGCACACCTGAAGGTGTGACCAGTTTTATAGGTTTTTCTTTAAATCGGGATGATGATGATCAACAAGAGAATGCTTTAGAGGATACTCAGATGTGACAATAACTGGATTTGCAACTAAGTGAAGACCATAATGAGGAAATACAAGATGACAGTACCCCTTTGATGGCAGATGGCATCAAGTAATGAGCAAAAGGATGTAAACATTTCTAGCTCAGCTACTAAATTTAATTTTGCCAATTTTTAAAATGCCGAACCTCCTAGTCTAGGAAATGCTTTTGTTGTTGTGAATGATGCGCATTTTGATTATGATATTGGTTTGAATGATGTTAGTATGTGATGAGTCGTATTTATACGATTCGTCGAATCAATTAGTCTCATTTATTTCGACACTTTATTATGCAAACAGTTACTTTTTAGTGTTGTTTTACGTTTCAGGTGTTTTGGAAGCACTGGAAGGAATACGTGCTTAAAGACGGCATTTCGGTGCCAAATACATCATATGGAGTTCATGGAAGTCGACGTCAAGACTAACGAGCAGAACAAGTTGAGCTACTCAGAGAAGACCGCGGACGATAGCCACTTTATCTGTGGCGTCCGCGGATGGTAAACTGCACATAGTCCGCGGCGCTAATATGCACAGCGTCCGCGGCTGACGTCAGCAAAATCTGGATTTGGGAATCTGGCCCAAAAACGAAATAAGAAACCCAACTTTCTTATAAATTGGGGTTTCACAGTAGCCATCAGAATCATCCATTCCCAGCTTTGAAGAGAAAAGACGACTCTGGAAAAGACGCAAGCTTTCAACAAGAGAGAAGAGATTTTCCTACTTTCATTATTCATAATACTTTGTGCTTTTATTTCCATGGATATGAGTAGCTAAACCTTTAATTCGGTTTAGGGTTTCGTTCATTGTGACACACGTTTTGAGATTTTATCCTTAATGCAATTTCTTGCTTCTCTAGTTCTTGTGCTTAATTACAAGGATTGAATTGTGAAGCTAAGTGGATAATTTGTCGTAAAGCTTAGCTTAACAATTCAAACCCTATCGTTAATACTTGTTGGATACTTTGCCGTAAAGACATGTAGTGACACCTAGATTTAATAATACCTTTGCCAGATTATTTAATTTAGGAAAGAACTAGAAGTCTAACACCTTTGCCGGGTTAGATTGTGGTGTATCACCTTTGCCGGGATACTTTGGGTTATTACCTTTGCCGGAATAACCACACTTAGAAACTGGAGATTTGATTATTAGCAGTCGATGATAAACATGTCACAATAGAAACCCTAAGCTGAATGCTTTCTCTGATTGAAATCCCGTTAGTCTTTCTCTTGTGCTTTTACAATATTTGCTCACAACCCCCTTTTTAATTGTTTTCAGTAACAGCTTCAACAACCAGTTCCCTTGGGTTCGACCCTGCTTGCCACTAGCTAATTTCTTGCAGGAGAATATAAATATTAAGTTTGACGCGTCAAACGACGCGCGTCAGTATGTCAAATGACTCAAGCATGCCTACTGTAAATCAGTTTCCTGTCCATGAAATAAGTAGAGGGATGGCCCTTGTACCGGTACGTGAGCATGACTTTGTTTGAGACATTTTTAAAAATGAAGTGTCAAACTCCTCTTTCCTTACAGATTATGGACTTAGCTCCTCGGACTTGGAAATGAGTTTATACCGTTAGCCCATGGACTATCCTTCTTGATACCATAGCCGCGTGATTGGCATGCTCTTTGTGTTTCTAAGGATCATGTTCTGAGCATCTTGTGAAAATGTTGAATGAATTGTTAGGTTAGTCATCTGATAACTCTAATATTGATTGACTTTGAATGTTTATCTATGTAAGGTCATTGGTGGTTCAAAATTATTTTGAAAAGGAATTAGTCTTTGAGTATTATTTCAGCTATTGTGCATGGGGTATTCTTTGCGTATTGCCTAAATAAATGAGGAACTATCTTGTTCATGCACATAGCTAGACGCATATGGGATTTGTGAGTATTCCCTTTTCTGAAAACTCTAACGAGACTACAACTCGTCCTGTAGGGTAGCCTAGAGGTTTAAAGGCTTAGTGCATACGCTAAATACACTCGTATTCCCTACGACAGTAGATTATGATTTAGTTCATGTTTGTTCGGGACGAACAAACTCTAAGTGTGGAGTGTTTTGATGAGCATAAATCTTTACTATATTTATGCTCCACATTTATTTGATTTTCGATCATTCGCCTTATTCTTATGAGCTCTCACCATCTGATTTGATGCTTTTAGGTGAAAAAATAAATCCAAGGCGAAACAAAGTATTTGTGGAAGAAATTGGCAAAAATAGTGCAAAAATGGACGGATTGACATCCCTACTTGTCGGGCACGCCCAGAGCTCATACAGTATCCGAATCCATTGATTTATGGCTCGTTGGAAAGTTGAGATGAATTACTTTAACTGTAGTTTGCACTAGGAGGAGATTCAGCCGTTAAAGATATCAGAATATGAGTTCAAGAATTCGTCTCACTCTGCGCTAGTGCCACCCAAATTAGTTGGCACAAGTGACACATGCCTGGCAGAACTCAAGAAATTCAGCTCTCTGGAATTTGCCATGTCGTCTGTGTCACCTATTTGGTGACATAGACTGAATGGGCCAAAACAATTTGGGCTAGATTTTTGGAAAAATTTCAAAAAGATAAAATTAAACAAAAAGAAAGGAGGAGCAGCCGCATTCATTCGATTCACACATTCATTCTACACACAAAGGAGGCGACGGAAAAGATATAAGGGGACACGAAAACACGAGGATTTTGATCGGATGAAAGACTGAGCTTGAAGGGATTATCGACATCAATTAGAAGGGCATAGTAATTCCTTTGTCGCTTTGTAATTTTCGTTTCGAATAAAATAGACTTGTATTTCCATGACGATGGATAGTGAGTAGTGACTCATATTTTGGGGTCCTACAAATCTTACTCGACTATGAATCGTTTAATATATATTAATCTTTGCATAATTTGGATTGTTTTATATGATTTGTGTTTTACTTAGCGCCAAACACAGCGATGCATACTAGGTGTTTGAGAAAATGCCTAAGTGCATAGTTTTGAGACGTTAAGCCAATAGCGCCGAAAGGGTGAGGCTAAACGTCGGACTATTAAGTAAAATACACGTTACAAACTCGATGTCTACGATAGTGGCCCGAGATTGTAATGGGAAAAGCTAGTTTTACAACAAGGACTCCCCATGCTTACGCAACTAGAGTTGGTAAACATCAGCGAGTTACTTGATTAGAACCAATAGCGCCGAAAGGGTGAGGTTTAGTTTAAGGTGCAATTCCAAGGTGAGCCAATATCTCCGAAAGGGTGAGGTTCTTACTTGGATTGTGTAGCTATTTTCCAATCAATATAGGCAAATATTTGGATGCTAGTTAATAAACTCGATTCTAATGTTGGGTAAGTGAAGTAGTTCCTGAAATACTTCTCAAAATTTGTTAAAACCTTTTCTTACTTACTTGTTTATTTTAGATTATAAAACCAAACAAAACACTTGTTTCAGACTAGGATAAATAGAAGCATATCCTTACATAGTGCGCAAGTTTATGATTGCTTCCTTGGATGACTGGGTTCTTACCAATTTTATAAATTATTTTTGACGCTCAAAATACCACACGTCAATATCTCTAATATTCCTAATATCTCTCTAATAACGTTTCACCATATATGAATCCTTTAACGACGTCCTCTCATTTAATGGAGTACTCCTCTGTGAACTTTGGTGTCCGTGCTTAAAATACTACTCCCTCCGTCCCTCAATGTTTGTCCAAAAGGACAACCGGCACGCTAATTAAGAAAAGTAAATAAAGGACGGTGAGAGAAGTAGAAAGATGATGAGAGTGTATGTGGAGGTGGGTCCGCACACGAATTATTACTTTTTTATGATTGAAAGTATAATTTTTATAATAAAAATAATTTTTTTGGTAGGAAAGAGATGATTGATTTGATTATTGGATTATATATAAAAGGAAAGTGAACAAACATTAGGGGATAATCAAAATAGAAAGTGGACAAACAAACGGGGACAGATGGAGTAGTCATTTATCATAAAAATAATCAAATGCTTTATGAAAGTAGGATTTTAATCTGTTTTTCTTAGTTAATATTTTTTGTCCTCCACATCAGGGATGTGACAGAGCGGTAAGAACCGCCATCATCCTTGACTTTTTTTGGGTGGGTAAAATAGAGGAGTAATATATGGATAAGAATTGAGCCCATAGTCGTTTGATCCTTTTTTATTTAAAAAAAAACATCTTTTGCCCTCTTTAATTTTATACACTACTTTTAAGGAAATTCAGTATTAATACTCAAAATTAATTACATAATATAGTAATATGGTTCATGTTGGTTGCGTTATTATATGTATGTGTGACACCAAAAACAAAATTCATTCTCATCCATTCAACTACAAATAATCTCTTTTTTCTTAACACCATATCAAAGAATTTCAATATGGACAAGACACCATTTTCGTCGGCTCTCCTGGACATCTTACTAGTTTTCTTAATCGGTTTGTTCGACTTCCATTTTACAATATTTAACTTTTTTGTTAATTTTGTTTTCTCCTTCTAGCCTATTTTCATGTCAATGTTTCAATTGTGTGTTTATTATTCACGAAAATAATAGTTCGAGGCCTTGAGCTATGACCTGTTTCAAAAAATATGTCGAATTATAAAACTTTCCAAAAAGAAATGCGAACTAACGATAATTTTCCAAAAAACGGGCACTCCATTAATGATGTTAATACTCCGTTAACATTTGTACTAATATTTATAAAATCGTAAGCAAACAATAGAAAAAATCTTTAAAAACCTAAAATATGTAAAATATTTTTAAATCCTTTTAAAAATATATATATATATATAAAATCTATATAGAGAATATAAAATCAAAATATATAAAATTTTGTAATTTTTTAAAAGCTCTAATTTTATTTTTTAATTTTAAAATAGCCATAAAATTTAGAATAAAATCAATAAAGTTAAAACAACTAAATTACTCTAATAAATAGGAAGCTGACCTGATATGTTTGGTTCGTTCTTGAGATGATTAGGATCGCTCTCGGCGATTCAACAAATACTTTTTTTTCACTTGTTAAACACACTTTTTGTTCCGTTATTACTTTCAGTATATCTTGTTTGCTTCCAATTTATTTATTAATTTTAATTTTTTTAAGATTATTTTACTATTTTAAACTTTATTAACTTTTTATTCTGAAATTATGGATATTTTAAAATTTTAATTTTTTTTGAAATAATTTGTTTTTTACTTTTTACAATATAGGTTAAACTTTTGTGTCCGGATCAAATACAAACCAATATTATAAATAAAAACTACAAACCCATAAAAAAAGTGACACGTGTCAAAATCGACCAATCAGAATTAATTTCGACCGGGGTTCTTTTTGTAAATAAAAAAAACACACGCGGATGCATTTAAAAATACATAAAAGACATTAGGGGTATAATCGTCCAAAAATTGCTACAGTAATGCTCAGACTTAAGAAAACAATGTTCAGACTTAAACCAGTAATGACAATACTTGAAAAAAACAATGTTCAGACTTAAAAAAACAATGTTCAGACTTAAACCATTAATGACAATACTTGAAAAAACAATGCTCAGACTTAAGAAAACAATGTTCAGACTTAAACCAGTAATGAAAATACTTGAAAAAACAATGTTCAGACTTACAAAAATAATTATGCGATAAACCAGTAATGTTTAAGTCTGAACAATGTTCAGACTTAAAAAATAATGACAATACTTGAAAAAACAATGTTCAGACTTAAACCAGTAATGACAATACTTGAAAAAACAATGTTCAGACTTAAAAAAATAATGTTCAGACTTAAACCAGTAATGACAATACTTGAAAAAACAATGTTCAGACTTAAGAAAACAATGTTCAGACTTAAACCAGTAATGAAAATACTTGAAAAAACAATGTTCAGACTTAAAAAATCAATGTTCAGACTTACAAAAATAATTAACTACATTCACTACATGACAGGACGACTTGGCTGCAGCAGCTGGTAAGCTTGCCGAATGTCAGCAGACAATAGCATCTCTGGGCATTCAGTTGAAGTCGCTAGCCTCACTCGACGACTTTCTAACTGATACATCCATCTCGCAAGAATCGGATGAAATATTGGGTACTAATAATGCTCAGTTACTAACGAGGGAGCAGCATGATATTTCAAACAAAGTTCGAAAGAGTGTACATGCTTCTGCGACAAACGAAGACTCACCAGCATCCTCGTCGTCATCTTCTTCTGCTTCGTCTGTCAGTCAAGTAAGCGTTGAAAAAGGTAGGAATGGGTTTATTAAGCTGTTTTCAAGAAGCAACAGAGGAAAGGTACCTGCATAGAGATTTTAATGTGTGAGAATTACAATTTTAAGTCTGATCATTGCTTTTTTTAAAGTCTGAACATTACCATTTTAAGTCTGAACATTAAGTTTTTAAGTCTGATCGTAGCTTTTTTTTAAGTCTGAACATTACCATTTTAAGTCTGAACATTAAGTATTTTTAGTATGATCATTGCCTATTTTTAAGTCTGAACATTACAGTTTAAGTCTGATCATTAAGTATTTTTAGTCTAATCATTCATTTTTTTTAAGTCTGAACATTAGTATTTTAAGTGTGGTCATTAAGTATTTTTAAGTCTGAACATTAGTATTTTAAGTCTGAACACTAACAACTTTTGGACTAAATTGAAAATAACATTATTAGGTTTTATACCCATCCGTGTGGAATGACTATTATACCCCTCCGTGTTTTCTCCGGGATTTCGACTAAAATGGGACACGTGTCGGCTTAATAATCGGTTTGTAGTTTTTATTTATAAACAGGTTTGTACCTGAACCGCACCCTAAACTTTTTATATAATTTTATATATTTTAATATTCTCCTCAATATTTTATAAAAATGAGAACCCCTCTATTTTTCTCAAGAATTTGAGAATCCAATCTGCACATTTGAAAATGATAATCAAGTCATTAGGGTGATGACACATGTCTCATGTGCATATTCACACTTGCATTTAATGCAAATACAAAATCACCAAGTTTGACTTTGCTAGTCGGACATGTGTCAGATGTACATTCGAATATACATCTTGATCTAATGGTGAGATATGAATTCCTAGATTCTCGAATTTGAAGGGATTCTCAACCGAATGTCTTCTATATTTTTTGTATTTTCATATTTTCTAGTTTTAATTTTAAAATAGAACCAGGGGTGTTAATAACAGTGTTAAAGGGAGTGCCTCTCTTTTGAAAAATTATCATTAATTCGTATTCATTTTGAAAATTCTTATAATTGAAAATGGATAATAATCCAAGGCGAAAAATTATACTTTTTCCTAATATCAAAAAAAAAAACATGGAGGCACTGATATGATAATGGCTGATGTTATTGAGCGGAAGTGTTACCTCGTAAAGTTTCGAACGTGCAACTGTAGTGTGGACAGTTGTTATCAACTATGTGACTCTAAAGCACGTGCACGTGATCCTCTCCTCAAAGTTTATGCGACCTGCCTAGAGCCTAAATTTTGTCTTTGCCAATTTTGTAAAGATGAACACAATTAAATCAATTTATGTGATCAGCTCAATAATTTAAGCTTGTGTGTATGAGCTACAAAATTATTCATCATGCTTAATTTGACGGAGCTTAAAAGAAAACTGTGTTGGCCAGAATTTGTATGTTAAATTTCGGGAAAAGTATATATTGGTATCTCCAACTGTCGCGTTGAAGTACCAAACTATTGATTTTGTCGCGTTAAAGGGAGTCCAGGCGAGTTGGGGAAAAGTATATATTGGTATCTCCAACTGTCGCGTTGAAGTACCAAACTATTGATTTTGTCGCGTTAAAGGGAGTCCGACAGTTGGTCCTTCCAATCGCCCAACTCGCCTGGACTGACTTTCGTTTTCGTTTCAAGACCTAAGCCCCAAATTCGAATCCTTATATATCCCTCTTCCAGCTGGGACCAAAACGCTGACGTTTTCCTCAAACTCGGCTCCCTTTCAAATTCACCAAACGACGTCGCTCGCCTATCAACTCGCGCCCTTTGCAGTTCGTCGCCATTCCACTAACTCTCCAAAGCCTCTAAAGCTCGCAATCATCAAAACTATGCCACTTCGTCCTGGACTGAAAATCTTCCCTTTGTCTTTCCCAGCAGAAGCCTTCAAAGGATCCTAATGACTTAAATCTAGCCTAGCCTAAGCTTCCTCAGCTAAAACTAGATTACTAACCTAACAATTGCCCTCCTAATCTAGTTGTGCTGATGAAAAAAATACATAGTTGATTGCAACAGTGGAGTTGAGTAGGTTCTACACCCAAACATCATTAATTCAACTCTTTTACAAGGGTCTCATTGTGCCTCTTCAATATGCAGAAAGTTCCTGCAAAATTCAAATTATTAGTAGGCACAACCTTGGTTCTAAAATCTGCAGGATTAATGTCACCCAATATTTTCTTTATCTCAAACGCTATAGTTTTCAACCTTATCCCTTATGAAATGCAACCTCACATCTATATGTTTGCTTCTTTCATGGTAAACAGGGTCATGACACAAATGGAAGGCACTCTAACTATCAGTAACGATAATAGGCACATAGCATTCATTCTCAACCTCATACAATAAACCTTTTAACCACAAAGGCTCATTGGCTGCTTCAGTGGAAGTTATGTACTCTGCCTCAGTGGAGGAGAGTGCCACAACTGAATGAAGTCGAGCCTTCCAGGATATACAGTTTCTACACCAAGTAAAGAACAAACCACTAGTAGACTTTCTATTATCCATATTACTAGCATAATCAGAGTCTAGATAACCGAACAGTTCAGATTCCAGTCCATAACCAGAATAAACCAAACCAAACTTCTTAGTTCCACACAAAGATGGTTGCTCGCAAACAGTTGTTGTCCAAGGCAATTTCCCAGCAGTATAGGTTAGCACGTTGCAAGGTGGTTGTGTCAGAAACCGATGAAGATGTTCTTGAAGGTTATAGGGACAATGATGTTGAAAAGGATAAGGCAAATGTTTAAGATGCTCCAGGTGAACTAGAAACAAAAGCTGTTGAAGAATGAGACTGATATGATGAAGGAACATATGACCGTTCCATATGATGAGACTGTTGATGATGTAACTGACATGGAGACATATGCTCCTAAATGACAAGAAGATGTTCTTGACAATTCCATAGAGAAGTTGTTTGAGGATGCAAAACCTCAGGAAGTTGATAGGGATGATGTAGTTCCAACGGCTGATCTAGATATTCGTTCAGAAAAGAAGAGGTTAAAAATGTAGTACAAGAAAGTTGATGATGTTGTAGAAGTTGTTCAGATGGAGGAACAGGAAGATGTGCCGAGTAATATGAAGGACAAGCCTGCTGAAGAAGAAGAAACTCGCAGAAGATGTAACAGAGGCTGGCAAAGAAAAATCGCCTGAACCAGTGGAGATTTTTCCAGCGGAAGAACAACTGGTTGTGCAGGACAAGAAGAAGAAAACTATGTCTGTGCAAGCAGAGGTTCCAACGGATGTTCCAGAAGGTATTCCAGTTGATATGAATGTTGACTAGGTGCATACTGATATTGTTGAAGGGGAGGTGTCTGCTCCCAAGAAGAAGACAAAGACTAAAGTCGTTGCAGGAGGAGCCGACCCTCCAAGAAAAGGAAGAGGTCCTCTATTGTCCCAGACATTACTGTAAGGGGCAGTATGGTTTAGATCCCGGAAGCATATAGAGAAATGGGAGTCAGTAATGAAGAGGTTCGTAGTGCACGAAAAGGTCTCAGAGGAACACCGGTATCCGGTGCATCTGATAGTGAGCCTATTGAAGGAGGTGAAGTTGTTCCCCACTGTCACAATGTCCAAGAAGTTCGTGGAACAACTCATGTGTAAAGCTATGGTCAACCTGCCGGTAATGTTGTCAGCCCTAAGTACGGAAGTCTGAGGATAAAAAGAAGAAGGTTATACTCATGCCTGACTGCTGGGATCAGAACTTCATGGAAAGATATCACCATTCCTTCAGCTGATTTGTCCACGAAGTACTCACTAATGTATGTGATTCCCATTAAAAACTTCTCCTCGCAATATAAGACATCAATCAGTAGGTTATGATCGTTCTTCATAAAAATTTGGAATTTTAGTTTCCAACAAAACGTGACATGAGTTGTATTTTCACCTCCGTCCATAGTGAGTAGTGACCCATGTTTTGGGGTCCTACAAATCTTACTCGACTATGAAACGTTTACTGAAATAACCGTTGCATGATTTGGATTATTGTCTTGTATGATTTGTATTTTACTTGGTGCAAAATTCAAGCGATGCATGTTAGGTGTTTAAGAAAATATCTAAATGCATAACTTTGAGACGCTAAGCCAATAGCGCCGAAAGGGTGAAGCTAAACGTCAGACTATTTAGTAAAATGTATGTTACATACTTGGTGAGTACGAGAGTAGCCCGAGATTATAACGGGAAAGGCTAGGAATACGACAAGTACTCCCCGTATTTACAAAACAAGAGTTGGTAAACACCAGTGAGTTACTTGATTCGAAATAATATCGTTGAGTGGGTGAAATTCGTAGTTAAGGTACAATTCCAATTCGAACCAATAATGTCGAAAGGTTGAGGTTCCTATTTAGAATGTATGACTATTTTCTAATCTATTTAGGCAAAATTTTGCTTACTAGTTATTAAACTTGATACTAATGTTGAGTAAGTGAAGTAATTCCAAGAAATACTTATTAAAAATTTGTCAAGTACATATATTCAAAATAAAATTGTACAATTAACGAAGCGATAGTACACCAACAAGGTGGTGGATGAGTTGGTTGAGCACTTGCCTCGCAATATGCAAGGTTTTGTGTTCAAACCTCACAGTGTCACTTTTCCCTTCCACAATTTTGTGGAATGTTCCTAGTCCCACCTATGGTGCGGACTCTTCCTACATCCTTCGTGGATGTTTCTTCTTCTTCGTCCCTTGTGGACGTTTGCAGGTACTACCCTCTCGCGGAGGCGAGGTTTAAAACAGCACTAAGGTGCTTCACATCCATCTGGAACAGTCGGAACTTCAAATGACAGGCCAAATCCATGGAGGTGTTTGTCGATTCGTGGGTTTAAAGTTGGAGGTGCCGAGATGACATGCGCTTCATCCAGTGACTCAAGTTCAAATTCGGGTGGTGCCCTTTACGTGGCTGTGCTTCAAATAGACTAGAAATATATATGTAGCCGAGAAATATCTTGTATGCGACATATTCCTTGATATGTCCTATATGAGATGTAAACCCAATATAAAAAACGAAGAGATAGTTTAATCAAATACAGAAAGTACTAATTAATTTGGTAACAATGTTTGTGCTGTCATAAATTTGTATTTGTATTGGACGTGTATCGATCATTATCGAGAGTTGAGATCCGGTACAAAGCCAAAAATGGTACAAAATACAAAATCCAAAGAGTGATGAGGGCATCTTCCTAGGATATTCCATTGGCAGTCGAGCATACCGGGTGTTCAACAAACGTACATGATCTATCATGGAATCGATCAATGTTAAGGTGAAGGATGAAGTAGTTGAGAGATCTGTCTCAGACGATGATGATTATGGTGGTGGAACAACCTGTGCCACACCCTCTCCGTCTCATACTGTTGGAGATGATAGTTCAGGGGGAGCGCCTGCGGAGGACAATCACACCTCTGACTCCTCCTATGACGAGGCTGAGGACACATGCACACCCACCGGGACACAAGATACTATAGCAGCTATGCAGCCATCCCGACGAATTACCAAGAACCACCCAATTACTGAAGTTATTGGTGAACCGAGTGAAGGCATGAAGACTCGGGGCAAGGACATCAATTACTGAGAGCTGGCTGCTTGCTCATGCTTTCTGTCCACCATTGAACCAAAGAATATTAAGGAAGCATTGCTTGATGAATACTGGGTCCTGGCTATGCAGGAAAAGCTGGAAGAGTTTACTCGGAATGATGTGTGGGACTTAGTTCCGAGACCTGACGATGTGAATGTCATTGGAACAAAATGGATCTTCAAGAACAAATCTGATACAACGGGCAACATCACAAGGAACAAGGCCTGAATGGTGGCACAAGGCTACACTCAGATAGAGGGCATCGACTTTGATGAAACATTTGCCCCTGTCGCACGTCTTGAGGCCATTCGCCTACTTCTTGCATTGGCCTGTCATTTGAAGTTCCAACTGTTCCAGATGGATGTGAAGAGTGCGTTCCTGAATGGAGTTCTGAACGAGGAGGTCTATGTTGCTCAACCCAAGGGTTTTGAGGACCCCCATCACCCCATTCATGTGTACCGACTGAAGAAGGCGTTGTATGGACTCAAACAGGCGCCCAGAGCATGGTACGAGCGCCTCACGGTATTCCTAATAGACCATGGCTATGTGCGAGGGGGAGTAGATAAGACCTTGTTCGTCAAACATACAAGGTCAGATTTTATTATCGCACATATCTACGTTGATGATATAGTGTTTGGGTCCAGCACACAGAAGCTGGTAGACCAGTTTGTGGATCAGATGCAGAAGGAATTCAAGATGAGCATGGTCAGAGAGATGAACTACTTCCTTGGACTCCAAGTGATTCAAAAGGAGGATGACATCTTCATCTCACAGAGCAAGTATGCCAAGAATTCGATCAAAAAATTTGATCTTGAAAAAGCAAGTCACAAGAGGACACCAGCTGCCACACACTTGAAGATCACTAAAGATGATGCTGGAACACAGGCAAATCAGACGATGTACATGAGCATGATTGGGAGTCTTCTATATCTAACTGCCAGCAGACCGGATATAGCCTATGCAGTAGGAGTGTGTGCAAGATATCTGGCGAATCTGAAAGAGAGCCATCTACTGCAGGTAAAGAGGATCATCAAGTACATCTGTGGAACTGCTGATTATGACATCTGGTACACCGAGGATACCAACCCATTCCTGGTTGGGTATTATGACGCAGACTAGGCAGGAAACGCTGAAGATCGGAAGAGTACTTTTGGAGGTTGCTTCTTTTTGGGCAACAATTTGGTTTCCTGGTTCAGCAAAAAGCAAAATAGCATCTCTCTCTACGGCCGAAGCAGAGTACATTGCTGCAGGAAGTTACTGCACTCAGTTACTATGGATGAAGCAGATACTGTCTGAATACGGAGTGACACAGGAAGAGATGACCTTGTACTGTGACAACATGAGCGCTATCAGTATATCCAAGAATCCAGTACAACACTCTAGAACGAAGCACATAGACATCAGGCACCACTTCATCAGAGAGCTAGTAGAACAGAAGGTTGTTACACTGAAACATGTGACAACAGACAAGCAACTCGCTGATATCTTCAGTAAGCCACTAGATGCTACTCAATTTGAGACACTTAGATCCTCGTTGGGTCTATGTGTTGTCAATAACTAACTGTTCCAGTCAGTGGTCAGTCAAGAGCAGAACACCAGCAAACCAGTTGGACTGACCAAATGAAGAAAGGAGCTGGAACAGATGGTGCAAATCTAGAAGGAGATTTTTTTTAAAAATATTTCGCAGATATTTTCGAGTCGTTCAGAGGAGAGAGATGATTGGACAAATATCTCAAGCAAATATACGCAAGTAGGTTTGCAAAAGGTGAAAAGTCCGTATATTTGAAAATCAAATTGTAGGGTCACAATATTTCGTATCAAATACAAAAATAATGTTTTACAAATGATTTATGCTTGAAGCGGAAGTTGTGTTCGTTATCTCAAATGCTTCCTCTGATTCTACGGTGTTGCTTGATTCGGTCTACTCGGCTTGATGTGTGCGGATGAAGGCGTAGTGCAACGTGTCTTGCGTAGCGAGGATCTTGATGACTTGATCTCACGTGCGCAGTGAAGTGAGGGTCGCGGGGACTTGGTCTCACGTGCTTGCGTTGCGGTTGACGGTTGATTTGTCAGTTGCTGGCGGCTGACGGTTGACGCTTCTTTTGAGAGCACTCTTCTCTGTGCTTTCTTCTCAAATTTCAGAATGTCCTCATTTGTGAAGTGAAATACTCTATTTATAGAGTTCACTAGTGGGCTTGAGATTGGGCCAGTGCTTTGGGCTGAGTTTAACTCATGGACTGGGCTTGTAGCTTTGACCCAAATATCCCTTGTAGGCCAGCCCATTTATACTTTAAATAATCTTGATTTGGTCCTCAAACTTTTAGTGCCTACAAATTGCCCCCTCATGATCATGTTGTGCGACACCATTTGAGTGTCTCAGCGTGACGTGATCGTGAGTGATTGACTTGAGAGTCTTGTGGATGTCGAACTTGTCGTAAGAGCTTCCACGTAATAATTTTTTTTTGAGCCACCCTGTTGTTCTCCAACTTGACGGTTGACTTGTGATTTTTTTGTGAATGTCGAACTTGTCGTAAGAGCTTCCACGTAATAATTTTTTTTGAGCCACCCTGTTGTTCTCCAACTTGACGGTTGACTTGTGATTTTCGTGAATGTCGAACTTGTCGTAAGAGCTTCCACGTAATAATTTTTTTTTGAGCCACCCTGTTGTTCTCCAACTTGACGGTTGACTTGTGATTTTTGTGAATGTCGAACTTGTCGTAAGAGCTTCCGCGTAATTTTTTTGTCACCATGTTGTTCTCCAACTTGATATAAAGCAAGAGTAGTTCATCATGGCTTCCTTTATAATTCACACCACCATTCAATTTCCCAGTTTGCTCCCTAAAATGCTGATGTGGTTCTTTGGCATTACTCCACTTACATCCATCCCAAAGAGAGATAAGCAAAGCCCAAGAAAGGAAAGCCCATGATTTGAATAACACAAGAGGTTCGAATTGTTGGTTTCCCCATTATGGAATTTTCCATCAAGGCGTGGCATTCATGGGGATTTCGAATTCAACTTCATGTCAATTAGAAGGGCATCATCATGGGGCGTGGACTAGCATTGATAATACGAATTCAAGTGTGATTGGGAGCCATCGAGACATAAGGAGCTCGAATTGGAAAGAACACAATCCAGGGGCGTCGGCTTCTTATGGAGTTATGAGAAGAAGATTCTCATTTGACTCACAAGTCAAATGGTAATTGATGGCATTTAAGGCATGTATGTTTCTTCCTTTTCAAGTTCAAATCAAGAAGGGGCTCGCCTATATAAAGAAGACAAGCACGTCCATCTACCATCTTCCTACTATTCATATTGCTTCTTTTTATCAATAACCTACGAGATCTGGAGATCACCGCCAAGGCTTTTGTCTCTGGAACGTAATCATACTCTTCAGGTAATGGTTCATATTCATATAACTTTATGAAAGACATGCATGCATCCTAGATTGGGTTGCTACTGCTGGCAGGCTCAGTTGACCATAGCCGATGCCAATCCTTTACATATTCCAGATACAGGATTTGTCCATCAATAAACTGCCCCATAATTTCGGGAACCTCCTTTAGAGCTTCAAGGTCTGCTTTCTCGCAGAAAGAAAATTCAAGTGTAAGAACAACCCCTTTTTTTTTAACGACCACGTGACTACATCTTGTCTTACTGATTTTCTTTCACTTGTTCATGACTAGGCGCCCTTCCATCCACAGTTGCCGCTTTTTACTGCTCTGACGCTGATGCGCTGTTGTTGACGGTATTCTGGCCTGTTGTTGAGAGACCAACCCGCTATCCTTCTTTGCGTAAAACTGCTATCCATCGGGGGGAGTTTCACACTTTGAATTCATTGTGTAAGAAAAATAAGCTTTTGAGGATTCTGTCACCAAGACTTACGAGTCTAAGGAAATTGGTTTTTAAGTGAGACCGTTTGTGACTCCTCCAATTTCCTGGGAATTCCTTACTTGTCTTAATTTCTTCGACATAGTCGTTTCATTTTGTGACGAACTCACGGTGCGATACAAGTTTCTACCAAAAGAAGGGAGGCGCAATCGTGCTTTTCTTGGACTCGGAGGAGAATGGCCAGCTGTTTCTGAACATCGCGTCTGACTCAAAGGCTATGGGAGACAACATAAAGCAGAAATTTCATGTGTTCCCATCGATGTTGCGCCCGGATACAGGCTCGAATTCAGGTGCCATGAAGGAGATTTTTCCGCCCGAGCTAACATTGCCCCTTCGTGATGTAGTGTACGGTGGGCCTGCTTACCTCTTGAAGAGTCTTTTGAAGGAAAAGAAGTCGGAAGATACTCGACCCTCTTTGCTTGGTCGAAGGATTGCCACGGGCATTGTGCGGTGGGGTCCCAATTGTTTGAAGATCATTAGAGACTTCACTTATATTCCTCTTTACTAGGAATGGACTGAAGATGTGATAGGGCGCTGTTCCGCACGTTTGAAGAGTGCAAGCATCTATGATGCTGTATATGCTTCTTTGTACCAGTACGATCGTGAACCCCAAATAGTGCGTGCCTTCTGTGAGAGTTGGTGTCCCTCCACGAATACATTACACACGGTAGCAGGCGAGTGGTCGCTCTCGCTCTGGGATCTTTACGAGATTGGTGGACTTCCAGTAGCAGGGCGTAGGTACGATGAAGCTGTGCCAAGTTTGGAGAATATGAGAGACAATAGAGACAAGGCCAAATCTATCCCTCAAGCATTCGAGTGTTTGCTTGGCGCCTATTGCTCTCTTGCATCCCTTCCTGAGTCAAAGAATGTGGTTCGTGCCACGCAATGGGTCCAGTATTGGTGTAAGTGCAAGAGTTCATACGGCAAACTGGGTAGAGAACCAGCTCGTATAGCAGACAGTCGGCCGAAAAGCAGCCACAATCTGAGAGGAGAGATAAATCACAAACCGCTAGAGTGGGCGTCCGGGGAGATGACCGTCTTTGATGAACTTGGAGTTGATGATTCTGAGAGAAAAATGGTTTATTTGGCAGCTTTTTTATCTTGTTGGTTGTGCATCTTTGTACTACCCGAAGCAGGGGACCCAGTGGTCAGGGCTGGTACTTTCGAAGTAGCTGTGCATATGGCGAAGGGCTCAACATTCAGTTTGGCGACACCAGTGCTTGCTAGCATCCATCATGGTTTGAATAAGATGGTGAATGCAGACAAGCCTTCTTCTTCTGGTTCAGCATTTCCCTCACATTACTTGTACGGATGGTTGGCCCATTATTTCGGTTCGCACCACGCAATGGATGATATACTTCCTGGCCCTCTCATGGTTCGGTATTCAGGCTCTCGAAGTGCAAAACTCTTTACTGACGTCGAAGCTCACAATCTGATTCATGACGGCTCTTCGTTCAAGGCCTCTAGCCTTGTGCTGCGGGGGAATCGATGCGGGCCTGTTTGTGATGATAAGTTGGATGCGCCGAAGTTTAATTACATCATTTCACTTCGTACTGCTTACCTCCCCTTGCGCTCCAAGGCTTCTTTCTTTCTGGAACCCTATCACCCGACTCGTTTTAGCAGGCATTTCGGTTTCTATCAAGACATTCCGGGCATACTTCCACGCGATGCGGATGATGGCTTCATCCCTTATGCCACAACATTGAAGCATTTTAGATTACTTCTCTTCAAGGATAGTCAAACTAAGTTGATGCTTCCCGGACGTTCTTTGACTTGGGGGGATATGACCACGTCTAGCTTTAAGCGATGGTGGGCCAAAGTGACAGTAAACGACCTTCGAGAGAATATCCATCTTCTTATGTCCAGCGTCAAATATGGAACGAAGAACAAAACAGCAGCTCTTGATATGTTGCCTGAGACTGCCGATAGGGTGATCAAGCCCAGACCTGCCTCTCAGAAGAAGGCCATAGATACCGACAGACCAAGAAAGCGGGCCATCGATGGCAGTGATGGAGGCGAAAGTACTAACCACAAGCATCGTTGCGTGTATAAGGGGCAAAAAGCTCAAGTGCATCAGCATCTATTCGGCCAGGTACCAAACGTTTTGATACGACTTCATTTTATATATATATATACATCCTATTTCTGAGCAGTCTTCTTGTGTGTCGCCCCCTCCCTTTTTTTTCTTAGGGTGAAGATTCTGATTCCGCTGTTGAAGAGGTTCGGAGGGTTGTCGTCCCAGTGCCAATTGGTGATGCCACGGATGAGACGCTTGTCGATAATGGAGGACAGAGCCCTATACGGTCGGTGCAACATAGCCAACAAGTCTCCGATGCTTCATCTTCTTCCGGGCGACTGCAGGGCAACAAATTACCGAGCGCTGGGGCTGTCACTGCTTCACCTTCCTCATGCCAAACTGTCAAGATGACTGACCAGCTCGTGAGGGTTCTCCTTCAGAACCTAACGGAAGCTCCCTACGCAGAAGTCACCGATGTAGCTGCGCGTGTTATCCATCTCCTTGCTAGTCTTCGAAATGTTGGCGATGACACCTCCATTCTTCAGGCAGCCGTTGATGCATATGTAAAGAGCGTTGTCAAACTCTTTGCAGTCCAGCAGGGTGTTGTTAGCAACTCAGCCCATCATGCCCGTGAGATTTCTACGGTTGAGGGCAGTCTATGCTCTGCTCGAGTGACTTACAAGGGTGCTTTCCAAACTAGCAAGAGTTTGGAGAGACAGGGAGAAGTAGTGGCGCAGGCAATAGAGGAAGCTAAAGCCAAATTACGAGCTTTGCACGATGAGGCAGAGAGCATAAGATACCAGCAAAGCCGCCAAGCGGACGTAATTGCTGCGGCCGAGTCGAACGTTGGTGCACTTCAACAGAGGTTAGATGAATTGAAAACTTTTCGAGCGAGCTCTGACGACTTGGTGAAGGTGAAGCGTGAGTTGGATCAATGCAAGAAGGCTGTCCAGGCAGTTATGCATTAGAACCGTCAAACTACTTTGTTATATTTTTTTGTTTTTTTTTTTGAGACTGCACTTGAACACATTTTTTTTGTACTCAAGCTACCTACGTACTTACAAAGTCACGTGCGTGACACTTTGCAAGATCAAGTCAACGTAGTTCATTTTTTTTGTTTTTTTTGTTTAGCCGTTCACAGTTTATACTCTTGCGGGCCAGTAGTGTCGGTCTGCAGCTTTAGGAGTAGTAGCGCTTTAAGAACTTTCCATTGATTGGCCCGACGCGTAATCCTTCTTGATCCACGATCTTGTATGCCCCATTCGTGTAAGCTTCTTGCACCACGTAGGGACCGTCCCACTTCTCTTTAAACTTGCTTCCCGTCTTGTGTGAGGTGATGATTGGCCTTCTTACTGCTAGAACCAAGTCTCCTTTTTGAAAGGAGCGGGGACGCACCTTCTTATTGAATGCACGTGAAAGCCTTGCTTGGTAGCATTGTAAGCTTTGTTGTGCTTGCAATCTCTTCTCATCGAGGGCTTCCAACTCTGCTAAGCGTAGCTTGTCGTTTTCATCACTGCTAAGTCCTTCTTGGATGGCTATGCGCATGGATGGAATTTGAAGTTCAAGTGGCAATACTGCTTCCACTCCATATACTAGAGCATACGGGGTTGCTTGGGTCGGTGTCCTGTATGTTGTTCGATACGCCCACAATGCTTCACCGATCTTCTCATGCCAATCTCGTTTTGACTTCCCAACCACCTTTTTCAACAAATTGCACAAAGTCTTGTTAAATGCTTCGGCCAGTCCATTTGCAGGGGCGTTGTACATCGATGACTTGTACTGCTTGAATTTGAACTTTTCGCAGAGGCCTGTCATGAGTTTGTTGAAGAAGGGCTTTCCATTATCGGTTACAATTCTTTGTGGAACGCCATGTCGGTAGATGATATACTTTTTTATGAAGTCGACCACATTTTCTTTCTTTACCTCACGTAGCGTCACTGCCTCTGCCCACTTGAAGAAGTAGTCGGTTGCAGCAAGAATATATGTGTGTCCGTTGGATGCCTTAGGATTGATTGGTCCTACTACGTCGAGTCCCCATGCTTCGAAAGGCCATGATGCAACTGTTGGATGTAGAAGTTCTGGAGGTTGATGTATGAAATTTGTGTTGAACTGACATGCGTTGCATTTCTTTGCAAAATCTATGCAGTCTTGCACAACGGTTGGACAATAATACCCCATCCTCTTGATGCGATCATAAAGTTTCGGACTAGACTGGTGAGCACCACAAATGCCGGCATGAGCTTCTTGCATAACTTCCACTGCTTCTTCTTCGCTCAAGCACCTTAACCATTGCCCCAGGAACGAGCGTCTGTATAATGTCCCTTTGTAGCGGATAAACCTTGGGGCACGTCGACGGATTTCTATCTTGTGTCTTGGATCGGATGGTAACTTTTGATGATCCAAGAAGTCGATGATAGGTTGACGCCAATCTTCTCTTTCAATTTCGTAGGCGTATACCACGTTTGATGACTCCATGTTTTTTTTGTTTTGCTCCAACGGCGAGACTACCCAACGGTTGCAAACTGGAATGGACATGGTCTCTTCTGCCCCCAGTGCCAAATTGGCTGCGAGGTTAGCAAGCGCGTCAGCCAACTTGTTGGCACTTCTCGGAACATGTCCTATACTGATGGAGTCAAACTCGTTAAGCAGTTGTGTCGCATGTCTATGATAAGGGATCAAGTCATCCTTCCTGACTTCGTACTCACAAGTACTTGATTGATTACTAGCTGTGAGTCTCCATAGATATCCATTTCGTCGATTCTTATTTGTCTGGCCATTTGAAGTCCCAAGAGAAGCGCTTGATATTCCGCCATATTGTTTGAATATAGTTGAGTGAGCGTGAACGAAAAGGGGAGAAGATGATTCTCTGGTGATACAAACACAACTCCAGCTCCAGCTCCATCGCGTCTTGCAGCTCCGTCGAAGAACATCTGCCATGGAGGTAGCACATCGATGTAGAATATGTCTTCGCCTGGAAGATCGATGGAAAACTCCCATTCGGCAGGAACTGGGTGGTCAGCGAAGAAGTCCGCTATGGCTTGCCCTTTTGTTGCCCTCTGAGGTACAAACACTAGATCATATTGCTTGAGAAGCATAGCCCACTTTGCTAGTCGCCCTGACAAGACTGGTCTTGAAAGTATGTACTTGATGGGATCAGCTTTGGAAACTACGTGTACTGTATGCGCTTGCATATAATGCCTCAACTTCTGTACTGCGAATACCAATGCAAGGCATATCTTCTCGATCGGAGAGTAGTTGAGTTCAGCTCCCACCAAAGTTCGGCTCAAGTAATAGAGGGGTCTTTCTTTTCGTTCGTCGGTTTCTTGTGCACACATTGCCCCAAGCGACTTCTCTTGAGCGGCAACGTAAAGTATCAGTGGCTTTCCTGGAGTGGGTGCCCCAAGCACTGGTGCAGTAGACAAGTACTTCTTTATGCTATCAAAAGCTCTGCGACATTTGTCATCCCAAATGAATGGAGCATCCTTTTTCATGAGGTGACTGAACGGTTGACAACGCCCCGCGAGGTTGGAGATGAATCTTCGTATGTAAGCCAGTCGTCCTTGTAATCCACGCAATTCTTTTAAGCTTTTTGGTTCGGGCATTTCTTGAATAGCTTTGATTTTTGTCTGGTCTATTTCGATGCCCCTGTGTGTGACCACAAAGCCAAGGAATTTCCCCGATGTAACGCCAAATGCACATTTGAGTGGATTCATTTTGAGCTGGCACTTTCGGAGTCTTTCGAAAACCGTACGAAGATCTTGGACATGGTCACTCCTGGCTTTTGACTTGACCACCACATCATCGACGTAACATTCTATCGTTTTATGCATCATGTCCTCGAAAATCTTTTGCATCGCACGCTGATATGTGGCTCCCACATTTTTTAGGCCAAAAGGCATGACTTTGTAGCAGAAGATCCCTTTCGGAGTTCGGAATGCTGTAGCATCTTGGTCTTCAGGCGCCATGTGTATCTGGTTGTACCCAGCCGTGTAGTCCATGAAGGAGAGAGCTTCATGTCCAGTTGTTGCATCTATCATGAGTTCCGTAACTGGTAAGGGGAAGTCATCCTTTGGACATGCTTCGTTGAGATCTCGGAAGTCCACGCACACTCGCAGCTGCCCATTCTTCTTCCTTACCGGAACAATGTTGGCTATCCACGTCGGATATTTAACTTCACGAATGAAATCTGCGTCGATGAGCTTATTAACTTCTTTCTCAATCTCAGGAACCAGCTCTGGCCTAAATCGTCGTTGGGATTGTTTCTTTGGTCCGACTCCCCTCTTGATTGCTAGACGGTGCAAAGCTATCTTTGGATTAAGCCCTGGCATTTCTGTGTAGTTCCAAGCAAAAACGTCTTTGTATTCTGCCAATAATTTGAGGTACTGCCCCTCTTCTTCTTCGGTTAGTAGGGTGCTAACGTATATTGGACGCGGATTTTCGGTGGTTCCGAGATTCACCTCTTTCAAGTCATCAACAGTTGACTGCCCGCCGTCTTCGAGTACCTCTGGAGCTTGATCAGCCTCTACCTCTTCGCCTTTATTTGGAACTTCTTCAGCTGTTACGTGGTAGGATGTCACTACATCATACTCTGTTACGTCTTCCTCTTCATTGTTTTTGATTTCACCTGCAGTGATTTGGTGAGCTGATATAGCATCTTTTCGACGATGGATGGCAATTTTCACAGGTGGCGGAGGCTTGTGACCTAGACCAGCATGTTTGTGAGCCGTTCCGTGAATCTGGGCGAGACTGTAAGGATGAGGTTCGATCACTTTTCCGAGCACAGCTGGTCTTTTGAAATCGTATCCTGACTTCTCCATCAACTTATAGGCGTTTGGATCAAATCTCCCCTCCAAACTTACATTCCCTTCATGTGGTTTGATTGACTCCGAAATGAATTCTTCTGGTGGAGGCCTCAGAACCTGTGTTGTATTTGCGCTGGGTAATGGAATGACTACTTTTGCCGCCCATTCTTGTTTGACCATCCTTCTGACCTTCTTTTGATCTGTAAAGCTTGTCTCTGATTTTTGACAGTCTTCCAAGGGTCTTTGTCCGGCTTTACGTCGAGATTTAGGTACATATCGCAAGGTAGGGAGCGTGCTTTCAGGAGTCGGCCTTTGCGTTTGTACAGGTGTCATGACACATGCTCTGCTCCTGGCCTCTGATTCAATTTCTGATTTTATCTTTGGCCGATTTTGGTTTGCTTTCGGTCTTTCCTTATCGTTCTCTTTAGTGGAGGGGATGATTAATGGCAGTAGTTCACTTGACACACCGTTTTCTTCATAGAACTTAGCATCTGCAAAAAACGAATCTGCCTTGGTAAATGGTTTGACGTCCCCATTTATCTTTCTTTCACCGTCACGATAATACTTCAAGCATTGATGAAGAGTTGATGCCACAACTCCGTTCTCATGCTTCCATGGTCGACCGAGTAGCAACTTGAATGAAGTTCTACGTCAATGACATGAAACAAGGTATCGGCCGATAGCTCTTCAATTGCTAGATTAACGCGGATCATGCCAATCGCACGTTCAGTTTTTAGGTTGAATCCGTGAATTAAAAGTTGGCTATTAAAGAGTTCGTCCATAGTGATTCCCAATAAATCCATGGTTTCTTTTGGCATGAGGTTTACTCCAGATCCTCCGTCCACCAAGATTCTTCCCACCTTTTGTCCTCGGATGTAGCCTGTAACATATAGAGGTCTGTTCTGAGGTTTGGATCCAAGAAGAAGGTCTTCGTCAGAAAATGTCAAGGTCGTGTTGTAGGAGGTGCATTCGGCTTGACTTTTCCTTAGCTTTTCTGCATTTTTGATGACGTCCTCCTTTAGCTTTGGATGTAGGAGTGCTTGTGCTATTCGTTGTCGTGATTCCTCTGGCAAGTAGAAAATCTGCTCCCACTGCTCGTGTTTAGGGAGAGTTTCCAGGATATCAAGCACATCAGCGTCATCTTGAGGATCCGAAGGTGGTTGTGTCTTTGTGGTTGGGGATTCATTCCTCTGCTCAGCTTTGTGTTCTTCTTCACTTCCTTCGCTTATTGCCCATGAGGTTGTGTTGACCCCAACTTTACCGAAGTAATCCTCCGGAAGGAAGTCTCCTAAGATAATGAGACTTGGCGGAATCCGCTTCAAAGGATCAATAGGCAGTATATGTGACCCCAGACTCCCCTCGAGTCTTCTCTCCCCTTTCGTCTGACGTGGTCTCTTCTCGGTCAACTGCTTCTTTTTTCGGCGGACAAATTCTGGTTGTGGACTGACTTGCTTCTTTGATCTTCTTCGAGTTACAAGAGTCCATCCTTCATCATCCTCCATGCATTCAACCTCTTTCATAATCCCATAAGTTTCGATTCTTTTTGGATTATAATCGCATCTCAACTTCTTTGATTCAACTTCAATAGATGGCTTTGATATCCACACTTCTGTTGGCTCAAGGGTGCCAAATTGAATTTGTTGCATGCACCACTCTTGTGGCTTGCAAACTGAGTCGCAACTAGTCGTCACGGAGGTGTGGTTTGCTTCTATTGTCTCGTCTGTGTCGAGCTCGATGCGTCCTTCTTTGACTAATCTCATTATAAGCTCCTTGAAAGTGATGCAGCTTTCGATACTGTGGCTAACCAATCTATGATAGCGGCAGTATTTGGGATCATTAGTCCTGTTGACTTCATCTGGGCGTTTTGCTTCTGGTAAGTTGATGATGCCTTTCTCCAACAGGTCATCGAGCATGCCTGATAGATCAGAGTCAGGGAATGGATACTTCTTGGCTTGTAATTCCTTCAGTGTAGGCTTTGTGCGCTTGAAGTCTTTTGAGGTGACTTCTTTCCTCTTCTCCTGCTTTGGTTTTGATGATATCTTTACAGGAGCGTCGTTGGTGCTGATGGCCATGGCCTCTTTCGGAGCATTTTTGTTGACCCTTTCAGGCTTCTTGTATTCCCTCTTATCGATGATTGCCTTTGACGAGGATATGTGATTCCTTCCATGTCCTTTCACGGTGATTTCCATGTCGTGTGCGCGTGTGGCTAACTCTTGAAAATTCCTAGGTTTGATACCCTTAAGGATGTATAGCAAATCCCAGTTCATTCCATCGATGCACATTTCTACAGCTAACGTTTCGCTGATGCGATCTTTACATTCAAGGCATAATGACCGCCAGCGATTGATATAGTCAACCACGGGTTCTTCTTCCCATTGTTTCGTATTTGTCAGTTCACTCATACTGACAACCCTTCTGGTGCTATAGAACCGGTTGAAGAACTCGTCCTCCATCTGACTCCAGCTGTCAATAGACTCTGCCTCCAAGTCAGTGTACCAATCGAAAGCAATGCCTTTTAGAGACCGCACAAATTGTTTGACCAGCAGATCCCCTTCAGTTCCCGCGTTGTTGCACGTTTCTATGAAGTGGGCAACATGTTGCTTTGGACTTCCTTTTCCGTCAAACTGTTGGAGTTTGGGGGGCTGATATCCATGTGGCATGCGCAGATCGTCTATCCTCTTGCTGTAGGGTTTGGCACAGCGTGCACCACCAGAAGAATTCCCATCTAACTGGCTCTTGACCGCGTTGGCTATCAGCACTTGAAGTTGGTCTTCGTTGCACGCAACGCCTCCGTTCCTGTTAGTTTCTACAGGGATCATCTTATTAGTGTCATCATCTTCAGCCGTCAGATTGACTTCTTCAACCTTTCGTTTCCCGAGCCCAACAACCTCTTTCTGGAGTTCTTCAAGCATTTTGTTCTTCTCCTGGTTGTCTTTCAGGACTAGCTCAAGCATCTCTCTTAGTTCTTGCATCTGCTCCTCCATGGTCTTAGTGCCTATGGTCATGACAGAAGCTACGCAGGGTTTGGGTGTCTCGGCTTGTTTTGGCAGAGCCACCTTTGGATTTGGCGAGGGTGTTCCGTCAGCTTTCACACTTCCCTTGTGTCGTGGGGAGTTGGAAGCAATCACTGCCGTAGCCGCAGCCATGATGGAAGCAACGGTATATGTGCGTCCCCTCTTTGGCACTTGAGAAGCTCGTAAGCTTGCAGCAGCGGCATTGACAGCCATTCTCTGAGTCATCCCTCTTGTGCAGATGCTGGTTGGTTGAGCTACCGTTGCGGCGTAAGTTTTCTTGGCAGTTTGTGGACTGGTAGGTTGAGCAGACATCTTAGCTTTAGCGTAGGGATGAGAGGTAGAGAGTTTCACGTCGGGTTCACCAAAATTTGTAGGTCACAATATTTCGTATCAAATACAAAAATAATGTTTTACAAATGATTTATGCTTGAAGCGGAAGTTGTGTTCGTTATCTCAAATGCTTCCTCTGATTCTACGGTGTTGCTTGATTCGGTCTACTCGGCTTGATGTGTGCGGATGAAGGCGTAGTGCAACGTGTCTTGCGTAGCGAGGATCTTGAGGACTTGATCTCACGTGCACAGTGAAGTGAGGGTCGCGGGGACTTGGTCTCACGTGCTTGCGTTGCGGTTGATGGTTGATTTGTCAGTTGCTGGCGGCTGACGGTTGACGCTTCTTTTGAGAGCACTCTTCTCTGTGCTTTCTTCTCAAATTTCAGAATGTCCTCATTTGTGAAGTGAAATACTCTATTTATAGAGTTCACTAGTGGGCTTGAGATTGGGCCCGTGCTTTGGGCTGAGTTTAACTCATGGACTGGGCTTATAGCTTTGACTCAAATATCCCTTGTGGGCCAGCCCATTTATACTTTAAATAATCTTGATTTGGTCCTCAAACTTTTAGTGCCTACACAAATTGCTCATCTGCTGCCGTTCTCGCACAAGCATCCGAAACCCTAGAGCGACAATCTCTTAGAAATCTCTCCAAACATCAGTAAATCGGCAACTATGGTAAACACCAGGAAGAACGCCAAGGCCATTGTCAAGACCTCTCCTGCACCAAAGATTACCAATACAGTAAAATCAAAGTCGAAACCAAATGAGAGTGACACATCGAAGCAAGCTGTGGAAACTAAAGTAGCAGAAGTTGCAATCCCAGTTAACCCTAAGATTCGTAATAAGAAAAAGGAAGGGAAAAAGGCTGATGCATCAAAACAGAAGGATGTACCTTCAAAGACATCAAAGACAAGCCCTAAAACTGCTGAAGAAGGTGCACAGTTGCTAGAGAAAGATCTGTAACGGCTCAGCCACCACAAACTGAGGTAATCTCTGGTTCTAAAACTCAGATTTCTGTTCCCATACCTGTGCAAGTGGTGAACGTGGGAAATAAGAAGAGTGAAAAGGGAGAGAAAGTGGTGGATGATACAGTTGTTGAACCGCAAACTGTTGAAGTTGTGAAAGGAAGGGATGCCAGTAGGGCTAAGGATGTTACGAGCATGTCTAAAGCATTAAAAGAAGTCGGACCCAGCGTAGCTGAGTCTAAGAGGAAGGATGTGTTGAAAGACAGACTGCATGCCACCGGCTTTGTGCCGAAGAAAGAGGGGTTGCGCCGGAAAGTGGTAGTCAAAAGAAGCTTTTCCCCAAGAAAGTCTGTAGCAAAGATCTGTGCCGTAAGAGAATGCTTGAACACTACATCAGAATCTGAGACTGAGAGGCCTCTCGAAAGCACATGAAAGTGAAGATTAGTCCTTAATGAAGAGACTGATGAAGAGTCAGCAGAAAAAGCCAAGGAGATAGTTGGTGAAGGCAAGACAACACGCATAAAGACTGTTTCAAAGAAATAGGGTAATGAGAAGCAAGAAAAGCTAGAGGGTGATGAGTCGGAGGAATCAGATCCGTCTGAGAAGGACGAAGAGTTGGATGAAATGTTCAAAGACATTGATGAAATAGTTCACGATTTACATAAGGAAGAGACCAATGTTTAAGAAGGTAACAAATCTGATGAGGTTTCTGAAACTAATGTGTCTAAAGGAGGATCAGATGCTATGCAAGTGGGTGAGCAAGCTCGTGTTGAGCCTGAGGTCCAACAAGAAGTTGAGCAGATGCCGACCTAAGACGTAGAGATGGCAGAGGCAGTTCAGACCCACGCTAAACCAGATGATATGCAAACTGATGATCAAGATTCTGTTCCTTTGTCAGTACGCAAACAAACTGAGAAGAAGAAGGTAAAGACGAAAGTTGTCATTCAAGAACTAGTGGATAAGGATCATACCAGGCAGGCTGAAGGAAGTCAAGGTACAGGGGGAGTCGATGGAACCCAGAAGAGAAAATGTGAAGCTCCATCTCCCGTGTCAGCCGATATTCCAGTTGGGATCACAAAAGGTGGGATTTGGTTTGCAAATAAGGATGCTACAGTGAAGTGGAAGGCAGTACAGAAAAGAAGGATAATCCCAGAGCAACTTCTTGATGAGAAACGCTATAAGGGTAAAGAAGTTGTGCACGTGTTGAAGGAGACGAGTCTGTATTGGACATTGTGGAAGAGCAAGCCATTCAACGAGCAGCGGTCCGTGAGGCTATTGCTAACCTTCCAAAACAATTTGGCGTTGTTAGAGATCGGGATTATGGCGTGGTCTATGTACAAGGAAAGAGGGTCGAGCTTGATCTTGAGATCATCAATATTTACTATGCCATGGATGACCCAGTGGTAGACGAGGAGGAAGCTGACTACGATAAGATTGCCAATTGCATCACTGCAGGTTCATATCCCTTCTAGGGTGATGTCGCCATTCCTGTCGCAGACTTGACAACGTTCTACTCAATGGTCTTCTTCATTGCCAATTTCAACTAGAAGCCAACATCGCCTCGATCCTCAGTCAGCACGGAGATGGGACAGCTGCTGTATCAAATTGGGAACAGGTTGCATTTTAATATGGGTAGACTCATGTTCCAACAAATTGCTGAACATGCCATTTCCAGTTGATCCCTGCATCAGATTGGTTTTCCATCCCTCATCTATGCAGGGATGGAAATGGCATATAAATAGAATGCTTCGGTGGTTTTCCATCCCTCATCTATGAGCTTGGCAATCTCAAGAATTCTCTCGTGTGTATTTCTCTCCAGAACTGAAGACGTCCCAGGACAGTCTCTCCAAAGCCCCGCAAAAACTAACTGTGGATAATAAGCTTTTTAAAGGGCATCATGTCAATGACTTTAAGGATCCCAGACAGAAAAGGAAGGATGTCCAAGAATCTTCCATCAGCGGAGCTGCTGCAGGAGTACAGATTCCTCGTGCTGAGAGGGAAAAGCTGGTGAAGGAACCAGAGACCATCCTTGCGGTAGAACTGGAACTGAAGAAACGCATCAACATCTTGGTCCGTGCACTGAGATATCCCAGCGACGATGAGATTGATGCTTCTGATGAAGAGGATGTTGACTCCGATGACGCTTCTTCTACATGAAGGTCTATGCTTTGCGAAATCTAAACATTGCCACATTTTGTCTATTTTGTTTCTTTACTCATTCTGGTACACTTTATTCTCTGTTTGGACCCCTTGCTAGTTTTGTGGCAAAAAGAGGGAGTAATTGGGTAGATGGTTGTCTCCCACCAGTGTCTCTAAAGCCTGGATAGATAGATAGACTAGAAGATCTGGTTTTGCCAAAAATGCCAAGGGGGAGATTAATGTTCCCATAAATGACATGATTTTGGCAAAACGTCTTTAGAGAGTTCAAGCAGGAGTTCAAGAAGAGTTCAACCAAAGACTAAAACTGAAGTACTACGTCGAACGGACGCAGGAATGTTTCCTAATCTGGATACTGGTAAAAGATCGAAGATCTAATCAGTTGGAGTCGGCTAACGAACTAAGAAGATCAGACAGTCGAAAAACAATATCTTCACATCTGTTAGACGTCGGTTTAGAAGACTTGGAGAGGAAGATATCACAAAGATCTTCCTTAAGATTGGAGATAAGATATCTAGCAAATATTTAGGAATATTTTCTAAATATTTGACAGATTATCTGGGACAGATTTGGACTCCACCGAAGCATATAAATAGAATGCTAGGATGTCCTAAATCATATCGCTTTCTGAGAGAAATACACACGAGAGAATTCTTGAGATTGGAGAGAAGAAGAGCGACGGCCGGCTGAGTATTGCACACCGGAATATCAATGGCGTAGAAGCAGTCTGTACAGTGTGATGTTCAGACTGTTCTTGAAGAACAACCGCTGCACACACAAGGTGACCAACACACGCTTTCGGGAGAAAGTGTCCGAGCTTCAGGAGAAGTTCGAGCTAGTTCGGGAGGGAGTCTCGAACTCAGGGGATCGAGGAAGAGCCAAGATCGCAAATCCAAGCGAAGAAGTCTTAGAGACTAGGCGTTTACTTTCGGGAGATTGTAAGAGTAAGACCCTTTATAGTTCTATACCTTCAATAAAGATTTGCATCCCTTTTGGGCGTGGAAAGCCCCCTAGAGTAGGCTGCTGCCGAACTGGAAATTACACTGCGTGTCTCCGTCGTATTTTGTCCCAGTTACTGTCCGAGAAGTGTTCGTGTATCTGGTTGAACACGACCTCGGTACTAACCTTGAACAGACAACTGCATTTCACATTGCCCTGCATGGCGCTCGTATTGTGTCCTCTTGTTGTTGTTTCCTTGTATTTCCAATCGAAGAAAAAAAGAAGTTAAAATAGACATAATTGAATAATAATAAAGTAAGTGAGGGTATAATGGTCTCGTCAAAAATTCTAATTTGTTGAAGAAGCCTTTACAGCAAAGATCGGAGCGGACGGAATAGTTGGGCACGTTGTTGGCAACTGAAAGAAGGCTCTTAGAAAAATGAGGCAGCTAAGATTTATGAGATAAAGTTTACTAAAATCTATTACACAATCTTCCCAAATATTGATTACTTCTAAATATCGTTACAAGAATATTCGAACTAATCTTGGGCAACCACCAGGCACCAGTAAAAGATCTACCGAGAATATTTATTGAAATATTTTCGTCCTCAATCCGAGGTAGCGCTACTCTCAGAGAACAGTGCAGTACCTTGCATACTCAAAGTAGCCGTTACTTATAGAGTACATGTACTTAAACATGCGCACTCAAGTAACATGTCAGCAGGATGTATGTTACATCAAAACACATCAGAGTATACGTCCTCCAGATGTATGCCTACTCCAGGGGATACGTACTCCAACACCCATCAAATACAAATATTTAGAATAAAAGTGCACAAAACGAAGCGATAATATAATTCAAAAAATACTAGGAGTAATTAATTTGGTAACAATGTTTGTGCTATCCTCAATATCTGTATTATATCCAACGTGTATTGATCATTATTAATAGGGGAAATTAAAAAAACATAGTATGCACTATCATCCGATTTCAAAGGTCCCGGTCAAAAGCTGCATGAAATTAAAATTTTAATCTATTTTTTGTGCGTACATCGTAATTATAAATGAAATTTGTAACATTTTGTGCTCTCTTTTAATATTATGCACTACTGTTGATTGTTGAATGAATTTGCTATCAATACTCAATATTAATTCTTATCGAAAAAAACACTAAATATTAATTATGGGTTAAGATCACATCAGGTACAAAGTTGATTTTGATACAAACGACAAAGTTCGTCAAAATCAACCTATAATTCGTCACTTTTCGTAGCCGAAAAACGAAAAAGACGATATAGTACTTCAGTTTTGCATACAATTCGTCACCGAGAAAATGCACAAAAAATCAGGACTTAATCTCATTCATCTAATCACGAGATCAAGAGCTATGATTTATTTATATTTTGTACCAAAAAATCAAATTTGTACCTGATCTTTTTCTTAATAATTATATAAAAAACCAAGACAAACGGTTCATGTTGCTTTATTTATATAACAACAAATAAGCTTTTTTTTATAGATCATTTAAAAGAATTTCAACATGGACAAGGAACCATCTTCCTCAGCTCTCCTGGCCCTCTTGCTAGTTTTTTCAATCGGTTTGTTAGACTCCCATTTTACAATATTTATTTTTTTCATGTTATTTTCTTCTCCTGCTGACCTACTGTAGGTTAATGATCAATTATGTTTTTATTATCCACCAAAAATTGTAGTTTGATTTTTGAAGCCTTAAACTAATCACCTGTTTGCAAAAAGATGTGCGAACATAAATTTCTAAAAGAGGCGGTACTTTCTCGTTACGGTGTTAGTACTCCGTTAATACCATTATTAACATCATTAGTTCTAATTAAAAATACAAGATATAAAAATCTAAATAAAAACCTTTAAAATTTAAAAGATTTAGAAATGTAAAACATTTTTTTAAAATTTGAAAATAAAAAAAATATATGGAGAGATATTTTTCAAAGATTTTTTATTGTTTTTTTAAAAATGTTTTTTTATATTTTCAATTTGTTGTTATCTCTATATATTTTGAAGGAAAAATGACAAAAATGGAGCATGAACTACGATTTGCTGTCAAATTATAGTCCGGAGTATCAAAAATGTCAAATAATGGTCAAATGAAAAAAAAGGGGTCATTAGGTAGCACTTACTATCAAATTACAGTGCGAACTATCCAAAATGACAATTAAGATTATATAAAAAAATACAATTAAGGGTCAAACTGAATTTTTTAATAGACATATTACAATTGATTAACGAACCCTATATAACTTCGTAAAATTTTTAAATATTTTTATCTATAAATTCAAAATAGATTTAATGGAGTATTTACACCTCTTTTTAAAAATTACCTCTTTGGAAAAGTTTTGTAATTCAACTCACATGTTATTAACGGATAAATAGTTCAGTGACAAAAACTATACTTTTCCTTATTATTAATTATTTAATAATCGACATGCAGGCACTGATGTGATAATGGCCCAAGACGAGGTGCGGACGACGATGTGTCATATGAAAACGTTTGGAATAACCGAGCCCGAGTGTAATTTGGACAAGTGTATGCAACTTTGTGTCCTTGTTAATAATAACCGTTTTTGTGCATCCATACCTTATGCGACTTGCGTAGAGCCTAAAAAGTGTCGTTGCACTTTTTGTAAGATTTCCGGCCGAATCGGAGATTATTGTTGATTGGTTTCATTCAGTCCAATTTATGTGATCAGCTTCAATAAATTAAGCTTGTGGTACGAGCAGAGCAACAAAAAATCATATTTGTTTGAAGGATACACAACTTCATTTTCCTTAATTGTACGATTTTTTTTTTGTTGCCCTTTGCAGCATTTTGAATTTGAGTTTTAGTTTTGAAGTTTTTTCTATGAAGTTTTTTTTCATATCATGATGAGCTGAAGATACATAGTTAAATATAGGAGAAACAACAGGAGAGAAAGAAGAGAATAGCTGAGTGACTAGACAAAACAATATAACAACTATCTGCCACAAAATCAACAACAACAACTACTATTCATATTGAACAATTCTTACCAGTTCCTTTAAATCAGCAAATCTAGAATGATGAGCTAGAAGAATAAGCTATGACCATCAACTTCAACACTCCCCCTCAAGCCGGATTTGGTAAGGATTACGAGATCCGAGCTTGGAGAGAAGATTTTCAACTGAGCGGGTGTAGTATAATTAGATTGAGAATTTTGCCCTTGAGTGGCACTAGCATCATACTCTCTACCTTGGTTTCCACCAACAAAATTTGCTTCTTCATAATCATATCTAGGACTATCCCTTTGAACCAAGGGGCAAGAGTTGGTTTCATGCTCAAAAACCTGACAAATATCGCACCCTTGACTCGTTGAGGGATCTTTCTCCGGGTGTTTCAACTTAAACACTTCATCCGAGAGGTTCTCAAAATCTTTCCTTAGAGCCTCATAATCACTTGTGCTCACGGCCTTTACTTTATGTCTTTCACCTTTCCTTCTTGGGTTCCCTCTTTCACTTCCCCACATGAAGTAGTTCTTCGTGATCTTCTCAATTACCGCGTATCCTTCATGGGGTTCAAGTTCCATGATAGCTCCTCCCGCGGCGGTATCAAGTGCAAGCCGCGAGGGACCATCTACACCATGATAGAAAGTATGGAACACAAGGAGGTCGTCTAAGTTGTGATGCGGGCAAAGCCTTTGATACTCTTTATATCTCTCCCAAGCATCATAGAGTGTTTCCCCATCCATTTGTGCGAAGTTTGTGATTTGATTTCTATAATAGGCCATTTTGGAAGGAGGAAAGTATTTGTTGAGAAATGCAACGGCGAGCTCCTCCCAAATGGTGAAACTATCCGGCGTTTGGCTTCTTAACCAATCTCTTGCTCTTCCCGTGAGGGAGAAGGGGAATAACCTCAAAAGCTTAGCATCTTCGGAGAACCCATTAATCTTGAAGGTGGCACAAACTTCAAGGAATGTGGTCAAATGAGAGTTTGGGTCCTCGTGGTCTCTTCCCGAGAATTGGTTTGATTGGACCATTTGGATGGTTGAGGTCTTCAAGTTGAAGTCTCGGTTATCCACCGCCGGGACAAGGATTGGGGAACGGTATCCATAGGCCGTAGGAGCGGCATAGTCCTTGAGAACCCTTCTAGCTCGAGGGCCTTGTGGTGGTTGACCTTGGGGAGGGGGAGGAGGAGGAAGTCTATCTCCCATGGTGAGAGTTGTGGTTTCTTGAGTATCCGAGGTTGATCCTTTATCCTTGGTCGTCTTACTCCTTGTGAGGTGAGGATTAACGATATCTCTTATCGGTTGGTTCAAGTCTCTATCCATAATTTTGGTAAGCTTTTTGGTCTTTGGTGGCATAAAAGAGATACACCTACAAAGAAAAGGCAAACAAGACAAGTGAGAATAGTGGAATGAACTCAAGAATCACAAGTAGCAAACAAATAAAGAAAAACATGGAATAGTCGGAGAACTAAATGATATTTCTTAGGGACAATCTAGCCATTGCTCCCCGGCAAAGGCGCCATTTTGACGTGTAATATTTTCGTTTAGTCAAAAAGAATTTATAATTTGACCGGTAAGACCGGTGTCGAACCCAAGGGAGCAATTGGATTATACGCTAGGGAAATCAAGTTTTCTATCTCAGCTATTCCTTCAGATCAATTATGAGGTGATTATCAAGCAAGAAACAAGTAATGAAATGTTATCAAGGGGTTTCAATTCAATTAAAGAGAGTTTCGAGGGGATACTCCCCTCCTTGGCAATTTCCCGATGATCATGTACACAATAGTTAAGTCATTCATAGGTGTCAATTGGCTCAAAACGTAGCTTGGACTAAGGTAGATAAACTCTCGTTTGAATCTAGTCCTAATCAAGCTCTCTCTATTAGAATCTCACTTTCTCAATTTATTGATTCACTCTATAGCACTATTATCCTTAGAATCTCTTCCTAAGGCAATAAATGTTATAGGCATTAATTTCTAGTCAACCTCACACCATGCATTTACTCTCATAAACACTAGATATGATCATTTTCTCCTTATCCAAATCATCACTAAGCTCTCTCGATACTTAGATCAAAATTCTAACACTAACTTGTCACTTAGGCATTTTCTCAAACACTTGGTGACATGTCATAGAATAAGCATAGGAGGAAATGAAATAAACACCATAGATTACATGTTCAATGTGTATACATGATCAAAGAGTACCAAGGAGGGTTGTAAAACCCTCAAAACACAAGGGAACTACTCACACATCATGTAAGATAACATGGTGTGAGTAGGGTTTTTGCACAACAAATGAGAATAGAAGAGGGATAGAAGAAGGATGGTTAATCCTAGTGTCTCCCTTGATCTTCAATCCTTCTTTGTTGGATGATGATGGATGACCTTGATTTGATCTCTTTTTCTTGTATTTTTCCCCCAAGATGCCAAGTACCTAGGTCAAACTTGCCTCTTTCTATTTATAGCCTCGACAGAAAAATTCATACTGTAGCAGTCTAGTCGGTCGACTGGGAAGTGCTGGTAGCCCAGTCGAGCGACTGCGCAAGTGGGCAAGTCTGGGCATCTGAAGCTCCTGGTCAGTCGACCGACTGGAGGGTCCAGTCGACCGACTGCGCAAATGAAGAATGTGAAGCTCCTGAGGCCTTTCACCAGTCGACCGACTGGTGCAGGGGAGATTCCCAGTCGATCGACTAGAGGTCTTTTTGCCCATATTTTGCTCTAGTCTTCGATTTTCCCCGAGTTTCGTATTTTGGCCTTGACACTGAGATATCTTGTTTTGTACCTGAAACGTACGAAAAGAGATCAAATGACATCGAATTATCGCCGGAAACGAACTAAAGCTATAGTGAAAATGGGTACTAATAAGTCAAAAACTCGACTTATCAATGACGAACTCAACATGAATCGATCTCCCTCTCTGATGCAGGGCAAATTGAGGATCAGATGGCGCGCAAAAAAGGGCACTGTCAGGAAAATACAGATTTGGCGTTCGACATCTAGAAATCCGCCGTGAGACCTTATTTCGAGTGGAAACGGGCCAACGAACACAACTCACCGCTATTGCTATGACATATGGGCTTTTTAGGCCTTCCGGGCTCGTTTAGCAGGCCAAATCAGCGTATCATTATCTTTTAGCAGCGTACAATTATCTTTTAGCAGCGTATCATTATCTTTTAGATTTTATTTCCTATTTTCGTTTTATGTTTTCCTATTTAAACCCACCTTAGGGTTTTTGTTTTTCATCTTTTATCGTATCAATAAACCCTAGTTTTCATTTTTGGTGGATTCCAAAACTTTCTTGGTGGATTCCAAGCTATCCACGAATTCATTGCTGGTGAATTCGTTTATCATATTTGTCACGCTGCGTCAGTTGGTATCAGAAGCAGGTATTTCCATGTCTCTCTTCTAACTTGATCAGATGACAAATCAACCCGTACCTAGAGTAGATTTTGAGAGGGTCACGTGGACATAACCGCAACCCTGGCTGCTTTGACAACCCAGATGGTTGCTTTGTCAACCCAAATGATGGAATGGCGACTAGAGTCAATCAGAATGGCGAAAAGGAGAGAGCCCAGAGGGAAGCACCAGTTAGAGTCCTGCGTGTAGAGTGTGTGCGTGCAGTAGTCGCTGAGGACTAAAGTTCAAGTGAAGAGGGTCCTGTGGACGATGGTAGAGATGAAGAGGAGAATGGATACAATAGTGATTATCAAGTGAAAGTTGATATTCCCTTGTTTCATGGAACCATGGTCGTGGAGGAGTTTCTTGACTGGCAGATTGATGTGGATAGATTTTTGGAAGTCATGGGTGTCCCAGAGAGTAAACAAGTAAATATGGTGGCGATCCGATTGAAGGGTACCGCTGCTGTATGGTGGGATAAGCTTGTGGTCCAAAGGGGGCGGCGGGGTAAGGCGCATATCCGATCTTGGAGGCGAATGAAGCAGCTGATGTTGGACCGATTCTTGCCCGAGGATTATGAGCAGATCCTGTACAAGTTGTACCTTGATTGTGTTCAGGGCAAGCGATCCGTGGGAGAATATACTGCTGAATTTCTTCGTTTGTCTGAGCGTAATGAGTTGAAAGAAACGGAGAATCAGAAGGTGGCTAGATATATCAGCGACTTGAAGGTTTCGATTCAGGAAAAGATGGGGTTGCAGACTGTTTGGTCAGTGGCATCAGCATCTAGTCTAGCGCTGAAGGCGAAATTGATGGAGAGGAACCCTCGGGGGTTTCAAGCATTCCCTAGGTATCCAGCTCAGGAAACTTCAGAGGCAGTTGGCAATAATAAGGGGGACAACGTGGGGGCAATGGAAAAACACGTTGGGAGTAAGAATGTTGGTAGTCCTAGTGGTAGTTCTGGAGGGTCTCACCCGAATCATGGAGCAGTTCAGAAACCACCTAACCCCTACATTAAACCATCCGGTGATAAGTGCTATCCTTGTGGTGGATAGGGACATAGGTCTAATCTGTGCCCAACACGGAGGACTGTTGCCCTCCTGAAGGAAAGAGAGGCATAGGAGCAAGACGAGGGTGACGAATATGAGGGCGTTGAGTTCGCGGAGGAGGAGTCGATAGAGGCCGTGAATATTGTGCTGCAGCGGGTGCTGGTAGAAACGCCGGATGAAGGGCAGCGTAAGAACCTCTTCAAATCTCATTGTTACATTCTGATTAAGGTGTGCAATCTGATTATAGACAATGGGAGCGCGGAGAATCTGGTATCTCAGAAGCTGGTGGATCACTTGGAACTGCCTACGGATCCGCATGAGAGGCCTTATGCTCTTGGTTGGGTCAGCAACGACTCCTAGATTCATGTCACGCGGACCTGCAAAGTTCCTATCTCTATTGGGTACCCTGTAATGTGATAGATATGGATATTTACCATGTATTACTTGGGCGCCCTTGGCAATATGATCATGACGTCACCTATAGAGGACGGGACAATGTGATGATGTTTAAGTGGGAAAAGTATAAGATCGCGATGGCTCCTATTTCGAGTTTTGACAGGCAACCAAGTAAACCGTCTAATTTTCTAGGGATGACGCACAGTGACCAGGAGTTTAGTGCTGATGTGGGGGAGGCTCAGTGTTTCCATCCAGTGATGAGTAAGCTGCCTAGGGGTGTTGGGAATAGCGTGCCTGCCAAGGCTATGGCCGAGGAGATTGTTGATGTTAAGGAGGCAGTTCGAGCAAAGTTGGAGGCTTTATGTCCAGAAGAGAACTAGGGGTCGAGTTCTTCAGAGGTGGAGGAGGCTGATGCAGGGTAGATTGAGGATCAGATGGCGCGCAAAAAGGCCACTGTCGAGAAAATACAGATTTGGCGTTCGGGGTATAGAAATCCGCCGTGAGACCTTATTTCGAGTGGAAATGGGCCAACGAACGCAACTCATTGCTAATGCTGTGACATATGGGATTTTTAGGCCTTCTGAACTCGTTTAGCAGGCCGAATCAGCATATCATTATCTTTTAGCAGCGCATCATTATCTTTTAGCAGCGTATCATTATCTTTTAGATTTTATTTCCTATTTTTTTATGTTTTCCTATTTAAACCCACCTTAGGGTTTTTTTCCATCTTTTATCGTATCAATAAATCCTAGTTTTCGTTTTTGGTGGATTCCAAAACTTTCTTGGTGGATTCCAAACTTTCTTTGTGGATTTCAAACTTTCTTTGTGGATTCCAAGCTATCCACGAATTCATTGCTGGTGAATTCGTTTATCATATTTGTCACGCTGCGTCACCCTCTCTTAAGTGTGTATGACAGATGCTTGTCGTCAGAGCAAATGTACAAATAAATTTATAGTCCGCTACTCGCGACTTCACTACTGGGTAGCAAGTGGTAAGTAGGGGTCGAACCCAAAGGAATTAGGGGGATAGTTGCTCTTTGAGGTGATTTATACAGCGAGGGAGCGTGTTTTAAGTTGATTGAGATTTTAGCGCGGAAAAGTAAGTGACTGGTTGGTTGGTTTTGGTTTTAGTGCGGAAAAGTAAATGACTGAAAATAAAAGTAGGGGACTTACAGCGGGTGATGCGTGATTGGCAAGTCCTCCGGATGATGAGTGCAGTTGATTAAGGCAGTTATACTAAGAAAGTAAGTGCAGGTGTTGTTTGATTTCAAGGAAAACATTCGATTTCGGGGGCTTTGTATCATAGCCTGTTTATCATTGACCTTTAGTGATCCTTCTAAGTATTCAAACGTGCATCAAGGCCATTCCAAGCACTCGATTTGCCACACTGTCTAGTCTTTTGAAAAAATGTTCGAAAGTGTATCAAGGCCATTCCAAGCACTCGATTTGCACACACTGTCTAGACTTTTGCAAGAAACGTAGAGCCCTTGTTCTACTTAGACTAATACCCCATTCCAAGGTATATTAGCCTGTGTGCATCCATTTGATCAGTCATTCCCGAGCAATCAAATGGTGTTTGAGAGAGGTCAAACTCCTCAGATAAGCTTTGCCATTCCAAGCATCCACTTATCCGAGTATGTTTACGAACTTCCACGGAAGAGCTTTGCCATTCCAAAAATCCACTCAACCTTGGAAGTTCTGGCCTAATATATGGCACATAGAACAAGTTTTGAATACAGAGAAAAAACACTAAAGCAAGTCTAAAACATTTTATGATACAAGTACACCCCTTCAACCGAATGAAGAGTTTAGCTACGAATATCCATAGAGGTGGATACCATAGCTAAATACTCGGGGGTTTTTGAAAGACAGTAAGTAAAGGGGAATAGTCAAGAACCAACAGGAGTATTCCCAATTTCTACTTGAATACTCAAGAACCAACAGGAGTATTCTCTAAAACTGTTATAATACTCAAGAACCAACAAGAGTATTATTTCAAAACCAAACTTACAAATTGCCAAACTTAGAGAGATAAGTGATTTTGTGTTGTGAATGGGATGTTGGATGAAGATTACAAAGGGTGGAGGCATGTATTTATAGCCAAAAGGGGAGGAGATGGATGGTGAGGATGAAAGCACATGGCTTCATCCAAGGGAAGCTCCAATGGAGGTCATAGCCGCCGGTTGGAGGTCATGGGAGGAGGGAAGCTTCCTCCATGGCTCACCTTCTCCAAAAGCCACCGGTCATGGAGGAGAAAGAGGAGGTTTTGTGTGAGTTTTGTGATGTTTTCACAAAACTATCGGTGTATTTTGGCCCCGGACTGACTTTGATTGTTCTTCGGTTTGATTTGTTTTGAGTGATTCCACGTCAGGATCTTTAGATTTCTTCAGTCAGCGTCTGATCGAGACCTTGGAATGACTCGTAACATCTTTTCTGCGTAAAATCCTCTCCTTAGCGTGTATTCTCTCTAAGCTCCAAAATACCCTGTAGATAAATATCGGAACTAACAAGCAAAAGTTAAATAGACAAACAGTCTAATTTAGTGGGTTTAACTGTGTTTTTGATTCGTATAATTATGGTCCATCAGATCACCCCACACTTTTAGTTGTTCGTCCCGAACAATGCTATTAAAGGGCGGCACTAAGTAAGCTTTTAAAATATGAAAGTTAGACTGTGGGACTAGACTTATCCTAATTCATGCATTACTACTTATTACCAAATTAAACTGCGTAAATAAATAGAAGAAACTTGATACTTGTACCTCCGTGCTGAGATGCAAAGTATTTTTGATGTTTCGGGAGATAGCCCTTTTTAGGCTCCTGGACTGCAATCTCGGGATCGTCTCGCACTATATGGTTTTCTTGTAGCTTTCTCTAGCACGTGATTTGGTTCGGGTTTCAATGGTTTGGTCTTTTTGATTTCTTTTTGGCGAGGGACTGCTTTTGTAGTGAATTGGCCTTTGGCCGTTGATTTGACTCTTTGAGTACTTCACTTTTTGTTCGGTTAAAACCTTCACAATTTTGGGCCTTTGGCCTCTTGATTTGCTTCTTCGAGCTTTTGCTTCTTTGTGACTTGCTAGTCCATTTTCTCAAGCCTTTTTGGGAGGTCCAATCATCGCCCGCGAGCATATGGAAATACCTCCCCGCTCCTCTCATCGTTGTCGTTTCGCACGGGTCAAGATGAGGGTCGCTCATCTATTTTCTCGGCTACTTTGACTAGAGAGAGGACGGTCTGATTCCCGTCCTCGCCTTTTTTTTCTTTTTGCATAAACACTGCATGGCGGAGATGACTTCAATCTTCACTGAAACCCGAAGTGCAGCCTCCACTGACTTCGAAAACCATATAGTTAGATTCGATCCTTCGATTGCTTGCCAAGCCTCTCTAGGGCATTTTCTATCAACTCCACATCCCTAGTTTATCTCAGCACAAAGGAACAAATGAGAAGTTACATTCTAAGTTTTTAAAACAGTTGAATTTTCACAAGGTTAATGCATGAATTATGATCTATCTTTTTCACATTCCCAAGTTCATATTTTCAAAAAGATACTATTAAAAAAGAAAACAGCAAGCATGTTATTTATATACAACGGTGGTTCTCACCCCACACTTTTGAACGAAGGCGTGCCTTAGTTCAAAAGTCATGCAAGCTAATATATATGTGAGAATGACTAAGACAGAAAATTAAATGACAGAATTTAAATGACAGAAAGTAAGATAGTGTCGGGTTACCTCCAGACCAGTGCACTTGTTTAACGCCGTTGGCTCGACAGTACCTCATTTGTGGATCATTGGTTTGGGTCCATGGGTGGCTCAGGTCGTATTTTGCCACTGTTCCTGTGTTGCTTCTTGCCTTGCCTTTTCCTGATTTCTTGTTTGGGTTGGAACTCCATGGTTTTGGTGTTTTTTCTTTCCATTGTTTCTGAGAAGGCGGGGGAGCCTTTGACCATAGCTGCTGTTCTTGTTGCTTTTTCGGTTTCTTGTGTCAGGTTAGAAATCTGTGTACCGCGATCTGAGATAGGTATAATATCTGGCGGCTTTTTTGTATCTGCGCGGCTAATATCAATGTAGAAATTTGCAATTTTGCAACCGAACTCAAGCGATAATGAGCCCTTGCCCACATCGATTCTTGCTTTAGTAGCGTAGAGGAATGGTCGTCCCAATATTATTGTTGGAGGGTCGTCCTCGCTGGTCTCTCCTGTTTGTATCACATAAAAGTCTGCAGCAACGACGAGCTCTCCCACGTGGAGTATTACATCTTCCAGCACTCCAACCGGACGGATGCACGACTTATCTCCTAGCTCGATATTTGTCCTGGGCGGCTTCAATGGACCAAGTCCTAATAAGTAGTATAAGGAGGAAGGCATGGCATTGACAGCAGCCCCAAGATCGACTAAGCACTTATGAATCTGGGTTTCACCAATACCGCAGGTGACTGTGAAGGCCCCTGGGTCTTTATCTCTTTCCGGTTGTGACTCATGATCTGAAGTGAGGGCTCTTTCTGTTGTTGGGCCATTCTGCCTATTCCTTGGCTTAGGATTTGAGTAATTGGGCCCTTTAATATTTTGCTTTGAAGCATAAATATTAGTTGGGGAGTTCCACCTTAAATTGTTATTGTCATCCCATCCAGATGCTGGTATGTCAGAGTGTATGATCGATGGTGGTGTTATGCAGACGGTGAATGCATACCATCCATTGTCGGCATGCGTGACCCATGTTTTGCCATCATTGGGTCGGTCTTCCTCTTGATTCCAATCAGGACGATGCCTACGTGTGAAGTGCTTGCTTGTGAGTTTGTAAGTTGGGGATCGTGCTACTTCTCCTAGTGTCGCTTTTATGTTTGACCTCCTTATCATGCTAATATTTGCCTTTGGATTTTGGATGGTTTGTGAAGGAAGTCTGCCAGGTTCATTGGAGAGTGTTGACATTGTGGTGGCGAGCTGGGACATCTGTTTGGCCAATTTTGAAATTGCCCCGTCAGTTTTCGCCTGGTATTGGTGTAGCGAAGCACCCAATTGATTTATGTTTCCTGCGAGCTCCTTCATCGTGTCATCGAGCGACTTGCTCGGTTCCTGCTGATTGTTCGGGCCGGTTTGGTACTGATTTGGTCCTTTTGCTGATATTGGCCTGCTGATGGAGCGTTCTGGTTATACTGTCGGTGAGGGGGTTGGTAGAATGACTGAGCTAGTTGAGGGACAGCTAGTTGTGCTTCCTTCTGAGGATAGTTGTTGTTACGCCAGCTCGGGTTGGTTGCTTGACCATACTGTCTGTTTTGTCCGGCTCTGTCGTTGTTGTTGTTGTTGTATCCTTGGTATCCTCCCACTGCATCTACTTCTGCCGGTTCCTCTTCTATTAATGTCGGGCATGCGTCAGTTTTGTGGTCAGTAGAACCACAAAACTCGCAAGGTTTTACTGGAACTGGCTGTCTTCGCAGGATCTGAATCATCATCTCCTTTAACTGTTTCATTTCTTCAGGAATAGAGCTCATCGGTGTTTCAGCTCTTGCCACATTCTTTGTTCGGGAAAATTCTTCCTGCCTAGTTGTCTCTTCTCTAAATCGAGCATTTTCAGCAACCTTGGTGATGAGATCCCTTATGCCTCTTAATGATAGATTCATTATGGATCCTCCAGCTGAGGCATCCAGGAGCATTTTGTCTAAGGGTCTTAATCCGTTAATGAGATACTCAATGGTGAGTTTCTCGGGTAGTCCAAGAGTGCAGCAGCTTCTCTCCAGGTGGTTGAATTTCTCCAGGTAGTCGTACATGGTCTCATTAGGTCCTTGCCTTATGTCCTGTAGTTGTCTTCTTACTTGCATTGCTCTTCCTGCTGGGTAGTATTTGCCCAGGAATTTCCCTTGCATCTGAACCCATGTTCTGATGCTTCCCGAAGGCAATGAAAGGAACCAATCGTTTGCCGAGTCTATGAGGGAAAAATAGAAAGCCTTCAACTTGAAGTCGTCCATATTCACTCGATTGGGCTTTAGATTTTGGCAAATTCCATGCAGGCGTTGGAGGTGAGTTGTGGCAGATTCTCCTTGAGCTCCTGAGAATATTGGCAAGCTGTGGGCCACTGATGCGTTGATGGTTATGTTTTCTAGTTCAGGGCCCTCGTAAATGCACCACGGCTGTGTTTCGAAATTGGGGGCGTTTAATTCTCCCATAGTAGGTTCATGGTAGTTGTTATCCCCATAGTAGTTATCGTAGACAGGTTCTTGTCTTGGCATTTGTCGAGGTTGGGGGGTGGTGGATATCTAGGGGGTTGTTGTACTGGACCAGCTGCATTTCGGTCCTCGGGCGGTTCTTGGTTTCTTCTGATGGCCTCCCTATCACGAGCTCTTCTGTTTCTGATGAGTTGTTCCGGATCGTCGATAAATGGAAGTGGCACCTCATCATTTTGATCGTACAGGTTTATCTCGTCGTCATCCTGGTAGTCATGGTGGCTTCCTTCGCGAGACATGGTTGTTTCGAAGCGCGTGTTGATTCAAAGAACTTATCCGATTAATTAACTAATTCCCCGGCAACGGCGCCAATTTGACAGATGCTTATCGTCAGAGCAAATGTATAAATAAATTTATAGTCCGCTACTCGCGACTTCACTACTGGGTAGCAAGTGGTAAGTAGGGGTCGAACCCAAAGGAATTAGGGGGATAGTTGCTCTTTGAGGTGATTTATACAGCGAGGGAGCGTGTTTTAAGTTGATTGAGATTTTAGCGCGGAAAAGTAAGTGACTGGTTGGTTGGTTTTGGTTTTAGTGCGGAAAAGTAAATGACTGAAAATAAAAGTAGGGGACTTACAGCGGGTGATGCGTGATTGGCAAGTCCTCCGGATGATGAGTGCAGTTGATTAAGGCAGTTATACTAAGAAAGTAAGTGCAGGTGTTGTTTGATTTCAAGGAAAACATTCGATTTCGGGGCTTTGTATCATAGCCTGTTTATCATTGACCTTTAGTGATCCTTCTAAGTATTCAAACGTGCATCAAGGCCATTCTAAGCACTCGATTTGCCACACTGTCTAGTCTTTTGAAAAAATGTTCGAAAGTGTATCAAGGCCATTCCAAGCACTCAATTTGCACACACTGTCTAGACTTTTGCAAGAAACGTAGAGCCCTTGTTCTACTTAGACTAATACCCCATTCCAAGGTATATTAGCCTGTGTGCATCATAATCAAATGTTTTCGAGTATAATATCACAACAAATGCAAACGTGTAAGGAAGTATAATATCATAATCAAATATATGGGAAATTTCGAGTTTGCACGATTTCTCCAAGTCCATTCTCAGTTTATTCAATGTCTAAAATTATTTTCCAATTCACTCACTTTTCATAAGGCACGGTTAGGAAGAGCGCCTAATCCTAAAACGCTGTTAGAAAAAGGGTTTCTTCTACCTACATTTTTGGCAGCTTCGGCGCTGCGCGAGAGATCCTCTAGAAAAAGATCCAGTGCATCGCAACTATTTGCTGCGAGTACCAAAACGACGTCGTTCCAATCAAAACGGCGTCGTTTTGTTTCGTTAAAATTTTAATTTCAATCAAAATGACACTGTCTTGATTGGAACGACGTCGTTTTGGCACTCACAGCAAATAGCTTCGCTGCACCGGATCTGAATCCAGATCCTCGACCCGCCTCCATTTGCGCAACTGTGATGAAAAATTGCAGTGACTACTGCGTCCACAATCGTATGAATATAAACAATTGAAATCACAAACACGGTTGTGAAGATAGACGATTGAGAAAATAAACGAATAGAAAAAGCAATTGGACATAATAATGACTACAAACGGATTGTGGCATGAGACGGGTTTTGAATGAAATACTCCCGTGTGTGTCGAGATGTTGTTCTAGCTGTTTGCGGAATAACTAGTTAGACAACTTGTGCAGAATGCTACGTTATAAAACTAAGTGCAGTAAAGTAAACAATGACACACGAGTTGTTATCCAGTTCGGCATTAATGAGCCTACGTCTGGGGGCTTCTCCCAAGCCCGGTGGAAAGCAATTCACTTTGATAAGTTTAAAGTACAAAAGGTCTTACGTTTACAGACTCCCTCTTAAACGGTCAACTTCTCTAACACTCCGGTGATTGCAATCTAGGCTCCCCTAGATCAGAGATCCCTCTCATTATCCACCTGATCTTCCCTCGAAGAACGCATGCCTCTCCCGAAGACTTAGCAACAACAATGCGTCAGTGCATGCAGCTTCAGTACGTTTTACGGTCTGTCTGAACAACACTCAGACAGACTAACTCCAGTGCGTTAGAGTTCACCAAAATAATGAACTTAACGCCGATGACCGTCTCCAACCCTCACTGAATATAGCGTGAATAATTGCTCCAACAGTGCTGGAATCTGCAACTCATTCAACTGTCAGTCTGGTAACAGCACCTGGAACAGACTGGACAACACCGCCGTGAGTTCACCGGAATAATGAAATCAAGGCCGATCGATCTCTCTCCTTTCTCTGAGTGTGTATGCGTGTATGCTTTCTGAAATCGATGCAGAATTGAGAACCCCAGTTCTATTTATATAGGTTAGGATCTTTCCTAGAAATTATATCCCAACCGCCATATAATTTAGGAAACACACTCCTATCTTTTAGGAAACATTCCTAAAAGTATGTGCTCCTCCTTGATAATCTTTCAATAAATATCTTCAATATCTTCTTTCTAAAGTATCTTCAAGCGCATATCTTCCCTAAAATCTCTCAACAAACTCCAAGCTCGTCACCGACCTTCCAAATATGAATTAGGAAATTCTGCTCTGTGTCAGTCATGTTCCAGGTCCTCTGCTGCTTGTTGGCTCTCTGGTCTTGTACAGTTTCTTGTCTGACAGCTTGAACAACTTCACAGTATTTTGCCAAAACACATGCCACTAAATCTAACAGCGAAGAATGGATACAATCTCAAGGCGATGAATTCATGATTTAGATCCGGTGTCGCGCAACAAAATAATACGAGTGAGAAAACAACGTCGTGTCAATAAAAAAAGCAATGTATTGTTATATTTAAAAGAATAATATCAATCATTATAAATAAAAATAATATCAACCAAAATGACATCGTTTTTATTGAAATGATGTTGTTTTGTCACTTGCAACATTTTGTTGTGTTGCGTTGCAATTGCACCGAGTCCTTTTTTCCATGAATTCACCGCAAAATTGCATTTTCCAAAAGGAACCAAAAAGATGATCAAATTTCAATTTTTGGAGCGGAGGGCAGCAGCATCCATCAAAATATAAAAGAAAAACATTTGGCAGTTTTCATTTATTTAATTTTCCCGCCAAATCGAAACTGCTGGAAAATTTGTTTGGGTTTCAGGTTTGATCATCCCCTTCCCGCCACCACGATCTCTTCTATATTTCAATAATCTGACCACCAAACGAAAATCAAATCTGAAGTCTGAATCGCCTTCCCAAACGAAACCCTAGACTGCTAGATCTGACGAAATGGATACGCAATTCCATTCATTACCTCCTCTCAAGCGACTCAGTCTTCGCCAAAAGCCAGATCATCCCCTCACAAACAAAACCTACTCATGCGATGGTGATTTCACTCTCCCGACGAAGAAACGGACTCAATCCCGCCATGTACCGACTACGTTTTTGTTACCGACTAAGAAGAGGGTGTGGGCTTCACAGCCAGATTATTGTGATTTTGTGTCAACTATTTCATACGAGGACACGACTGCCGCTGCTGCGAATTCGATTCATCCAATGCTTCCAGATCAACACGGAGGATGTATGAATTCTTCAATTTCGGAAGATGATTGTCTCTTTAGTCTCCCAGCTAAAAAACGGAGGGAATCCCGCGACGATATTTATGCTGCAAATGCTACGGTTTTGCTGCCGAATAAGAAACGGGTATGTGCTTTTAATCCTGATATTTTTGATCTGAATGTTGAGTATAAGCCATCAGCTCTTTATGAGGATTGTCAGTTAGGAAAGAATGATGGATTGGACTTTGAAGAAAATCCAATTGAGGTTAAGATTAGTGAAGTAGTTGAAGAGCCAGGAAATGATGATGAGTTCGATTTTGATTTAAATCAAGCTGTGAATATTTTCCAAGTGAAAGAAGACAGTGTAGACCTCGGGAGTATTAATGATGGCGTGGATGGCTATGGCCATGATCTGGAAAATGTTTCCGGCTTTGAAAGTGCAACTGATGGTAACGGTGAATGCGGAGTTTTTAATATCAACTTGGTTAGTAGTGATGGGGATAATAATCCTTCAAGTGTCACCGATTTTCATAGTAGCGTTGATGGTGAATCTGAGCATTTGACGAAAGTAAGCAGCGCGGATGGTGGGTTTGAAGGTGATTGTGAATCTGAAGATGGGGTTGTTTGTGAAATCTGTCAAAGCACAGATGGGGATCCATCTGATCCAATTGTGTTTTGTGATGGATGTGATCTAATGGTACACGCAAGCTGCTACGGAAACCCACTGATTAAAGGAATTCCCGAAGGGGACTGGTTCTGCGATAAATGCACATTTCAAGTTGAAAATCCATCCAAGGCAATTACATGTTGCCTCTGCACTTCTGCCAGAGGTGGATTAAAATCTACAAATGATGGTCGTTGGGCTCATATAGTGTGTGCTGTGTTTGTTCCCGAAGCCTTCTTTGTTGATCCACACGGACGAGAGGGGATTGATGTATCAAAGATTATTGCCAAGAGGTGGAAGAGAATATGTTACATGTGCAAGAAAAGAAAAGGGTGCGTAGTTGATTGTTCCGAGGCCAAGTGTTGTTTGTCTTTCCATGTAACCTGCGGGCTGAATGAAGATCTGTGCATCGAGTACAGAGGAGGAAATATGAAGAAACGAGGAATTGTTGCTGGGTTTTGTAAGGATCATACAGAACTTTGGAAGAAGGTAATATACTTTATATATTCTCAAATTTACATCTTCAGATGGTATTGTACTAAGTTTTATGTGTAGTTTGGTTGAGGGTGTTATACGGATAGATCTTCTTTGCCTTTTATGTAAATTGTACCCTGATGTTGTTTCTGATCTTCTATTGTTGCTTTATTTTTACAGCAACAACAAACGGGGAAGTTCAAGATTGTTGCCAGGGAAGAGCGGTGAGGTACAAAATTAAGAAATAGAATCTTGACTGTTCCATTACGACGATAGAAGCAACAAGATGAAGTTGCAGTGTCCACTGCATTTTTCTTATTTCCTTTTATCTTTGTATAAAAACATAACAGTTTTAACTTTTTTTCATTAACAAGAAAATAACCACAGATCCATTGGTTACAGTTGAAGCTATTCAACTATGAGTACAAATCCGTAAGTCTTGATCCCCAAGATCAAAATATTCCACTGCCTTGCGTCTCACGCTAATCATCTAACGACATGATTCAGAATGATTGCTACCTCATCTGATTTTCATTTGGAACGCTGCGTTTAGAAAAGCCACTGCTTTGCATATCATGCATAACAGTTTGACTGTTTTTCATTAACAGATAAATACACATTGTACTGTTTTTCTTTCTCCTTAATTTTTGTGTAATTTGTCCTTTTGGACAAACATTGAGGGACGGAGGGAGTATTTAATATAGTACTATGCTCAAGTAGGAGACGACATTTTTTTTGTTTTTGAGTTTTTAAATTATCATGTTTTGAGTTTGAGTTTCGAGTTTGTCCTCTTTTAATGAAACCGATTCTTGTTGACAGTGTCGTTTTATATAAAAATATCTTCTTCTTTTTTTGATAATGGTTTTATAAAAAAATATCTACGTAGTGGAGTTTTTTTTTATAAAAAAACTCAAATTCTTCTCTCTTTTTTTAGTTCATCACGAAACTCAAATTCTAAGCAAAGAAGAGAATACATTATTTCTTTTGGGAATACAAACGTGACATTTCTTAAAGTTTAGAGTCTGGAACTTTTCTGAGAGTTTTTTTTAAAAGTAACCCAAAACGAGTTTCGGATTTCGAAAATAACCCATGCGAGTTTCACATTTCAAAACTGACCCATTTTTAATGAGACCGGATCCTCGGAATCCGGTCTTTCGCGTTTTTTAAAAGACCGGATTCGCAGGATCCGGTCTTTGGGAGATTTGGATGATGTGGACGAGCGGTCGAATACGTGGCTTCCACGTAAGACCGGAACCCGGAATTCCGGTTTTTTAATAAGACCGGATCGGCGGGATCCGGTCTTTTGCGGCTTAAATTTTTTTAAAAGTGCATAATCATTGGAAGGTGGACATTATAAACAAAGTTGTAGTTAAAATTGAACAACAAATGTACTAAAGGTACTCGGATATTGGATTTAGCTTGTATTGACGAATGGACAAGACCTTCTGTTATGACCAGTTTGATGACATAATTTGCACCTTTGAATCCTGCCTGGGGGTTGTGATGATGAAGCCTGTCCTTGAGTACTGGACTGACCGACATCCCTCTGGTCCATTTCAGTACGCCTTCGCCTTGTCGGATTTCTACCGACGTTTGTACGTTTGAAGTGAGGATTAGGCACATGATGAAGTCCATCATAGGGTTCCCAGAAGTCAGACTGAGGTAATGGACTGAAATGGTAACTCCAGGTCATGTTATAAGCTTGAAGTGTATACTCACGAGGCACATAGTCGCTGTATTCCCTGTTCGTGAACTTACAAACTGCAATTGCATGACTGCAGGGAATATGAAGTGTCGTCCATTTTCCACATTCACATGTTCTCCCGGGTAGGCAAACTTTCCACATATGATGCTTAACTCCCGTGGTAACCTGATAAATACCCTGGGACGCGTTAAAAAGTACGACTCTGTGGAACTGTGCCCTTTGTCGGAGTACCTCCAACCTCTCGTGTACCTTTGGTGCAAAAGCCGAATCCGAGTAGTTGTCGTAACGATAACGACGGTTGTTGAAGTATTTATTCAACTGTTTGAAAGTGAACATTACCAATGCTGAAATTGGTAAATCGCGTCCGTGCTTGAGAACGCCATTGAACGATTCCGAAGCGTTCGTGGTCATTGAGCCCCATCTCATACCACCAGTATCCATTGCCAAAGACCATAAATGAACGTCCACCTCGCGCAACCAATTTCGCACGTCAGCTCTGTCTTTCAATAGTGTCATAAGCTCCTCATATCGAGCTGCAAACTTGTACTGTTTTTTGGCATATGCAACCTTGCCAAGTTTTTTCTTCAAATAAGAGTCTTTGACCCTCGTGTTGAAGTTGCTCTGAAAATGGTGAAAGCAGATACGATGGTAAGCATTAGGAGCCGACCATTGTGGTTCACGCATAGTAGCCATTATTCCTCCGTGTCTGTCAGATATGACGCACAAGCCCGTCCGATCAGTGACACCCTCTCGAATGCAACTCATGAACCAACTCCAGCTGGAGGTGTTTTCACTCTCGACCAAAGCAAACGCAACAGGTAAAATACCATTGTTTGCGTCCAATGAGCATGCTACGAGGAGCTTCGCATCGTACTTACCGTACATATGAGTTCCGTCAATGGATAATATAGGACGACAATGCCTAAACGCATGAATACATTCAGAAAATGCCCAAAAAACACGATTTACCTGAATGTACTGACCATTGATTTCTTCCGTATCCCAATAGACAATTGTTCCCGGACTATTATCAACTAACGCCTTCATCAACTGCGGCAGGTTTGCGAAGGAGTCATCCCATGTTCCAAATAAGTTAATCATTGTTTGTTGCTTCGCTTGCCAAGCTTTCAAGGGGGAGATTTCTAGCCCGTAGTCTTTATAAATTCTTCCTTGTATCTCTGCTACACTCAACCGTAATTTTTCTGTCATCACATCCCAGAGTTCTCTAGCGATGTACTTGGGCGTCATATGAACGTTGTTGGCCATGATTGTGTCGGTCTGACATATGTGATGCTCACGATGCTTTCGCACTTCCCAACGGTTACTTCGTCTCAGTGCAGCTATCCGGAGGCCCCACGGACAAACTTCTCGACCTTTTCTACATTGAAACACAATGAAAGAAGGGTTAGATTTTTTGACCACGTACTCCACCCGTGTCATTATCGACCACTTCCGCACCGCTTGTACCGCAAGTTCTTTTGAGTCAAACTCTGAACCAACTCCTAGGGATGCGTGCAGATCCGATTGATCAAAATATCCTCCCATATATTCATCGGCTGGTTGATTGGTGTCCCAGGCCGAAACATCTTCGAAATCCGGATGATCCCATAAGTATTGGGGTACTGCATTCTCGTACTCCGGATTATGAACAGTGACCATCTCCAAATTCTCCATTTCGTCCCGATCGTACTCGTCCATGATCGGAACATCTAAATTATCAAGAGTGGGGGTTTCCATATCGAATGAAATTGAGAGAATGAGTGAAATGATGATAGATTTATTAGTAGGAAGTGTGTTTGGATGAAAAAAATGAACGAGAGAAAGTTCATATTTATAGCTTAAAAAAGACCGGATTCCCGGATTCCGGTCTTTTTGAGAATCCCGCAGAAGACCGGATCCCCGACATCCGGTCATCAAAATGACCTAATTTTTTTTTGGATTTTTCATAAGACCAGAATCCGGGAATCCGGTCTTTGGAGAATCCCGACCCGTGCTCGTCCGGTCATTTCTGGTCGCGGCGTCAGAAATTCGGGTCCCGTAGCAGACCGGATCCCCCCAATCCGGTCATCAAAATGACCTAATTTTTTTTTGGATTTTTCAGAAGACCGGATTTGCAGTATCCGGTCTTTGGAAAATCCAAATTCGGGTCCCGTGTGAGACCGGTTCCCCGAAATCCGGTCTCCCGAAAAAATCAATTTTTTTTTATTTCAATTATTTTTTGTCAATTCAATTGAAATATTTAGTGCACATAATGAAATTTATTTTGTCGATTAAATTGACATAATGAAATTAAAACACATATTAAAATGTCACTTTCGTACATTAAATTGAGAGTTTGATAGTACAAAATGTCATCGGAATCTTTTGTCACGCAACCTCTTAAGCCATGATTGTTTCGGTGACTTTGGAGGACGAAGTTCGTGCCCATGAGCTGGTGGTGAAGATGGCGCATCTGAGGTGGATTGCCGAAATGGTGGTGAAAGTGGTGCTCGTGAGCTTGATGGCGGAAACGATGGTGGTGCCCGTGAGCTTGATGGACGATCATAACCAGCGGTCTGTGAGTCAAGGTTGGTGACATGATCTTCCTCTACAATCGTATCATCATGGTCATCTGTCGTTGAAATGTATTAATGAAATAATTAAATGCGATGGAAAATAGGTATCGGGTAAATGAAAATTTACCGTTTCCCAAGTCAATAAAATCAGGGTTGATGTTCAGCAGCCGCAACTCGCCCAACACCCGTAGTTCTTCCACTACGGTATGAAAAATGCGATGGAAAACAGGTCTCGGGTCTGCAGTACTATGGAATCCTTCTGCAGCTTCCGATGCACAGATGAGCAGCGTGCGAATCTATAGGAACAAATTGTTAGTTAAAATTTAAAACATATTCATCACTAGGAATATCAATGTGAAAACTTACATTGCTAGGTAATTCATGGGCAGTAGGGCGATAGTACTGAGTGTCCTCTTCCTCCAATTTGGGCTGGATAAGGCGACGTGTTATCATTGAATACCAATACACATATTCATCACTAGGAATATCAATGTCCTCGCCATCCTCGCCCGGATCCCCATATATTAATCTCTCATATCTGGCATTCCATTGCGCAACATACTGTGCGAGGTACACTCTCCAGTCAACTGTCTTTTTCCTTTCCAACCCGTGGTGCTCATTCGTACACGCTATAGGAGGAGGTGGAATCATCTGCTTCCATCCAAACTGTCTCAAAACACGATTCGGATGATGCCACTCAACGATGTTAAAGCAAAGAAGTGGCACATCAGCCGTCCATAATTCCCGTGATTCGAGACATACGGGATGCAGTCGGGGCAAGATCTCCTCGTCATATGGTCGGAAAATAAAATCAACATGAACCATTCGCTCCAGTTGATCCCGAAAGAAGACTAGAGAACCACGCGGGACCTCAACAAAGTGTTTTGGACCAGCCCAATGTCTGCACATAAAAAATGCGTTACAAATTGAATATGAAAATGCATATTTTGAATATGGATGCGATGGAAATTAACTTACAAGTACGACCAACAAGGTCTTAAATATGGATGAATCTCATCGGCAAGGACTGGGGCCTCTCTATAATATGGTTGTGGAGCTCCAACACGCAAACGCTCCCAACTCCAAAACTGTAGTAACAGTAAACATCCAGCAATTTGCGACTTCTTAAAATTGCTCGCTTTGCACAAGTTACAGTACAACACAGCTAAAACCGCGCTCCCCCAACTGTATCTCCGGACGTTATCCAAATCCGCCAACAATGGAAGGTAGTGGAGCGCTACCTGATCACCATACAAATCTGACATGAGAGTCAATCCCAATAGACACAAGATGTACGCCCTAGCGTATTTCTTCAATGTCTCTTCGTCCGCATCGACCGGTATATGAGTCAGGTAGTTATCGAACCATGTCTTGCTACCCATCGATTTCTTCTTCGGACGGTCGGGCACAGCACCCAATAAACTCAAACAAAGTGGCTCCCATTCCAACGAACCTAGTCCAGATACAGGCTCCCCATCTATGGGTAATCCAGTAAGGAGAGCGACGTCCTGTAATGTAATTGTAGCCTCCCCTCCATTCAGATGGAATGTGTGTGTCTCGGGTCGCCATCTCTCCACTAAGGCGGTGCACAATTTTGGATCAATCTTCACGTTGCATACTTGGGTCCACGGTAGAAATCCGGCATTCGCAACGTACTGCGCAAGTCGATGATCCATAGGTACGACATTATGACCCGCGACTCGCAATGGCTTATCAGACATAAACTCTTTATCCATCTGAAATATGTAAAACAATTTATTAGTATAACATATTGTTATTTGATATGAATTTCAAATGTTTAATTAATGAAAATCATACCTGATTTCTCCAAATCGCCTCAGTGCGATGCACACTTTGCAGTGTCAATAAGGATGGATCGATGGGTCCAGGATGAACGTAATCATCCATATCCATATCTGGATTAGCAGTCGCACGTGAAGAAGACGGCACATCGCGTTGACTAGTGCTTCTTCGCCTTTTACCGGACGACATTTCTGTAAAAAAAAAATATATACATTATTACTAATTCATGAAGAAAAATAAAAATAAATACAAATTATTCTCCAAGTATAAAAATAGCAACACCAATAACAAAATTCAACACTAATAACAAAATTCAACACATAACAACCCTAATAACAAAATTCACAACATTTAAAATTCAACACTCAACACTAATAACAAAATTCAACACATAACAACCCTAATAACAAAATTCACAACATTTAAAATTCATCAGTCATACAATTAACCGGTTTAATCCATCAATACAAATAACAACGCTAATTTAAACGTACTAATTTCACAACACTAATATATACACTAATAACAACACTAATTTAAACAATAATATCAAAGGACAAAATTCACAAAAAATTCGTACAATTAACCGACTAATTTCATATACAAACAATTCAACAACACTACAACAACACTAGTTACTCAATTGAGGTTTTTACCTATCGATTTCGTAGAACTTTGGGTTTTTACGGACGAAATCGGATGGCAACGAATCGGATGACGAAGATTCTTCGTATGGATGGACGGAGTGTGATGGACGGATAAATCGATGACAGCAACGGACGAATCGGCGACGGAGGAGCTCGGATTTTGTTAGGGTTTGAAGAAATCGGAGAAGAAGAATGGGGAGAGAAGAGATCTGCTGCGGATTCATATATCGCTAAAGACCGGATCGGGGGGATCCGGTCTTATTAAAAAACCGGAATTCTGGGTTCCGGTCTTACGTGGACGCCACGTATTCGACCGCTCGTCCACATCATCCAAATCTCCCAAAGACCGGATCCTGCGAATCCGGTCAGTTACAAAATGTAACAGACCGTAATTCCGGGATCCGGTCTTTTAAAAAACGCGAAAGACCGGATTCCCAGGATCCGGTCTCATTAAAAATGGGTCAGTTTTGAAATGTGAAACTCGCATGGGTTATTTTCGAAATCCGAAACTCGTTTTGGGTTACTTTTAAAAAAAACTCCTTTTCTGAATGCTCAAAAAGGCTTGAACTAAATTTTGACAAAATATTGTTTCTAACGGAATAAAGCACACATTCTAAAGTGCTATTCGAAATATAACATATCATCGAAACATAATTTGTCGATTCCTTAGCTGCCGATTTACCAAACGAGAAAAGATGGGCAGATCAAGTTCGCAAATACTTTAAAGTCATAGTTTTGAATTGCAATTGTTATTTGTCAACATGGATGGTAGCCTGTTGGTTAAATGTAAGATTAATTTCATGTACCCCAGGATCGTAATACCTCATGTTCATGTTAATCAAGCATTGAGTTGATCTGACTTGACTCCATGGATGAACTCTGAGACTTCACTGGACTTTGACAGCTTCACATTGGTACTTCCAGTCTTTCACGCACGTCCTATCACCAGTAGTATTTTGAGAGAGAAATAAAAATGAGAGCGATGCGTAAGACTGGGACCACTGCCAATTTATATAGTTGTACATAACCACTATAGTTTCAATATTTACGAATCTTTCCCCTCAAAAGAAGCGTAATTATTGAACTAACATCTACAAATATATTTAAATATCACATGATCACCTTAATTTATATACTCTAAAGTCAAACATATAATAGATCACATTATTGACTTATAATCCATGATAGCATACACATCTTAAACTATTTATATTATGATCCAATATATTAGATTATACAAAATAATCTAACAATCTCTCACTGGATCATAAATGTAAATCCTACTAGATGTGTAAACTTAGCGATATCAAATGTGCAATCATATCGAGTTTAACCCAAACAATCTCGTCCATCAATTATACTAACATAGGATCATTCCAACATTTGTAGCATTAATCGTTACGGGACCGAACTTGTCACGTATATTAGTACAACCAAATGACACAGATTAATCATGGATGTGTAGCATGGAAATTACATGAACTGTGATCTACGCATGCCTATTTTCAACTGGTCACCTTTACTTTAAGGAGATTAATCCTTAAACCAAAAATATAACAGAGTGCGATGTACACTTCATTTCTGCAGAACTCAAATGTATAGGATCCATATACAACATAGAGCACAACATGATTACAACACAAACTCCCACTAAATTCGGATATCCTCAAAACTTGATCACACATATATGAGCAACATGCTCATGAAAGACCTGCGGTGATAATCATGGAGTTTGGTCCCAAAGTGCTCTATGAGAATCTGACCACTCTGTACTTTATCGGAATATACTGTCGATTTATTGTCACAATATCCTTAATGGTCTTTCAATGCTTTCTATAAAGTCCAGTCTTGTGACAATATTTCACAGTCATATTACCTAATTAGATGCCTCATAACTAAACGTGGATCTTTTACCATATTGACATCCTGTGAAATCGAAATCAGAATACCCAATTATCTCCAACTTATCTGATTTCCTTTATGTGAGCATGTAACCTTTTGTTCTCATTAAGAACCCAATAACTTTCTTGAATGCTACCCAATGATCCACTCAAGGGTTGCTTATATGTCTGCATAGCATGCCAACAATGTACGCAACATCTGGTTGCATACATACCTGATATACATAAGTCTCCATAAGGCTCAAACGTTATGAATCTTTTGTATTTCCTCAATTTCCAGAGTACTTTTAGACACTGATTGAGACTTAATTTATCTCCTTTAATGGACATGGTATAAGGAAAATAACTTTACTCCCACTGAACTAGTGATACCCATATTCATCCATTAAGTTTGCCTCGAAATCATATGAGAACATCACTATATGAAACTTAAAATATCACAAACGAGAATCATGTATAACCCATAAATGGATTTCCTTAGATTACGCATTACTAGAGGTTGTTGAGTTTGTACTTCAGAAATGCTGTTCTGATTCTCAGTCTGGGTCGAACAATATTTCTAACGTGATTTCTCCCCCAAACTCAACATCCTCAAAATGATGCGATTCTCGTCCAACACTTAACTTAGCAGTGGGATAGTAAATCTGAAGGCCTTGGACTAATTATCCAATAAAGTATCTGTAAACTTTATTCTTGGAATACAAGCTGCTATCTTTAATGCTTCAACTAGAATCGTATTTCTCTAGGTGCCTAGCAAATAGTCATAGACATCGTTCACTTGATTTGTCATATCTGGTGTAGTTTTCACCACCACAATCAAATATAGCATCCTTTATTCTTCAGTTGAATCGTCACTCTACTTCAGCTTCAGCCGTAAATTATTTGAACATGTCCAAAGACAAATTACACATGCAGGGATTCATTAAATGATGAAAATTCTAACACATGTAGATTATCATAAACTTTAAATAAATTGGTCCCAATAACATTCGAATTTATGGATTAAGTAAATTTCTCATTTCCAAAATGTACGAGCATAACCAGATTTGTCCAAACAGAAATAGAAATTAAGTTTGGTCTAAAAGACGGTACAATGAAAGTATCCATCAAATCCTGAAAATGACCAGAAACTAAAAGTAATCTAAAGTGCCATATTGCTTCCACTTCCACTGACTGACCATCACCGACATAGATGCGTCTTTCAGCATCACTTAGTCTTCGAAAGCTCAGGCAACCCTGCATTGAAACACATATGTGAGTAGTGGCACCAGAATCTAACCACCATGTATTTCAAGATACTGAAGATAAATTTACTTAAGAACAAATCAAAGTAAGGAACTTACCCTTCTTAGCTCGCCAAGCAGCATACTTAGGGCAATCCTTCTTTGTGTGCCCAGTCTTCTCACAGAAGTAGCAAGTAACTTGCGTCTTCTTGAAAGATGGACCCTCAGAAGCAGCATCTCTATAATCCTCAACCTTTCTTTTACCCTTGTCTTTAGCAGTACGGGTTAGGTAAGCACTTTCTGTCATGTCATGTCTTGCTTCAACCTCTCTTCCTCTTGGACACAAAATGAAATGAGCTCGTTAAGAGACCATTTCTCCTTCTGACAGTTGTAAGAAACCTTAAACTGGCTATACTGTCCAGGAAGAGATATCATTACTAAATGCACCAATAAATCCTCAGATAAATCAAGCTTTAAGCTCTTAAGCTTTGAAGCAAGGTTGGACATCTCCATGATGTACTCCCTTATGTTACCCTTTCCAGAGTACCTCATAGCAATCAACTTTGCTAAAAGCACACTTGTTTCAGCTTTATCATTCTTGACAAAGCGCTTCTCTATTGCAGCAAGATAGTCCTTAGCAGTGGTGTCCTCATCATGCACCGCACTCCTAAATGCCTCTGGAATGCCGCAACGGATGATCATCAAACTCAGCCTGTTCAAACGCTCCTACGTTCCCTTATAGACCTGATTGGATTCACTGCTATTGTCAATGATAGCATCCGGCTTAGGCTCTCTTAATGCCAAGTCAAGATCCATGCAGCCCAAGAGAATCATAATATTCTCTTTCCAGTCCTTAAAGTTTGCCCGTTAAGCATATGGACATTACTTATGTTGGCAGCAACTGAACTAGCAGACATGTAAGCTGAAAGACAGAACAAGACTGTCAAGACATAGGTCAATTTTCAAGCATAATGCATATATAAATAAATATGACATATCAAGATACTCAGTACAACATTAACAACAAATCTTTGGATAGTACTATTAACTGTAAGTGGTACTCTTGTTGTAGTAATCAAACATTGATGATAGACGGTGTCAAATAAATAGCCATCTTCGGATGTACTAATCATTCACACCAAGTTCATCCTGACAATCATCACATGTCATTACCACAGATATATATGTGATTACATTAGATAATAATTTTCCTTGGGGCCAATTAATTATCCATATAAATTACATACATATTCCTATCCAACACCCGTCATGTATTCTATAAAAAAAAACACCCGTCATGTATTAACATACACATAAGAGGTCACTTTTGTACGTGACAATTATGCTTTAATTAATACACTCTAAGTGTGGCCCCAAAAAATGAAAACATATGTCATATATGTATGTACCCTTAATTTTCAGTAATACACCTCACCTTTAATTAAATCAAATCTGATTTAATTAATTAAGTGTAATTGAACTAAAAATTGATTTGAACCGCATAACTGAACCAGTCCAAATCACTTTAATTGAATCAGATTCAATTGGACTAAATCACAAAACTGGACCACATTGAACCAAATTCTTGTATTGGACCAAACCAAATCAATTACAAATGAACCAGACTGGTTTGATTCCAATTGAACCAGAACCGGTTCAATTCTTTAACTCAACACTGATTTTGAATTTTATGATATATACAAAATAAAACCCAAAATAAAGATAAAAGCCCAAATCCCATTAGGGATTCCTAACTTTCTTCCTGCAGCCATAAAACAAATCAAATGAAATAAATACATACGAACTCCAAGCGAGGCATAACTTGTCCGCGCAGCAAGCTTGCAGACATCCGACACGAGACCAAGCGCCAGATTGATATGAAATCAGGCAAAGCGCGACTGAAATCTGAGCAGTTGCAGCCACGTCGGAGCAGTTTAGGCAGCCCACAGCGGTTGTTTAAATCACCGCAACAAAGAACGGTTGAACAAAGAAAAAAAAGAGAGAACGCATCCAGATATATGTTTCTTCAATTTTAAAAAGTAAACATATCAGAATATGATCGGCTAATACAAAATTAGGTGCCACTGATACCAATTATAAGATTAATTTCATGTCCTTATGATTGTAATACCCCATGTTCATGTTAATCAAGCATTGAGTTGATCTGACCTGATTCCATAGATGAACTCTGAGACCTCGACATTGACAGCTTCACAGTGATACTTCCAGTCTTTCACGCACGTCCTATCACCCGTAGTATTTTGAAAGAGAAATAAAACTGAGAGCGATGTGTAAGACTGGGGACCACTGCCAATTTATAGAGTTGTACATAATCACTATAATTTCAATATTTACGAATCCTTCCCCTCAAAAGAAGCGTAATTATTGAACTGACATCTACACATATATTTAAATATCTCATGATCACCTTAATTTATATACTCTAAAGTCAAACATATAATAGATCACATTACTGACTTATAATGCATGATAGCATACACATCTTAAACTATTTATATTATGATCCAATATATTAGATTATACAAGATAATCTAACATTAAGGAGTCCACCCTTAGAATTGAATCTTTATGCCCCTTTCCTCTCCAACGCGATGTTGTTCCTCCCTGGTGACGTGTTTCATATGTCGAAAAATATATACTCCATCAAAAAAAAAAAAAAAAAGAAAGAAAGAATTGCAATTGTTACTTGAGTTAGATCAAGATATATTTCAAATTGCAATCCATCAAAACCTGATCGATTTAATAAGTAAAAGAAAAACATGCCCTTACCAACCTATAAATAGATTTATTAGATTTTAAAAAAAAAAATCAGGTCATTCGATAGGATAGGAAGATCGAGTGTATTATATTAGCGATGCACAACCAGTCTGATCATAATTTTACGGGGACCGGAAATTTTTAAAAATATGGACCGTGGACCGGATCGGACCGGGGTATATATGGACCGGACTGGATCGTATTTTTGTAAAAAGTGGACCGGACCGTAGGAGTGTGCGTGGGACGGATTGTGCTTGGTCATAACCCGGCCCGAAATAATGATCGGGTTATTTATTCGAACCCTAACTCGGCCCGAAAGACCGGGTCAATTATGTGAACCCGAACCCGTTCCTAAAACTAAAATTTTTAAAAGGCATAAAACATTCATGGTCATCTATCATGATATAAATACTTTAAAGTTTAGTATTACAGTTTATTTTTCATTGCAAATCAATTACATATTCATATGTAGTGTGATATATCACGAGAACACAAATAAATTTTTATTCATATGAGATATAAAGTTTGAATCTCATTAAAAATCTAGTGTTTTTTATATTACTTATGAAATCGGGTAACCCGAGCCTCAACCCTAACCCGATCCGAAAATTATACCGGTTTGGTTAAGTGGACCCTAACCCGGCATTAAGTGGACCGGGTCGGGTCGGGTCGGATTTTGTCCACCCCTACCGGACCGGACCGAATCACCTTAAATTTATGGTCCAGATCGGATCCGGGTCGGAATTTTACGGTCCGTGTTGAACCGATAGATCGGAAATTCTTAAAAATATAGATCGTGGATCGAATCGAATCGGGATTTTTACGGTCTGAGTCGGTCGAAACCGATAAATTTCGATCCGATCCAAATTTATGCATACCTAATTTATATAGATCGTCCTCACGTTTAATATATTAAACTTAAAAGGATCAAATAAAACAGAAATATTCTTCTATCAAAAATAAAATAAAACAGAAATACTGTTCATATCGACAAACCCTAGATGTCCTGATCGTTTTCGGGAACTAGTAGCGACCTTGAGCTGCAGGCTCACCCGGTATCTGTGATTCCAAAAAAACAAAAAAACAACGCAAGTGAAGTATTTGGAAGGGAATGATAAACCAGCGTTATCTGGTTCCGGAGCGACCTGATGAAGAAGTCAATTCTCCTTCCAAGTTTAATGGCCAGGTAGGATCTCTATCTAATATTGAGAGACATATTATCTACCTATTTATATATAGAATGGAGTCTCATAAGTAGCCACTATATATCAGGATGATCTGAGTGCCACCTTGTCGAAAGAAATTCGTATCTCTCAGTCAAATTCAGAATTAGAGGAAACTTTGGAAAGAAAGGGCAGTGGGAAGAAGTTTTCAGATGAGTGCATTTTTAAGTATTGTCTTGGCGGATTAGATGAGCGCACCAATATCCTTAAAGAGCTTGCCTTATCTGCTTCTGATCAGGACCTTGTGGAGTTTGCACAGCAGGTCTCACTGTATTCAGCTTGCTCTCACCACTGGTAATTACTCGTTATTTATTGTCTCCTCATGATTTAGGGACTCGCTTTGTTTTATTTGTTTAGAATTATATCCTTTATTCTGTTGGGACGGACTACTTACATAGTTGAGATTTTTCTCAGGTCCCAAATAGCTATTACGAAGAAACTTATTGGAGATGGTACACGAGTCTGGAATATGATGTCGCAACACAATGAACCTGTTCCTTGGGAGAATGTGGGTTTTGAGATTCAGAAACAATTCATGGAGATTGCAAATACTACCAGATCATTGTCTGACCAGGTTTTTCTGTCTAATTCCCCTTGCAACTCTTATATGCCACCAAAAAATAGTTGGCTAGCATATCACAATTAACGGTGCTTTAAAACTTGACAGTTGATTATAAGTTTGCAGCTTTTGTTCCGAGCATATTGTTACTAATTGATTTACGGTCATGTTGATTATTCCAGGACCTTAGCTTTCTGAGGAGAGTTTCTGGATGCCAAGGTTATTTTTCTCATGAAAACTTTGAGAAAATGTGGTCATGGTTATACCCCGTGGCTTTTACATTGTCAAGAAGTTGGATAACCCCCCTATGGGGTTCAACATCACCCAACTGGATAGAAGGCTTCATTACGAAAGAAGAAGCAGAGCGGTCACTTCAAGGTGCTAGAGGCCTTCAACAGCCAGGCACATTTATACTGCGTTTTCCAACATCAAGGAGCTGGCCACATCCAGATGCTGGAAACTTGGTTGTGACCTACGTTGGCAGCGACTGCACTCTTCATCACAGGCTCATTTCTCTCGATTACATACACAGGTGCATACTTTCGATCCATTAATCTCATCTATTGAATTGTGCTCACTGGGAATTAGAATATCTCATGATTGAAGGTGGACAAATTGTTGACAGGTCGGCCAGGGACAAAAATGCAAAATCACTGCAAGACTTGATTCTGAATGAGCCGGAGCTTTCACGTTTGGGAAGGTGTTCTCGATCTCCTTCCTCCACCCTCCCCACACGCAGTATTTCTACTCTCTTGAGAAACAAATATTGACTCGGTTTTCTTCTTGTTCCTGCCCAGGGTTATAAGAGGTCAGTAAGTCGTTACGTGCTGCATTTCAACCGTTCTGCACTTTGCAGAGGATAGTGCCTCCCTTGTGTGCCTTGGGTATGTTAATTTCTAGATGAGAGAACAGAATTTTCATCATATGAGTTTTATATTTATTGGCGATGGTGTAAATTATGAAAAAGGAACAGATATGTCAACAATTGCTGGTTCTGTTAAACTTTCAATTGATGTTATAAGCGAGATGTCATTATCGTCTCGCTCAAGTGTGAAAACAAAGTACTCGAGGACACTATGTATCTCAACTTCTGAAGCGAGGTATGTTAACAATTGCTGGTTTTCTGTTAAACTCACTTGATGTTATTAGTGAGATGTCCTTTTCGTCTCGCTCAAGTGTGAAAACAAAGTACCCGAGGACACAATGTATCTTAATTTCTGGAATAAGCTGGTAAATGCCTGAGAAGTGTTGTTGACTGGGTCAGCAACTACAGGGAGCCTGACTATGGCTTAAACAAAGTGTCCATACATAAAGAAGATTGCTGGCTTATTTTCACTTTTCACTAATCTCCATCTCTGGTATTATTAGTCTGGTTTTCCCGTTCATAAAGATGTCTTCATCTTAATTGCTAATGGGCTACTTAAAGTTTAATGCTTTACTTCTGTTTTTTTTCAAGAGCGGCATAGATGTGTTTTGTCACATAAGATAATGTTGTCCATCAGAATTTAATTGCATTGAATCAAATATACATTTACACGACAGAACCGTACAAATGTGGAAGGAGTTAAAGAAAAGGTAAATAAATTTTGTTCTCACTTTCCAGGTACAAAGTTTGTAGCAAATGCCCAAGCATTGTTGTTGACAGGGTCAGCAAGGTGATCTGCCAAATTTTCAAGAGGACCTTTGCCAGTCACAATTGCCTGAACGAAGAATCCGAACATGGAGAACATGGCAAGTCTTCCATTCTTGAGTTCCTTCACCTTAAGCTCGGCAAAAGCCTCCGGGTCAGCAGCAAGGCCAAGTGGATCAAAGCTTCCGCCAGGGTAAAGAGGGTCAGTCACCTCTCCGAGAGGGCCGCCAGCAACACGGTAACCTTCAACAGCACCCATAAGGATCACTTGTGTAGCCCAGATTGCTAAAATGCTCTGTGCATGGACTAAACTCGGATTTCCAAGGTAGTCCAACCCACCCTCACTGAAGATTTGAGCACCAGCTTTGAACCAGACAGCCTCACCAAACTTAACACCATTACGAGCCAATAGCTCAGGGAAGACACATCCAAGAGCCCCCAACATGGCCCATCTGCTGTGGATCACTTCCAGCTCACGATTTTTGGCGAATGTTTCGGGGTCAGCTGACAACCCTGCAGTGTCCCATCCATAGTCCCCTGGAAACTCACCAGTGAGGTATGAAGGTGCCTCGCCAGAGAATGGTCCCAAGTACTTGGCACGATCTGGACCATACCAAGGGCTGCCGGAAGAAACTGGCTTGGCTTTTGCTGCTGTCTTCCTCATTGTGACTCTCCCTTCACCAAAGAGTTCAGAAGACGATATATTGAGTTTAACTGTTCGGCCAGCGAAGGCAGGTGAGGAGAGAGCCATTGAGGAGGCAGCCATTGCAAATGTCAAAGAAATGAAAGACAAAGAAGGGATAAAAGCTTGAATGATAATGATGAGGAGGATGATTCCTTAAGTTGCAGGCCCTATTTATAAGTATAAAAAGTGGACCTGGAAATATGAAGATCATGATCATCATCTTCATCTTCATTTTTTTTTTTTTTTTTTTTTTTTTTTTTTTTTATCATCTTCATCTTCATCTTCATCTTCATCTTCATCTCCATCTCAAGGGATATGAAGATGTATTCTCATTGGACGAAGGTAATTTGTTTGGAGACGTTTACATTGCATCACCAGTTGGGGGAGTGTACTCCACAACTTCTTATACAGTCGCCTCCAAATGGGACAGCACACGCAGTACAGTAGTCTCTGTATTCTAGTACTACTACACCCTTGGAACTTGCCCTTTTTGGTTTTTGCAACATTAATTCTTTATAAAATATTAGGTTCAATTTTAGAGGTTATACCGGGTCAAAAACAGTTTTTAGTCTTGTTAGGTACAATTATAGTTCAAGTGGGAACAACTAAGTGGTCAGCAAGATGGTAATTGAGTTAGAGCAACTCCAATGGAATGGCAAAACTAAATAGCTAAAATATATATATAATATAAGTAAGGTATAATTTAGAGATTGAAAATTAGTGTGTGCTCCAATGGGTTGTGTATATTGGATAGGTAAAATTTTATTTTTCTTCCTATTGGCCGTTCTAACCCACCTTCTCCCTCGTCCTCACAATCTACACTCACCGGACTTTCAGAAGATCTCATGGAACTTAGAACATCAGTTTTCGTCGCTTTAACATTTTTTTTGGACATGTTTGACGCAAATTTTGGTGAGTTCCTCAATTCTGTCCAACAATGTGAGAATGCAAATGCACTACCTTGTATGCTTTGATACATCTCTATAGCTTGACGTACCTAAAATATAGCGAATGATTAAACTTAATTATATATCAAATAATATTAAAACCAAGTAACTTATGGCAGATCACTAATCTTCATCAAAAATGAAAAAAGTTTTATAATGACTTTCATATGAGCAACATATAAAAAGTACAAATGTATACCTTGTCCGCTTCACCTATTCCACTTTGATTTCTTCCCTCTATTTGGTTAAAAAATCCTTGGAACTTACTAACCGATTTTTGTATGGTTGACCATCGGCTACTCAAAGCTACTGGAGTTCTTTCACTTGTGAATGATTTGTGCTCGTCAAAATAGCTTGCAATTCTACTCCAATAATTAGTTTGTGTCTGATTGTTCCCTCTTATCGGGTCGAAGCTTATATTTTCCCAAGCTGATATGAGTAACATGTCTTCCGCTATGGAGAAGTTCTTTGATCGCCCTTTTTTCTGGGACAACTGTGCTTGGAACCCATTTGTTCGTTCGCTTCGCATATGCCTTCATTGAGCAATCGGGTGAATGAAGACTCCATCAATATGTACACTTTGATTTCTTTCGAAATCTAAACACCTACAACGCATAAACCATCGCAACAAGAAGTTGAATTTATCAAAATCTAATGATATAATATGAACTGAAAACTTCCAATGCAGATATGAAAATATGTAAAACAATGAACAAAATTGTTTAGATGTTGACTACGACCGTTCTGAACAATTCTCAAATATCATTACTTTTCCAAACATAAGTTTAGATGTTGACCGCCGTTAAAATAAAAGTCAGAATCTTTAATGGATTATACTAAATCAAAATCAGTGAGGACAATAGATGAAAGCCGAAATGGGAACTCGCAATCATAGTGAACAAGTTAACAATGGATGAAAGCAGAGAGAATCAATCTGAAACAATGAACAAAATGGTCACTCATGAATCATGGTTCACCTTTGTGGCTATGTCGCACTTCGAGACTCGGAATCAGGGACAGAGACGGAAGACGCTTGCGCTCAGTTGCTTGGAATTTGCTCACTACTTCTCCAAATCGCTGCTCGGACAGAGACGCTCGCTCCTGAGCAAACCCTAGAAAAAAAATTGCGACTTTCTACCCGGGCTGGAGCACAATCATCTCATCCCACCAGTTGAATACATCTGCCTGCGTGGAAAACCCTAGTCGTATAGCAAGCGAAGGAAATCGTAGATATAGCAGGCTAGAATCAAAAGAGGCAAATTTAGCAAATTTGGTCTACGGCGTTGGAGGAGGGCGTTTTCATCGTTATGGCTATAATGATTGACATGTGGGCTAAATATAACTTTTAGCCCAATTTTAACTTGCCACTGGAGTTGCTCTTAGTAGAGCATCTTGTCTTATAAGAGTATATGCACCGTGGATGCAATTGAGGACGTCCGAGGCAAGTGGACTGCGCAGCGCATCATGTGGATAGAGGAAATGGTGAGAACGTCCTGTTAGATTAATTTCATACCCCAGGATCCTAATACCCATATTTGTGTTAATTAAGCATATAGAAATTACAGAAGATGACAAACCTCCGTTGATGACTCCGAATTTGATCTTCACTGAGCACCGTGGTGGAAACTTCCAATTTCTTTGCACGACCTTATGCCAGAATTATTGGAGAGAAAATAAGACTGAGAGCGTACGTGAAACTGGGGACCACTATCTATTTCATAGCAGTGTACATAACTGCTATAGGTTTTCATAATTACGAGTCCTTCCCTCAAAAGAAACGTACTTACGAGCTGGTATCTACACATATGTTTAATGTTCCATGATCACCTTAATTTATATACTCTAAAGCCAACTATATAATATATCACCTTAATATTGGCTTATAAACTAAGATAGTATACACATCTTAAACTATTTACATTATGATCCAAACATTAGATTATAAAATAATCTAACAATCTCCCACTGGATCACAAATGTAAATCTAACTAGATGTGTAACCTTAGTATACGCAGCTTTTAAATGGAATCTTCTCAAGGTTTCTTTTGCTAATATAATGAGAGTTGGACTGATACAGGAACTTATAGGGTAAAGGCTTATACTGATACGGGACTGATACGCGAAGTGTTGTTTTGGTTTCTATGTACACTGTTTTATTTCCTATTAAATGTTTGCCAATGTTATATTGCTCTGTTCTTTTGCTGGGTATTATGTGTGACTATACCATTTTTCACTGAACAACGGTTTATTCGAACACAAATTAATTTTCTAATCTTTTGATTTGAGAAAATTTTGATGAGATCCTTGTTTTGTGAAGTGTAGAGAGATACACTCTTTTGATGTTGTAACTTGTATGTCAAGGTTTGGGTGCCTACTCATATCATAATGTTTTTGTGTAGGGGACTGAAGGAGTCTGATGTTGTTGAAGGTTTTGTCGAAGATGTTATTGTGCGTGGTGAACTATATATGGAGTGCTGGAAATAAGGACGAAGTGGCTGCGACATACATTTTTGTATGTACTCATGGTGACAAGAGATATATGGTGTTTGTGGCCGTGTTCTGATAGACATATATATAGGACATATAAAAACACAAAGAAAGAGTTTTGTTTAGGCCGTGGTTAGTTTTTGTATATTATGTTATTTGATTTTGTATTACACTTTTTGTGTGTACGTTTTGGAATAATTTTATTGTGAAACGATTTTATTTTTATTTTTATAGATTATTATTATATTAAATAATTTGCAATTTTTTCTCGTTGTGTACTATTTCAAAATTTAATTTTTGATTATGCTGAAATAAATAAATTGATTTTCTGTATTAATTTCGATCTAATTATATCAATGTTTTAATTATATTAATTTTAATTATATTTTTATCGCTTAATTGACGAAGGGTGTGCGATAACAATACGACGATGTTATGATAACGACGAGAGAGTTATCGCAAGATTACGGTAGGGTTGTCGTAGGGTGTTATCGCAGAGTTATCATATAATTTTTACGTTAAGCAATTTTACGATAATAACTTATGTTATCGTATAGTTACGCATTACGATAACCCTACCATAATTTTAGGTTGTCGTATGTTTTGCCCAAAATTTGTAGTGAAATAAAAATATATTTGATTTAATTAAGTTAATTCTATAGTCGAACGCATAAGTTTTCGACCTTAAAATTCCTCAAAAGTTCTGAAATCGAAAACAAACTATATATATGCAAACTGATGCAAAAGTCACAATATTGAAAGTTGGAAAACTACGGACCTGCGGTACCTAATTTGAAATGACGTGATAGTTCAGATAATATTTTTGTAATTTACCCTTCTTGTAATGCACATTTATTTATATTGGAGATGGTAAATGTAGGTTATTGATGAGAGTCGAACCATAAAAACATCGTGCGTCTCTTTTCTATCTTATTTACTCTTGTGTACGTGTTGGCATTGTTTGCTACGTATGTTTGTAGATCCAGTTGTTGTGCAATTTCCGCAGCACATATATATGATGATGATTGAGGTGATTTATTCGATCTTGGTATTGATTTGTGGATTATACTCACTGCGGAAGATAAAAGATTAAAAGTCACCATTTACAAACAATTGATGTTAATAAACAAAAGAGAGGCAAGTTATTAGAGGAGAGAAATTGATGAATGTGATTAGTGACGAAGATTTAAATTTCGATCAAGTGAATTCAATTTTTATGATGAAGGTAGAACGTGTGAATCACTTGTATCTAATTGAAAGGTCGCATCAGTTACCGTTACATGTATACTTTTGAGTTTTGAATGATACTGATCAATGACACCATGAACAAACACAAGTAAGAATATCCTGACACCTCGCAAAAGTGCTTAAAGATGGATTGCTTTTTCTTGCTTCACAAGTATCGTAACATTTGGTGTTGTCACAAAGTTGAAGTGGAATGTGTTCGCCTGAACACCCCGCTTCAACAGTCATCATCATATTGGTGCCTGTACATCCGTCATCAGACAATAATCATCACGCAAAATAAATCATAATTAAAGAAAAATATATCAATAAGCGGGAAAGAAAATAACACGACAAAGTACAAAACGAAAGTCGAACGAACCGATTGAGGAAACTAACAGAAGGGCCACTAGAACTGAGAAAACTGATGACTTTTCCATGTTGAAAAAAATTCTCCTGGTAATAAGAGCTTGTTTGTTGTTGAAAACTTCAATATGAATTGATATGTATTCTTGTGTTTGCTTTAAATATATATAGAAGCGTGACTCGCATTTCTCTCATATGTTTTTTTTATTTAGTAACTCTCATATGTTATTTAAGGTTTAAAGAATTAATAGTCATAAATGGATACATGTATTGAGACATTATAGCACAAACAATTTTGACACATTATATAATTTCTCTTTTATCCCTGATTTATGTTCATTTTCTAATATGTTATACACTGCACGTGATTAATTCAAAAATAATCTGAATATCAAATATAGAGTAAAGATCATGTGCAAATCATATTTTTGGTGCAAACTGTAAAATTCGTCATAAGTGGGTTATAATTCGTCGCCATAATACCAAAAGTACGATATAGTTCGTCAAAAGCGATTTACAATTCGTCACCGAAAAATCATTCAATACGACGGAATTTAATCTCATCTGTCCAAATGTCTAAATCAATGACTGTCATTGGTTTGTGTTTTTTATAAAAATATATTGTTTGCACCGGATCTTTTTTCTCAAATATATAAGTGGATTATTCTTGGACGTACAACGGTTTTTTTAGCTAAACATAATTATGGGAAGAAATCTGAGTTTTCATTGTGGAAATTACTTGGATGTTTGAAAAGTCGATATCATGTTCGTGTATAGTCCATCAGAGCAGGCTGGAAGCCAAATGGGCATTGTTAAAGTAAGGGTTACGATAGGAAGAAAAAAGACCACAATTAATGCCTAATGGTGTATAAATTTGTTTTTCTTCTCATAATACCGTTCTTATTTTCCTTCCTTTTTTTTTTGTTTTTGATCAAGGGATAGAACGATTCAATACATATCATCTAGTACATATATATTGCATCTGGTTCTTATTTTCCTTTTAGGATGTGTCAAAATGTTTTTCCCATTTTCCTTTCAAGAAATAATTCCATTATAAAAACATAATTCCTCGTATTTTTTTGTAAATATTGATTAATAATTTTATTATTTTTGGTGACAACCCGTATAGATGGGAGGGAGAGTCTCACTAGGCGTATCTGTGCTCAAGCTCCGAAAATCTCATGGCCTGTTTGAAATTTGACATGGCTGGCTTGTTGCATTATGTGGGAGATTTGGAAGAATTGTACTGCCCATTTTATTTTATGTTGATGAAAAGGTGCTTTTCATTCAAAAGGGCTATACAAGAATGTGCAAAGGATAAAACACTAGACACAACAGCAACACAACCAGTCCAGACAATAGACCAACTGACAAAAACTTCAGCAACTAAACAGAGGACCGGAACACTAGAGCACTAGAAGAACCAGGGAAAGACAAAACAAACCAAAGACAAAAATTCAAAAAACAAACTCCTTGTATGACTAAAAGATCACAAGAAATTTGGAAATTTCATGGCCAAAAGATTTCTCCACTTTTTCTTGAAATAGAGAGTCTGGATCTTTATATTTAACATCCTCCAAATCTTCTTCTACAGTTATGAACTCTCCGATTTGCTATTCCTGAAAATTGTTGAATTTATGTTGTGCCAAACTTCATAGATAGCTGCGTTGATGATGAACGACAGGATCTCCTTTTCTTCTTTACTCTTCCAAACTCTTTGAGCCCTCCATTCGAGAACATCCTCCCAGGATTGCCATTGAATTCTGCTCCCAGCGGAAATAAATAAAGGCTTGAGAACCTGCATAAAAGAGCACTTGAAGAAGATGTGATCATTAGTTTCTAGTTCCTGGCGGCACCAACAACAACTTCGATCGACATCTCCTTCAATGACAAGTCTGTCCCGCGTCTGAAGTCTGTTTTGAACAGCTAACCAAGCGCAAAAACTATGCTTCGGAGGAGATAAGTTTGCCCACACCAAGTCTCCCTAAGAAACCTGCAAACTCTCCCCATCAGAAGACTATAGGCACCATTCACTAAAAACTGGTTGTCCCTACCCTTCCAAGATAATGCTCTTCCATGACCCACTGAGACGCATTTTCCGCCAATCTCCTGAGCCTCAAAATCTTTTTCAGTTGCCAAGAAAAATGACTCTTTTCTTCCATATCCCACACAGACACATTTACTCAAACAAGATCCTTTTTCAAACAAATATCCAAAAACTGGGATAGATTCAAAGCCACATTAAACACTTCGAGATTTTGAATACCAAGACCTCTTGTAGATTTATCCTTACAAACTTGATTCCAAGCTATAAGGTTTTTGTTACCGGTTACATTTCCTGTCCACAAATAATTTCTACAAATCGAGGCGTGCATCACGTACTGATGGATGGGGAATTGATCTTGTTCGATCAATGCCTACTAAAGTCGCTGGGAGAATGACAGCTCCCTGAAGATCCTTTACATCTCGGTCCGGCCAGAAGGTTTTTTTGATAAAGATGACCATGAGAATGTGACCGATTGTTTTGCGAAAGGTCAGGGATGATATTAGTTTGGGTGAATTTCAGATAATTGCATATGGGCAATCGTTAATGTGTGACAAGCATCATGATCATTGGAGGATGCTGCGATATTTGTAGGCGTGCACCAAACTTTTTATTTTCTTTGTTTTCAGTGGCCGAGTCCAAATGGCTTGATTTTTGTCAATGAAGATGGTGTGTACCATTGGACACATCTTTACCTTTTGAAATTGTGTACAATTGGCTGTTTGTCTACAGGTATGATCTTTGTTGTCTTTCCTATGTTTGGGTGCTGTGTTTCCCAGAGGCTTTCCGTTTCAGCTTTGTATCCATAAGCTGTTATTTATTGAAACCGACTTATGGCGTTTGAGGACACTTTTTTGTATTAATCAGAATCCAGGCTTTTTGGATCACACTAAGGGCATCTGCAGCAAGGAGAGCAATAAGCAATAATAGAGAAACTTTATTGCTTATTGCTCTCATGCAGCAAGGGAGCAAAAAAAAGAACAAAAAGCAATGCTTGATAGGTGAGCAATAATGGAGAGAGTGTGGGATAGGAAAGCAATAAGTGGGCTCCACATGTATTTATGAAGAAAAACAAAAGTAAATTACATTTTGTTGGTTTTGAAAGAGCTAAAAATTAGAAATGTCAAAAAATGAATGTTAGATGGACAAAAAAAATAAAATAAAAAATCTTGGGGCAAAACAAAAAGATGAAATAATAGAAGTGATAATTTTGGATAATTGAATGGTTATGGAAGAAAATGTTGCATCTTGACTATAAAAAAAAATGTTGCATTTTGCTCTTAGCTCTTTGCTCTCTTGCTGCATTGAAATATATAGAGCAAAGAGTCATTTTCGCTCATTGCTTTTTGCTCTGCATTGCTACATGACTTTTATGAAAAAATGTTATTTTTGCTTATTGCTTATTGCTCCCTTACTGCGGATGCCCTAAGCTAATAAAATCACTGGAGGGATAAAGCACAAAAGGAGCTGTCGTACTTTATCATAAATGCAATAGTTTTTGAAGTTTAGAAAAATAGAAATAACAGAATTTTCAGGGTAGACAAATTGGATCCATTGAGCATTCAAACTAGAATTTGGAGGATGCTAGAGATGAAGATTGAGACCATTAAAAACATGAAGAAGTGGATTTCCATTTAAAAATACTCGTACTATGATTCTGTGAGAACTACGGGTTAATGTGTTCTGTTTTTGGTGTGGCTCTTTGGAGCTCCATGTGATTGTAATTGTGTTCAGTTTTCGCTCTTTGTTTTAGTCATTTGTATTAGGATTATTAGGCATGTTTTTTGGTTTTGGTCAGTATTTTTGGAGAGGTCGGGTTGTGTTGCAGGGTGTGTTGGGCAGGTGTCTTATAATTTTGCTTAATTGTGTTGCAGGGTGTGTTGTGCTAGTGTCTTGTATTTTGTCTTACCTATTTTGAATAGAAGCATTTTCTTTTCAAAAAAAAATAAATGTACCAATTGGGCTTACCAAAAAAAAATCGTTGACCCGCCCAGTTTTTATTGAAAAAAAAAAAGCTTTTACTAAAAGATTAAATTTTTACTTCTTTAGAATTGGATTTACTATTTTCAGTTGGACTTTGGCTGTTGTGAGATGTAAGGCTTTGAATGGAATTAGGTGGGAACGACATTTGTAGTCATATTTAGAGGCCAGATCTGGGGCAAAGCCTAAATATGGTGCAAAATACAAACTCATCTCATCCATTCATTTTGTTAATCCAAAGGCTGATAATAATTGAAGGAAATAAATTAATAACTGCCATTTATATCGTGTATCCCTCTACCAAAAGGGTATAATTGACTAACTAAATAAACAAAATATATTTTATAATTTAATATCCCTCAAAGTAAGCAGATTCTCTCTCCTCTCTCCTTCTTTTTCCTTCTTCTTAGCCTTTTCCACACGCAACCATGAAATCTCAACCTCCACGCTTCACCGTTCTCAATCTCAGTGGAAAAACAAGCGGACTCAGCATCAGATCTCAATCTCAGTATCGAATCATTTACTCTACGAAGTACGAAATCAAACACATAATTCGTCAAGAATTATGACGAATTGTCAAATAATAAAAGTTTGAACGTGTATAGTCGTGACGAACTATAAAATGGTCGAGACGAATTATAAAAAATCGGACTTAATTCGATCAAATTGAAGGAGTAAAACTTCGTTGAACTCAATTTTTCACACTCTGGATCATCTTCGACATCAATGGAACTCAACCCAAAATCAAATCAACAGTTATCATAAAGAAAAAATCGAAACTGAACATGACGAACTATAAATTGGCCGTGAAGAATTATAAAATGCCTTGACATATTATACAATGATACTGCCAAATTCTGGACGAATTTTAGTTACATTTGACGAATTATAGAATTGTATGTCGAAGTGTCCTACAATATGTCGTAATTCATGACGAATTATAGTCCAATTTTGACGAACTATGACATAATTCGTCAAAATTGGACTATAATTCGTTAAGAATTCGTCGATGTTTTTCCACAATCAGATCCGGCCTCCCTTTAAATTCACTCACAACCAGCCAAATCGACGAATTCTTGCAGCAGAAGAAATTGTTGATACATAGAGATTTCGAGAAGAATCCATCGATCAAAGGGAACGATGGGTTTTCTTTCAAAAACTCTCTCGTAGCACAGCCGTCGTCGTCCATGGATGAGCGTCGTCGGCATCGTCGTCCATGGTGTTGTCATCGTCGATGGATGAGATCGATTACTTTTGTGGATTTGATTTTGTAGAGATGATGGAGTTGGGGAGAAGGGAGGAGAGAGGGGTGATGGAGATTCAGATCTGGGATTGTTTTATGGAGGAGAGGAGAGAGGAAGAGAGAGAAATAAATATGGTTACTTGAAAATCGATTTTGATTAATATATGCCATATTTGCCCTCCACGCATTAAAAAACGAAATTAAATATATTTGTTTTCAATTAATCAGAGCCATCCAAAGATTTAAATGAATGATTGAGATAACTTTGTATTTTTTACAATAATTATCACTTTGCACCTGATCCTAAACCGTCATATTTATTTGAATGGGTAGCTTTGAAGAAAATGGAATTATATTTATCATTCGTAACTTCTAATTCATAATTGGTACCTCTGAAACAGAATGCTACACATTTTAATTAGAAAGTTACGTATTTTAACTAGAAAATTACGAATTTTAAACAGAAAGCTATGTATTTTAACTAAAAGTTACGTATTTCAACATATAAAGCTACTTATTTTAACTAGAGCCGTCTGAAAGCCAAGCTACTAGAAAGTTACGTATTTTTATTAGAAAGCTACAATTATAAACAGAATGACTGCGTATTTTCACTACAAAGTTACGTATTTTAACGAGAGAGCTTGTATTTTAACTTAAAGCTACGTATATTAAATGGAAAGCTACGTATCTTAACTTGAAAGCTACGTAGTTTAACTAAAAAGCTACGTATTTTAACTAGAAAGCTACATATTTTAACTAGAAAGCTACGTATTTTAACTAGTAAGACAGAATCTAGCCTTATGAATCCAGATTGTAGAAAAATGCAACATAAATTCGATAAAAATCATAACCAAATCGAGCTTTTATATACAATTGTAAGAACCGGATTAACAAAAATTGGATTACAAGGATCCGTCGTTGGCTTGACTTATATGGGGAAAGAGGCTGCTTTTTACCCCTTGAATCAAAAGAAACAACTAAATAAACAAATGCCTAAGAAACAAGGATCCGATCAATTGCAACGGATCAATGCACCAGAAGCATCCTCTTTTGTTCTCTTTTGTTCTTCAACACCGTTCTCTTCTTCTCCGCTTCTTCTGGTTCCCGTTCAGCTACTCGATTCGGCGATCCACAGGCGCTCGTGTATCGACGACGGCTGTCATTGATTATCATCTCCGACCGCAGGTAGATCCGATCCGACGACTGTAAATCACTCCACCGCTCGTTGTTCCTGTTGCTGTTGGTGTGGTCGGAGATCATGATCCGGTGTTCGAATCGCTTCTTGAAGCTTCCTTGGTGTTCATCGGAGGAGAGTAGAAGGCCGTCTTTTCTGAATTTCTTGAAGCATACAACGCTGCTGGAGAGAGGATGATTGAATGATTCCGAGTACGAGAAAAAACTGGATCTGATTTTTAAACGTTATTACTAATTTACCCTTTAATCGTTATTAAATCGTGATTGTGTGAATAAATTAGTGTTGATTAACAGCCATCAGATTAACAGCCTTCTCATTTCTCATGAAAATGGCCTCTTCTCATATGATCTCAATTCTAGTGCAAGGAACAATACATATTTCGTGAACCATTTATAGTTTGTGCGATTAGTATATATATATTAACCTCACGAACTATGAGTTCGGTTCCGGTGAGAAGTGGTAGTTACGGTGAGAAATAAGAACTAGTACATTATTCGTACCTTTTCAAAGGATTCTTCGTAGCTTCATGTATATGCATGCTACGAAGAATCCTTTGAAAAGGTACGAATAATGTACTGCTACGAAGAATCATTTAAAAAGGTACAAATTATGTAGTTTAATGTAATTTAATTAAATTAAATTAAATCTAATCTTAACCATTGATTACAAAGATGAACGGATGAGATTAGTTCTCTTTTCTCACCATAACTACCACTTCTAATGTGATCTTTACTCCACGAACTATTTTTAAAAAGTGTGTATTCATTTTGAACAGAATTATTTCCTGATCTCTGAAATTAAGGGATATTATTTAAGAGTTTTGATTTTAGTTTAAAAGCTATATTTTTTTAAAAAACAATTATTTGCTGACTCCTAAAATCAAGGATCATCATAAGGTTTGATTTTGCCAATAAGGATTAAGATCAGGTACAAAGTTGATTTTTGGTACAAAATACAAAGTTCGTCAAAATCAATCTATAATTCGTCACTTTTCGAGCAAAAAATGAAAAAGACGACATAGTTCGTCAGTTTCGTTTTATAATTCGTAACAAAAAAAATGCACCAAAAATCAGGATTTAATCTCTTCCATTCAAATCACAAGATCATGGACTATGATTAGTTTGTATCAAAAAATCAACTTTATATCTTTATTTTATTATATTTTAATTAAAATGAATTATTCATTATAAAATAGTCTAGAACACTAAGGGTTTGTCCATTTGAGCTTAAACTTAACTGAAATTAATTTAACTTGACTGAAATTAAATTAATTTAACTTAACTTGACTGAAATTAAATTAACTTAACTGAAATTAACTTAATTTAACTTACATTAGGCCGAAATATATTTATTTAGTTAATATTTGATCTTTTTGAATCCATAATTATACTCTCTCCGTCCCTCAATGTTTGTCCAAAAGGACAATCCGCACGCTAATTAAGAAAAGTAAATAAAGGACGGTGAGAGAAGGAGAAAGATGATGAGAGTGTATGTGGAGGTAGGTCCGCACACGAATTATTACTTTTTTATGATTGAAAGTATAATTTTTATAATAAAAATATTTTTTTTGGTAGGAAAGAGATGATTGATTTGATTATTGGGTTGTATATAAAAGGAAAGTGGACAAACATTAGGGGACGCCCAAAAAAGAAGTGAACAAACAAACAGGGACAGAGGGAGTATAATTTAGTGGTGGTGATGATGACGACGATGATGATGATGATCATAATAATCATCATATGCTTGCGGGATTTATGAAGCTCGTACTTATAGTTGTGGTGGTACAACCTCTAGTCGATCACGTCATCGCAGCCAGTGAGGCATCCGTCCATCAGATACCTGAAGAATTCTCCCAAAGCCGCCATGGCCAGAATCAAATCGATTTGAAATCGGAAGTGGAGTGATGGGGAAGATCTGATTGAGCGAGCATGCTTTCATGAAGAGACTTGAGAACAAGCGAGCTACGATGTGATTGTAATTTGATTGAATCGTGAAGGAAAAGTTTATATTACATTAAGGCAGTGTGTTCACAGTTAAATTAAATAATTTGTATTAAAGAATAATAATTGTAAACTGTATTCATTAACGACGTTAGTTTATTGTGTGTAATTTAGCCAAAAGGCGGTAGTTTATTGTGTTTAATTTATTCCAAAAACACTAAATTGAAATAGTACAAGCCGCGATTTGAAATAATGTAGTAGTCCAGGAAGTCTTTTTATAATTATCCCTAAAAAAATATGATTGACTCTAAATTCTTATATAAATATGAAATTCTCATTTCATGGTTCCAATATATTAAACTTGAAAAATCACGTCTGATCATTATTGGCGTTTAATTTTTTTAATCTAATTAAATAATTCCTCAACAAAAATTAGGTAATCCAAATTAAATATGTACAGAAGTGTTGACACGTTAAGCAACAAGAAGATTCTTGATTAGGTTAAATCCCCCATCGTCCTCATCATCCTCATGGTTTTAACATTTTACAAGTAATTAATCAGATTTTATAATCACACAAATGGAAAATGATCAGGTACAAAGTTAATTTTTTAATACAAAATATAAATTAACCATAGCCTTTGATCTTGTGAATTGAATGGATGCGATTAAATCCTGATTTTTGGTGTATTTTCTTAGTGACGAATTATAAAATGAAACTGACGAACTATATCGTCTTTTTCATTTTTCGACTAAAGTGACGAATTATAGATTGATTTTGACCAACTTAATATTTTGTACCAAAAATCAACTTTGTACCTGATCTTAACTCCCACTCATACAAATATCCAAAAGTTTTAACTTAATAATTACACGATTCCATTATTCTCTCTTTGCCATCTCCCACACGTCTTCGCTGCTGAATATCTTATAACACAATTATTGTGAAAATTATTCCAACAAATTTTTATATTTAAAAAGAGGCAATATTATCTGTTCAATGATATAAATTTCCTTCTTTATTTTACATCAAAATTTCGAATATCAGAAAAAAGACCCAAATTTGGACGGATGTGATTAAATCCTGTTGTATGGATAATTTTTCGATGACGAATTATAAATCGCGTTTGACGAACTATGTCGTACTTTTAGTTTTTCGCAGCGAATTATAATCCACATTTGATGAATTTTTAGTTTGTACCAAAAATATGCTTTGCATATGTCTTTTCTCCCGAATATCATATAAATTTATAAAAGATCAGGTGCAAACGTACAAACTACAAACCGACAAATTATGGTACACTACCTACGAACTATGTCATAGTTCGGGAAAGTGGCCTATAATTCGATAAAAAATACAGTTCGTAGGAAGTATACCATAATTAGTCAATTTGTACCAAAAATCAGATTTGCACGTGATCATAATTCTATCTTCAATAATAAAAAATTTCTTATCCTTCGCATGTATTAGTATTAACCCAAGTATCTACTAAATCATTTTTAAGTAAAAAAAATTAATATTAAAATGTCATAAAATGTAATTAAATAAATCTTATTTTAATAAGCCAATAAGGTGGTCGTTGAGTTAGTTGAACTCCTTGTCTCTTAATGACAAGTCGATGGTTCAAACCACATCGGTGTCATATTATTCTTCTAATTATTGGAAGAGTAATTAGTCTCATCTTTGATGTGGGCTTGAGATTAATCTCGCTTATGCGTGAATTTGTTATTCGGAGTTGCATCTGCCAGGTTATGGACGTGAGTTCATTCTTGCAGGTTCTTTGATTGCTTGAGTCGTGGATTGCATTCCGGATGATAAAGTTCAGAGTTGCGCTTGAGTGGTGATACATGGTGCCGAAAGAATAATATGACATATAGGCAGAGATGTCTGATGAGACTTGCGCTTCAGTGGTGCATATATCATGCCGACAGACTTGGATAGATAGAAGTGTTCGACGAGAGTCTTACTTCGATTTCTAGAAAATTATACTAGATAATAGCCATGAGAGCTTGTATTATCTTGTACTAAATTAATTATATCATCAATAAAAAAATATTATTTTAATAAGATGGCGGTTGTGTTTTTTTTTTTTTTTTGGAGATAATTATCATCTTGATCATCTTCAACTTCTTCATCTCCTAATTTCAACAAAACCTCGTCAAAATCCAATTTTGACTCCTACCCATTTTCAATTACCTCCTTTCATGGCGTCCTCGCTCAGCTCTGCTCAGATTCATCTCAAGAGTAACTCGGGACTCGAGCTCCTCTCCAGTCGACAGATTAGCTTGAAGCCGGTCAGCAGAGTCGGATTCAGGGTTTCGGGTTCGGCGGGGAAGCCTGAGCCTGATCTGAGCGTGAATGTCAATGGATTGCATATGCCGAACCCGTTTGTTATCGGGTCGGGTCCTCCTGGGACGAATTATACAGTGATGAAGAGGGCTTTTGATGAAGGCTGGGGCGCTGTCATCGCCAAGACTGTAATTTGTTTTTTTATTAACAAAAATATTATTTTTATCTTTTTGAATTTCAGATTGTGATTGAAATTTAGTTGAGTATTATTCCATATTGAAGATATATCCAGTGATCTTGATGACCCAAAAAGTTGAAAAGCTCTGGTTCTGGCAAATTGGTTTTGAAGTTATTGAATATCTCGGCTTGTTTGAAGATTTTGATATGACTTTATACTAATTATGGATCAAACATTTATAGGTGATCTGAAGAGGATTGATGTTATAGATAGATAGTTGAAGTTGAAATCTTGCTGAGTGAAATTATCCCGTAAAAGAAAGAGTAGTGAGGTTGTATTGTTTTTTTTTTTTTAAGAAAAGGTTGGAGGTGGGGGCTGGGGCGACTTGAAACTCATTGTTGTTTGACGTGATCGTATCATCAGTTTGGTGGCTCTTTTTTTTTTTGTTCGTCGAGTTGACAGAATATGGGCCGAGTATTGTAGTTGGTGATCCTTTAAGGGGTGTAGTCGTTGAGCTTGTTTGTTTTGTGTGCCAGTTGGTTTTTTATTGTATGTTGAATTTAATGGCTGTTTGTGGAAACTTCAGGTGTCATTGGATGCTGCAAAAGTCATAAATGTGACTCCACGGTATGCGCGTCTTAGGGTAGGAGGCAATGGTTCGACGAAAGGGCAGATCATCGGATGGCAGAATATTGAACTGATAAGTGACCGGCCTCTTGAAACCATGCTTAAAGAATTCAAGCAATTGAAAGAGGAATATCCCGATAGGATTCTCATTGCTTCCATTATGGAGGAGTATAACAAAGCTGATTGGGAAGAACTTATTGACCGTGTTGAACAAACTGGGATTGTAAGCTTTATGACGATTCAGATTTCAGTAGCTTCACTATTTTTTACGCTTTTGTGAGATGGTCGGTTATACAACTCGTATTTGTGTATGCTGTTTAGGATGCTATTGAGGTGAATTTTTCGTGTCCTCATGGCATGCCGGAGCGTAGAATGGGAGCTGCGGTTGGCCAAGATTGTGCCTTGCTCGAAGAGGTATGTGGTTGGGTGAATGCAAAGGCGACAGTTCCAGTGTGGGCGAAGATGACACCTAACATTACTGATATCAGAGAGGTAAGCTTTGTACTTTCTGCCAATGATTTCCGTCGTTTTTTGTTGTCCTTCCTCAACAACTTTAGTTTTTCATTCGAAAGATAACTCATCTTGATACAAAATGTAGTTATATTTATCGGATAAGTAACTCTCGCTCATGGTCTTAAGTTTAAATTAAGTACTTAAAGTATTTATGATCTATTTTAAGTGCTGTGAACTGTTCATGTTTGATATGGTGATCTGATTTCAGCCAGCCAGGGTGGCTCTTAGGTCGGGTAGCGAAGGTATAGCTGCTATCAACACTATCATGAGTGTGATGGGAATCAATTTGACGACACTGCGCCCTGAGCCTTGTGTTGAAGGGTATGTAAAGGTCAAGGTCTCATTTTACTGAAAAATAGAATTTCCCAATATTCTTCGTCGCTCTTACATATTTCATTTCATTTTAGATACTCTACTCCTGGGGGTTACTCTGCAAAGGCAGTTCACCCAATTGCCCTCGCAAAAGTTATGAGCATTGCAAAAATGATAAAGGAAGATTTTAATGACAAGGACTACTCGCTTTCAGGCATTGGAGGAGTTGAGACTGGTGCCGACGCTGCTGAATTCATCCTCCTTGGGGCAAATACCGTGCAGGTAAATGCAAATTTTATTCACTCCGCTTTGTAAACTAGAAGCAGTCCATGACTAGTAAATTCACAATTAGACCTGCAACATTCGATATTTAAATTTTATTATAACGATGAATATAATTTTTTTAGACAAAGAACATTCAATAATAATAATAATAATACTCTGTCTTCTTTTTTTTTCGACCAGTACATAAACATTGTGGTGATGTTTGACCCACTAAAAAGAGCCGTAATTTTTTTAGTTGAAGTCCGATACATAAAATGACTTGTTTGATAGTGTCCTTCTGCATTAAGGAATTAATTTTTTCGATTATATCAAAGGTATGCACTGGAGTAATGATGCACGGATATGGTCTCGTGAATAAACTCTGCACGGAGTTACAGGATTTCATGAAATTACACAACTTTACATCAATAGAAGACTTCAGGGGGTAAGTAAATGGTCGATCAACTTTGTTACAGAAGCTACTCCCGCCTGTCATGATAATAATTTCCTTTCCATCTTTTCTGTTCAGGGCTTCGTTGGAGTATTTCACCACGCACACTGACTTGGTACGAAGACAAAAGGAAGCCATAGAACTGAGAAAGGCTAAAAAGCAAGGCTTACAGTCGGACAAAGACTGGACTGGAGATGGTTTCGTGAAGGAAACTGAAAGCATGGTCTCTAACTGAAAATATTTCTCTCCTCCCCTCCATTCGCGTCAATACAAATAAATGGGGTTCTACAGTCTTCTTCTTATCTTTTCGTCAAGTCTGAAGATTTCATATTTAAATTGCTTAATCAAACACTTTTTTTTCTTTTCAGAATCCTTCTTTTCACCTCATGTAGCCCATAAGTGACTGTTTTTCATCATATCGTCTAATGTTCATCTTAAGAGTATCTGTATCCATGTAAAAATTCGGCAGGTGCTGGAAGAGTAGTTGCTGCTATTTGTGCGTGAGCCACACTTGCTATCTAAAATGCTAAAACAGCACCTCAGTTGCTATTCAAAAATAGACACAAACAACAGCAGCGACTCATCTAAAACCCGCTGAATTTTTACACGGGTGCAGATACTTTAAAAGTACGGGCCAAATAATTTAGTTCTGGAAAATATGAATAAGAAGAGTCCCAAGGGAGACAGAAATAGAGGAATATGGAAAGCAAAAGTGTTTGGAAAAATCATCTTAACAGAACAGAGTGGTAAAGCACATTGGATACCAACTAGTGTAACAGACTTCTTCACTAGTTTGGTGCCTTTGGTTTTTCTCAAGCAAGAAGCATGAACGCAGTTGTAAGCTTTTTCAGTCTCTTTAGGGCCACACTACTCCTTTATCCACTATTGAAGATGTCATGGACCACCATCAAAAGGGAGCCATCATCAGCACTTAGGTCATGTTTGGTTTTCCATTAAAAATTAGGGTAAATCATAAAAAGATTATACAGATCACACCGACATATTTCAAATCAGGTATCAGACTTCTTCAATTTAAGTATCTTTTGATGTATCTTTTGCATCAAGTTGCACACATTTTTCAGACTGGTATAGGTCGTTTGGTCGAACCATTACACTTTGAGGGGTTGAGATTTGAGAAAGGTAAGTTGGAGCAAAAATGAAGCGATGGTAATTAGTGATTACAACAACCAAGATCCAACTAACAATGATAATAATTGAAGAGACAACAAGTACAAGGTAGGCTTGAAAAATATCATGGGGGGAGGCAGACACAAGACCAAACCAGTTTTGACATTCCAACAGAGTGATGATCAGTTGAAACTGAGGCTGTTCTTGTTGTTGTTGCAGCTATCTCTCAATCTACATGGGTTGAAGGTGGAGGGTCTCTGTGCTGATGATACGAGTCCTCATCCGCATCCTGAACCGAGTCGTATGTGGAGTTATGATACTGCAAGCTGGAACGACGGAGCTCGTCAATGCGGTCAGCCACTTCGGACATTGAGGGCCGATTATCAGGGTATTGAGTTGAGCAGTCGATTGCGAGTTGTAAGAGTTGAACCATCTGCTCCTCTGCGTTTTGGTACCTGAGTAGCTCGAGGTCAAAAACCTCAGATGTCCACTCCTCTCGGACAATGGACTGTACCCATCTGGGAAGGTCCACGCCTTCCTCGTTCAATATGGCGTGAGTAGGAGCTTTACCGGTGAGGAGTTCTAATAGTAATACGCCAAAGCTGTAGACATCCGCTTTTTGGGACACTTTTCGGGGATCTGTGACTTCAGGTGCCCGGTAGCCAGATACGCGATTGGGAGTGGAGGATGGGCCAACAAGGTGAGCAAGACCGAAGTCTGAAACTCGGGCTTCGTAAGATTTGGTGAGGAGGATATTTGATGATTTTATGTTTCCGTGTGAAATCGTCGGTCCTTGTGAATGCAGATAAGATATGCCTCTAGCGGCTCCCAATGCGATACTTGACCTAATGTTCCAACTCAATGGAGTTCTTCCTGCACCTTTGTTTCCTGTCACAAAACAAAAATATGCAAAAGTTGGAACCAAAAAAATACAAATTGACAACATACGAGAAAAAAAAAGGTAATGAAAATGGCAACAAAGCGAAGATAAGTAGGCTGACCATGGAGGAGTGCCGATAAGCTTCCCATAGGCATATAATCATACACAAGAAGCTTCTCGTCCCTGCTGTAATAATAAGCTCTAAGAGGAACTAAATTCTCGTTGTCCATCGCTCCGACGACTTCGATCTTCTCCCTGAATTCTCTTTCGGTGATTATAACGTCTTTAAGCCTTTTCACCACCATCATAAGTCCATTGTCCATGACAGCCTTGTAAGCAGTACCGAAAGTCCCCTTGCCCAAAACCTCAGCCGAAGCTCTCAACAAATCCTCCAAATCAAACACCTTTGTAGAATTCCCAAAGAACACCAACTTCTTAACCCCCTCGCCACCACCATTTTTAACGTCGCCCTTTCTGTCAGAAGTCAATGCAGCCGCCGCAGCAGCTGCCACCGAATATCCACCACCACCACCATTTCTAATTTCTTCGGCCGCCATCTTTTCATCATGCGCTCCTAACTCCAAATGCTTCATCGACCCAATGTCTACAGACCGTGTAGCCCTCGTACCCTTCTTGCGACACAACACGACCAACACCACAAAAATGATAAAAAACACGACAACCGACCCAATCACAATCCCCGCAATGGCTCCGCCTGACAACTTCCTCCTCTTTCCCACATCCTTATTACCATTAACACCCACAATGGCTAGAGGATTGTTCCCAGGACAAGTATTCAGCGGCTCACCGCAGAGCGCATTTCCGACAAAGGCGTTGACCGGCATTGACCTCAAACTCATAGGAATAGATCCATTCAACTGATTGTTAGAAACATTAAACTGCACTAAATTAGGAAGCTTCAACTCAGGGAGGGACCCATTCAACTGATTGCCTTCCAAGTACAAAGTCCTAACCCGAACTAGCTTACTAAAATCCGGCGAGATCTCGCCGGAAAACTGATTATCCGCGAGATTGATTCTGACCAAATTTCTCAAAGTGAACAAAGAATCAGGAATGTGGCCAGAAAAGTGATTACCTTGCAAGTAGAGGTTCCTCAAATTGATACAAAACCCTAGATCTGGAGGCAAGGGGCCTGTTAAGCCGTTTAACCGGAGACTCAGAGTTCGTAAATGAGTCAAGTTGTTGAAAACGCCGAGAGGGATTTGACCGGCGAGGGAGGCGGCTGGGAGGCGGAGGACGGTGACGTGTCCGTCTTCGCAGTTGACGCCGGGCCAGTTGCAGGGAGTGGTTTGGTTGAGGTTCCAGAGGAGAGTCCGGCCTGAGACGGCGGAGCGGAGGGCGAGGAGGGCTGATTTCTCGGCGGAGAGATCCGCGGCGGCGGGGGCGGCGAAGGAGGATGTTAGAAAGAGGAGGAGGAGGATGAAAGGTGTCATTTTGAGAAGTGGGTGTGGTTAAAGCTTCAATCTTTACTACATCTGCAACTGCATTATCGCCTCGGAGTGTTGTTCTTGGTTCAACGTCTGCGGCTGCTGGTGGTTAAAAGCCATGGATGGTTTGAGTTAGAGAGAGAGAGAGAGTGAGGGAGTGAGTAAGTAGAAAAGTACAGGCTGGTGGTCAGGTCGATGAAGTTGGTGGTTGTGGATTTTATTTAATTAATTATTACTAGTAAATAATTAAATTGACAATTAAAAAAAAGAGGGGGAAAATAAACCATAAAGAAACCCTAAATTAATTGGACACTGATGGACTCTGTCCTCTGCGCATATCTGTGTTGTGTTTTCTGTTCTGGTGTTTTGTTTATTTTTTATTTTTATGTGAATGTTTTGTTTTATTTCTGATGAGGGGGCGTTCGGTTGAGGTAGAGTTGTAAAAATGAGGTACGTGAGGCACGTTGTGAGCCACTCATTTAGATGATGTGGCAGGGAATAGTGCCGGAATAGTTGTTTGCTGTTTGCTTTTTGATGAATTTTTGATAGTGGGACACATGACACGCCCAAAAAGCACGAAAATTTGAATGAGATACGTTATTGGCTCAAATCGTATCTCACTGCCTCACTTTAAGAAGAGGTGTCTCATTTGAACGCTCCACTTTCTTATGAACATATAACTATAATATTTGTCTGTCTGGGATTCTGGAACTCAGTCTTCTTCCGGTCAACGTCACTGTAGTTTCCAATTTCAGGATATTTTATTGTTATTGATTTTTTATATAAAAAAACTTAACTTTATTAGAATGGAGAATTTTGATCGCACAATTATGTAAAACAAAACTGAAAAAAAGAAAAGAGATAGATTGAGGATGAGCTTATTGTGTAAGAAATACATTGAGCGTGTTCAATTTGTTGACTTGAACATTATTAATTTATCATTTATTTGCGTTAGGTGATAGTTTAAATAGTCATTTATGCGGTAATTTAAATTAAGTTGTCCTCGGTTTGATCGTACAATTGAATTATTCCCCGATGGTAAATATATAGATAAATTTGTTATCTCACATTTACTATGCAATCCGTCTATTAATATAAATAGAAAAATAATTTAAAAATAAATTTCAAACGTTCAAAGTTGAACATAGCGAAAATGATCAAAACTATATATCCATTTGGAATTTGGATGCTTATTATTTCAAACTTCATATCAGAAAAATAAAACATTGCAATGGAAAGAAAAATACAAGTGGGACAACATAGGAAATAATAAGCAGATAGGAAAAGAAAGCACACATCATGAGAAAAGTGTATACCACAAAAAGCAAACCATCAAAAGCTCAATTCAACACAGCTTTTTTTTTATAGCTTTATTGGGGAGAGGGAGTTTCCAGTTTGACACTAAAATAATAAATGGCGGGAAAGAAGATAAAATGACACCTACCAAGTTCAAGTACAAGCCTCTATCTGTATCTGGTGCAGCAAGAACAGGAAAATTTTCCAAATTGAACAAAATTGAACTTTCAATTCCAATTGTACACATCTTTTAGATTGGTTTCCCAATTTACACTAGTTTTGTAAGACGCTCTTGGCAACGGCGTCTTAACATTAGGACGCTCTTGGCAACGGCGTCTTAGGCTTAGGTGGGTTATTATATGAGTCAGCAGGCTGATGTGGATGATTTGAATTTATTGTTTATTAGGACGCCGTTGCTAACAGCGGCTTAGTTTGATCTAAGTTGCGAGCCCTAACTTTTCTCTCTTCCTCGCACTGTTTCTTCCCAAAATCGATTCCGTTCGTCCTCGCCGTCCTCGCTCCGGTCCGTCCGTCGTTCGTTCCCAAATCGAATCGTTCGTCATCGTTGTTCAAATCGTTCCCAAAATCGAATCGAATCGAATCGCTGTCCTCGCTCCGGCTCTGCTCTTCGTTCGTTCCTCGCTCTGCTCGGCTCGGCTCTGTTCGTTCGTTCGTCCGTCGTCCTCACCGTTCGTTGCTTGCACCATCTTCGGTAAGCTACTTGACACTCAAATTGCTTGCACCATTTTTGTATTGCTCCGCTCAAATTGTTGAATTGAAAATCAATATTGTTCTGCAATATTGTTGAATTGAAAATCAATGTGGTGTTATGTTTAATGTTGTATTTAGTTGGTTCAGTGTTTGGAATTGTTTTATCGATTTAGTTTTCAACTATACATGTCTCGGCTAAGTTGTTGTTTTATTTTATATTTTTAGCAATGGATAGTGATGAAATCGATGAAACGACACTGTCAATTGTAGAAGTATTTGAAATTCCAACACAAGACGAGTTTGATAGAGATTACCTAGAGAGTCTTGATATTGATAGTGAGGAAGGGTATATGGAAGTACCCATCGGCGTTGTTCAAGATAATAACTCCCTTTGGGATTTCCCACCGTTCAATGATGTTTCTGCTTGGATTAACCATCCAGCGATAGACGACCATGGGTCTCACAATGAACAGTTCAATACGAAGGTGCTGCACAAAGATGGATTATTTTTGAGCAAGGAGTCTCTTATATATGCTTGTCAGAGATATTCCATTAAACAACGTCGTGAGTATGGCGTTGGATATTCGGATACAAAACGATTGCTACTCGAATGTCGCAGAGGCAAGGATAAATGTCAATGGGAATTACGAGCTTCGAAGAAGAAGAAGGAAGGTATGTGGAGAATCACCACATACAGCGGAGATCATACGTGTGAGGTTGATATTATCCGCCCTGACAACGTCCATTTCAACAAACACTTTATTGGAATGGACATAAAAGATTTAATTCGAGAGGATTTGAGATATAGTCCTAAACAAGTGAGGGAGTTGATGCGATCAAAGTATGGATACAAGATAAGTTACATAAAAGCTTGGAAAGCGCGCCAAAAAGCATTTGTTTATTTATTCGGAGAGTGGGAAGAATCGTTCGCACAATTACCGGCTTATATGGGCGTGCTAAAAGAGACCAATCCCGGTGATGTATTGTGTTGGTTTTTTTGTTTAAGTTGATTTTGTGCAGGTTTATTGGGTTTTGAATTGAAACAGTCTTTACATGCCAGTATTTCAGGCTAAAACGCTGTCACGAACGGCGGCTTGAGCCAAAACCATTAAAACGCCGTTGCTCACAGCGTCTTAATATTAAGACGCTGTTAGTGACAGCGGCTTAGTCCTGTACTAAACAACCAAAAGACCCATCCCACTGAGATTGCAATCCATTAAAACGCCGTTGCTCACAGCGTCTTAATATTAAGACGCTGTTAGTGACAGCGGCTTAGTCCTGTACTAAACAACCAAAAGACCCATCCCACTGAGATTGCAATCCATTAAAACGCCGTTGCTCACAGCGTCTTAATATTAAGACGCTGTTAGTGACAGCGGCTTAGTCCTGTACTAAACAACCAAAAGACCCATCCCACTGAGATTGCAATCCATTAAAACGCCGTTGCTCACAGCGTCTTCATATTAAGACGCTGTTAGTGACAGCGGCTTAGTCCTGTACTAAACAACCAAAAGACCCATCTCACTGAGATTGCAATCCATTAAACCGCTCTTAAGGAGAGCGGCTTAGAATAAGCTGCTGTTTCCTACGGCGGCTTATGTCTCCTTGGCAATATTATGGCACCATGTGAGTATTTGGGGCGCGAAAGTCCACCTAAGCCTAAGACGCCGTTGCCAAGAGCGTCCTAATGTTAAGACGCCGTTGGCAACGGCGTCTTACAAAACTAGTGTAAATTGGGAAACCAATCTAAAAGATGTGTACAATTGGAATTGAAAGTTCAATTTTGTTCAATTTGGAAAATTTTCCGCAAGAACACTACTGCATTACAACAACAGGGACCACTACAAATTTTGGTCAAATATGCGATAAGATTATGCCACGGAAATTAAGTCGTTGATATCATTCGGGCTGATTCACGCGCAGGCAGATACAGGGGAGCACTCGATTGAGGCAGTTTGGTAGAATGGTACCGTGAGGCACGATCTCGGCCGTCTGTATCTTTGATCAGACGCACGTGGCGAAGCCACGTGTCAGCCGCAATTGTTGACTTTTCAAAAGTTAGTAAAAGTTAGTGAGTTTACTATTTGGGACACGTGGCGCGCCTACAATGCACGGTGGGTTTAGATGTGTGGTTGAGATCGTGCCTCACGGTACCATTCTTATTTGCCTGCCTCATTTGAGCGCTCCTCGGCAGATACATATATTAAATAACCAGTATCGTTGATATGGTTAGAGAACGGCTAGACAACTGAACTTCAATGTATATCGTATTGTTCATGAGCTCTCCCGCGTGTGTGTATTTGTATATGCAGCGCTTCTTGTTGATAAGGTGAAGGATTTGGTAAATAAGCTCCTATTGATGTTTTCTGGTTGCTGTCAGGAGTATGTCATCTCAGTAACTGCGTCGGCAACAGAACAATCATTTAAGCTGATCTTTCTGTTACGTATTGGAATATGAGAACTTGATGGATGTGATTGCAATTAATGTAATAAGTTTAGAATAAGATAGCCTTGTAACCGGCAAGGAAAAGACAACAAATGAATTAAACTCAGCTTCCCATCCCCTTCTACTCCTAAAACCCTAATCTTCTTCTTCATCTCTATCTCAATCTATCACTCCTCATCTCATCTATCCTTCTGATCGGTTGCAAACTTTGGTGTTTGTATCACTTTCACTTGAAGAGAATTCCGAGTATGTTCCGAGAATTTTCTGCAACTAGTCTTAAATATCAACCTGAATATGTAGATTCCAACTAAAGTTGTGGCAATTAATTTGTGTCCCTTTTGTGCATGTGGGGTTGTAGCCAAGTTGGCTCACCACTTGGCTTTATAACCAAGTGGTCATGAGTTCAACTCCCCACAAATGCACCATTCCCACCAATATTTGGTGAGGAATTTCCTCCCCTCAAAGGAGGTGTTTCCCTCCCCTTCAGGAGGTGTTTTCCTCCCCTCAAAGGAGGTGCTCAAGATGGCTTCGCCTTCGCCAAGATGCTCGAGAAGGCTGCTCGAAGATTTGCTTCAGAATGGGATAAGACGCCGCATTAGGCTCGTGCTTCAGTCAGATGGAATGTACTAGACATAGATATTGAATAGATGATGTAATGCTCTTGTACACCTTGTAATCCCTATCAAAAAAAATAAAATTTGTGTCCCTTTTGTAACACCTAAACTGTGCACTGGAGAGGAGGTGTGTCGACACAAACTGATACAAAACGGCTTCCAGATTTCCTTTCTCTGTGAATCAGATAACAGATTAGCAATCACACATTTAAAAAAAACATGCAAATAAATAGAGCTTTGATCCAAAATACAGCTGTGTAGCACCTGTAAAGGGTAATAAGTTCAATATATAATCTCTAGAAAAGGTATTTTTACCTCCTGCTAGAAATGTTTCAATTGTTAGATCCAGAATTGCAGTCTGGCAATGAACAAACTAGTTTTCTCCATTGCTAGAGTGCCCGTGTCACAAGAATCTGTGTCTAGTGATCGATGTCAGGCAAGTTTATTAGTGCATAAACTCTCGACCTGATTCACTATGATGTTAGGCAATTAAGGATACGGAAGCAGGCCTCTCCTTCTCATGTGTACGTACATACACCTCATTTCAGTGGCACGAAACAAACAACACAAACCCGCTCTTAACCTTCTCCAAGGAATCGTCATTAGAATACTTTATAACATACTAAATAATCAAATATGATTCTTCCTAATAAAAATGTCAAATCGATAACCAAACATATTTTATAAGCTTTGATGGTATTAAAAAAATATTCATTGATTTGTATATCAATTGTAATAATCTATTTTAGGCACTTAATCATAGATTATGTATATCACTTTTTTTTATTGATTAGAGTATGCATATCACTTTTAAGTAGAATATTTTGTATCTTGAACTCTAGTAACTTGTTCTTAAAAATACTTTTCTGTAGTATAGTAACCTATGATTGAATTTCTAGGGCTAGCCATCCAAAAGCAAGTTTATTTCATCTCTCTCCTGGTTACCTTCTTTTTCTAAAATTCTTCAATCTTATAAACGAACACACCAACATATATACAACAAGATGAGTATAGCACGCTCAAATGGATCCCTCATTTTGTGTTGGGAATTGTGCACTTGAAGAAATTATCCCACATTGCTAAATGAGAAGAAGAATTGCTAGCTTATATATGATTACTAAACCATGACTCTCAAGCCTAGGCTTTTGAGTCAATATGGGGATGTAATCCATATGAGTTAGCAATTTCTACATGGTATCAGAGCAAGTTTAGCATCCATCATTGTTGATCTCGGTGCTAAAATTGATTCTTGGGTTAAAGATTGAGTTTCGTGTCCTTGTCGGTTTCGCCATGTGGCTTGTTGAACCTGGACGAGCACTAGACCATATTTTCCGCTGTGTGTGATAGCTCTTGGGGTCATTCTTGGTGCTGCATTGTCTGCTTGACTGAATTTGTGATTCCCCTGTTTTTGGTGCTTTGTTCCATGTTTTCTCTTCTCTTCATTGTTGCTATGGCTGATCCTGTTAAACTTAGGCCGTTTGATGGCAACATGGATTTTTCTATGTGGAAACTTAAAATGAAAGCTATTATCATTAAGGAAAAGTGTTGGAGAGCAGTGGAGGAAAAATGGGTAGTTCCCACCACTGATGATGCTAAGAAAGAGATGAGGGATTTAGCCCATTCTGAAATTATGATTAGGCTTACAGATGATGTTGCTAGACAGGTCATGACTATAGAAAATCCTAAGGAACTGTGGGATAAGTTCGAAGAAAAATACTTGTCTAAATCTCTCCCAAATAGGATTTCCTTGCTTAGCAGATTGTTTACTTTTAAAATGGATGTTCACATAACCATTCAAGAAAACCTAGATATTTTTCTTAGGCTTACCCAAGACTTAGATAGATGTAAGGACACAATTAAAGAAGCACATCTTGCTGTCATTATCCTTAATTCACTTCCCCACCAGTTTGATATTGTTAAGGATGTAATTCAACATGGGAGAGATGAGTTAACACTAAGTAAGATCACTGAAATTGTAATTGAAAAGAATGAGCCTTTAAAGGTTTTTAAGACTAAGTTTGGACCTAAAACTGAGCAGAAAAATGAAGTGATGGTGTTCAAGGGTAAGAAGAAGTTTCCCTCTAAGCATAATAGGTCTGATAAGCCTAATAACAACTCTCAAAATGTCCCTAGGCAGCCTAATAAAAATGGTGCCCCACAAGGCACCAAAGTGAAGTGTTTTTACTGTAATAATGTAGGTCATTATGCCAATCACTGCCAGAAGAAAAAGGACGACATTAAGAGTGGAAAATATGAAAAGGGAAATCAGCAAAATGGTCAGTCTAATGTGTGTGAGTCTGGGTCTGGTTTTGACAATGAGTTACTTGTTGTTTCTAGTGCTATGAATGATTTATCATGGATTCTTGACTCTGGTTGTACTATGCATGCTACTCCTCATAAACACTTGTTTAATAAACTTGATTTGTATGATGGAGGTGAGGTTAAACTTGGTGATAAAACTGTTTTAAAAATAAAAGGTGTAGGAACAGTCCCTATGAGAATGTTTGATGGTAAGGTTAGAACTATGCAAAAGGTAAGTTGGGTTCCTAATCTTAGAAGGAGTTTAATATCTGAATCAGTCTTAGAAGACTTAGGTTGTGATATAAACTCTACTAATGGTATTAGTCAAATATCTAGAAATGGGACTGTTTTGATCAAAGCTGCCAAAACTGGTGGCTTATACTATGTTGTTTCATCACCTGAAATTAATGCCGCTAAATCAGATAATAAGATTCTTGAATGCACTAAACTATGACATGCTAGACTAGGTCACATTGGAAATAAAGGTTTGCATAAACTGTTTGAACATGGTTTGTTGCCTCAAAAACCAGTAAATCTGCCATTTTGTGAGAACTGCATCTTAGGCAAGAAAATTGCCCATTCTTTTAAAAGGTCCAACATGATTGCATCTGCTGCTCTTGAATATGTTCATAGTGATCTTTGGGGCCCTGCCCAAGTGCCCACTATTGGTGGAAGATTGTATTTCTTGTCATTGGTTGATCATTTTTCTAGAAAGGTTTGGGTGTATTTGCTTAAATCTAAAACTGAAGTGTTTGAACATTTTCAGAACTGGAAATCTCTTGCTGAAAACCAAACTAACTCTAAACTTAAATGCTTAAGGACAGACAATGGTTTGGAATTTTGCAACAATGAATTTAATGATTTCTGTAAAAACCATGGCATTAAAAGACATTTAACTGTACCAGGGACCCCTCAGCAGAATGGTATAGCTGAGAGGATGAATAGAACTTTGTTAGAGAGGGCTAGATGCATGTTAAAAAGTTCTGGTCTTAAGAAATCTTTGTGGGGTGAGGTTGTTATGACTGCTGCATATTTGGTGAATAGATCTCCATGTTCAGCCATTGATTTTAAAATTCCCCATGAGCTATGGTCTGGTAGAAAAATTTCTTTAAGCCATTTGAAGCCCTTTGGTTGCACTTGTTATGCACATTCTGTGCAGGGCAAGCTCAATCCTAGAGCTGAGAAGGCTGTTTTGCTTGGATATCCATTGGGTGTGAAAGGCTATAAGTTGTTGTTAGTTAGGCATGGTGCTTATAAAGTCATAACTGCTAGTTCTGTGACTTTTAATGAAGATGAGTACCATTTTAAGACCAAACTAACTACTGATCCTTCTGGTGCAGGTACCTCTAGTACTGACCAAGATCAAGAGCCTGATCATCGGAGTTTTTTCCTTGGTGGACATCTCTGGTGGACTCCAGATGCTCAAGAGGATAACCAAGATGATGGTGGATATAACCATCAAGGCAATGAGGTGTTTCCCCCAGTTGAGGAGCTAGAAACACCCTCTCAAACTCAAGATGCAAATCATCCGCAAGATATGGATGATTTTGCGGAAAATCCCCCATTTGCGGAAAATTCTTTTCCTCAGTCTGAGGCTCAGATAAGTCCTTCTATCCCTACCTCTGGTAATGTAGGTCACATGGTTGACACCCCTATATCATCTGGTAGTGATAATGTGACTGAGAATGTTCTTTTTGATGCTCCTGATTTGACTGATTATGTGTTAGCAAGAGATAAAGCTCCTAGAGCTAGAAAACCAAATAGAAAATATCTGAACATGGCTGAATCTGTTAACTTGTTTGAGTATGCTCTTCTTGTTGCTAGTGATGTGAAGTTTATTACACCTGATACACTTCAATCTGCATTGTCTAGTAAAGAGTCTGATAAGTGGAAATTGGCCATGTGTGAAGAAATTGAGTCTATGCATAATACTGGTACTTGGAAACTAGTCTCTAAACCTGAAAATGCTAAGGTTATTGGTAGTAAATGGATCTTTCGGATCAAGGAGGGCAGTACACCAACTGATCCTCCAAGATTCAAAGCAAGACTAGTAGCTAAGGGGTATAATCAAAGAGAAGGCATAGACTATAATGAGATATTTGCTCCTGTGGTTAAGTATAAAACATAAGAATGTTGCTTGCTATGACAACAGTTTATGATTGGGAATTACATCAAATGGATGTTAAAACCGCTTTTTTGCATGAGAACTTAAATGAAACTATCTATATGAGTCAACCTCCTGGTTTTATTGATAAAACACATCCTGATCATGTTTGCTTATTGTTGAAATCTATTTATGGATTAAAACAATCACCAAGGCAGTGGAAAATTAAATTTAACGCATGCATGTTAGCTTTAGGCTTTATGAGAAGTAAGTATGATGCTTGCTTGTATTTGAAAAGGCCAAAACCTGAATTGAATGTCTATCTACTTTTGGTGATTGTTTTAATCCATAAATAGATTTCAGCAATAAGCAAACATGATCAGGATGTGTTTTATCAATAAAACCAGGAGGGCACCATGTACTTGGAGGATCAGTTGGTGTACTTGGAGGATCAGTTGGTGAATTGAATGTCTATCTGCTTTTGTATGTTGATGATATACTCATTATGAGTAATTCTAAAACTGAAGTAGAGAAGATAATAAGGGAACTGAAAGCTAATTTTGACATGAAGGACTTGAGACTTGCTAAGAGAACCCTAGGAATAAGTATAATCAGAGATAGGAAGAACAAGAAAATGTATTTGTCTCAGCATGATTACATTGTAAAAGTGCTTGATAAGTTTGCTATGAATTGTTCTAGGCCAACAGCTGTGCCCTTAGGAGGGCACTTAATGCTATCTAAAGATGAATGCCCTAAGACTAAAACTGAACAAGATTGTATGGCTGAAATCCCCTATGATGTGGCTGTTGGCTCAGTCATGTATTGTATGTTATGCACAAGGCCTGACTTGGCCTTTGGCATTTCTGTTCTAAGTAGGTTCATGTCTAACCCAGGTGAATCTCACTGGTTGGCCATGAAATACCTCCTTAGATACTTGTGTGGGACTAAGTCCGTTGGTTTGGTTTATTCTGGTTATGGGTTAAAGTCTGAATTATTTGGCTATTGTGACTCTGATTATGCTAGCAATAGGGACAATAGAAATTCCACAAGTGGCATGTTCTTCACTTGGTGTGGGAACTGCATATCATGGAAGGCTCAACTCCAGTCAGTTGTGGTACTCTCCTCTACTGAGGCAGAGTACATAGCTGCTACTGAAGCAGCCAAGGAAGCCTTATGGCTTAAGGGTTTGTTATATGAACTTGAAAATGAATGCTATGTGCCTATTGTTTTTACTGATAGTCAAAGTGCATTGCATTTGTGCCATGATCCAGTTTACCATGAAAGAAGTAAGCATATTGATGTGAGGTTGCATTTCATAAGAGATAAGATAGAAATGAGAGAGTTTGAAATGAAGAAAATCTTAGGTGATGTGAATCCTGCAGATTTTGGAACCAAGGTTGTACCTACTAACAAGTTTGAATTTTGCAGGAACTTCCTGCATGTTGAAGAGGCACAATGTGACCCTTGATGAAGGGTTGGACCAATGAAGCTTGGGTGATGATCCTCCCAATGATCCAATGTTGCAATCAAACGTAGATTAGGAGGGCCATTGTTAGGCTTAGGTAATCTAGGGTTAGCTGGGTTTGGTCCCATAGGACGTCGGGGAAGCTCGGACAGAGTGAAGATGGCTGATGGGATGGAGATCCAGAAGGGAGAGCTGCTGGGATGAAGAATCAAAGGAGCTTTTCTGGCCATGCCAAAGTGACGTCGTTTAGAAGAAGGCGGCAAAGGCTGAGTTCAAATGTTATTGGAACGGTGGCGTTTGGTGGCTTCGAGGTTTGGCGCGCGAGTTCGGTATTTCGGTTGAGTTGAAGCTGCGTCGTTTGGCTCACGCTGGGCTTTAGTTGGGCTGCGTCGTTTTGACGAAGCGCGAGCTGAGTTTCGGATTGCACTACAAATTTTTCCAAATTTTTCGTCTTCAAGAATCCGCCAGAAAACGGACGGAACGTTGACGGAAAAACGTGAATTTCCATAAACTTTCCTTCAACGACGATGATGTCGGAAATTTTCCCGACGGCAAAACTTTTCCGTCGACATTTCGTAGTTTTTTTCCGTCAACGTGCCGTTGATATTCCGTCATAGTTCCGGTACGTATAATTCCGTCTACGTGCCGTTGATATTCCGTCATAGTTCCGTTTTCTTTGTTCCGTCCATTTCCATCTTACTACCATCAACAACTTTTCCGTCAATCTTTCGTCTATATTACGCTACTCAGATTTCCGTCACATTTCCGTCATTATTACGATACTCAGTTTTCCGTCATTGTTCCGTCATAATTCCGTCAATATATATTATCGGCAATAATCCATCTACACTCCGTCATCTTTATTTTCCGTCTACATTCCGTATACAGTACGGTAACCTTATTTTCCTGCCAAATTCTGTCTATATTCCATCAATATTATATTCCGTCATTACTCCGTCGTATTTCCGTTTTCATTGTTCCGTCCATCATATTTCCGTCACATTTCCGTCATTATTACGATACTCATATTTCCGACATTTTGCCGGCATCATTCCGTCAATATATATTATCGGTAATAATCCATCTACACTCCGTCATCTTTATTTTCCGTCTACATACCGTCTTGTTTCCGGCACACTTTTAAATTACCTATTTTTGAATATATTATTTTAATTAAATTGTTAAATGTTATTTCAACTATTAAAATTCTAAATTTCCATATTAAAAAAAAATACCGAGTGAAATATCAAAGAATTCGAGTCAAACAAAATTAAAATGTCTAATTTCTGCGGTTATCTTCATTCGATCCCAGATGGCCATCATTTCCATCCGAGCTTTGACTGGAGGGTGGATGGTATCCAGGAGTACTGAGCATCCTCATCATAGCAGCTTGCATTTGCATCATTTGGTCCATGCTCTCCCTCAGGGACTCCTGTTGTAGTTGCATGCTCCTCAAATCAGCCTCCTGTCGGGATTCTATGCGCTCTAAACGCGGCACAAGCTCCTGAGTGTAATCGTTCGATGCTTGGCTCCTTGATGCTCCTTGCACGCTGGCACACGACTGGCTGCACGTTGAAGAGTACTTGTCCGACACTAATGTTGATGCAGGACCATACAGATACGGTATCCCCGACCTTGGGTGAACTCCCATGACAGTTGCAGCGGCCTCTACCAGCTTTTCATCCGGTACCCTTTCATCTGCAACGCGATCCTTCAGGACCAGAGCTTCAGCATCAGCAAGCTGTTTCTGCACATTTGTACAAATGAAACAAAAAAGTTGTGATCAAATCCCAAATATATGTAATAAAAAAATACAATAAGATATTAGTTGTCAACACTGATTATACAATCTATTAAGATAAACAAACGTAATAAACAAATATAATTTGGTAAGTGTAATACCCTTTTGTTCTCCCTGTCGGGTATCAGATACGTCCCATCCTTCCTCTTGTATTTCTTGTCAAACAGATCAGTTAGCAACACTTGTCTTTTATTGTCCTTTTCCTGCAAATTTAATGATAAATGTGTTGTGGAAAATTTAAGTGTAAAAATTGAATTATTTTAAAATAGTATGTATTACCAGCTTCGTATGGTGAAAGTGTGCCGGTCTAGACCCAAATGCGTGCAATCTCGGACCGTTTCTGGCAAGGTGGGCAGCATAAGTTTGCTTGTTCTTTTCACTGCGGGCTATGAATGATGGGTCCGTATTAAATCGAGCTCTTCCCGCATCTATGTGATCTTTGGTCAACCATTTCGGGCCTTCAGTTTTCCCGGTTCGCAAACCTCTCCACGCATCTTGTAGAATCTTAGCCGCCTTCTTCCTAAAGTTGGCCTCAATTTGGTCGGTGTGGATCGGATCCCACCGGTACAAGCTCTACATATACATTACATAGTTGTGTTACGAACAATGTAATAGAATCACAAAACCATGTAATCGAAAACAAATTACCCAAAAAATAACGCAACTGCTATAATTTTACTACATTTTACCTTGAAGTGTCGAAACCACTTCACCAGAGCTTGTGGATCACACGTCTCCATTGTCGTCCAACCAATCTTAAAGCCAGGTCCAATACATTGAAGCCCGATTTTGTTAACAGCCGCAGGGGGGTCAAAGCTGAAAAAAATACAAGGTGTAACATTTATAATATGGTTAGTATAAACAAGCTGCACAAATTTATGTACAATAAAAGTACTCACTTGTCATCCCCAGCTGGAGTGATCCAAGGCCGAGTATCTGATCGTTCGAAAATATAGCTAAAGTATTCAAATAAATCCAAACACTTATGCTAGTCACGGTAATCAAAACATTTATATTGACTCGGGTGAACCGAGGTCGTACCCAAATGACAGGTGATTAAACCAATAATGCTAACGATTTACTTAGATTGTCTATGGTTTGGGGGGGGGGGTTTGTTCCTCTAAGAGGGTGATAGCAGAATTTTACTATCCAAAAGAGAGATGTGATCAACGAAAAGTGGTAAACAATCAATTAAAAGATGACTAGGGATCTAATTCCCCACCTAGACAATTATTGTGACAGTAAAATGGGGCACCAATGATGAAATCACATGCACATACTTAGAATTTGGCTCATGCAACATTAATACTAAGTTCAACTCGCGCTACAACTTAGTACAAAGAGGTTACATCTCGCATAGTACCTCACATTCGCGCTTTATTGGCACTATAGAATATGAATATCTAGCCTCACACTCGCGCTTTATTGACTAGACAATCATGTTCTTGTTAAATTCAAGCCATTCTCATTAGAGTTAGAAAGTCGTCATGTAACTCAAAAACCCTAATGCTTCTTCATTTCGTTCATTTGAAATCATGCTTTTCAGGGTTAGCTACGTCAAACATGAAATCAAGCAGAATTCCCATTGAGGACTTCTCACAAACACCTTATGGGCAATCCGAAAATCTAAGTTCAAATGAAGAAGAATCATGTGCAAATCATTCATCAATAGCATCCATAGTATTTACAATGTCACAAACATGCCTAGGGGATTCATAGATCCCCAACCAAGGTCACTACTCACTCATGGTGAGTTTACAAGCAATAACAACAATGAAAGTGCAGAAAACCGTAAGGAAAGTAGAGTTTAGGAATCTAGAACCACTATGGAGAACTAAGAACACTAGATGATCCGATCTTCGTGTTGTCGATGACTCTAAAATCTCTGGCTTCTCCTCCCAGTAAGCTGCTCCCAAAAGTCCCAGAAAATCCAAGAGTCCCGGTTCAAAAACCCTAAGTTTCTATTTATTGCCTAGCAGTGAAAATCCGATTTTTACGACTTCATGCGAACGCACAGATTAACCATGCGAACGCATGGCTTCCTGGACTTGGTCTAGTGCGAGCATCGGCTTGAGGCGTGCGTTCGCACGAGAATTTCATGCGACTGGTTTGGTTTGTGCGTTCGCATGGAATGAGCTGTGCGAACGCATGGCCTTCTGTTTTCTGTGGAATTCGATCTTGTGCGAGCACGCATGGCCTTCTGTGCGATCGCATGGCTTTTCATGCGTCTGGTCTGATCTGTGCGAACGCACAAGCGAGCTTGTGCGAACGCATGACTTTGAGGAGTTTGTGCTCCGACTTCCAATTTGTGCTTTCTCGCTCCAAAATGTTTGGTTTTGCTCCAAAATCACTGCCTACTTGTGTTCTCAGCTTAAACTCTGTAATTTGCCTGAAAAGAACCACAAAGCATCAAATAGCAAGTGAAATCGTAGTAGAACGATCGAAACAATAAGCATAGAGGTCGCCTAAAATGCATATATTTCAGTGCTATCAAATCACCCCACACTTAATGTTTGATCGTCCCGAGCAAACTTATCATAGAGATCAACAACAATAATGCACTATGCTCACTCATAATTGGTTCAAAGAAAACTCCATATGGTCACGAAAACTAACTAAAAATACTAAGAAATAAATCCTACTTCTAACTAACGACTTTCGTAGGTAACACGAGTGCATTTAGCGAATGCACCAAGCCTTTAAACCCCTAGGCTACCCTAGTGGAGGAGTTGTAGTCTCCTGAGAGTTTTCAGACACGGGAATACTCACAAATCCCACAAAGAGAACAACCATCCAATTAGGCATTTTAAGTTCACAAATGTCAAAGTACTAGGCAAGGTGTTTTTCATGAAGTTCATGATGTATTCAACTAGATATGTGCATTTCAATCACTACATGAAACCTCTTCAAATCCTTGTGGAAATTCATGAATAATGACATTCAAGCAAATCAAAGCAAAGACTAATAAACCTTTAATCAAGGATTCTAGTCATTTTCTATATCAAAGATTTCAAGAAAACAATCTAATAGTCGCGAAGAAATTTTGTTGGATCACTCACTAATGCTAGCAATGAGGCTAGTATATTGGTTTGTGACTTTGAACTCATTCTCAAGCCTAGGACGCAAAGGTCACTTAGTCATAAGAGAAGAGGAGTTCCAACATTAAAGCTTTTAATGTTTCATGCCTAAGTATAAAAATACGAGGTTCGTCCCTTAGTGAATTCTTGCTAGAAAGTTTCAATTGTCTCATTAGTTTTCATGCTAGAGAATGATGGAATAGCCAATTGTCAAGTCTAAGTGCAACTTTAAGGGGGTAGCATGGCTTTTGGCCGTACTAAGCACTTTCGAGAGGGAACTTACCTTCCTAACCATCGGCGCTTAGCATATAATGCTATAAACTCACTTCCTAATGGTGATCAACCATAAGGAAGAAACTCGGGGCTTATTACACAATTTTTTTCCTCTTTTTTTTGTTTCTTTCTTTTTTCTTTCATGCCCTCTTTTGACCCCACACTTAGAACTTTGACAAAGGGCTAAGTGTTAAAAATGGAGCGTGACAAACTAACAAGACAAATCCACAAGACAAGCAAGGTCACTAAGGTCACCTAAAGGCAATCATGGCATGCAAGGTTTTTTTATTTTTATTTTTTTATTTTTTAAAATTATGTTTTTTTTTTCGATTTCATGCTTTCAAAGATCAACTCTCTAGTCTCAACAAGAAAAAGCATAGAATAAAAGATAAAGAAGTGCTAGTAGATGCTTTGATCCTCAAGAATGAAAGTCATCAATCCAATCCATTAGTCATTGATGAGCCGTATTTATACGACTCATCGAGTCAACAAATCCCACCGTTTCCGACACTTTATTATGCGAACAAGTTACTTTTGGTGTTGTTTTGCATTTCAGGTGCTTCGGAAGCTCTAGGAGGAAACGCGCTTAAAAGATGGCTTTCTGAGCTAAAAACATCACAAGGAGTCGAGCTGACCAACACTAAACTCAAGTTGCTCGGGCAAATGAGCTGCTCTGACGAATCCACTTCGAGCAAAGTGATCCAAATAGCAAATAAGGTGGACAATGTCGGAGGACCAAGGAAAACGCCTGAGCAGATTGGCAGTTGGCTTGATTCCAAAGGTCTTGCGCGCGCTGATAGGCACCGAAATCAAGTTCCTCGACCAGACGGACTCCGATGACAAATCGGACTCGACCAAGTTGCTCAAAATGGACAACAAGTCCGACAATGTCACCAACTCAAGGAGAACGCACGGGTGGAATGGCCCGTGAGCAGCCGAGCAGGTTCCAGGCCGCGCCCGAAGGCCCTGTCGAGCAGACTAGCGCTGAATCCGAGTTGCTCGACCAGATTAACGAATCTTGCAAATATGGCTCGACCAAAGTGATCGAAATGCCAAATGACTCGGACGATACCACTAGCCAAGCAAAACGCACGAGCGGGATTGGCCGAGATAAGCAAAACGGCGTTGGAACTGCAAAAGGCCCCGCGCGCTGGGCCAAGTCGGTGGGCTCAAGTGAGGCGGTTCAAGCTTACTTTCTCACCAAGCAAAAACGATTATGGACCAGGCCCAAATAGAAGCTTCGAAACCCTAGGACTTGTCCTATAAATAAGACCTCTTGGTCTAGGGTTTCAATCATCCAAAAATTCGAGATCCACATTCATCCCACCAGAGCCGATTCGAGTATCCATCATTCATCCAGCGATCATCCATCACCGAGCGGCTACTTCGGCATAGAGAAGAATTTCCACTTTTATCATGTCTTTTATTTCCAGCATGTGTAGCTAAACCCCTCGTTCGGGCTAGGGCTAATTTATTGTGACGAATGTTTCGAGATTCCATGCTTAATATTATTCTTGCATTCTACTAGTTCTTGTGCACGTTAATTTCGGTTTGGGTTGCAAGGTTAAGTGGAGACCCGAAACGGTAAAGCTTAAGCTGGGCAATCCATACCCTCTATTTACTGCTTATTTGATACTGACCAGTTAGAATAAGTAGTCGCACTAAACCTAATATAACCTGACCAGGAGTATTAGGTTTGCTAGAACTAGAATTCTATAACCTGATCAGGAGTAGATTGTGGCGTAGTGACTTGAAACGGTCCTACCTTAGGTTATAACCTGACCTGGAGTAACCACACTTAAGGACGCAGAATTAGATACTTAGAAATCAAGGACAAACCAAGTCACAATTAGAACCCCTAGCCTGAATATTCTTCTCCGATTGACATCTTTCGTTATTTCCTATTTGCACGTGTTTCCTAAAACCCAATTGTTTCCTTTTTACAGAACAACAAGTAACCATCTAGCTCCCTAGGGTTCGACCCTTGCTTGCCGCTGTACTAACCCCTAGCCAAGAGTAAGGAATTATAAATACAAATTTGCAGGTACCGACGACGCCTGTCAGTCATCTAAAGGATCAATTAAGTGAAATCATGCACGACTAGTTGAATTAGGAATGAAATTTTTCGAAAATGTAGCCTTGCCTAGACCTTTTGTTTTCATTAACAATTCAAAATTTTTGGATGAATTGCACAGTAGCGTGAGTGTTTTCTCTTAAACATTGAGTGTTTTCCCTCAAACATACAATTGATTGGATTCTGAACATTAAAGCGTGGCAAACAAGCACAGACATCTCGTGTAGTCAAAACATAGGCCACCCCACACTTAGCAGTTGCTTAGTCCCTAAGCAATGAATAGAATGAAAAGCAAAGAGAAAGTTAAGAGAAACTTCTCTCGTTTGGAGGTAGCCATTTCAAAGTAAGAGATGTTGCTATGCGCGTCTAGTTCTTGGGCGACTGATCTTGCACAAAAGATTCGAGTAATGATTCTCTTTTTCTTCTATAAGACACGAAACTAAAAATGAGAGTGTTAGGCACACAAGGTAGAGAAATCATCATCGTAAATATGTCAACATCATGCAAGTCAGCTCAAAATTTTATCAAAAGACCGCATCAGATGGGCATGCGAACGCATGCTTGGGTGTGTGCGAACGCACAAAAGCATAAAAAAAACGCTGGGAAGGACGAGCATGCGAACGCATGGACTGACTTGTGCGAACGCACGAATGAAAGCAGTCGCATGGTTTTCGCATGCGAACGCATGGAGTCATGCGATCACAGCACAAAGAGAAATAACTTGGTCATGCGAACGCATGAATGCATTGTGCGAACGCACAATTCTGGGCGATGTGTAAATGAGACTTATAAATCACTTCACGAAGATGATCATACAATTTCAAAACATATCAGGAATGTAACACCTATCATAAAAGCGATCAACAATGTTTACATCCACAAAGATAATCATCAAACGATTCATCATAACATCCACAAGTGCATAAACGAAACATAAGCACGAAAATATATAGAAATGCTAATCAAAGGCTATCATTCCCCAGATCAATCTCATCCGACGTAGAACCATCTTCATCTGGGGTAGTGGCAGCAGTGGAGGGATCATCGGCTCTCATATCACCAGCACGGTCTATCTCGTCAATGGTAGCACCAAGTTCACCTTCCGGAGCAACGTCATGAACACCACGAGGTGCAATAATAAACTGCTCACTCTCACTATCTTCAACATCCTCATTGCTGCCCTCGTTTCCACTCTTCTGAACATTTGAAGGTTCACCTACTTTCTCTTTACCCTTAGCAGTGGGAAACAAAGGCGGAGATGGAGGCGAAGGCGATCTGGGTAGAAATGGGGACCGAGGAGGCAAGTCAATACTAGAAGCGATCCCCAAATGAGTGGTAATGGCAAGAAGAGTCATCTCCTCCCATTGATTGTGCTGCGAGACGTAAGTGGCAAGGGCATTTTGGTTTCGCACTACGTCGTCCAGGCGCGATAAAATCAGCTCAAGTGTCGAGTCAGTGGGGGGAGGAGAAGGCACTGCATGTGAGGAAGATGGCAAATCACGGTCCGCAAACCCGTCAATCTCATCATCAATGTGAAGCTCTTCCTCATCTTCAACCTCAACCTCAACTTCTTTCTCATCATGTTTCCATTTCAGCCCTTTACCCAATATGTGCACAGACCGCATCTTCTTCAAAGTGAGCTTCAGCTTACTACTCCCCTTGTCTCCGAATGTAAAATTTAGCTTCCTTGCTATCCACGTCACGAATGAACCACCGCCCAATCCAAGGTTCCTTGCACCGGCAATCTGATTTTCCTTGATCCCCTTTGTAATGCACCATAACCAATCCACTTTCTCCCCTCTCTCAATCATAAGCATAATCATCATCTCGAGTTTGGTCACAAGCCTACCATAGCTAGTGCGAACAAACACTATACCCGCTAAGAATTTATGAATAATGCTCCATTTGGGTACACGAATGCTAGTAGACTTGTGTTGCTCCTCCTTAGTGTAATCACTCCCCGTGATTCTCTTCCAAAATGCATAGACATCATCATCAACTATCGTAGGGAATAAACCATCCCTAGGCAATCTAAACCAATCACATAACACTTCAGCATCAACCTCCCACTGATAATCACCCATAGCAAACCTCCAACACTTAACTTTCCCTTCCTCCTCATCCACATTAAGTTTATGCACTGCACTAAACGAACTTAGGAATTCCATAGTGACTTCATGATATGATCCAGGATCATCTCTAAAAATAAAGCACAATCCACTGTTGCCAAGCAAAGTCCTAATCTCATCAAACACCCCTAACTTCTTTAAATCTTCAATTTCAGGAAATAGGAGAGGGATTGGCCATTTACCTCTGTCCGATAGTGCAGTATGCAAGGCAGCATCCGTTGGATAGCGGAATCTGATTGGGCATTCAAACTCGTATGGCTTGAGCATGGTGAATTTGTTGGAATTGTCGGCTCGAGGCGATGTCGGAGGTGAATCCTTTTCTAAATCCCCATCGGCTCTACTAGCCGAGCTGGGCGCCATAATGTGCTTCGTAGAATCCACCGAAGTCCTGCCATAATGCCTACCCGAAGAGTCGGATTTCACGTACAAAATCTCAATTTCTTTGCCATGTTTCCCTCTTCCCTTGGATTTCTTTGAAATTGGCGGTTTTGAAATACCTAATTTCTTCGAGGGATCTTTGGAAGGTTGCTTAGAAGAGGGGAGTTTAACTCTGGCCATTGTTGATTTGGAGCAGAATGGCGAATTTGGGGAAACTTGGGGGTTACGGTGGAATTGGGGGTTTAGGCGATTTGGGGTGGTTTGCGGGGAGAAGGACGGAGACGGGTGGAGCAGTCGACGGCTGGGGAAGGTCGCGGAAGGCTGGGCGATGGTCGGAGGGGACCAGACGGAGGCGGGAGCTGGTCGGAAGAGGCGGAGGGTCGGGAGTTAGGGTTTGGGAAATTGAATTTTTTTTCCGAAATCGAATTTCGAATATATACTAAACGACTCATGCGAACGCACAAAATTCTTCATGCGAACGCACGGTCGTGCGAATGACTGAAAATGGCGAGATTTCAAAGGCTATGCGAGCGCATGAAAGCATTTGTGCGAACGCACAGATAATTCCAGTCGCATGGAAATCTATGCGAACGCATGGAACTGTGCGAGCTTGGCAAAATGAGGATGAAGGCTTGGCATGCGAACGCATGAATAAGGTTATGCGAAGGCATGGTTCTGGACAGTCGCATGGATTTTCTGTGCGCGCGCATGGGTTCTATGCGAGCACAACGAGATGAAGAAAAGGCATATGATGCGAACGCGTGAATGAAACAATGCGAACGAATGGAGTTACGGACAAGAATTTCTACGCCAATCTCAAATCGTACATCAACACTCATGCACAAAAATTCAAAACCCCACACTTATGTCCTATCATGGCATCAAATTCACCAAGCACAACAGCATAAAAGCGTTCCAATCTCACATTAATCATCGAATATAGGCACTCGCACATACACAGTTCAAATCTTCAATTTCACACATGCATGGTCCAACCATCGAAGCAAGTAGAAATCCAATCATCATAGATATACTTAAAGATCGGGAGAGAAACACTCACAAGCCTAGTTTAACGTCTTGGCTAAGACGGAGCCGAGTCTTGTTATGTAGAGAAGCACACCAAGAGAAGTCCCGAGCGGGATCCCTTCTCTAGCGGTATTTGCACATAGCATTTAAGAGGGTGCCTCCAACATGTTTTGGTCTCCATGGTCAGCATGATAGACTTTTACTCTCTGTCCATTAGCTTTGAAAACATTCCCCTTGTCGTCAATTAGCTCTAGGTGGCCATCATTGAAAACTTTATGAATTGTGTACGGTCCAAACCACCTAGACTTGAACTTCCCGGGAAACAACTTGTACCTCGAGTTGAATAGCAAGACTTTATCTCCCACCGAGAACTCTTTCTTCAGAATAAGCTTGTCGTGCCATTTCTGAGTTTTCTCCTTATAAATTTTTGAACCTCGTAGGAGTCCAGCCTGATTTCTTCTAACTCATTCAGTTGAAGGAGTCTCTTCTCTTCTGAAGCTTTCATATTAAAATTCAGCTCTTTGATAGCCCACATGGCTTTGTACTCAAGCTCCACTGGAAGATGGCAAGATTTGCCATATACTAACCGGTATGGAGACATTCCGATTAGCGTCTTGAAAGCGGTTATATACGCCCATAAAGCGTCATCAAGCTTCAACGCCCAATCCTTCCCTGACTTCCCAACTGTCTTCGTCAAAATATTTTTTATCTCGCGGTTTGATACCTCGACTTGACCATTTGCTTGGGGATGATACGGAGTAGAACACCTATGGAAAATCCCGTATTTCTTAAGCATAGACTCAAATCTTCTTTCTTTGAAGTGGGAACCATTGTCGCTTATCACCGCTCTTGGAACCCCGAATCTTGGGAAAATAATCTTTTTAAACATCTTGATTACCACCTTAGCATCACAAGATGGGGAAGCTATGGCCTCAACCCATTTAGAGACGTAGTCTACCGCTACCAAAATAAAGCTGTGTCCTTGTGAAGATGGTAAAGGTCCCATGAAGTCTACGCCCCATACATCGAATACTTCGACCTCTAAGATGCCTTTCTAGGGCATTTCATCCCTTCTAGCAATATTGCCCGTTCTTTGACATTCGTTACAAGACTTAACGAATTCATACGTATCCTTGAACATGCTGGGCCAATAAAATCCCGATTGAAGAGCCTTAGATGTGGTCTTCGAAGCCGAACCGTGACCACCATAAGAAGAAGAATGACAACAAGCTATAATTCCTTTTATATCTTCTTTGGGCACACATGTTCTATAAATCCCATCTTGGCATAGCTTGTACAAGAACGGGTCATCCCAATAGTACCTCGAAACGTCGTGCAAGAACTTTCTCTTCTGATTATGATCAAGGCCATCTGGAAGAATTCTGCACGTCAAGTAGTTCACATAATCTGCATACCATGAGGCATCATCTTCGACACTCAGCAAATATTCTCCGATAAAAGAGTCTCGTACAGGCGTTCAGGACCATTTTGTATCGTAAAGCTCAATTCTCGAGAGATGATCTGCTACTACATTTTCGACCCCTTTCTTGTCTTTGATCTCAATATTGAACTCTTGCAAAAGAAGAATCCAACGAATAAGTCTTGGTTTTGCATCTTTCTTCGCCATCAAATACTTAATAGCGGCGTGATCAGTGTAGACAATCGTCTTAGACCCAACAAGATATGGTCTGAATTTTTCAAAGGCATATACCACGGCTAGCAACTCCTTCTCGGTGGTGGTGTAATTCAACTGAGCATTATCAAGCACCTTGCTCACATAGTAGACTACATGGAGTCTCTTATCAACCCGTTGTCCCAAGACATCTCCAATAGCAAAGTCGCTTGCATCGCACATAAGCTCGAATGGAAGATCCCAATTCGGTGGTTGCACTATGGGTGCCGATATAAGAGCTTTCTTGAGCTTTTCAAATGCCTCTAAACATCCTTTATCAAAGTTGAATTGCACATCATTGCATAGGAGATGAGTTAATGGTTTGGCAATCTTGGAGAAGTCTTTAATAAATCTCCGGTAAAAACCGGCATGCCCTAGAAAACTTCTAACTCCTTTTTGATTTTGCGGCGGTGGTAGTTGCTCAATGACTTGAACATTTGCTTTATCAACTTCGACCCCCCTTTTAGACACCAAATGTCCAAGAACGATTCCCTCTTGAACCATGAAATGGCATTTCTCCCAATTTAGCACCAAATTTGTTTCAATGCACCTAGCAAGAATATGAGAAAGACTAGTTAAACAATCATCAAACGAGGTTCCATGAATAGAGAAATCATCCATGAAAACTTCTATGCATTTCTCAATGTAATCACTAAAAATAGACATCATGCATCGTTGAAAAGTTCCCGGTGCATTGCATAGCCCAAAGGGCATGCGCCTAAACGCAAAAGTTCCATATGGACATGTAAATGTAGTTTTTTCTTGGTCATTCGGCAAAATGGGAATTTGGTAGAATCCGCTATAACCATCTAGGAAACAAAAGTATTCATGTCCCGCAAGTCTCTCAAGCATTTGGTCAATAAATGGAATGGGGAAATGATCTTTCTTGGTTGCCTTATTAAGTTTTCTATAATCGATGCACATCCTCCATCCACTCACGGTTCTTGTAGGGATTAATTCCCCTTTATCGTTTTGCACAACCGTAAGTCCTCCCTTTTTGGGGACGACATGGATGTGGCTTACCCATTCCGAATCCGGAACTGAGTAAATGATGCCCGCGTCTCTCAATTTAGTAATTTCCTTAAAGACAACTTCGCTAAGTTTAGGGTTCAATCTCCTTAGAAGCTCCCTAGAAGATTTTGCATTCTCTTCAAGATTTATCCTATGCATGCATAAAGAAGGGCTAATTCCAGTAATATCATCAATTGAGTAGCCTAGAGCCTTTCTATTAGTCTTCAAAACATGCAATAGTTTGGACGTTTTATGCTCATTCAAAGTTGCACCAACTATAACGGGGTAAGTAGCATTAGACCCAAGAAATTCATACCTGAGATTCGAAGGTAGAGGTTTTAACTCTCCTTCGAATTCCTTACCTCTCGGCACCGGGTCTTCTTTACCTTCATGAGCATCCAATACTTGCTCTCCTTTGGCCAAAGTTAGGTCACACATTTCCTCATTTTCCATGTCCATCAATGAGGTAAAGAGCGTGCTAGACTCATCTAACTTCATGGCTTCACTCTCAAAAGATGTTAGCTCAAAACTTTCACAAGATATATCAAGCAAATTGCATTCAAAAGATGAAGTAGGAGCTCTCATGGCATTTTTCAGAATTTTTTTTAACTTCTCATCCCCTATTTTCAGTTCAATAGACCCTTCGCCACATTTAATGACCGCCTCAACGGTGTTAAGAAAAGGTCTACCAAGGATAACGGGTGTTTCTTGCTCACCGTCCATATCTAGCACATAGAAGTCTACGGGAATGAAGAATTTACCAACTTTAATAGGCACATCCCTAAGAACTCCCCTAGGAATTCTAGAGCTTCTATCGGCTAGTTTCAAAGAAATAGTAGTAGGATGGAGCTCACCCATATCAATTTTCTCAAATAACGAATAGGGAATCAAAGAAATGCTAGCTCCTAAATCACACAATGCTCTATCAATTTCAATTTTTCCTAGGGAGATAGGAATAGAAAACGACCCTTGATCTTGCATCTTTTTAGGCATTCGACTTTGAACAATAGCACTACACTCAATATTAAAGGCTACCATGCTAGATTCTTCAATAACTCTACGATTAGACACAATATCTTTTAAAACTTTGCATAAGTAGGGTTTTGAGTGATTACCTCATGGAATGGAAGAGTGACGTACAACTTCTTCAACATCTCCACAAATCGTTGGAAGTGAGCATCTAACTTGCTTTTGTTGAGCCTTTGAGGGAAGGGGATCATCGACACATATTTCCTCATCAAAATCGGTTCTTCCTCTTTTTTCTCCTCTTCCGTAGGAGCTTGGAGTTCAACTTCAGATTTTTCGTTGGCAACTTCAGCTTCTATCTCCTTGTCATTAGGACTTGATTTTCCTTGAGGAGTAGACAAGACTTTTCCACTCTTTAATGTTATGGCATTGATATGCTCGGTGGAGTTCACATCCGGTTGAGAAGGAAGCTTCCCATATTGCTTCAAAGCTGCGGCTTGTTGAGTCACTTGATTTTCGAGCATTTTGTTATGAGCCATCAATTGCTCCATCTTCTTCTTGTTCTCTTTTTGGGCTTCCATCATTTGTGCCATCATAGCCATCATTGCATTATCTTGAGTGTTGGAAGAAGTTTGCCCTTGTTGATGAGAAGTCCCTTGATCATTCATAGGAGATTTGGCTTGATAAGGCCTTTGATAATTCCCTTGAGAGTATTGAGAGTTTTGGTTGGAATTTTGGCCTTGATTAGAATAAGAATTCTGCCCTTGATTTAGGTTGGAGCCATATCCTTGTCTTTGGTAGTTTCCTTGATAATTGTTTTGCCCTTGAGGCTTAGAAGGAAAACCGGAGTCATTGGACATTCTCCTTTGAGGAGGCTCATAGTTTCTTGTAATAGGACTTGAATTTTGAGCATAATTTCTTTGTTGATTGACATAATGTGCTTCTTCATATCCATCATCATCATCTTCATATTTCCCATCGGGACAAGCTTTCGTAGAGTGCTTAGTACTAGAGCATAGGAAACAAGGTTGTCGGGTCGGATTCTTCTCTTTGTCATTCCTTGGTTTAGACACCTCCAAGGCATTAACCATGCTTATCATACCCTCCATTTTCTTGACCAAATCACCAAATTGGTCTTTGGTCACATAATTCGAAGAATCTTCTCTAGACTTAGCCATTTTCTTGTGATCGACCCCTTGGTATCTATCGGAATTTGTAGCGATCTTGTCTATAACTTTAAATCCTTGGCTCGCCGGTAAATCCATGATTGCACCGCCACTAGCCGTGTCCATTTGGCTCTTGGCCTCTTTGCTCATGCCTAGATAGAAGTATCTCATAAGATCCGCTCTTCGAAAGTTATGGTGAGGGCATTCCCTCAAATAATGCTTGAATCGATCATAGGCTTGATGAAATAGCTCATTATCCCTTTGAGAAAAGGTCAATATAAAATCAGTGAATTTCTTTGTCCTTGACGGTGGAAAGAATTTGGAGAGAAAAGCATTTGCTAGCTCGTTCCAAGTCCTAAAAGATCCCGGCTCTTGGTTTTGCAACCATTCTTTTGCATCTCCATATAACGAAGACGGAAAGAGCTTTAAATACACATACTCCGCGGGCACATCTCTTGGCTTGTACGTACGGCAATATTCTTGGAAGTTAGCTAAATGGGTAGAAGGATTCCCAACTCCGTGGTATTGATCATTGGTCACCATGTGGACTAGAGAGGACTTCACATCGAAGTCAAATGCATCCTCTTCCGGAGGTACTATAACAGAACCAATCCCTTCAAGTGTAGGGGTCATGTAATCCCCGACTGGCCTCTCATCATCCTCATCATCGTATCTATAGTTTCGGTCATTCCGGTTCCTTGGAGGAGCGGGAGGATCTTGTAGAGGACTCTGGTTATCAATGTTGTTCCGTCGAACGGGATTCTCTACCTCATCGTCCATTCTAAATCTGGGTGGTGTATAATGAATTGGATTTAGGAGTGGAGGTGGACGAGGTCTCGGACCTTGGAAAGCAGGAGTAAGAGCAAGAGGCGGATGATTCTTTTGAGGTCTACCTCTCCCTCTCTTAGCGGTTGGGTGAGAAGTATTTGACGTTGAACCTAGCTCTACGTGTTTTTGTCCCCTAAATCTTGTGATCATTCGAATGCCTGCGAGAACAAAGAAAATTCTTAGCAATGAAAGTCAAGAGAAATAAACACAAGTTAAACACAAACCACGCAATAACTATCAAGTAAGAGAAAAGTAGACAAACTAAACTATTTATTAGCACCTAGTTGATTAACCTATCCCCGGCAACGGCGCCATTTGATCGTTCGAAAATATAGCTAAAGTATTCAAATAAATCCAAACACTTATGCTAGTCACGGTAATCAAAACATTTATATTGACTCGGGTGAACCGAGGTCGTACCCAAAGGACAGATGATTAAACCAATAATGCTAACGATTTACTTAGATTGGGACATCACTCGGGCTGATTCATGTGCATATACATAATAAATAACCAGCAGCGTTGATGGTCAGAGAACGACTAGATGGTCAGAGAACGACTAGACAACTGAACTTCAATGTATATCGTATTGTTCATGAGCTCTCCCAAGGATCCGCGTGTGTGTGTGTATTTGCATCTTCTTGTTGATAAGATGAGGGATTTGGCAAATAAGCTTATATCGGCTTTCCTCGTTGCTGTCAGGAGTATATCATCAGTAACTGTGTCGGCAACAGTACATTCATTCAATCTTGATCATTCACTTGATGAGAATTCTGACTATGTTCCGAGAATTTTCTGCAACTAGTCTTAAATATCAACCTGAATATGTAGATTCCAACTAAAGTTGTGGCAATTAATTGTGCGAGAGAAGTGTTGCTTTTGTAACACTTCAACTGCACCGGACGTGTGTCGGCACAAACTGATGCAAAACGGCTTCCAGATTTCCTTTCTCTGTGAATAAGATAACAGATAAGCAATCACATTTAAAAAACATGCAAATAAATAGAGCTTTGATAAAAAAAAAATAGCTGTGTAGCACTCAAAAATAACTAAAGGGTCACTTTAATAATTTCTAGAAGAGGCGGACTGTATTTTTACACATCACCTCTAGCAAGATATGTTTCAATTGATGATAGATCCAGCATTGCAGTCTGGCAATGAACAAACTAGTTTTCAAAGGGTCCCATCATCCATTGCTAGAGTGATGTCCACTATTTAGCTGAACAAGAATCTGTGTCTAATAAGGTTGAAGTTGCTAGTTTCAAATCTTCATCGAACATGACATTAACAGGTAGATTTTATTAAATAATCCTTTCAGATCTCTTAGAAACAGCTGTTACCATCACAGTGAAAACCCCTTGCATTGAGCTGGGCTTGATTATACTTTACACAATGAAATGATGGAATAACATTTGAGATTTATCTTATGCTTGTCAAATAAAAGAAACCAGGAACCATTTACAAAGTGCATCACCACAATAGCCACAGGACAAAGAGAATTATGTGGAATATTTTTTACAGAAGCTACACATACCTCAATATCCCCTTTATCGAGTCCCACAAAGATGAGGAGCGCTTCATCCCTGGCTCAAAGGTCGGATTTTGACCACCGCTTTTACTATTTTTAAAGCTATCTTGTGATCTTCCATAATTGTTTTTGTGTAATGCTTTCATCATAGCTAGCTCCTGCACAAGTGCTCGCTCCTTCTCACTGTCATTGCAAAAGTCACTACTCTGAAGTACCAAGTGGATATATACGACAGAAAAGGGTACAAACCATCAAACCATATGTCACTGTTCAATGAGGAGGCGGACTAACTACACTGTCCGTGAATTTATTATATGCAATGACGATGTTACAGAGTACAGACTGGCCACAGTTATCTAATCATGAACTGATTAATTAATAGAGGTGGCGGTCAAAAGTTTCATGATTAACATTCTGAAAATTGGAATTGTTATTAGCTCAAAATTATCAGAGAGGAAGCACAAAAACCTGATATTTTTCGGGACTAGAACCTTTACAACAAAGTGATGAGCACCACGAACCGATGGCTTCTTCATGTCTGGAACCCCCAGATTTGGCAATTTCACTACATCTCCAGGTTGAGTCCCAGGAGGAATATGTATATCTCTCAAACCTTCCACAGTTTCAACCTGACACAGGATTGAAAGGCTCAAAGAGATATCTAAAATAAAGAAAGTGATTCAACTAGAACACAACAATACCAAACAGATAGGTTCTGATTAGATTTAGTGCTTCATGATGTATTGAAAATGTAAGAAACTACCTGGGCAGCAGATCCTAATATCGCGTCAGTGTAGTCAATAACAACATCAGAATATAGATCAAGACCTTCTCTTCGAACCCCAAGTTTTTCATTCACATGGAAGAATAAATAAAGATCCCCAACTACTCCCCTGCATAATGCATTTGCTGCCATAAGTAAAATATTTTGGAAATCATAACTATGTTTGCATTTGGGTAAGTTTAGTGCATAAACTCTCGACCCAGTTCACTATAATGTCAGGCAATTAAGGATAGGGGAGGCCTCTCCTCCCCATGCGTACATCATAATACACCTCATTTCAGTGACACAAATCAAACAACACAACCCGCTCAATCTTCTCCAAGGAATCGTCACTAGAATACTTTATCGTTTATAACATACTAAAGAATCAAATATGATTTTTCCTAATAAAAAAAGGGGATGTCGAGTATTGAGAACCAAACACATTTTATAAGGTTTGATGGTTTACAAAAATATATTCATCGACTTGTATATCAATTGTAATAATCTATATGAGGCACTTAATCATATGAGGCTCTTTTCATTGATTAGATTATGTATATCACATTTAAGTAGAATATTTTGTATCTTGTGACTTGTTCTACATAAATGGATGTATCTCTGAACAACTGAAATCATCCTTTATAGCCACATACTTTTCTGTAGTAGTTTAGTAACCTATGATTGAACTCCTAAAGCTAGTCATCCAAAAGCAAGTTCATTTCCTCTTTCTCTTGCTTACCTTCTTTTTCTAAAATGCTTCAATCTTATAAACGAACACCGACATACTACAGATGAGTATAGCATGCTCCAGAAGTGAAAATGTTTACCTAACCAGTGTTCAGTATTCGTATGGTTCACACTTAGGTGGAGATGAGCAGAATAAACATAAATGTGCCTTTTCTAGTCAGCTATATCTTCAAGATTAACAAATGACAAAGGAAAAGGTCATGATAGCTCCAAAATGATACAACAGTCACTGGTGGCATGTGTAAATCATCAACAATAATCATGGTTGTCACGGCGCTCGACTAATCGCGATTAATCGCGACTAATCGTTCAAGTCGTTTTTCGTCGAGCGACTAGGTATCTCGCCTTAGTGTTTTGGGGAAAGTCGACCGACTTGACGAGTTTAGCAACGACTAGTCGCTCAAATTAGGCGTTATGGGCTCGACTAGTCGCTCAAATTAGGCCAATAAGGAAAAACAAGCTAGGTCGGAAATTTGTTTTAGGGTTTTTAGGGTTCTCGGGACAGAATGGAAGATGATGATGAATAGTGTAATTTGTTTTATTTATATAAAATATTAGTCTTTAAGTTTTAAATGTTACATTTGTACCCCCAATTATTATAACATCTTTTCATATTGCACCAAAATCACCCAAATAAATGAAATTTTTTATTTAAACAATAAAAATATGCATGTTTAAAAAATATATTTTGCATTTTTTACTCTATAACAAAAGAAACTTATTTTTGATTGTACATTTTCTAAATTTCGTATTATTTTTCTCATTTTATACATAATCGCCTCTTTTATCATATATGAAATGTATATGTCGACTAGTCACGACTAATCACGACTAGTCGACTAGTGAGAATCCTATCGACTCGACTCGACTTGTCGCCGTGACAACCTTGACAATAATACTACCAAAATAGTTCCCCCCAAAGTAAGATGTTAGCTCAGCAATTTGGTCAGCAACCACACCTTTTTTTGTCATAATTTCCCTCTCCTTTCACCTTCAGCGATGCTCCATCACTAACGCCAGGGGGAATGGTCAATCTGATACTGTGATTTGATCTCACGTTACCAGTCCCGGTACAGTTCAAGCATTTTTCAGTGATAATCTTTCCAATGCCTCCGCATCTTGGGCAAGTTGAAACCTAACATAAACACATCAGAGCATTTGAATATTCAGTGTTTACTTATGAAGTGTAGATCATGTACATATCTTATTTAAATATTTGGCTGATCATATATACATAGGGGTGCTGAAATGGATCTTTCATTTTTATGAGTCCAAAATGTTCTCCATTTTATGGATTATAAAGAATCAACGTGGAAAGGCACTTAAACTGGAATCAGGCCTATCGTCATTATCAGTGGGAGGGTAGAGTTTCATTAATCTTTATTGACAGATCAAATTCACATGGAATGATAAATCAGTATTATTATTTCATAAAAACAGAGGTTGATCGTCTTTAAGAAGGTGAAATTTCATACCACCATCTACCTGAGACATAACCCCGAAAGGCGTTTTCTGTGTCATCATCACTGCTCCTCTACCTCCACATTCATGACACGATTTTATACAGTCGCTGGACTTTGCACCAGTTCCATTACAGGCATCACATGACTCTAGTGCAGAAACTTCTATCACCTTTTCTCCTCCAAAAACAGATTCTTCAAAACTCAGGTGCATGTCATACCTACCATTATGGATGAAAAAACAAAGCATGAAGAAGGCATGTCTGATAAACAACACAAATAAGGAACTAATTATCTAGAATTCAAAACACGGACGAGGACCAAAAATTTCACAATTTCTATGAAATGTTGATTTCCTTCCCAAATGACATATGAAAAAAGTCAAACATGCGACATTAAACCTTCAAATCCAACCTCGTTCTAAGCAATATCAATAGAAATGTAAAACGACATGAATACCACATTTCGAGAAGTAAATAAAATATACCGAATGTTGAGATTGCTCCCATCTCCAGGTTCAACTCTTTCGCCAAAAAACATATTTGCCTCACCAAAAAATGAATTAAATGTGTCAAAAGGATCCTCCTAGAGAGCCAAAGGAACTGTGTAAGATGAAAACTGATTACAAGAGGAAGAGAGTCAGTATGCATGCATGACTCTAAATCAAATTGAAATATTTTCAATAAGATGATAACACAACCCTGGAATTACTACACAAATGTCTAATATGAGTATGACTTACCCCTTGTGAACCCCCAAATGGCCTCTCAAATTCTCCATGCAAACCTGCCTCACCAAATTGGTCATATAAAGATCTTTTCTCATCATCTGATAAAACCTACAGATAACTTTGTTAACAAACAGATCAACAAAAATAACAAGGGGTCCAAATATAAATGTATTCAATTGTGGATTTTCAATACAGCAAAAGCTTTGATGAGACTAAGCACTCAACAAATACATGGATGGGTACACATGTGCACTAGTTTATATCTCAGGGTTGACTTTCCACATAAAACTATAATACCTCATAAGCTGCACTTATCTCTTTAAACTTCTCTTCAGCTCCAGGCTTCTTGCTTGAATCCGGATGATACTGATTTAACATATTCATACAAATAGAAATTGCATGTAAGTTAAAAAATGACACAGAAGAATAAAAAATCATCAGCGAACTATCTAACATACTTCAATTTAGAAAGCAGATAAGCTCAAAATGCAAAAGAAAAAATTGCACATTCAGATTGTTCCGGGCAACCAATCGAAAATTGGTGAAATTTCTCAGAGGAACGTAGACGATGCGAACCTGGCGGGCAAGCTTACGGTATGAGCTTTTGATTTCCTGCAATGTGGCATTCCTCTTTACATTCAGCGTCGCGTAGTAATCCGACTTGGCAGCCCTAATTCCTGTAAGCCTCTTTCGCCCGAAATTGATAGTGGGACGACTTGGTATTCCAGAAGCTCCGAGTCCATACCAGTCTTTGGACGTCTTGACGTTGATTTGCAAAAATGGTGACGCGAGGACCGTCATGGCTTACGGAGAGGACGGTGGATGGGCCGATTAGGGTTTTAAAAGGGTTTTTTTTAATGTTTAAGGGTTTGGGGCTGGACAAGGAAGCTGTTTCTGCACCCGTTGAAATTAGGGGTGGTCAAAAACCGCTCAGAATTATAAAACTGTGCGCATCATACCATAAATTTGTGTTTGGTTAACCGTATGGTTTTAGATAAAAATTAATTTGTTAAAAATTACACCGCAACCGAATATAGCGGTGCGGAAGTGATTCTCTATCTCAAATCCGTTTCAAACCGCAACGCACCACATATATAATTAAATAATTAGAAATTCAAAAGTTATTATAAAAAAATTATTTTAAGGCCAAAGCCAATTTAAAATTTAGTCGTGATTGATTTCTATTGTTTCTCGTTAGTTGTTCCGCCGTTTCTCTTTCTCATTCGTTCTTCGTCACAGTTGCACATCAAATCTTCATTTTCCCCAAGCTGCCAAGCCACGACAGTCTCGATCGTTATCGTTTGCTCTTATTTTCGTTCTTAAATTATGGAATCCGTAAGTTTTTTAGTTCAAAAATTAAATAGTTTTTGGTGGACTCTTATGTAGATATTGTTGTTTAGGATTTTGATAATCCTCTATTTTAGGTTACTTTCTGATATTCATGGTTTGTTATTTATTGTTGTTGGTTACTTAAGTTAGACATTCGTCTCTTTGCTGAATTTCAACATTGTGTTGACTGTTGACTCCAAACTCTGCTTTCAATCTCTTCAAGTTTTGGCTTTAATTTATCTTTATAAAAAATGAAGTCTCTACTCTCTACTGTGCAACTTCAATTTTTTCAATTTTTTTGTTTTGAAAATCGGTTATTGAACCAATCCGCATAAAGTGGTGCACCACATATTTGGTTTTAGTTTTTCAGGTGCGATTTGCGGTTTATAAAATTTACAAACCAGTTAATGTGGTGCTTTACTCTTAAATCGCACCAAACCGCACCACTCCCACCCCTACTAAGAAAAATTAATAGTGATTAGGAAGGCATGTTTTCATAAAATAAAAAAATTATTTTGCACAAATGCGAGTGGCATTAAGATGAGTTGTGCTTCTTGCTTATAAAAAAAAAGTGAAACTTAACTGTACTAAATTTTACTAAACTTTATTAAACTCAAGCTGGAAAAAAACAAACCAAATAGCTAGAAGTTCAAAATCTAAATTATCTAGTCATTTATCAGCACTCACTGTAAGTAATTTCAAGTCATTTATCATCGCTTACTGTAGCTCGTATCCAAACAAGTTTAAGAGATGATCAAAGCAATTAATACCGAGATCATAAAATAATTAAAATATGTAACTTGTTCAACATGATTTGTAGTCATATTCGTGTTTCATTGATTCATATGAGTGCAAGCAAGTCAAATACTTTCATTTCAAAAAGGATGTGCTTGTGTCCGAATAGTTGTGGAAACACACTTTGATAGACTATAAATACGATCACACTTGGGTATTGTCATTTTGAGCTAAAATTAACTGAAGTTGTATTGAACTGTACTGAACTTAATTTAACTATATTGATTGTACTAAACTGAAACTGAAAATAAATTGAATACCTGAAAACTCAATGCATGAATTATTAAGTCAAATATTAGCGCTCACGTACCATACATAATTTCAAGTCATTTACCACCACTTATCATAAGTCGTATGCAAGCAAGTTCAAGAGATGATTTAACAATTAATACTGAGAACATAAAATAATCAAAATATGAAACTCGTTTGACATGATTTGCAGTCCTTTTCATGTTTTATTGATTCGTATTGAAAGTACAATACTTCCATTTCAAAACGGATGCAATAGTGAGGAGAGAAATATGGAAACGCACTTGATATATCATAAATGCGATCACACTTAGGTGTTGTTCTTTTGAGCTTAAATTTATTGAAATTGTATTAAACTGTACTGAAAATAAATTGAATAAATGAAAGCTTAATGCCTAAACTATCAAGCCATTTACCAGCACTTGACATAACTTATTTCAAATCATTTACCATCACTTACCATAACTTGTATCCAAGCAAGTTAAAAAGATAATCTAAACAATTGATACTCAATTCATAAAATAATCAAAATATGAAATGTTCGTGTTTTTTGCTTGCTCGACATGGTTCGTAATTGACGTGTAGTATTTTGAGCGTCAAAAATAATTTATAATGCGGGTACGTACCGGATCGTCCAAGGGAGCAATTGTAAACTTATACACTATGTAAGGTTATGCTTTTATTTATCCTAGTCCGAAACGAGTGATTGTTTTGGTTTTGAAATCTAATCAATCTAATTATGAAAGAAAGTAAGAAATGGTTTTAACGGATTTTCGAGAAGTATTTCGGGGAACTACTTCACTTACCCAACATTAGAATCAAGTTTATTAACTAGCATGCAAGGATTTGCTTATATTGATTGGAAAATAGCCGCACAATCCAAGTAAGAACCTCACCCTTTCGGTGCTTTTGGTTCGAATTGGAATTGTACCTTAAACTATGAACCTCACCCTTTCGGCGCTATTGGTTCGAAGCAAGTAACTCGCTGATATTTATCAACTCTCGTTGTGTAAATATGGGGAGTCCTTATCTTAATCCTAGCCTTTCCCGTTACAATTTCAGGCCACTCTCGTAGTCACTGAGTTCGTAACGTGCATTTTACTTAATAGTCGGACATTTAGCCTCACCCTTTCGGCGCTATTGCCTTAACGTCTCAAGACAATGCACTTAGACATTTTCTCAAACACCTAGTATGCATCGCTGGGGTTTAAGCGCTAAGTAAAATACAAATCATATAAACAATCCAAATCATGCAACGGTTAATATATTAAACGACTCATAATCAAGTAAGATTTGTAGGACCCCAAAATATGGGTCACTACTCACCATCCATCGTCATGGAAATACAAGTCATGTTTTATTCGAAACGTAAATTACAAAGAGACAAAGGAATTACTACACCCCTTCGAATTGATGTCGATAATCCCTTATAGCTTAATCTTCGATCCGATCAAAATCCTCGTGTTTTTGTGTTCCCTTCTCTCTTTTCCGTCATCTCCAAGTGTTGGTCTGTATAATGTGTGAGTGGATGTGTCGAATATGGTTTGCGGCTGTAAATCCTTTCTTTTTGTTTAATTTTGCATTTTTCCAAAATTTTCAAAAACCCTAGCCTAAATTACGTTTTTGGCCCATTTGGTCGTCTGACATGTGTCGCCTGTGTCACCAGTGTCAACTATTAGGTGACACGAGAAAAACCAGAGAGCTGAAAGTGTCTGTTCAGTGTCACCAGTGTCACTTAAATAGGCGACACGGGTAATACTGGCGCATAGTGAGATAGGACCTTTGGCTCCTATTTGGACCCCTTTAACAACTGAATCAACTCTTGGTCCAACCTACAAAGTTGTAGCCCTTCATCTCAGCTTTCCAACAAGCGAAAAATAAATATAATTGGAAACCGTATGAACTCTGGGCATGCGCGACAAGTATGGATGTCAATCCGCCTATTTTTGAACTGTTTTTGTCCAAATTCCCACAAAACACTTTATTTCGCCCTGAATTCGTTTTTCACCTAAAAAGCATCAAAACAAAAAGTCAGAGCTCTTATAAATAAGGCGGATGATCGAAATCGACTAAATGTGGAGCATAAATATAGTACAAATTTATGCTCATCAGTAATCATATTCATGTTTCATCGACATATATCGAGTGCGACAAAGTCAAATACTTTCATTTTAAAACGGATGCAGTAGTATCTCAAGAAATGTGGAAACAAACTTGATGGAACATAAATATGATCACACTAATATACCTTAAATTAAAAAGTGCTTATAAAGAAATTTTGAATAAATGTGTAGAACTTATACTGAATTTAAATTGAGCAGAAAATCAGAAAATGAAACTGAATTGAACTGTAATATTTGAATTTACCACTGGCTTTTAAAAAAAGTTATATAAAGCATCAAAATTATTTTTTGGTGTGTGAGAGTTTTCTAGGGCTGGGTTCGGTCAAAAAACCGAACCGAACCGACAAAACCGAAACCGAACCGATTTGTCGGTTTAGTGAAAATAGAAACCGAAAACCGAACCGACTTTTCGGTAAACCGACATTCGGTAAACCGACATGATCGGTTCGGTTCGATTTCGGTTCGGTTTTTATTTTTTATTTTTTCCTGTGGCAGATTTTCACTTTCAGTACCCTGTTAAGTGTTAACTTACAAAATAAAAAAAGAGTCATTTCAGTTTTCTGTTTTCATACAGACACTGAGACACAAACAGAGGAAAAACTGGATACAAAAAGCATTAAAATGGAACAACAAGTTTGAGAAGATAGCATATTTAGGTTGAACTTCGAACTTCATGAAAAGCTTTAGATCTTCATCTTCATGACTCGAAATTCAGTGCTGCAATCCTGACAAATTGCCACGCAAAGCATTAGCATTAGCATAGAGATACAACCAGAACCAGATTAAGGAAGGCCGACAAATAAAGATAAACATACACAACCAGTTTTCCGCATCAACTACACAACCAGTTTTCCCATTTCTGCATCAACTACACAAGTAGTTTTCCCTTTTCCGCATAAAAATTCCGCATAAACATTAAACACACTAGTTTTCCGCATCAACTACACAATAAAAAATAAACATACACAACCTTGAACAATAAACTAAAGCAACTCAGTTTTCCAGCAACATATGGCATCAAGAAGGGAAATAAAATGGGAAATAAAATGGCAGTTTTATTCAGCAACATACACAACCTTGAACATACACATCCAGCAACATAATTCAGCAACAATAAATTCCGCATAAAAATTCAACACACTAAACAATAAACATACACATCCAGTTTTCCGCATCAACTACACAAAAGCAACTCAGTTATCAGTTATGGCATCAAGAAGGGAAATAAAATGGCAGTTTGAGGTTGCTATGCATTCATATGTAAAACTAAAAACAAACAACCAGTTCAAGTAAAAACAAACAACCTAACATCATCCCTTCTCTCGCTCCAGCAGGACAAGTTTCTCCCCTGCACAAACAGAAACCCATTTAGGCATAACAGCCTCGAATTTCATGAAATCATACACACCCAAACTAGATAAAACAGCCTCAGCAATCACGCAATTAATTCAGTTCAGAAGCATAGATACAGACAAGCATAATAAGTTGCATACCAATGATCCCAACCCGGCCTGCCGAGCTCATTTGCTAGCACCTCTAATAACACCTCTACCTCTACCCCGACTTCTGCCTCTAACATTTGTTGTAGACACATCAGCCATTGTTGATGGTCTTGGAGGAGGAAGGGGAGGCAAACTCATTGCTGAAGTATGACTCATTGAGGTACTACTCATTGATGAAGTACTTGCAACCGAAGAAGGTGTAGGAGGAAATGTAGGCAATTGAGTATAGTTCACATCTACAAAAAAAAGGAAAACATTAGTAGAATTTAGAAACATAAAAATTAAAATGAATAACAACTAACATATATAAAAACTCATATATATAAAATAATGCATTACTTACTTATTTCAATTTCTTCAAGTTCCTTGTACATTTCGAACTCCTCATCCGTTGGCTCCTTGTAAAAATCAAATTCTGCAGCCCTAAGCCAATCACTAGTGCAAACTAGTGCCTCAACCATGAGTGGAGTCAAAGAAGCTCTAAACGGATCAACAACCCTCTTGCCCAAGCTAAATGCCGCCTCACTAGCAACGGTGGAAGATGGTATTGCAAAAATATCCTTGGCAATCTTTGCAACGATTGGATATTTAAATTCATTTACCTTCCACCATTCCATTAGGTTGAACTCTTTGTTCAAAGCGGCCTCGGGAGCATCGGCAAAGTATGAATCCAAGTCATTAGTTATCTCATCGGTTTGCATAGCATGCCTTTGCCTATCAAGTTGTCTCAACAAATCATTAGCACAATCATCATCATCATCATCAATGATGGCCACACTGCCAAAAGGTTGGGTAGGACCTAATCCACCTCCTTTGTAGGCTTTATGTAAATCTTGCAAGCTTGCTTTCACCATGCTAATAACACCTTCAACTTCGGTCCTTGATTGACCAAGACTAGACAAAGTCATATCAAGCATTGAAAGTTTGAATCTTGGGTCAAGTACATTGGCAATAAACACGATCAAGTTTATTTTATGGCCATTTCCTCCTCCACTGCCTTGTCCCCAATACTTGTCAAACTTTATCTTCATTGATTTAGCCACCTTCATCAAAATGGGATTATTCGAATCACGCATCTTCTTCTCAATAAGTTGTTGCAATGCCACCATTTCATTGAATATCAAATTTGAAGTTGGAGTTTTACTTGCACTAAGCTTTATGGTAGAATCATAAAACCTCTTAAGAAAAAGAGTAAAAGCTTGTGCATCCAACCAATCTTCCTCCATTGGTGGCCCCATCCTTTTGACAAACTCCCCATCCTTCTTAACCTCTTCATTAAAGTAAGCTCGAAAATTCACATCTTCATCATTCATCCTACTGAACACCACCTTATACTTGAATGCACCTTCAAGCATTTTATAAGTTGAATTCCATCTTGTAGGCACGTCCATGGGAATGTTTGACATGCTATCCATATTCTCCAAGATAGCTACATTTCTAAATGCATCTAACCTTGCCGATGAAGAGTGAATGTACTTGACACAATTCCGAATACCCTCAATTGCCTTCTCTAGTTCACTCAATCCATCCTTCACAATTAGATTGAGGATGTGACAAGCACATCTCAAATGCAAGTACTCCCCACTAAGTACTAGATTTCCTTGTCTTTCAAGCTTCTTCTTCATATGTGCAACCGCCCCTTCATTTGCCGAAGCATTATCAACGGTAATGCTAAACACTTTCTCAACTCCCCAATCACGTAGACAACGCTCAAGGCACATGCCTATGTCTTCACCTTTGTGACTTGTGATTTTAGTGAAGTTGATGATCCTCTTATGCAAGTTCCAAGAATCATCTACAAAATGGGCGGTGATCACCATATAGTTGATGTTTTGGATAGATGTCCAAGTATCCGTTGTGATACTTACCCTCTTATCACATATTACCGACTTTATTATGCCCTTCTCAAGCATGTACAAGTCCCAAACTCCACGAGCAACCTTTTTTCTATCAGGGATCTTAAACCTCGGTTGAAGCCCATGAAGTAAGTTCACAAAACCTACCCCTTCAACCGCCCTAAATGGTTGCTCATCTCTTATGACGAACTCCACGGTCAACAACTCACATTTTTTTTGATTAAAAACATGTGGGACTAAAGCTCCACCCATGGTCACATTATTCAAGGTTGGTTGAGTAGATTTAGCTCCATCTCCTTCATAAAAAGGGCTACCTACACATTTTCTCAAGTGATTGAGCAACCCTCTTGTCCCATTTCTTTTAGAATGAGCCGGCATCTCCAATTTGCAATAGTTACATATCCCGATAACATCTACTATTTCGCCTTCTCTATTTTTCTTTTCTTTTTTCAGACAATGATCCCATGCCGGTGAAGCTTTCTTCCTCTTCCTACCTCCTCCCGTCCCTATGGTCACCTCCTCCTCGCCACCCTCCTCACCGCCATCCTCACCACCCACTACACCATCATGATCACCCTCACCACCTTCCGCAATCTCCGCATCTACAAAATCCTCTGCCCAATTTTCACGAGACTCATAGTCATGCGCTCATACTCCTTGGTCCATCTTTATTTATATACTGCAATTGTAAAAAAAAATACATAAGATTCAGCTTCATCATTTCATTGAGCGGAGAATACATCAGATCAGATTCAGCTTCAGCTTCAAATTCAAAATATGGACAAAAGCGATCCTCAGCGTCATCACCAAATCATACCTAGGGTTTAATAATTGAAAAATGAAATTGAACTTCAATTCACCCGATCGGAAACTGAAAAATGAAATTGAAAAAGAAGACAAAACCTGAATCGAAGTCGTTGAGTTTAAGTGCGGTAGAAATCGAACGAATACTGGAACGTAGCTCGGAGGGATGGTTGAAGCGCCGGCCGCGGCAGTGGATGATTGAAGAACGAAGAAGCCAGAAGGATGCGGCTGTTTTTTTTGGTTCGTGACAGCCTTACGCGTTTTTAGGGCTGGGATCGGTATGATTAACCGAATTGAAATGCATAAATCGGTTTCGGTTCGGTAAACCGAAATTCTCAAACTTCCAACCGATCCCGAACCGATATATATCGGTTCGGTATGATAAACCGAAATTCGGTTCGGTTGAATATTCGGTTCGGTAATATTCGGTTCGGTTCGGTTTTTCGGTACAAAAACCCAGCCCTAGAGTTTTCTTTTGTAATTGTTATCCATGAGTGATTACATTGTGCTCATCAGGAACAAAACATAGCATCCAGAGCTGATTGTCACGGCCCAATCTTTTGAAGTTGACTTATCCCAAAGAAGGAGTTGTGTTGGACCAAGACATGCCCAAATGACTAAGTGTTGAAACCCAACACTTGACCCAACCAAAAGAGCCCACAAAGGAGAGGAGGTTTACCAAGGTTCTAGAGAACTCCGGAAGAGTGAAGAAGAACCTTAGAAGAGTAGAGAACCTTTTGGAAGCCCTAGATTTGTATAGAAAATTCTTGAGGGCATATCTTAACCGTAGATTAGGATTAATCCCCATCGTCGATTGAGGAGGTGGAAGTGTATATAAATGAGGAAGACCCACTCCTCCAAACCATCCAAGAATTCTCAAACACTTGTAATACACTTGTAATATTCTCTTGTGATCAATACAAGTTCTCTTCTCCAAGAGTCTTGTACTTCCTTTTCGTTCTAGCCAATGAGTTGCGACTTTAGGAGGCTGACTTAGCATCGAAGTGTTAAGGCCGCACATGTTTTCAGGTTCGCGAAATTTAGCACGTGACAGTTGGTATCAGAGCCGAGGTTCTACGCCAAAGTTCTGTCCGAGATAATGGCACGGGGTCAATCCAAGGGCGCGCAAATCAACAGAGATGATGTTCCATTGGGATCATCACAAGACACGTCAGTGCAGGAGGTTGCTCGCGATACCTCTATGCCCCCGACTCATAGGGAGAGATCGAGGGACTTGATAGCCGTTCTTGACTCACGGCTTACCCACTTAGGGGAAAAGGCGGGGGAGATGGGTGACCAATTGGAGGATCTGGAAACCAAGGTGGATACGCTAGGCGTAAGGGTCGATCGCCTGGAGGAAGAGGTTCCATCTATCCATGAGTCGTTGATGTTGGTGCTATCATCAATGGAGGCAAAGATGCGAGAGGAGTTCAGGGGTGAACTCACCAAGCAACACATGGCCCATGAAAAGGAGCTCAACATCGCACAGGTACGTGTCGAAGAGCTTATGGGAGAAATCGCGTTAATGCGTGAAGCCCATGAAAAGGAGATCAATGGCGTTCTTTCACGCATGGAGGAGATGCGTGAAGAACTAAGCCATGGTGCATCATTGGGTACTGTGACTCGAACAATGGAGGTTAGACCAATTGATGCACCGAAACCTAAGAGCTTTGGAGGGTCGCGTAACGCGCGAGACATCGACAACTTCTAATGGGGGCTAGAACAATACTTTGAGGCAACCGGGGTTGCGGAGGAGTCGACCAAGATAAAGACGGCAGCCCTATACCTCACGGACACCGCCATGCTATGGTGGAGAAGAAGGCGAGGCGACATTGAGAAAGGTACGTGCACCATCAACACCTTTGCCGATTTTACTAAGGATCTTAAACGTTAATTTTACCCGGAGGATGCCGAAGAGGAGGCATGGTCACGACTCTGGAATCTCAAGCATAGAGGATCAATCCGTGACTATGTCAAGGAATTCACGACCTTAATACTTGAGATCCCGGACTTATCGGACAAAGAGTCTCTACGATACTTCAAGGATGGTCTCCAATCTTGGGCCAAGACCGAATTGAAGCGTCGTGGAGTACAAGACCTCACGTCCGCAATTGCTACGGTCGAGAGTCTTACTGACTACATGAACGCTAGGGAGGTTGTGACCAGGCCAAAGGAGAAGAAGGGATACCCTGCCAAAAGTGGGGGAGAAAAGACTCCGCGCATGGAAGCACAATATGGCAATACCTTATCCCGACCCAAGGATAAGGGTAAGACAAAAGAAGGCAAACGGAGCTTGAGTAAACCCAACTACAATAAGTGCTTCTTATGCGACGGTCCTCATTGGGCTAAGGACTGTCCGCAGAAGAAAGCAGTTAGTGCAATCTTCGCAAGCCACCAGGGGACATCGGATAATGGAGATGATGGGGCACGCATGGGGTCTATACGATTACTCAATGCAATCCACTTGACGCCCAAAGTCCAAGCAAAGGGCCTACTCTTCGTCGACATTGCTCTAGGAGGAAAAAACACCTTAGCAATGCTCGACAAGGGAGAACCTCACAAATTTATTTCTACCGAGGAGGCGCTGCGACTTGGAATTAAAGGAAGCAATGGAGGGGGGGCTCCATCAAGACCGTCAACTCGCCCGCCAGACCAATTCATGGCATCGCCAGAGGAGTCGAGACCCGTGTGGGGACATGGGAAGGGAGACTCGACTTTACCATTGTGCCAATGGATGACTTTAAAGTCGTCCTAGGGTTGGAGTTCCATAACCAGGTGAAGGCGTTTACGGTGCCATTCAATAATACTATATGCATCTTGGACGGTAAGAAGGCATGCGTCGTGCCGACAACGAGGAGTAACCCAAGTAATATGAAGATATTGTCGGCCATACAGTTCAAGAAAGGCGTTCGGAGAGACGAGGAAAGCTACCTAGCCATCCTCAAGAAGTACGACGATGAGGTGATAGCTGGCCAAGTTGACATGCCCAAAGAGGTAGCCGCAATCCTCGAGGAGTTCAAAGATGTGTTACCAAACGAACTCCCCAAGAAGCTGCCGCCAAGGAGAGAAGTGGACCACGCAATCGAGTTAGAGCCGGGAACCAAACCACCTCCAATGGGCGTATATCGCATGGCACCTCCGGAGTTGGCAGAACTAAGGAGGCAGCTCAAGGAACTATTAGATGCAGGATTTATCCGGCCTTCTAAGGCCCCATTTGGCGCCTCGGTACTCTTTCAGAATAAGAAGGACGGTTCACTAAGGATGTGCATCGACTATCGGACACTCAACAAGGTCACCATACAGAACAAGTACCCAATCCCTCTCATCGCCGACTTGTTCGATCAACTGGGACATGCTTGCTACTTCACCAAGTTGGACTTGCGTTCAGGGTACTATCAAGTGCGCATAGCCGAGGGAGATGAACCAAAGGCCGCCTGCATAACAAGGTACGGGTCCTACGAATTTCTTGTTTTGCCTTTTGGTTTAACAAATGCACCGACAACGTTCTGCACCTTGATGAACAAGGTGTTCCAACCCTACTTGGATCGATTTGTGGTCGTCTACCTTGACGACATAGTGGTGTATAGCCAAACCTTGGAAGAGCACTTACAACACTTGCGGGAAGTGTTCAAGGTTCTAAAGGAGAACGAGCTATACGTGAAGAGGGAAATGTGCTCCTTTGCCAAATCGGAGGTGTTGTTCTTGGGGCACAAGATTCGCGATGGTAAACTTATGATGGAGGATTGTAAGGTGCATGCCATCCAAAATTGGGAGCCGCCTACCAGGGTACCTGAGTTACGATCATTCCTTGGACTGGTGATCTACTATCGTCGATTCATCAAGAGCTACTCGGCAAGGGCAGTGCCACTTATGGACCCTCTTAAGAAGACTAAGGCCTGAAAGTGGACAAAGGAGTGTCAAGACGCCTTTGACGACTTGAAGAAGGCCATATGCGAAGCGCCAGTGTTGAGACTTCCCGACCACACAAAGCCATACGAGTTGCACACAGATGCATCGGATTTTGAAATTGGAGGCGTACTAATGCAAGAGGGACATCCGATAGCATATGAAAGTCGGAAGCTCAACGACACTGAATGGCGCTACACCGTACAAGAGAAGGAGATGACTGCGATCATACATTGCCTAAGGGTGTGGCGACACTACATGTTGGGGACTAAGTGCCTAATCTTGACGAACAACGTGGCGACTAGCTACTTCCAGACTCAAAATAAGTTAAGTCCCAAGCAAGCTCGATGGCAGGACTTCCTGGCCGAGTTTGATTACATCATGGAGTATAAGCCAGGGAAGACAAACGTGGTCGCCGATGCCCTAAGCCGCAAAGCAGAGTTAGCAAGTATTTCCCAAGTCACCAGCTCATTGATGGAGAAGATTAAGGAGGGACTCAAGGCCGATGGATAAGCTCAAACTATCATGACCTTGATAAATGATGGGAAGACTAGGCGATTTTGGCTAGAAGATGGGCTAATCTACACCAAAGGTCGCCGCGTCTTCGTACCTCGGTGGGGCAACTTAAGGAGGGAACTCATCAAGGAGTGCCACGATTCCTTGTGGACTGGCCATCTAGGATTCAGACGCACACTTGCCCTGTTGAAGTCTGTCTACTATTGGCCAAGGATGCGCGTAGGGGTTGAAGAGTATGTGAGGACTTGTCTTGTTTGTTAACAAGATAAGACGGTGCAACATCAACCGGAAGGCTTGCTAAACCCCTCGCCCATCCCAGAGAAACCATTTGAGAGCGTCTCAATGGACTTCATCATCTGCCTACCTAAGTCCGAGGGATTTGGAAGTATAATCGTCATGGTGGACAGGTTCAACAAGTACGCAACCTTCATGGCCGCATCATCGGAATGCACAGCTGAAGAGACGGCGAGGCTCTTCCTAACCAATGTGGTCAAGTTGTGGGGAGTCCCGAAGAGCATCGTTAGTGACCGAGACCCGCGGTTCACTGGAAGATTTTGGACGGAGTTATTCAAGATGCTGGGGACAGACTTGAACTTCTCAATGAGCTTCCATCCACAAAGCAACGGACAGACTGAGAGGTTCAACGCTCTTCTAGAGCTATACTTGAGGCACTACGTGAGTGCCAATCAAAGGACTGGGCGAAGCTATTGGATGTGGCGCAGTTCTCCTTCAACTTACAACAAAGCGAGGCCACAAACAAGAGTCCTTTTGAAATTATATTGGGACAGCAGCCGAATACACCGCTTTCTCTCGCAGCACGCTACGAAGGAGCAAGTCCAGCGGCGTTCAAGTTTGCCAAGGCGTGGCACGAGCAAGCAGAGTTAGCTCGCGCGGCACTGCACAAGGCTGCTTCGAAAATGAATAAATGGGCGGACAAAAAGAGACTGGACATGGAGTTCAAGGAGGGAGACCTTGTGACACGCGTATTTTTAACCCTTTATAGTTGTCAACGTATTAGTTTTATGGGTCAAATTGTAGTCAAACAATATTTATAAACCTTGGTAAGCCAAGGGTCGATCCTAGGAGCAGTGCGTGCGAGTACTAGCTAACAAGTGACCTATTTAGCTATTCCGATTAAAAGAGTTTTTGAAAGAGGTTTGTTGTCACGAAAAATAACAGAAAGTAAAAGGTTGTGTTTTTATCAGAGAGAGAAATCCCAGAATCCATACTTCACCCGTGCTAACCCCACTAATCATGCAATCATGTCACGTTAATTATTCATGCTATCGAATATGGAATGTAACCGAAATAACACTAGACAAGCCGCCCATCCACGGATCATTGTCTAGATTAATCTCAATCGTTGAACGCCGCCCATCCACGGATTATCAACGATCTCGACTTATTAAACTAAAGGTTTTCCTATTAAATCATGTAAACATGACCTAATATCAATTTCATGTATTCCGATTAATACCTAGGACCCATCCATCTTTCGGTAATTAATCTAAGTACGTTCTACCAATGCAAACATACCCTTTGATGTAAATACATGCATAGAACGATAAAATTAAGCATACAATGAAATTGAATATTCGAATCGCATAAATAACAACTTTAATTGATCACATGAGAGTTAGGGTTACATAGCACGGGATCCGTAGGATCCCAGAATGAGAGGACTACTCACTATTCATGGTGATTAAACCAAAAATAATGCAATAAAGAGAAAAGGGCGAGGAAACCGTAATGACGCGGGTGCTCGAATAATCTCTCGTGATGAAAACTCTGTCTTCTCTCCCAAGTTAGGGTTTCTTCTCCAAAATATCAACAACTTAATTCGTTCTGATTTTCTCTCTTATATACCTTTCCAAAAGGCCAAAAAGCCCAAAAACTGCTCTATTGACAAAAAGAATCAGAACTTGCCAAAAACGGATTTGGAAGAAAAGCAGCAACTTCGGATGGATTTATCATGGTTTTAACGTCCGAATTGGATCTTGGCGTAAACTGCAAAGTTGTAGCCCTTTGAATTATCTTTCCAACAAGCTTTGAATCAACCAATTTGGACACCGTATGAGATCTCTGCGTGCAAAATACTTCGACGGGGTCGTTACACCCGTTACAGCTGGGTGTAACTGCTGTAACGGCCTGAGCCCAAATCTCTGTCTTTTGCCTTTTTGGAGGTCTAAACCTTCTAATCTGCTCTTTGTGTCAACTACAAAGTTGTAGGGAATTGAATTAGCTTTCCGACAAGCTACATTTCGACTCATATGGACACCGAATGAGCCCTGGGCATGCAAAATACGTTGCAAAGGTCTGTCTGCCCTGTTTTGTCTTGTTTTTGCCCAAATCTGCACCGATTGCTTTGCTTTACTTCGGGTCAATCCAAAAATATTAGATATATGATATATGACCTGAAACACTAGAAAAGAGATCAAATGACAATAAAATATCAGGAAAACAAACATAATCCATCATCGAATGAAGTGAATAATAGGTCAAGAATTCGACCGATCAAAACACTCCACACTTAGGATTTGTTCGTCCCGAACAAACATTAAGCACAAGTCAATAAATCTGCAGAATAGTTACCCACTCAAATGACATGTGATCAATTCTAACTAAAATAAAAATAAAAAGATAACTCACTATCGTAGAGGACACGAATGCATTTAGCATATGCATCAAGCCTTTAAACCCCTGGGCTGCCCTAGTAGGACGAGTATAGTCTCGTGAAGGTTTTCAGGAATGGGACTACCTACAAATCCCCGTACAACTAACTAACGTGTATGCATGAATGATGCTCAACGTGTCACAGTAAAGTCATGTCATACCTCGGATTCATCGTGTTACCTCGACTTCAAGTCAAACATCTTCATCAAAGGTTTCAGACAATCAAAGATTAACCAGGTTATGCATTCAAACGGTCAGTACACACGGCTAGCAAACGACTAATCACACGTTCTAAATAGTTCTTTAGCAACATAATAAGAACATGAATAGTTACACAAAACATGCTCGCCATTCACCTATGCTATCTAGGGATAGTCCACGGGCTCTTGGCGCAAAGCTCATTCTCAAGTGCCAAGGACTAGGCAATGACCCGTAATAGAAGAGGAGCTCGGCTTAAGGATTTTCTGAAAAGTAGTACGAAAATTGCATCAAAATTTCAGTGCAAGCACGAGGATCGTCCCTTAGTTTCTAGTATACGAAATTGCAAGAAAAGTTACGATTTGCACGCAATGAGAAGATGGAATTACACTACGTCAAGCAAAAGGGGCAGAAATTGTTTCAAAAGCGTTTTCCATACACAAGGGGCGACTTTCTCACCAGGTCCTTGGTATTTTTCTGCTCTCGCAGAACAGTTTTCAAAGCTTTTGTTTTCACGAAATTATTTTTCCCTTTCTTGAGACTGGTTTTCTTTCAAAAACAAGTATGCTTGGGGCCTTTGAAAATAAAGATCTTTGTTCTTTGAGGGAAAACTTGAAGGCCAATTGCCTAACTCCACACTTAAAACTTGACATAGTGTATAAGTAAAGGCGGGTGCATGCAAATCACAACAAGTATATAGAAACACATACTAGTACTAAGGTCACCTAGAAAAAGAGACGCATATTTAAGTTTTTTGACATTTTTGAACCGGTGCCTACTAATTTCAAGTCTCAAACATGCTTCAAGAAATACGTAGAACATGTGATAGGCAAAGGCTAGCAGTGATACTGACTCAAGAGAATACGCACACGATTTTCACTATTTCAAGTCCTAGACTTCGAATCCAAAAGAATGTCAATCAGTCAAGGAGTATCGTAGAAAACAAGGATTTCAATCGCAATACATAGACTGTTGAGCATGTGAACGTGAAATGCAATGCATGTGACTATGCGCTACCCACTCCACACTTAAAAATAAGCTTAGTCCCTAAGCGAAGAAATATAAGAGAAAATAAGCGTATAGGAACTTCACTCGTGTGTGATGGCGCGATATCCATGGAGATTAAGCGATGCCCGGGGAGTGAAACACGACCTGTGAGCTGGTAGATATATAGATAAAAACACAGAGCTTCACAAGTGATAGGTTAGCATCGAAAATTGTGGAGGGGCACTCCACACTTAGAACTTTGAAATGTCCACACATAATGCAAATGAAAAATGCAATAACAAAAACTTACAGCGCGGGTTACTCCCCGAAGAGGCCTAGTTTAACGTCTTGGCTAGACTCAGCAAAGCGCCCCATATAAATCACTTGTGAGAAATCCTTTGCTAGGATCCCTTCTCACGGGGCCTTCAACAATAGAGATGTGTCAGTCCACCTTCAAATCCCATTTGAATTTACGTCCATCAAGAATGACATGGACGTTAAGTAGTAGAGCATGCAGTCCCTTCAAAAATTGGAGACCCTTAAGAATCAAGGGACTGTAGTGACTCCCAAATGACAGTTTTAAGATGTAAGGCAAGAACTGTCGAAACTTGTCTGGAGGCTGTGTATCAAGATATATATATTCCGAGTTAGCTCCAGCAAGAACACTTCCCTTGTACGCTTTAGCTAGGAACTCACGTTCCCATACTTCAAAATTTTCCTTCAATATCACATTCATATGTATGCGAGGATTCTCTTCGAAGGAACTCAGGTACACATCAACAAAGTCTTCGTACGTATGATCCTTTGATAGCTCATCACCGCTCGGAGAAACTGGTGGAATAATGTTCTCTTCTGTTTGCCCATCTAAATGACCTTTTGAAGCAGTCGTAGTGGAAGGAGATGGATCTTCATATTCTGAGACGTCTTCAGTACATAACTCATCATCCTCCAACTCAGTGTAAGCCTGGGCAACCGTTCTAAATGCCTTAAAACCATCCTCACAAACAGGTTGTTCTGGTATAGAGAGCATTCTCGTATTCTGATCATCTTCCACGTGGATTGGAAATAAAGTTGAAGATGAATATGCTTCATAGACTTGAACTTCTTGATGATTGGCCATTGTCATCTCGATGTCCTCGTCTTTGCATGTATTGTTGGCTGCAATGGCTTGTTGCTCCAGCTGGTCTTTTAGTATCTTATTCCGAATGGTCAGCTGCTCGAGTGTCTGCTCGAGTACTTTCACTCGCCTATCCTGCTCAGCCATAAAACTAGCCATCATGGATTCCATGCTAGATGAGCTGCCAGACTCCTGTTGCTTGGGCTGCTGCGACTGATAATTGTACTGCTGATCATAAAACTGGTGTTGCTGCTGCGACTGGTCCTCGTAACTCTCGTAGTAGTGGTCATCTCGATAATACGACTGATCATAAGACTGATGTTGATTTCCTTCCCAATTTGTATCATACGAGTATGTCTGACAATATGTCTCTTCCCTTGGGTAGGCGTCTTGATGACCAAAAGAGAACATCCTCGCAACATGCAAAATAAAAGTGATTAGTGAAGGTTAGAAGTATAAAGAGTATGTACAATGAAGTATATAAAAAGAATGGAATAGTCTAAACTACACACGTTAAAGCTAATATCACACTAAACGCTGCTCCCCGGCAACGGCGCCATTTTGACACGCGTATTTTTAACCCTTTATAGTTGTCAACGTATTAGTTTTAGGGGTCAAATTGCAGTCAAACAATATTTATAAACCTTGGTAAGCCAAGGGTCGATCCTAGGAGCAGTGCGTGCGAGTACTAGCTAACAAGTGACCTATTTAGCTATTCCGATTAAAAGAGTTTTTGAAAGAGGTTTGTTGTCACGAAAAATAACAGAAAGTAAAAGGTTGTGTTTTTATCAGAGAGAGAAATCCCAGAATCCATACTTCACCCGTGCTAACCCCACTAATCATGCAATCATGTCACGTTAATTATTCATGCTATCGAATATGGAATGTAACCGAAATAACACTAGACAAGCCGCCCATCCACGGATCATTGTCTAGATTAATCTCAATCGTTGAACGCCGCCCATCCACGGATTATCAACGATCTCGACTTATTAAACTAAAGGTTTTCCTATTAAATCATGTAAACATGACATAATATCAATTTCATGTATTCCGATTAATACCTAGGACCCATCCATCTTTCGGTAATTAATCTAAGTACGTTCTACCAATGCAAACATACCCTTTGATGTAAATACATGCATAGAACGATAAAATTAAGCATACAATGAAATTGAATATTCGAATCGCATAAATAACAACTTTAATTGATCACATGAGAGTTAGGGTTACATAGCACGGGATCCGTAGGATCCCAGAATGAGAGGACTACTCACTATTCATGGTGATTAAACCAAAAATAATGCAATAAAGAGAAAAGGGCGAGGAAACCGTAATGACGCGGGTGCTCGAATAATCTCTCGTGATGAAAACTCTGTCTTCTCTCCCAAGTTAGGGTTTCTTCTCCAAAATATCAACAACTTAATTCGTTCTGATTTTCTCTCTCATATACCTTTCCAAAAGGCCAAAAAGCCCAAAAACTGCTCTATTGACAAAAAGAATCAGAACTTGCCAAAAACGGATTTGGAAGAAAAGCAGCAACTTCGGATGGATTTATCATAGTCTTAACGTCCGAATTGGATCTTGGCGTAAACTGCAAAGTTGTAGCCTTTTGAATTATCTTTCCAACAAGCTTTGAATCAACCAATTTGGACACCGTATGAGATCTCTGCGTGCAAAATACTTCGACGGGGTCGTTACACCCGTTACAGCTGGGTGTAACTGCTGTAACGGCCTGAGCCCAAATCTCTGTCTTTTGCCTTTTTAGAGGTCTAAACCTTCTAATCTGCTCTTTGTGTCAACTACAAAGTTGTAGGGAATTGAATTAGCTTTCCGACAAGCTAAATTTCGACTCATTTGGACACCGAATGAGCCCTGGGAATGCAAAATACGTTGTAAAGGTCTGTCTGCCCTGTTTTGTCTTGTTTTTGCCCAAATCTGCACCGATTGCTTTGCTTTACTTCGGGTCAATCCAAAAGTATTAGATATATGATATATGACCTGAAACACTAGAAAAGAGATCAAATGACAATAAAATGTCAGGAAAACAAACATAATCCATCATCGAATGAAGTGAATAATAGGTCAAGAATTCGACCGATCACCTTGTACTCGTGAAACTGCTGCCGCAACAATTCAAGGCCTTCAGGAAAGTGCATAAGGGACAAGTCCGAAAATAAGAAGGTCCTTTTGAGGTGATCAAGCGCATAGGCAAAGTTTCATACAAGCTCCATTTACCGCCCAAATTGAAGATTCATCCGGTCTTCCATGTGAGTATGTTAAAGCCTTATCACGAGGATAAGGAAGACCCATCGAGTGGAGTTTCGCATCGGGCACCAGCCGCCGTGGTCACTTCCTACGACAAAGAAGTGGACGAAATACTCTCAGACCGGACCATTCGACGTCCAGGAGTACCAAGCTATAAGGAGTATCTCGTCAAGTGGAAGGGTCTACCCCATACCGAAGCAAGTTGGGAGTCCGAAGACTTACTGTGGCAGTTCAAGGATAAGATCCGAGACTACCAAGAAGGCGCGACGAGGGCGTCGCGGGTTTAAGTGGGGAAGAATGTCACGGCCCAATCCTTTGAAGTAGACTTAACCCAAAGAAGGAGTTGTGTTGGACCAAGACATGCCCAAAAGGCTAAGTGTTGAAACCCAATACTTCGCCCAACCAAAAGAGCCCACAAAGGAGAGGAGGTTTATCAAGGTTCTAGAGAACTCCGGAAGAGTGAAGAAGAACCTTAGAAGAGTAGAGAACCTTTTGGAAGCCCTAGATTTGTATAGAAAATTCTAGAGGGCAAATCTTAACCGTAGATTAGGATTAATCTCCACCGTCGATTGAGGAGGTGGAAGTATATATAAAGGAGGAAGACCCACTCCTCCAAACCATCCAAGAATTCTCAAACACTTGTAATACATTTGTAATATTCTCTTGTGATCAATACAAGTTCTCTTCTCCAAGAATCTTGTACTTCCTTTTCGTTCAATGCTGACTTAGCATCAAATTGCTAAGGCCGCACGTGTTTTCGGGTTCACGAAATTATGCACGTGACATGATACTATTAAAAGAGATACAAACTACTCAAAATCCGAATTTTTATGGTCCTAAAGTTGTAAATTTGGTGAATGAGGAAATATTCCCCCATAGCACACCAGAATATGGGGCCAGAAATTGTAGAGGAGCAGAATCTGAAGCTTAAATTCTAGCGTCTGTAGCAAGATAGTAACTAGCTGGTGTTCTGACAGTCACTTGAACACCTTAACAGAAATAACTAACAGAACAGAAATTGGAACACACGATATGATACCCAGTTCGGCAATCAGCCTACTCTGGGGGCTTTCCCAAGTCCAGTGAAAAACAAATCTTTTAATATGAGTTTAGAGTACACGGACTTACGTTTACAAGAGTCCCTCTTTAAACGGCCTAGCCTCTAACACTCGTTGTCCACCAGAAGATCTTCTCCCGAAGATCAAAGTTTTATCCCGAAGACAGGTGCACTCTCCCGGGAGCACAGCAGGCAGCAATGCGGTGTCTGCAGTAGTCTGTAGCCCACGGTCAGGCTTGGTCAACACACTAAACAGATTGACTCAACGCCTTAAACTTTCCGGTGAGATAAGCGTAAGACCGATCGTCCTTCCTCCTCTACGTGATTGTATGCTCGTGAATTCTTCTTCAAAAAATGACTGATTAATTTCGAACCCTAACCCAACATTTATAAGATACTTGGCTTGGTATCTTTCTTATTCGGTCTAGGAAATAAAATCCTAACCGAAAGATCTTTGAGAGAATCTTCAAACTTTTAGGAACGTGTCCTAAAAGTTATCTCCGCCGCCTTATCTAGTATTTTAGATAATGTTGCACATGATCTTCGTAGATTCTCTGTAGATCTCGATCTTCTTTAACCGCCTTACGTCGACTCGCTAGGGGAGCGAATGTGATTAGATACCCAATAGTTCTAGCTGTAAACAATGGATACTAGACGATGTGCGTATCGACCCTTGCAATGTTGTAGCTAACGCGTTAAGTATCCTGCATGGGAAGTACGTTCACAAGAATGAAACTCAAAGGAATTGACGGGCCTGATCAAGATCCAAACAACAAGGAGCACTCAACTACTAGTCTAATAGTTCTTTTTTCTATTAGTTGCCATGCGGACTGGCGTTTACTTCTGAGATTTGTTAAGTAGGCGAATGTAAGGAAGATTACGTGAGCACAAGAGAGGATTGGTCGAGTTTACTTCTGAGATTTGTTAAGTAGGCGAATGTAATGAAGTTTGCGTGAGCACGAGAGAGGATTGTTCGACTTATCAGGCCCATGACCTGAAGACTGAATTATAGAATAGGAGTGTGACAGGATTGGTTCATGAATAAATTATAGGGAAAAGTACAAAAGGGTGGTATGAACTATCACCCTTTTACAAACTCTTGTCCAGACTATACAAATTTTCAAATGACAGTCAATTTTCAATTTGTGGACTAAATTGAAATTAGAGTTATTACGATAAGCATCCTAACTTTTTTAGAAATTGCAATTATGTATTTGGTTCAATCGTAATTGTATTTTTTTCGTTGGACCAAAACAAACCAAGTGAATAGGGTTTTGAAACTCAAATTTTCGTTTTCTCGTACACCATTATCGGCTTCAAGCCGCAACTCCATCTCCCACCGGCCACCGTATCGTCACCATCTTCATCGCAAAGACTGTTGAAATTATCTGTAGAATCAGTCTGAAAAGCATACTAATCCGGCACCAATTAGATTGAAACAGTAAGTGCTGTTCGGTTCCTTCTACATATTTGAATCGCAAACCTCCATACTTTAGTTTGATCTTATTGTCAAGGACTTAACTATTTGGATTTAGCTGTGCTGTTCATGTGATTCTTCGTTCTCAATTTTGCATTCGTTTTGTTTTTTGGTTGTTGTTTTGTGTTTCAGAACTGAAAACGGATAAATAAGATGATAGATTTATGCATCTGAAATGTTCTGTGTAGCCTATTTCGACACTTGCTCTTTATGTCTTTATTTTTATCTATATTTGTTTTGATTTTTTTCTTTGATTATAGTATGTCAATGCAATGTGTTGATTCCATTTTTTGATATAATAGATTGCTTAATAACTGTTTATATGATTTATAGATAACAAGGCAGCGCAAACAAAACATCTCAGATGAATATATTGTCACATACAACCTATGCAGGGTATCTTGATTCAAAACAGAGTGATGAACTTACTGATTTTTCCGACGAAGAAATTACAGAGGATATGGATGATCTGTTTTGGTTAGGCGAAACAGAAAATACAGAGGCGCGTGAAAAAGTGAATGAAGCACTGAACAATATGGAAATTGATGTACTTTCCCATGAAGGTGTGGAAAATCAAAACGATATTGATGATGAAGATGTCAATGTTGATTCCGATGAATTAGAGATGGCTAACGACACAACTTCAGATGAAGATGGTCATATAAAGCCATGATATCCTTATTTAATGAGAGAACTGGATTTGGATTAGAAATGGAATTCGTAAATGGTTTACGATTTAGAAATATTGATGTATTTAGGAAAGCATTGAAATATCACGCAATCAAAAAGGCGTTTGATTATGATCTAGTGAATAATTCAAAGAAAAGGATTTCTGTGCAATGTAGATGCAAGCTGCCGAGGGAGAATGAGTGCTTCATGGTTTGTGGATAAGCATGGAAGTAGAAGTTTTCAAAGCAGGGAGAGAAATCATTTTTGTAGAATGATGTCTTTTGATCATCTTTTTTTCTGTGCATTTTGTCCAAATGCTGCTGCAAGTCAAGTTAATTTTATGCTTACCTTAATCTTTGCCTTCCTGTTGTATTGTATATTGATAAATTTATAGGGATTTATCACTTTAAAGATAGGTTGATTGTTTATGATGGTTTGATTTTTGTAATTTTAATTTGTAGGTTTCCTCTCAACATGAGCAAAATCGAGAATGGCAACGAGCATACAGTTGTATACTAGAATCAATATCAACGTCTCAGCCATCGAATTTAGCAACAGAAAGTGGTCTTTGATCCGATATGCCATGACTTTTTGTTAGAATCTTTTGTTCTCTTTTTGAAAACGTTTACGGTTTTGATGTATCACTCATTTATTATTATGTGACGGATGTCGATCCTTGGTTAGGAGACCATGTTTAGACTATTTGTAAACAATTTATTATAGTATATTTTTCAAGCAATTTCATTATTGTATATGTTTGCTTGTAGTGTACAATCAGGTCATTTGATGGGGTTATGAAAAAAAAATTTGATTTTAACATTTATTGTATAAACTTGGACTAAATCGAACCATATATTCTAAACAAAAGTATATAATTGTCTAAAATTGTATCACTAAATCGAACCATATATTCTAGACCAAAAAAATACGAATAGGATTGAACCAAATACATAATTGCAATTTCTAAAAAAGTTAGGATGCTTATCGTAATAACTCTAATTCAATTTAGTCCACAAATTGAAAATTGATTGTAATTTGAAAATTTGTATATTCCGGACAAGAGTTTGTAAAAGAGTGGTAGTTCATACCACCATTTTGTACTTTTCTCTAAATTATTATGCTCTTGTACATGGTTTTGTATACACTCTTGATGGGTCAAGATCAGGTACAAAATTGATTTTTGGTACAAAATACAAAATTCGTCAAAATCATTTTATAATTCGTCAGTTTCATTTTATAATTCGTCACTTTTCGAGCCGAAAAATGAAAAAGACGACATAGTTCGTCAGTTTCATTTTATAATTCGTCACCCAAGAAAATGCACAAAAAATCAGGATTTAATTTCATCCATTCAAATCACAAGATCAAGGGCTATGATTAGTTATACTAAAAAATCAACTTTGTACCTGATCCTTTTCCCACTCTTGATAGTTCGAGTTTATTATAAAATTAACTCTACCGATTCTTAAGCGGATGAAGTAAACCCTACTTTTTAATTCATCCATAACCATATTTTTCATAAACGAGTCAGCATGCACGCATTAAACTACTAAAGTAACAAGCCAACACTAGCACGACCAGATGAAAAAATAATATCAAATGCGGTGTGAGAAAGCTGCAAAGGGTGGCATTTATATTATTTGTACTCAACAGAATGATGTACACATACACAGGTGCGCCTATTTTATCACATAACAGTCATCGACTACTATTATGTACACCTTTATATTGAAGACACATGGTGGTACAATTACATCACATATCTATTGAAAACTTGTCCTTTCAAACAGTAGATAGGACAACATATGCGATAATGAATGATTTGCTAACTAAGGACAAAACAAACGAATTTAATTTATTTGAATGAATCAAAGAATAGGATGTTATCTTCACTTGGAAGCATCTGTCTTCTTTGTAAACATTATCTCTTTCTATGTTGCTTCTCCACTGTCTAAATTTAGCCCTTTCCTTGAATCAAGGAACTTGCTAGGAAGGTGGTAGTTTCCTCAATTTGTCAGTTTCTAGAATTGAATTTGAAATTTCGGCCCAACTCCTATTAGGATTTTTACCTTCCTAGCAAGGTCATGAACAACCAAAGCAAGTCAATAGTCAGTTCTTTTTCCCTTATCAAACGATGCTAAAATCGGTGTATTCCCATTGTTTACCAAGTCACTACTAGTATCTCGACTTTGAATAGTGCTTCGTATAGGATTTTGTAACCAAATGAGGAAGGCTTCCAATGCTTGCTTCATCCATGAAGGCATATTTGATGCTCTAGCCTCATCAATTGTCAACTGCAGAATATAGCATAGAAATCAAAACTCATTAATACCACGGCCATTGAAACGTGTGAATTATTGAAATAAAATATCACATTTTATCAGATCTTCATTTGGTTTGATTACTTGTGAGCTGATTCAGAAAATAGTCTCAAGTGCCTACCCATATACGGATTCGAGTGTTTTTTTCTGGCCATGTTTCAGATTGCTCAGTCACAAACAAAGGGTATATATAGCCTTCATGAGAAACACCATTTGATTTTCCCTTGTAACACCATTTACCTAATATTTCACACTGCAAACAGAAGAAGACAGTAGAGGTCAACAAACGTAGGGCCATTAGACAAAACAAACCAGAGTCAAAACTTATATGCCGGCGCATGTAATAATACTCTGATTAAATAACTAAATGTTTAAAATTTTATAATATCAAATCAAGTTAGCCGGCACATATTAATGAGCTGCCTATAATGCTCTGATAATAAGCAAATGCTTCTAACAAATCATGTTCACCGGCGCATATAAAAATTCCTCTGCTCATAATGCAACAACTAAACTACATTATTTTTAAATACTCACATCAAGTACGCCTGCCACTCCGGCTTCCTCAAACGTCTCACGTTCTGCTGCCTCCTCCATTGTTTCATCAAGTTCCCAACCACCCTTTATTAAACAAATAAAAAAGAAGTTGAAAATAACTCCGCATTAATAATCAGCTATTCCGCCTTGTCCCATTATATGGATCGTCAAGCGCAATTTACACGACCGAGAAAATGGATGATATACAATACACAAAACAAAACCTAACTTCTTGCATCTCAGGTAAATGCTGAAGCATAGAGTATTACCTTTGGAAACATTAGTCCTTGTCCTTTCTGAGATCGAATTACAAGCACTTCTAATTCTCTATTTGACGCCCCATCTTCTCGAGTCACTGTCCTGTATCTGTATGGGACGCATCTGTTGAGGAAATGATATAAGTCTGTCAAACTACAGTCATCACTGGTTCAGAGTAGATTCCAGTCTCTGGAACTACGTGGGAAAACAAAGCTACTGTTATACTATCACACAGCAACCAAAACTTCATTTAAACACACAAACAAACTCTCAGTTGAGTTAATAGATTTTGAATCAGTATCTCATATGATGAAGTGGATGTGTATGCTTCTGCTGATTTTCAATAAGCACAGAAATTGGAAGTTTAAGTGCACTAATTGGATATTATACTTAGCAATTCAATATTATACAAAAATCTGGCCACAACTGCAACGATAAGAAACAATGCATAACCAAGACCTAATTCCATAAATCACTGAAAATACACAAACGCTAAAAAAAAAAAAAGTAAGTAACGACACAAATTGAAGCGGTGACACAGTAGCAGTACTATAAGGATTAAGGAAGGAAGCGGCGCGGCATACCCTACGACTTGGCGACACTGGCATCCATCGGAGCAGTAGCGCTGCGTCTGCCTTCCAGTGCGCGAAACCAAGGCTACCATAGCTTTCCTGAACTTCGCCAGACTGAACTGTAAATCTACGGCGGATGATGCGGCTGAGAGGTGATGGAAGAGTTTAGAAGAAGAGATGGAATGGAACGGTGAGATGAATTTCGAATGGTGTTTATATAAGGTTAACTCTCACGCGCTTTTCCCGTTGAATAGTCTCCCAGAGAAATTATCAAAAAGGCAACACAAATATCTAAAACGGATAAAAAATTATTTTTTGCGAGAAAAAGTATTAAAGTTAGTAAAAGAATATAAGCAAAGGAAAATTAGATTTAAATTTGGATTTAAGTTTGGTTCATGGGAAATTTTTTGCGATGAAAATGTCAATTTTAGGTTTGCTTTGTTACTGAAAAGTTAATCAAAATCAATGGATCTAATACAAAACTTTTCCTTGTAATTTTTCATCTCATTTTTCCCCTCAATTAATTTTCATGATCCAAAGCCAGAAGGAGAGTTAGGAAAAGTGGATACTTATTTAATTAGGATAAATTCAACCTACATAAAGTGGAGGCGAGCTAAATGTCGTTGCATAACTAATTCAAATCTGAACAATTCTCTAGTTCACATCGAGAGCAGAAAATAGCGTTTAGAAGGTCGAAACATGAGTCGTAGTCTGCATAATTACAGAATTCGTAGCGGGTCACACTGATGTCTGACTTCAACTCATATTTTTATTTTTTTAAAGACCTCGTTTGATCTTGATGTGAACTAGAGAGTTGTAGGGCTTTGAGTTAGTTACGCAACAATATAAAGCTCGCTTCCGTCAAATTTTTCATTTGCTCCCAACAATCAGTTGAAACAACAAAGGTCGATCTGTCATTGTGGTGTAAATTGATTTCATTCATGACCAATATGAGATAAGGACTCTTTGTTTTGCTTCAATATCATTTCACAACACATTGTATAAACTTTATGAATACTTTTTATGGATGAACATTTAGTCTTAAGTCTGAATATTTTGGTTTAACTCTAAACATTTAGCCTTAAGTCTGAACATTAAGAGGATTGAGAGTTCATAGCGGTGCACTGATATATGACTTCAACTCGTGTTTTGACCTTCTAAACGACCTCGTCTGCCATTGGTATGAACCAGAGAGTTGTAGGGCTTTGAATTAACTACGCAACGGTATATAGCTCGCTTGCATCGAATTTTTTATTTTCTCCCAGCAATCTTTTAAAGCTGCAAAGGTCTAAATTAAATTAAAATTAATTATAATAATACGAAAAGACTATATTACCTCTCATTGTTCAATTACGAAATTTCGGCAAATTTGACACGAGTCAACTTTAGAGGAGATTTAGAGTTGATATAAAAAAATCCGAATTTTCTTTATTTTATATTAATCATATATGAATTTTAATCGAGCTATTATAAGAGTTTATTTATCTTGTTTTAATCAAGCTCAAATACGAGTGTTCGTGATTTTAAACAAGTCGACAGTAGACTTATTTGTGCTTGACTCGTTTATTAAACAAGTATTGAAATTATTTTCATGCTTGACTTGTTTATTATTGAGCAAATACTAACCGAGTTTTAACCTAATTATTTCACTAGTTATTCATGAATATATCATCTCGTTTGCGACCATATTCTTATCATTAGGTGTGAAAATAAATAAATAAAAATATTATAACTATTCATAGGGAAAAGTACAAATAAAGGTGGTGAACTACCACCCATTTCCATTTTCTTGTCCGAACTATGGAATTTACCAAAAGGGGTGCAAACTATACATAATTGTTTCAAAGTGGAGTAAAAGCTAAAGAATCTAACGGAAATATAAACACCGTCAACGCTGTTTATAACTCCGTTAAACCGTTAATCTTTCAAAAAAAATCTTCTTTTCCATAAGCAAATTATAATTAATTCAATTAATTATTTTAAACATAATTATTTGCGATTTCATAATTTACCATATAACATTTACAAATAAAAATTAAACAATTATTTTCTCGATTCATAATGTAAATTTTTAAAGTTTTTTCTCTTATATGGTGAATATAATATTTTGAATTTTTATAGTTTGATAAATCCATCATTTAGCATGTATGAATAAAAATTAAATTATTGTTTTCTTGATTCATTTTTAAAAGAGAACATATTTATGGATGTTATAAATATGAAAATAAATTAGATGACTCCTAAATATAGTTTTGGTCCATGTATGATGTATCATTGTTTCTAGTCTTTTTGTGTACCATATGTGTACACACTCATATCCTGATAGAGATTTGGGACCCGGAGGATCGCCAAATGCTCAAATGTGCAGCAGAAGGGTAAAGAATAATGGAAAATGGTAAAAACGATGGACAAGGATGAAGGGAAAGCATCGAATGATTGAATTGAAATGACGAAAATGGTGTAGGATACTACAATAAGACACAATGCGCCGAGTTACCCCTTGTAGTAAGGGTAGTCGGGCCCCAAAGGCTGCCAACCTCGATATCAAGCTATAGTGACTAAAGTATGAACTCTTGGTTGATTTCTTTGATGCCGAATGACTTCTGGTTGTGCTCCATTATATAGTGTCGTTGCCTGGTTTGAAATTCAAATGGAAAGTAACCGACGTTCTCATAAAAGCTTCGTCCGTTACTCTTAGACCTTGGAGTCCAAAGAGTAACGGCTCCCCATTGATGCTTTAGTAACCGCCGGCCATTAATGATCTTCTTTTGAATTTGAATATGAGGCGGACCTTGCTTGGGCATCTACATCATGTGCTTCGTTTATGGGCTTTTGGGGCCATGGTTGTGTTGCTCGCTTGTGCCAATGGACACTCGCTCGGCTCCTTGAGTGTTGTTGGGCGGATGATGTTGAGACTTTGCCTCTCGTCGGTTGTGGCCTTGGGTGCCTCGAGTCCAAATAGGATCTTGAGCGTGGCCTTGATCCTTTCTTCCCTGGCATCGTGCAAGGCGCTGGGTAGAGCCAGGTCCTCGATGGAAGGATTTCCATCATATCCCTACATTTATTGCTAGCATTCTCTTATTCCATATGTAACCATATATAGGGATCATTTGGAATGAGAAAATATAACAAGAAATTATCTCTACATTTCTCTTTACATATTATATTCCGACTGAGTTCAGTCCTCCACATCCATATTCTCACAACAATGGATAAATTAAAAAAATAATTATTTAATTTTTATTCAATGAATCAAAAAATAATAATTTGGTTTTATCCATGTACACTATATGATGAATAATTGCACTATAAATATTGAAAATATTATACTCACCATATAAGGGAAAGAAATTGAAATTTTCAAAATATGAATCGAGAGAATAATTATTTAACTTTTATTTATAAATGATAGACGGTAAATTATGAAACTGCAAATAATTAGTTCAAAAGTAATTATTTGAATTAATTATAATTTGCTTATTGGAAAGAAGAAAATTAAAAAAAAATAACGACTTAACGAAGTTATAAACATTATTGACGGTGTTTATATTTCCGTTAGATACTTTAACTTTTACTCTATTCTGAAAAAATTATGTACCCCATTTTGATAAATTTCATAGTTCGGACAAGAAAATAGGAATAGGTATGTAGTAGTTCACTACCTCTTTTTATACTTTTTCCTTACTCATATCATATACAATTAAGAAAAAGAATACAATTAAGTACTCTCTATGAGCATTATTTACGTTGTTGTGCGTGTGAAGTCGCTATCCCATAACGTAATGAAACCCTGAATAACTGTCATGAACTTTCCCATGCATTCAAAAACCACGCGCTCTTTACATTTCAGTGTCTACTTGACCACTGTAAGTGCGTGACAAGGACACAAGATTTAAGATCAGCATTCATCCATCGCTTTCTCGAGAATTAGTCCACACCCACTATTCATTAATTACTAGCTTCCCAGAAACTCCCTGCCATAAATTTCTTCTTTCTCTTTTTTTTAATACTTCTTCTTTCTCTTTTTGTTGAGTTATAAAATTTATCTGAATAACTATATTGGAGTTGTGCGTCTATGATCAAATTGTTCTGGACAATTGTTCTTAGTCTAGTTTGGACCGAACACAAGTTTTTTTCTTTCATATTTATACAGGGGAGCGCTCGGTTGAGACCCTCTAAAAAATTCGAGACATTGAGATCCAAATTTCACAATTAGATCATGATGCATCTTTAAATTTGCATGTGAAACATATCCAAAAAACAAAGTCAAAGTTGGTGGTTTTCACTTTACATTAAATGCATTTTGGAAAATACACATGTGACACGTGCCACCATCACACTGACTTGATGATGCATTTTGGAAGATGAACATTAGGGTCTCAATGTCTCGAAAAAAAGATAGGGTCTCATTTGAGCGCTCCTCTTTATGGACATATTGATATTGTAATTATATACTTAAGAAATAATTTTAATTTAAATAATTATGTTTTTTATTGAAACAATTATGTTTTAGTAGTGGCTCGAGATATATTCACGTTTAATTATGATAAATTGGATGAACATGTCTTAACATATCTTTACATTCTATTTATATCAACGAGATGTATGAAAGATAAAGTTCTTTTTTTTGATAGTGCCACGAGGGCTACAAACACGAGTAAACTGTCCACAGAGAACAGACCATCCAAGAAGGGCACGACATAATAATTGGTCAGTCGACCTCAGTGACCGACACTATCGAACCAACTGAAACACGGGCCGCGCCCTTCGATAACACCAGGAGCCTAGCTCCTGAGACCTAAAAACGAAAAAACGTGAAAAGCTCAGACCGAAGAGGCTGAGGGCACAACCCTCATAAGTGTACAACACTTAGAGGGACAACTACCAAACTACAACTAAAACTAAAAAACTGTACAATAGCAGCAACATGCCGGTAACCCAAAAAGACCACCACCACCGGCGATACCACCAGAGCCGTCGCTGCATGCCGACCACCACCACCCAAAAATACAGCCACTCCTCACCGTCTGAAAGATAAAGTTCTTTATTCGCCTTGAATGTGGAATTTTGAGCCTATATATTACACGTTAAAAATCTTATGCATTAGACCTACTAGGGAAAATGATAGATTTGTCACTTATAAACGAAAGTTAGAATTGTTTCATCTAGAACAAAAAAAAAGCTTCGAATAATCGAAAGGCATGTGGAGGACATATCGAAAGGCCTAAAGGCGCCTATTGAATTGGGGACAAGCACCCGGAAATCACCTAGAATGACATAATGAATTATGGAAGAATCTTTGGTCGAATAATCGGTTCATAAGTCATAACCAACCTTTGAAGCAAACTACATGACTTTTAACCCTTAATCATGAAATATAAGTCCCTATTGCACTACACCTTTTTACATCCTACGTGACAAAGTTTGAACTTCGTCGCAAAATGTTCATCGCATAAAACTCTATATGCGACTAAGCTTTGACTTGTTTGTCGCCATATCATAAATATGCGACATAAGTTAATGCGACGCAAAATAAATTGTCACATAAACCAATTAACGCGACATATGTTTAAGCGACACAACATTTATGTCCCGTTATCATATTATTGCGACATAGTTTTAAGCGACACGGAATATAAGTCACGTTACATGTTTCATGCGACTTAAATTTAGTGACAACTGAAAGTGTGTCACGTAATAATGAAAATTAGATTGCCTAAGCAGGTGCTGGTATTGACCAGCCTCTTTCAGTGTGAAATTGACTCGGCGTTAAATAGGGCGACCTACCATTTGTGGATTAAGCGACGTTTGTGTCCAAAGTATGTCACGTAATAGCTAAAAATAGAACGGCAAAGCAGGTGCTGACATTGAAGAACCCATTTGAGTTTGAAATTGACTCGGCATTAAAGAGGACGACCTACCGATTGTGGATTACGCGACCTTTTTATTCAACATATGTCGCGTAAACTTAAATATTAAATGCAGAACTCATAACTCAAAATTTACTCTGCCTTCGTTCTACCTACCTTAAACCTCAGAACGCAAACCACCCCATATGTCGAGAAAATACTCTGGCAGCTCCAGGAAGTGTTTTTTCCTAGGTTTTGGGAAGATCTTCATATGAAAGAGGCTCACTTTTTGAAGGTATACACTCATATACTCTCATATATATGTGTAATTTTGTCATTGTTTCATCCTTCAAACTTTCAAAATGTAATACATAATCATGTAAAATTTATGGTGTTATTTTGTGTTTGGTAATGAAAAACAGGGGAGCGTCATGTATTTGATTTTGTTCTGTTTAGCTTAAGGCACAAACATAGGTGAAAAGGTCACTAAAGACAATTTCATTTTTTGGGGAAAAGTACATATTGTTGGAGGGAAAATGAAATTTTCGTGAAATATCAAATTTCGTAAAAGTTTACGCGACCGTTTTGACATAAAATCTCACATAAAAGTACATCTTGGCCCAAAAAAATACAAGGCCCAATCGATGAAACCCAAATCCGCACCTCTTCAGCCCATACTTTCTCATTTGATTTCGTGTATCTCCCCAAATCCTGAAACCCTAACTCACCTTTCCTCCTCAAACCTCCATTTAAGTTCCATCTCCTCAAACCACCTTCCCCGCCACTGCCACCTTCCCCACCAAGCCGCCGCCACTGCCACCTTCCCTGACGCGCTACAGTCTTCTCCGCTCCGATTGCGCCCTAGGACAGTACCGACTCCAGACCAGCAGCTCCTCTTGCCTCATACAGTAAGGTACCTTCGCCAGTCGACGAAATCCAGCTCGAAACAGCGCACGTAGGAGATCGATGCTCGCTTGTTCAACGCCGCTAGTACTAGCGACGCGAAGCGCACTCGCGTTGAAAATGGCTCCGACGGTGGATATGATTCTGGTGACGGTGGTTATGGATCTGGACAGACTGGTAATTATGCAACTTTTAAAAGAGACCACTTCTTCGTTTATGTTGTTGTCTGATTTTGTTTCCGATGCACAGATTATGGTCAGAAGGCTTATGGTTTTGGTTCTCCGGCACCTCCACCAGTTTCATATGGTGGGTACAATAGTGGTCCAAGCAAGAAGATCGAGATTCCGAATGGCAGGGTTAAGTGATCATTGGGAAAGGAGGAGGGGCAATCAAATATCTTCAACTTCAATCTGGAGCCAAGATACAAGTTCATAGGGATGCTAAAGTCGATCAGAGATCTTCGACAAGATTGGTTGAGCTCAATTTGGTCGCCATGTCTGCAGCAGCGTATACAGTTTTTTTGCCACAATTATATGTTACAATTTGGTCGTCAATGCTCTTTTATGCGAAATTTATATATTCATTACGAATCGCGAAATCACTTTTATAGACTTCTAAATGTCCAACAAGGGTCGCGAAAAACAATTTATACGACATCTAAACGCTTAAAATTTGTCGCGAAGGACCTAAACTCATTGATTACGCACATTAAGAGTGGACCTCAACTCACTGATTACGCGACTAAGTGAAACAAATGCCGCATATGCTTTTAACATAACGCGACTAGCATTTTTTCGTTTATCGCGTAAACATCTCGCTATTCGGATATCGGGACCAATTTTACGCGAAACTCTAGCGATCGCGTAAAGTGCATGCGACCATTTTATCAGTTTACGCGACGGAAATAAAATATGGCCTAATCTGTAAAATGGTGTAGTGTTGGTTCATGAAGAGTAAGAATGTGGTTCGAAAAAATATTTGAAGAAAAATGTAATTTTATATTTGGTCTGTATGGAAAATTAGGATAAAATAATAGCTGGGATTCAGGGAACTAGCAGGCCTGCACATTATCATTATGAATGTTGATCTCAACTGGTTATGTCCTGGGTTTTATTGAGCTGTATGGATCTGAGCTTCAGTGGTTTTAAGGTGTGCGAGCGGCTGTGCGAGCGGATGCTCGAGCGGGTGTGCGAGCGGATGCTCGGGTGTGCGAGCGGCTGTCTGAGCGGATGCTCGAGCGGGAGCGCGAAGTCCGTGAGTGGCATGTGACCGGCCGTTATTTCGGTTACGTCCAGTTGGCAAGCAGTGCGTCGTCGTTTCGGCAATAAGGATTTAAGCTGCTCCGCGCCTGGGTTCTTCTTCAGTTCTGCAAAATCGAAAGCTAGGGTTCTAGAGCGAAATCCAGATTTGGGGTTTTTCCGATTAGAGCGAATTAGCTTGTGATTGTTGTTCGTTTCAATTCTCTGCAACATCTGTAATTGTTCTGAAGCTGTAATCGTTATAAGAAGCTCAATAAAATCGGCTCTCATTTGGTTGCTGGAGTAGGGGAAGGAGTCCCCGAACCAGGGTAAATCGATCGTGTCAATTCGTTTTCGTTTTTCTTATTCTCATCGCTGTTGTGTTCGATCGGCGCGAACTCGTACAATTGGTATCAGAAGCTTGAAGTGCAGCGATGGGTCCGATGAAGATTGAGATTGACCGGTTCGATGGCAAGGGAGATTTCAGCTTATGGCGTCAACGGATGCGGGCGATTCTTGTTCAGATGAAGGTGGTTAAAGCACTGGATGGTGAGAAAGATTTCTCGGCGACTATGACACAAGATGAAATCGATGAGGCGAAGGAGCTGGCCTACAGTTCAATCATTCTGCATTTGGGAGATAAAGTTCTTCGAGAGGTGGCCAAGGAGAAGACCGCAGCAGCAGTCTGGCTGAAGTTGGAATCACTCTACATGACCAAGTCCCTCACAAACAAGGTTTATCTCAAAGGTAAACTATTTGGATTCAAAATTAGTGAGGATAAAGACCTTGATGAAAGTATAGATGAGTTCTCCAAAATTATACTTGATTTGGAAAATCTGGAAATCAAGATCGATGATGAAGATCAGGCAATCATGATCCTTAATGCATTGCCTACTTCATATCACTCATTTGTGGAGACCATGAAGTACTCAAGGGATTCCCTATCACTAGAGGAAGTCATATCAGCTTTGAAGTCAAAGCAGATTGAGGGAAACAGTTCAAGGTCTGCAGCTGAAGGCCTAAGTGTTCATAGGAAGTTTGACAAAAAGAATTTCCAGAAGAAGGCATCTAAGGGAGGTTTTAAGTCCAAGGCTCAACACAACTCTTCTCAGCAAGGTGGAGCCAAGAAACTGAAGTGTTTCTTCTGCCATAAAGAAGGGCATTTCAGAAAGGATTGTCCTGAGAGGAAGAAGGAAAATCATCACAAGGATGGAGACAAAGCTGAGGCTGCTATTGCTGAAGAAGGGTATGAAAGTGCAGATGTTCTGGTTGCTACTGAGGCAGATACAAGTCAAGGGTGGATCTTGGACAGTGGGTGCTCATATCATATGACTCCCAACAAAGCCTGGTTTCAAGACTTCAAAGAAATGGATGGTGGATTAGTTCTGCTGGGAAATGATAAAGCCTGCAGGATGCAAGGTGCTGGGACTATCAAGCTCAAGCTTGCTGGTGGACAAGAAGCGACCCTGCGCTATGTAAGGTATGTCCCTGAACTTAAACGTAATTTAATTTCTTTGGGTACTTTGGACAGGTGTGGTTATGTGTTCAAGGCAGAGAATGGAGGGATGAAGGTGTCTAAAGGGTCTATGGTTGTTCTAAAAGGTAAAAGAATAAATGGTGTTTATGCATTGTTGGGAAATACTGTTGTTGGATCTGTTGATAGTGTATCAGTGAAGGAGGATGGGCATAACAATGTGAATTTGTGGCATTTGAGGTTGGGGCATGTTAGTGAATTGGGTCTGAAAAAATTATTTGAGCAGGGTTGTTTTGAAGGTGAAAATCTGGGAAAGTTAGGCGTTTGTGAAAACTGTATTTTTGGTAAATCTAGCAAAGTCAGTTTTGGTAAAGCAGTTCACAGAACTTCTGAGAAATTAGAGTATATCCATTCAGATCTCTGGGGGCCTTCTAGGGTGTCTTCTCATGGAGGTAGAAGGTATTTTGTCACTTTTATAGATGACTATACAAGGAGAGTTTGGGTGTATATTCTGAGATTGAAGAGTGATGTGTTAGAAACTTTCAAGGAATGGAAAACTTTGGTTGAGAATCAGACAGGGAAAAAGATTAAGAGGTTAAGGACTGATAATGGATTAGAGTATCTATCAACCGATTTCTTAAATCTTTGTAAAGCTGCTGGGATTTCTAAACACCACACAGTTGCTGGTACACCTCAGCAGAATGGTCTTGCTGAGAGGTACAACAGAACTATACTAGAAAGAGTTAGATGTATGTTAATTCAAGCTGGGTTACCAAAGGTTTTCTGGGCAGAGGCAGTTAGCACAGCCTGTTATTTGATCAACAGATGCCCCTCATCTGCTATAGAGTTTAAGACTCCAATGCAGATGTGGTCAGATCATCCAGTTAAGTATGCAAGACTTAAGGTCTTTGGATGTGCAGCTTATGCTCACATTAAGCAGGACAAGCTAGCTGCAAGGGCACTGAAATGTATTTTTTTGGGATATCCAGAAGGAGTTAAAGGATACAAGCTATGGTGTTTGGATGTTACTTTCAATGAGTCAATGTTTCCTTATAAAGATGGAGCAGGGGATAAGACTGAGCCTCAAGGGAATGAAGGATCAATGAACATTAGCAGCTCTAGAAATGTTCTGATTGAGGTGGAGCCTCAAGAGGTTACAGCAACTAATATACCTGATCAACCAGTGGAAGAGGCAATTCCAGATGATGAGAGTGATGAGGAACCAGTTCAGGAACAAGAAGATCTAAGTAACTACATGCTGGCAAGAGATAGACAAAGGAGGATACCAAAGCCACCTAACAGATTGGCAATGAATAATATGGTGGCCTTTGCTTTCAATATTGCAGCTGAGGTATCAGACTCAGAACCTTACTCATATCAACAAGCCATTACCTCAACTGATAAGGAATTGTGGATTAAGGCAATGGATGAAGAAATGGAATCATTGATAAAGAATGAAACATGGGAGCTAGTGAGCAGACCAAAGGGACAGAAACTGGTAGGAAGTAAATGGATATTCAAAAGGAAAGAGGGCATTCCTGGTGTTGAGAAACCAAGACTGAAAGCAAGGCTGGTAGCCAAAGGCTTTACTCAACAGGAGGGTGTGGATTTCAATGAAATATTCAGTCCAGTTGTGAAGCATAGATCAATAAGAGTGATGTTGTCTATTGTTGCAAAGTTTGATTTGGAATTAGAACAGTTGGATGTCAAGACAGCTTTTCTACATGGGAAATTAGATGAAATCATTTATATGAGACAGCCAGATGGATATATAGTTGGAAACAAAGAGGAGAAGGTTTGTTTGCTCAAAAAGTCACTTTATGGATTGAAACAATCTCCAAGGATGTGGTACAAGAGGTTTGATGAGTTTATGATTACTCAAGGGTACTGCAGATCATCTTATGATTGTTGCATTTATGTAAGCAAGGAGGATAGTGCAGGCCCAAGGGTATATCTGTTACTTTATGTTGATGACATGCTGATAGCAAGTAAAAGTATGAGGAAAATAGAAGATTTGAAAGGTAAGCTCAGTTCAGAATTTGAGATGAAGAATTTGGGAGCAGCCCAAAAGATTCTTGGAATGCAGATATTGAGAAACAGGAAGAAAGGCCTGTTGCATCTAAACCAGAAAGATTATATAGAGAAAGTAGTCTCTCAAAGTTTGGGATGAGCTCCTCAAAGTCAGTATTGACCCCATTAGCTCAGCATTTCAGATTACACAAGAATCAAAGTCCTCAAACAGATGAAGAAAGCAGACAGATGCAGGAGATACCATATTCGAATGCAGTTGGCTGTTTGATGTATTCCATGGTATGTACCAGGCCAGATTTGGCTCATTCAGTGAGTGTAGTCAGCAGATTTATGGCAAATCCTGGAAAGGAGCATTGGCAAGCAGTTAAGTGGATTCTCAGATATTTAAATGGCAGTTCTGGGAAAGGTCTGGTGTATGGTGGAGCTGAGGAAGAAGCTGACATGATTATAGGGTATTGTGACTCAGATTACGCAGCAAGTATTGATACAAGGAAATCACAATCAGGCATTGTATTCACAGTTTTTGGAACTGCAGTAAGTTGGAAGGCTACATTACAACCAGTGGTGGCATTATCTACTACAGAGGCAGAGTATATAGCTATAATTGAGGCAGTGAAGGAAGGATTGTGGTTAAAAGGCTTGCTCAGTGAACTTGGGTTCAAACAAGAGAGTGTTCAAGTTTTCTGTGATAATCAAGGGGCAATACATCTGTCAAAGCACCAGGTTTTTCATGAGAGAAGTAAGCACATAGACATCAGAATGCACTTTGTTAGAGACATCATTGAGTCTGGAGAAATCAGCATTGAGAAGATCCCGACTGAAGAAAATCCTGCGGATATGCTAACCAAGCCTGTCAACTGGGAAAATTTCAGACTATGTCTGGACTTAATCCAGCTAAAGGCTTGACCAGCTGTAGGTAAACCAAGTGAGAGAGGTTTGGGAGTAACAGTTGAGCTCAAGGTGGAGATTATGAATGTTGATCTCAACTGGTTATGTCCTGGGTTTTATTGAGCTGTATGGATCTGAGCTTCAGTGGTTTTAAGGTGTGCGAGCGGCTGTGCGAGCGGATGCTTGGGTGTGCGAGCGGGTGTGCGAGCGGATGCTCGAGCGGGTGTGCGAGCGGATGCTCGAGCGGGAGCGCGAAGTCCGTGAGTGGCATGTGACTGGCCGTTATTTCGGTTACGTCCAGTTGGCAAGCAGTGCGTCGTCGTTTCGGCAATAAGGATTTAAGCTGCTCCGCGCCTGGGTTCTTCTTCAGTTCTGCAAAATCGAAAGCTAGGGTTCTAGAGCAAAATCCAGATTTGGGGTTTTTCCGATTAGAGCGAATTAGCTTGTGATTGTTGTTCGTTTCAATTCTCTGCAACATCTGTAATTGTTCTGAAGCTGTAATCGTTATAAGAAGCTCAATAAAATCGGCTCTCATTTGGTTGCTGGAGTAGGGGAAGGAGTCCCCGAACCAAGGTAAATCGATCGTGTCAATTCGTTTTCGTTTTTCTTATTCTCATCGCTATTGTGTTCGATCGGCGCGAACTCGTACAATCATGTATTGTAAGATGAAAACAAATTCACAGCTGATGAACTGCAGTCTCTCACAAATAATCTGTGCTACACGTAAGTTGTATCTTCTGCAATCTTGAACACTGCATACAATGTCTAACTTCATTGGGTTTTAATGCCTGTGGCTTTTTTACTTATTTGTATCTTCCATCCAGATATGCTAGATGGACTCGCTCAGTTTCAATAGGTGAGTATCTAATTCAAGATTTAACTTGTGACAACAAGTATCTATTCATGTGTTTTTAGTTTCATCAGTTATCATTGCACTAGAAAATAATTTTTTTTCTTTCACTTTCTGGACAGTTCCTCCTGCGTACTACGCCCATCTTGCTGCATTTAGGGCTCGCTTCTACATGGAGCCAGAGAACTCTGACAGCGGTTCAATGGCTAGTGGAGCACCTGGGCGTGGAGGCATGGGTGGTCGTGGCACAAGGCCGGCTGCCAGCAATGCTGCTGTGAGACCCTTCCCAGCCCTGAAAGATAACGTGAAGAAGGTCATGTTTTACTGTTAGATGTCTGCCTGATGTGTCATGTTGTCTTGTCCTGTCGTTAATGTGTACTTCCTTCCTAAGCACGCACTCTACTTGGCGGCACTATTACTATTCTCCACCGTCCAAAACTTTGTTTCCATACATATTTATTCAGAATGGATGTTTTGAAATTAAAAAAAAAAAAGTATTTGACAAAAAGAATTTCATTTTTTTATACACGAAATTGGCATACATAGATTTTAAGGAGAAGAATAGAAAACAGTACAACAGACGACCACTAAGTACCAGTACAAAACAACTGAACATGAAACATATATAATCTAAGCACAGTAAGTCAGTCCATCCACTGTTTCGTCGCCTTCACGCTTTGAAGTGTCCAAACCATGCCAAATTGGTCAACAGAAGGAATGACTCGACAGTCAGCTCCAAAGTAACAATGACGCCCTGGCCAAGTTCCACTGAATCCATGCCAAATTGGCCGAAGAGAAGAGGCAATTCGTCAGTCCACCGAGTGACCAACGCAAACTAACGCTTAAAAATACTGGACAAGCGGTTGGAGATACTCCACCGCTACTAAAGCACATGGTGTTTGAGGGGCTGAAACACCGTCACTTTTCACCAAACTCCTAAAACAACTAAGAAAACTACAAACTTAGTCCGCACTGACTGAGATTAAAACCCTCTTAAGCATATAATGATTGGAGGGACTATATACACAAAACCAAAAAACCACACCCAGCCAGTCACTACCCACCACCCAAAACCCCTCATGGCATCACCCACAAACCCCCAAAAAACCACACCCAGCCAGTCACCGTCGGCAACCGTCGAAGGAAGAGGAGGAGGATGAGAAGGAGGCGAGGTGATTTGTGGAAGGGTCCGGAAGGGGGAGTGGAACTGGCGGAGGTGGGGAATGGAGGTAGCCGCGGATGGAAAGCTTCTGGGTTTCATATTAGACTTTATTTTCGATGTAGAATTTCATGACTCTTTCATATATTTTCCATTTCAATTTGTTATCGACTTCGTTGTCAGGATCTAAAACGTAGAATGTTAGTATTAACTATTGTTTTGATAGGGTTAGTAGTTAGTATTTACTATTAAGAGACTTCATTTTATGTGGCTCGACCAGCAGGGCATTAAAATATATAGTTTGAGTTTTAAACTTGATAGTGCCAGACAGAAAGGGGTGGTGGCGCAGTTGGCTAGCGCGTAGGTCTCATAGCTTTAATTGAGTCATCCTGAGGTCGGGAGTTCGAGCCTCCCTCACCCCATATGGTTTTTATATATTAAACTATTTTTCTTATGGAAAATATTGGCGTTTTCTTTTGCTTTTTTTTTTCTTGTGGAAAATACTGGCGTTTTCTTTTGTTCTTTCAATAAAGATATGTAGTTTACACGTGAGGAGGGTTCAAATGAGTCAGCTAAAATAAGAATGAGGCAGTGATGCACGATCTCAATCACACATCCAACCCTCGTACTTTGTGGGTGCGCCACGTGTCCCACTACCAAAATCTATCAACAGTAAAAAGCAAACAATAAATCCCACTACCACATCTTTAAATCTCAACCATTAGATCAATATGATCAATGGCCAAGATCATGCCTCACTGCCTCATTCTTACAACCCTAACTCAACCGAGTGCTCCTCGTTTACACGTTAGATTATTATCCCTTTTACACACTTTTAAGTTTTTTTTATATTAAACTTTTTTTCTTGTGGAAAATATTGGCGTTTTCTTTTTTGTTCTTTCAATAAAGATTTGTACTTCACGTTACTGACCTTGATTATTATCCCTTTTACACACTTTCTTTTTGTAAATTTATCATGCTTAAAGTTTGAGTTTCAAATGCCAACAAGGCTGTGTTTTAGTTCTAGAGGTTGAATTCCTACCTTGCATCCACAAGGTGTCGCGTCCAAGCCCCACTCATGAAATTTTCCTTCCACAAATTGTGTGGGTATTCCTAGTCCCACCTATGGTATGGACTCATTCCCTCCATCTTTCGCGAATGTTTTCCTCTTTCTTTTCCCCTTCATCGTCTCGTGTGGACGTTTGTAGATGTTATACTCTAACTTTTCAGGGAGGCGTGCTCAGACATTGCTATGAACTTACCATGGAGGTGTGTGTCAACTCGTAGGTTAGAGGTGTCAAATGAGTGTGCTTTCGGATGTTGCCCTTCGTGTGGCATGTGACATGTGCTTCAAACAATGTAGAAATATATGTGTACCAGAAACATGTTAACATATTCGATGTAAATCCACAATCAATATATGTGTGCTCCAAATTTGTCTTGGTTTTAATAAAATCGTCACTGTGTCAGTACCAATTTCGTTAAAACTGCGCACGTGACTTTGTGGGTCGGGTCAGACATGAGTCATGACCCAATTCTGAGAGAACTATGCCATGTGTATACCACATTGAAGTAGGGGCAATAATGTCTGTTATAAACACGAATGTTTGTAACAGATTTCAGAGGAAGAACAGAAGAGATTTAGATGAGAAGTAGAATAATAGGGTTTTGAAGAGGAAAGGGGATGAGGAGACAGAGGAGATGAGGAGAGAAATTTGATTAATTCTTTCTTATCCTTTTCAGTGCTTCTTACAATCATTTATACTAAATGATCAACACTTCACCATATTATATTAAAGTCCTTAAACTTGGCTTATTTGTGCACGTAACATTCCTCCCTCCTTGAAATTGACCTTGTCCTCAATGTCAGCAACTTCCGGTGGCCTTTGCAATGAAAATATCAAAAATTTGTTAATACGCACTGAAATGACCAAGCCAACTACTTCTTCATCCAGCAGTCCATCCATAATTTGCTTTGTGTCGTCTAGCTCTAGCTTCCCAAAGGATTTGGGATCACTCCCCATGACAAACACTCCGTAACCCTTCTTCTTAGCATCCAACAAAATGGTCTTAAACTCATGTTGTCCCTCCATACAATAATGCTCCACTGACACATACTCTTCCTTAATAACCTTCTCCAACTCCCTCATCAAAATATGATTATGTTTGTTCAGTAAAGACCATTCATAGGACACCTTAATCTTCTTCTTTGTCTTTTCCTCCTCAGTAGCCGATACAAAATTATTTCCCTGGTACTTTTTAAGCTGGCCAACATCATACTCATCACTAACATCTACCATGTAAAGATTCTTGTGGATCTTGTTATGCTTCAACATTTCCAGAGAAATGTTAAGTGACATTTCCTCAGAATTAACGCTGCCCGTGGCTAGCTAGGCCCAAATATTCTGAAATCAACTCCTCACGATTGTGCATAATTAATACTCGACGCACGTATATGTCAATATTGTTAGGCTTCCTCTTACTGTCAAACTGCTAAAAGTATGTCTCTGCTAGCACAAAAATGATGGCCTTGAATTCGAAGTATCTCTCAACTGAGAAGTGTTTCACTGCAATGTGTCCCTCCCAATCATTAGTCAAACTCTTCCAGAAAGCAGCATTCCCCACTCTAATTGCTACCTTTTCAGTGGTCTTCTCTATCCCCAAAGAAACTTAGTGGATGAATATGTAGTGCTTTTTAATCAAGCTCTTCAATTTCACCTTAAATGTTATCTTCTGGTTGCACTTCACTGATGGAACGAGTCCTTCCATAGTGAAATATTCATAGAAACCCTTTGGAGATCTCTTTGTTGGGGAGAAGAATATCAGTCGATCCTTGATTTCCTCTAGACCGAAAATGACAACAAAATCATACACACTATCATCAATAAGGCATTCCCGGAAGAAATTTGTGACAAACGGCAACTTCTGCGAGCAATTTAGGGCACTGAAGACAGGAAGCTTTTCCTTCCCATTATCCTCGAGCATCTTTAATGATTGGAAGACCATTTGCATGGCATTTTTAAGATTCCACGAAATAAGACTTTCTTCGTAGTATCTTTTGTATGTAGATCAGAAATGGCAAATTGGCATCACATTGAGGCTTATAGTCTAGGACTCGCCTCCCAACAAAAATCACCTCAAATAAAATGCCACCATATCTTGAGATATTACACTACACCATTTTACATCCTACGCGACAAATTTTGAACGCCGTCGCAACATCTTTGTCGCATTCAACGGTTTATACGATTACGGTTTGATGTGTTTGTCGCAATAACAAAAACATGCGACATAATTTTACGCGACGCCAAAAATGTTGTCACATAAAGATGATTAAGCGACATTATTTTAAGCGACACGAAAAGTTTGTCACGTAATATGGATATTGCGACATTATTTTAAGCGACACGAAAAGTTTGTCACGTTAAAACTATTATGTGACTTAATTTTTGCGACAACTGAAAATATGCCGCATAATAGTACGAATTAAAATCCCCGAAGCAGGTGCTGGCATGACAACCCTTCAATGTTTCAAATTTTCTGTGCATTAAAGAGAGGTGCCTACCGTGTTTGGATTAAGCGACATTTTTATCCAAAGTAAGTCGCGTAAGTGTACAAAGTAAATGCAGAAAAACAGAACACCATCAGTACCATACACTGCCTTCAATTCCGCTCAACAACCTTAAATGGTATCTGAAAACACCATTTGTCTGAAAATATACTCTGCAAGATCCATATGGTGGGGTTTTCCACAGGTTTTTGCTCAGATCTTCACGTGTAAACGACACAATTTGTTGAAGGTATATGGATCAAACTCTCACACTCACACACATTCGCATACAATTAATTATAGCTTGTCATGTTTTTTATTTCCATTTTCTTCACACTGTTTTGTTGGAGTTAAAACTTTGTATTGTGTGCCAATATGTCAAATTTTGGGGGAGGATATGAGTGTGTACGAGAAGAGAGTAGTCATTGAGAGAGCGTAGCTAGCAGGGGAAGGCAAAAGTTGTGCTTTTGGGGTATAAATCGAGCAGCAGCAGGGCATTTTGGGCGTTAATTAGGAAGCAGCTAGCAGCAGCATTTTGCATTTGGGCGGTATTAGCTTAAGGCGTTTTGTGTGTAGATAGCAGCACAACAACATTTAGCTAGCCATTTGGGCTGCATTTTGCATGATATTTTGAAATATAGCGACCTGTTCAAGCTACTGTTCCAGTGACTGTTTGAGACAGACCTGAAACTCCGTTTTGACAGTGCAGCAGGCAGAACAAAGTAAAGGCACACAGAATGATACCCAGTTCGGCTAAGCCTACTCTGGGGGGTTTCTCACACCCTTAAACGGGACACAAATCTTTATTACGTGCTTAGAACAATAAGATGACTTATTCTTACAAAACGCCGTGTTCGTAATCGCCCAGCTTCTAAGCCACCGTCTCTCAGATTTGCAATCAAGGATCTCCGCGGTTCACCTTGATCCCCGTCGCCCAAACCTTCAGTCTGAACGAACTCGACCTTCTCCTGAAGTCGGAAGCTTTCGGGTGAAAGCTGGTTGTGAGATCTCGTCGTGTGCAGCGATAAGCTCCTATCTCAGACTGTCTGAACAGCACACCAGAACAGACAGATCCAGTGCCGATGAATTTCCAGTGGGGAAACATAGTCGGCCGTCGCTTTCTCCAATCTCCAATCTTCGATCACCAGAATACACTCGTGTGTTTTTCTCTCAGAAAGCGATGGAAGTTTGGACGCCCTAGCTTCGTATATATATGCATGGGTGCTAGCGTCCAAAACTGCAGAAGATATCATCATCAATATTTTTAGGAAATATTCCTAAAATATTTGATGTGTATCTTTGATCCAATTTTAGGGAAGATTCGGATTTCTTCCTTGCCAAGTCAGCCACCCCAATCTTCAATCTATATCGAAGATCTTCGTTTGAGAATCTGTATCAACGAACTCCTCGCTGGCCGACTTCAATCAGATCGAGAAGATCTTTAGTAACTTCCGGAAGCTATCCTTGCGTCTGCTCCACGCTGTACTTGAGTGCCAGGATGTGTTCGAACTCCCCCTGAACTTCTGCTTGAACTGTCTAACTACGTTTTGCCAAATACATGCCACTCAAGGGAACATCATATTTGGTTTCCATTTTTTTCAGGTTGTTTTTTGGTTAGAGTTGAAAGTCTATTTATGTTGGGGTGAGTTATGCCATGTCAAATTTCTGGGGAGGAATGAGAGTTGAAATTGAGTAGCAACAGTCATATTGGGAGGTGTTTTTGATGAATAAAGATCAAAACGAGAGGCAGCAGCAGGTAGCATTTTGGTGCATGGTCACACATATGATTGAGTCATGCAGAATTAGCTAGGCATTTGCTGCATTTTATGTAACTCTCGGCATCCTTTGATGGAATAAGATGCTTTGCCTTAACTCCCCTAATAATTTGTCTCATATTTGGTTAATTTAGGATCGGAAACCATGGACAAGACTTGGATGAATTTGTCTGACAAATGTGATCTGCGGTTTGCACAGGGTATTATGAATTTCGTAAACTTTGTCAAACAAAAAAAACCCCGGAGAACTACGCATAAATGCCCATGTAGGCGTTGTAGGTTGCATCATGCGAAGTTGTCATTGGATGAAATCCAAACACATTTGTTTCGCAACGGTATAATGCAAGACTACACTACTTGGACTTCTCATGGGGAAGTAGAAGACGATGCTTCTTCATCAATATACACACAACGACAGCACTATGTTATGGAAAAAAGTTGTGGCACGGTTGAAGAAAGTGGTGCTTATTACATGGATCCGACAATAGAGATGCTTAACGGTGCTTTCCCTTTTCCGGAACCACAAGATGACATTGAAAATGAATATTTGGGCAAGGAGGCATACGATAAGTATCAACGACTTCTTGCGGAAGCACACACTCCCATATATGTGGGAAGTGACAAAACTGTTTTGGGTACGATTTTAAGTGCAATGAAAGTTAAAGTCGACAATGGATGGTCCGACAAGAGCTTCAACGATCATTTGAGAATCACACAAGATCTCCTTCCGAGCCCAAATAATTACCCCGGTTCGTATAGTGAGGTTAAGAGACTTTTGAAGAATTTGGGAATGGGATATGAGATTATTCACGCATGTGAATTTGGTTGTGCACTTTTCTATAAAGACTTCAAGAACCTTGAGCATTGTCCGATGTGTAATGAGTCGAGATACTTAGACGGCGATGTTGATAGACGGATTCCAAGAAAAGTGGTACGCTACTTTCCCTTAACTCCAAGATTACAACGTCTTTATATGTCACCGCATATATCTAAGGAGATGCGGTGGCACCGAGAGAGAAAAGTGAAAAATGGTCATATTAGACATCCCGCAGATGGCGAAGCATGGAAAGAGTTTGATAATAAATATCCTGACTTTGCGCGAGACGCTAGGAATGTGCGTCTTGGATTGGCTACAGATGGCTTCAATCCCTTCGGAGCAGCATGTCTTTCTCATAGCACATGGCCAATCGTGGTGATGCCTTACAATTTACCACCTTCAATGTGCATGAAGAAGAATTTAATATTCTTGCTTTATTGATATCGGGTCCAAAATCTCCCGATAAGTGCTTGAATGTGTTCATGCAACCCCTGATAGATGAATTGAATATTTTGTGGGACACCGGTGTACTTACATTTGATCGCCATGGTAGATCGACATTCAACATGAAAGCTGCGGTGATATGGACAATCAGTGACTTTCCGGGTTTGGGAATGTTAGGAGGTCTAAAGTGTAAAGGATACAAAGCCTGTCCTTTGTGTTTAGATGATATTGATGCTAAACATCTAGCAGGGAGAATGTCTTACCAAGGCCACATCAGATGGCTTGATAGGGATCATTCGTGGAGGCATCAGTCTACTAAATTTAATGGAGAAGTGGAATTACGAGATGCCCCACCTACATTAACAAGTGAAGAGATTTTCTCTTCTGTTCTTAGACATGAGTACCCCGCAATTACCTTGCATCCAGATTTCAAATCTAGAGGTGTGAATAAGGAGAAGTTATGTTGGACTCATATGAGCATTTTCTACAATTTGCCTTAATGGAGCACATTGAGACAACCATATTCGTTAGATATAATGCACATAGAGAAGAATGTGTTTGATAACATCATTGGTACTATTCTCGGTCTTCAAGGAAAGACAAAAGATGATATTAAGGCTCGAGAAGGTTTGGAGCAACAAGGAATTCGGAAGGAATTGTGGTGGAAGAGGATAGGATCATCTTCCCGGACAGATAAGGTTTCAAAGGCACCTTATACCGTTTTACCTGAACAGAGGGCGGAGATATTTGAGTTCATTAAGGATGCTAAGTATCCTTATGGTTATGCCGGTAGTTTGAAGAACAAAATCAATGTGAAAGAAAAAAATTCAATGGGTTAAAAACTCATGATTGCCATGTCATGTTGCAACGTTTACTTCCGGTGTTCATTCGACCATACCTGCCCAAAATTCCCCAGAAGATCAACTCAACAACCTTCCAGCACCCGCCAATTCAAGCCCTACACGACGACCAAATCCTTTACTACCTCGTAGGTCCCCTAGGAGTTTAGCAAAGTCAGCTGGTCGACCTAATCCCCCTCCACCAGAACCCACATCTCCAGAGTTTGCTCCACCCCCTGCTACCATAATTCCAGTACCACCTTGTAACCCTCCTCGTCCACCCCCTACTACAATATCCCAACCTATGCCGGTGGTTGCTCCTGAACCCACAGCTCCAGAGTTTGAACCAATGCACTCGTTCGACAACAGTTCATCAGATGATGACGATGGTGCTGAAGATAATTTGGCAAATATTCCAAGCATTAGATGCAAGAGCGATGGTTATGTGACAACAGGTAACAAGCCTATTTGTTATTATGTGTTTGTTATTGTATTTTTATGATGAAATGTGTCTGTTATTGTTGATTATATAGTTTGTTAAATACATAATGGATTTTTCAATGACAGGGGATGAAACTGGGGAGAAGAGGAAGGTACGTGGAGTCGTGAATGGTTCAATGGTGGCAAGCTATAAGCAGACGCATAATAAAGGGCAGCCGCTCAAGGTAGAGTTTTTACCCAACGGGATTGGGCCTGCTGTGCAAGCTGTGGGAAGCTTAATTATACATGAGATTGGTAGTGTTGTGAAGGACAAGGTTCCAATGAAAGCATCGTCATTCAGGAAACTTCCGGAGTAGGATCGGCTTATTGTGTTTGATCATTTGAGAGTCAGTAGTTTCAATTTTATCTTTGCATTTAATTCATTATTTGTCTGCAAAATTTTAACCATACATTTGTTCGTTGCAGCCAAACTTTGTTATTGAGAAAGAAGATGACCAGCTGTGGAAATACATTTTTAGGAAAGCCTGTGAGAGGTTTCGTGACTGGAAATCAAATTGCAAAACCTTCTACAAGGAGTATGGACCCGATGTAACTCCCAGGTAGTTTTTGGATAGGCGTGATCAGTGGGAATGGCTTAAGAGCCACTTTGATGAACCAACAAATCAGGTTAAGCATTCAATTTAATTGCAAGTTGACATTTTATTTTTGTTCTTCTTTTTTGCTGTTTATCATTTTTTATTAATGCATAACTTTATAAGTACTCTCTAACTTGTCTAAATTCTTTTATTACAGGAGCGGGGTAAGAAGATGTCAGGCGTGCGTAATAATCCGAATAGAATCAACCATCGTGCTGGAAAATGTGCATTCCACACGAGGGCTGCCGCACTCGTTGCCAAAGGAGATAAGGCACACTTTATAGCCACGTTCACCCAAGTTTACGCGGGTGATCCCAAGGGTGCTGACCTTGCAGTTTCTTTAGAATCAATTTTATGTACTTCAAATTTATATATGTTGATGTTTGACTTGGTTGTATCTGTCGATTCTTATTATCCCACATGTTATCCCATATATGTTCTTTTTATCATGTATGTTACGTATAATGGTTGGGGTATGATGTGTTGTTGTTCATGTGAAACAAGTTCTTGTGTTATCTGCATTGTTCTCTACCATGTCCTTATCCTCTTGTTCTTGTGCAAATATTATCGGCCATGTTTTATCTTGGTGAAACATGTGCTCTTGTTATGTGTCATGTTCATGTTAACAATTATTTGGGTCATGTACATGTTTTGTGTCATGTAATTCATGCCAACTTTATTTGTTAAAGATTCATGTTCTCTGTTATTTTCTGCTGTCTTGGCAGACTTTGCAGTGTGCTTTGTGCTTTTTTTTACACTTTACAATGTTTACATTTGTAGGAAAAAATGCAAGCAATGGTTCGTCAAGCGTTGGCAGATCAGAATGGTGATGAATCTGAGCACAGTATACTCGATGATCATGAACCCCTTCCTGTTGCTACTCAGATTGACATCATAAGCCAAGTGGTTGGGCAGACGCGTGGAACATATGTATCCGGGACTGGTAAAGCCTTCAAGAGACCACCCCTTCCTAGAGGAGGTGCAAGAAACTCTCATCTGAAAGAGCAACTGGAAAAGCAAAAAGATGAATTTCAGGAGATGAAGGCTGCATTTGAAGAAAGGATACGTGTGCTCGAGGACTTGGTGGTGCGTGGTGGTTCAGCAAATCTGGCAAGCCATAATGCTTCGGAAGGTGCCACTAGTTATGGACCTGATGCTAGAAACTAAGTTGTTGATTACTTTTTGGCCAAACTGTTGTGCTTTTGTTTTGGTGCACATCTTGTTGTGCTTTGCTCAGATTCTGGTTTGCTAGTGCAAACATTGTTGTTTGCTTGTTGGATGCTATTTTATGTGTAATCAAAACTATTTGGTGTTTGGTATCAGGATCTAAACTTCTGTATGCTATTTTAAACCATAATGTTTTCTGCCATATATGCGGCGTATACAGGTTTTTGCCACAATTATATGTTTAATATTAGTCGCCAAATCTCTTTTATACGAACGTTATATATTCAAAATGAATCGCGAAATCCCTTTAATACGATATCTAAATGTTCACATAAGGTCGCGTAAAACGATTTATACGACATATATACGTTTACTACAAGTCGCGTAAATCTATTTATACGGCATCTATATGCTTAATATTTGTCGCGAAGGACAGTTTATACGACATATATACGTTCACAATTAGTCGCAAAACAAGGTTTATACGACGTGTATTTATTCATTGTTTGTCGCGAAATCAAGTTGATACGACAATATTATGTTTAATAGTTGTCGTCAACGCTCTTTTACACCACTGGAGACTGTATATACGCTCATTAGGAGTGGACATCAGCTCCCTGAATACGGGACAAAATAAAACATTTACCGCATAATCGTTTAACATATCGCGACTATCACTAAGTGGATTGTCGCGTAAACATCTCACTACTTTGATTTCGCGACCAACTTTACGCGACACACTGAACGTCACATAAAGTATATGCGACCAATTTTGCTGTTTACGCGACGTGAAAAAAGTGTGTCATAAGATGTAAAATGATGTAGTGTTAAGATACGCGGACTCGATGCTCCTGTCAATAAGTTCCAAACGATCATCTTTATCAAGACGGATCCGAACCACCGAATTAACAAAATCTATAGGGTATAGAGGCATTGCACTTTTCCATTTGCGGAACTTAATCAGCGTACCACCTAAAGCGGATTTCTCTTTCAAGGTATAAGCCAAGGAATCTTTCATCGAAGTTTCCACCACTTTCCACAATCTGCCAAGCAAGTATTGACCTAACTCTTCAAATTTTGCTCTTGTTAGAGTTGTCTCCATATTTGTTGGTCCATTGATAGTGCTTGTACTGAAAGGCAAGCTGATATTTGTTTGTGATAAAGAGGACAACTCCATGTGTACTTTATCTGCAACTTCAGTTGAACACTGATAAACTTCATTATCCTTCGACAACTGTATGCCTTCATATTGCTAAAAGACCGTACACTACAAATTTTGCAAAAATTTCCGGCCATAATTTCCGGCGATATTCCGGCGACATTAGTATCGCCGGAATTTTTCCGACGAAATTCCGACAACGGTCCGGAAATAAATTTATTAAAGCTAAAATTCGGTGCTATTCCGGCGATATTCCGTCCACAAAAATTCCGGCGACAAAGTATCCCCGGAATGTCCCCTGATTAATTTCTGTGCAATTCCGGGGACATTCAGGTGATATCGCCGGATTTCCCCCGGAATGTCCCCGAAATAATTCCGGCGCAATTCCGGTGACATTCCGATGCCCGAATCCATGTTGTTGGATTTCCCCGGACTTTTGCCGGAAATAATAAATTGCATTAATAAAATTTTCAATTTAAATTTTATATGTCCCAGTAGTTGTCGCTAACTATCGCCGGATTTTTTATAATTTAAATTATATATGTCGCCGGAATTTTCCCTAATTGGTACCGAAATATTTACAGAAAAAGTAAATTTGCATATTTTTCGTTCGACCGCTCAAATTTTTCAGTCTCATCTCACCTAAGACGACTACAACTCAACATTCCGAATTCTTATCCCAGAAATCCGAATCAATCCATCCATAAATCGACTATCTTCGATTCTGTGCCGATTTCAAGTTTTTACGTATGAGATAGGGCAGAGAAGATGATGAAGGGAACATCGAACGCGTACGGGAGACCTGCGACGACGACGACGCAATCGGTAGATGAGTTAGCGGCGTGCGAGGTTCGACCTGGAGGTATGCTTGTCCAGAAACGGACAGATCAGCCTGAGAATTTAGGCAAGATTATTCGAATTAGAGTCGCGTATGGCCAATTGCGGTACGAGATCTCCGTCAATTCACAGTCATCCTTTGGTAAGCTTCATTTGGTTTATCCCAATCTGAATAATTTTGTGAGAAATTGATTATTAATTTTATAATTTTATTTTGGTTGTTGATTAATTTTGATGTTGTTATGTGGATTGTTGTGTAGGGGAGGTGAAGAAGTTGTTGGTGAGAGACACAGGTCTGCAACCTGATGAGCAGAGATTGGTTTTCAAGCGAAAAGAGCGAGAAAACAAGGCTTATTTGGATATATGTGGGGTGAAGGAGGGAACTCAAAAGTTGAGTTGTTGGAGGATCCTTTGTGTAGGGAAAGGAGGATTGTTGAGAGCAGGAAGACTGCCAAGATCCAGACTGCTCAACGCGCGCTTGCAGATATATCGGCCGAGGTTGATAGACTGGCTGATCAGGTGATGACCACTTTAGTTCAAAATTGATGCTGCATTGACTTTTTCTAATCATGTATTATAGAAATATGTGTGTTGTGTGGCATGAGTGATGAAGTATTAACATGCTGTAATTTGGCTTCTCAATTTTTTTCCCAAGCTTTTGCTGGGCCTGGGCATGGAAATTAGCTTCGAGGGTCTTTTCATCACCACATTTTGATCTGGCCTTGAAAAGAAAAGATTCAATCTTTTTAATTCTATACTTTCTCTAAGTCATGAAAACTCCTCATCCAAGCATGTTATATGGTTAGCTAAAGATGCATATTTTTTACCTTTAATTTGTTTCCTGAGTCTTCACTTCAGTTGCTGCTTTGTTGAGGGTTTGTTCACTTGCTGGTTCCTTTGCTTTTCTTCACTTCAGTTGCTGCTTTCCTTCTACTTGTGGATTTCTTTTGTCTGACACATGTATTGTATATGTTATATGTCACTATTCTTCCATAGAAAATAGTAGTATCATTTTAAACCAAATTGAAGTAAAGCTACCAGGTTTGTATATTTTTATGTATGCCATTTAGCAGTGAGTGTGAATTGTCAAGCCACATGGTTGCATTGCATTGTTACTTGCATTTCTATTACAATATGTCATATAAGTTGCTAACCTGTAATTTAATGTTTTTATTTGGGCCGCAAGATTTTATGCATGTAGAATCTTCCTATGATACTCAATTGTGTTTTCAGAGTTTGTAGTTTGTAATCTTGAATGTAGGTTACGCTGTAAATGCAGGATCTGGGGTCCGTTTATGTTTCATCTGTGAAACATCACTCAATTGTGCTTTTACTTGTTATTTCACGTCTTCTTTTGCGTCTACTGATCACGGTTGGTTATGAAAACTTATGGTTCTGCGACCGTGGTTCACTTTATTTAACAGGAGCACCAGGGAATCCACGCCTTGCAGCTTTATAAGAGATCCAAATAATGTGGGAACTCCTGGTTCTGCCACCAGGACTTCAAACTCGGACGCAGCAGAGGCCAGGGTGGAGTGGTTTGGCAGGCTCCGATCAAGGGGCACTCGGACTCTTTTGGTCCAAATATGATGCTGGTCAAATCTTGCCAGTAGACGCAAATCTTGAAATTGTAGAGGTTTTTTTTTGTGAAATGAAAAATATTTTTATTTACTGTACAAATATTTAAATATTTAATTTTCGTTTTTTAATAAATTAAATTTATTTATTAAATAATTATTAGCAGTAAAATAAGTTATTTATATAATATCAAAAAAAACAACAAGATTCATAAAAAATTAAAATTTTCAAAAATCATTAAATTTAATTAAATATTATATTATCAACATATTTTGTCCTCGAATTGTCGTCGGATTTTCCCCAAATATTTTTTGTCCTCGAATTGTCGCCGGATTTTCCCCATATATTTTTGTCCCCGAATTGTCGCCGGATTTTCCCCACATATTTTGTCCTCGAATTGTTGCCGGATTTTCCTCACATATTTTGTCTCCGAATTGTCGCCGGATTTTCCCCACATATTTTGTCCCCGAATTGTCGCCGGATTTTCGCAGCCTTCTGCACCCCAGATTTTCCCCGGAATTTATTTTGGCCGAAAATGCACCGGATTTTAGCAAGAGTGTCGCCGGAATTTGTCCCCGGAATTTCTCCGAAACAATAATTCGGGGGACGTTTTGCCGGCGACAAAATTTTGGCCTGAATTTTGCCGAATTTTGTCCTTATTCCGGCGAAAATCCGGTGCATGTCAGGCCAAATTTGGTTGCCGGATTTTTTTGCAAAATTTGTAGTGGTAGCAACCAAATCGACTATTTTCTTATAAAAATCGTTACTGCCCAAATGAGTGTCACTAGAAATAAAAAGTGCCTCAAACACTCCATCATCAACTACAAGCAGCAAGATATTAAATGTATCGCCCCCAAGTTCAAACATCAGAATGTTCTCATAGTTCCTTTTCTCAAATCCGTATGTCAAAAAGACTGCAGTAGATTCCTTCAAAAATCTACACACACTCAGTCCCATTGGATGCATTTTCTCACCCAAAAATATAGTTAGCAACCTTTGTTCTGACAGAAGTGATTCGACAACAAAGAATTATAACGAATAATAAGAAACGACACAGGAAATTTACGTGGTTCACCAACAGTGTGTTGGCTACATCCACGGGCAAGAAGAGGCAGCTTGTATTCAGATTTGGAGAGTATGTTTTTACAGCTTGACTAGTAGGGTTTATATAGCTATTACAGAAAAACCCTAACCCTAGCCAATAGTGGGCCAAAGACCACCTCAGATTCAAGGCAGCCCAACAAATCTCCACCTTGACTTGAATCCCCGGACACCAGATGCACCTTAATGTGCCAGAAATACTCAGATCCTCTTCCTGCCTCAGATGTGCCCCTAAGGGCCTTCAACAGCTTAAAACGTTGAGCAAGGCCAAACAATGCTTGAACTTGCCAAGTGGAGCCGACTTATGAATATCCACCTCTTCAACAACCTGTAGTGCATAGCCAACCATATCCTCAAAGTCATATCTCTTTGGAGGTCCAACACCCACTCTTCTAGCTCTATCAAGAGCTATACTATGCTGGCGTGTTCCTGACAGATGAGAATGATTACCATCTAATTCTGCCATATCAACTTCTCTAACAGCATGTTGATCTTCTCCACCTTGTTGCTGTGATTCACTCTCTCCTGGAGTAATCTGCAGCTCCACCTGTTTATCAACACTACCACTTTGCTGCGCAATAGTGGAATTCACAGTGGGGTTAAGTATAGAACTTTCATCAAAGATTACACTTCTGCTAAGTATAACTCTCTTCTTAGATGATGACCAAATTCTGTATCCCTTAACTTCATCTCCGAAACCAACAAATATACCCTTCTTAGCTCTTGGTTCTAGTTTGCCTTCACTAACATGATAGTAGACAGTGCAACCAAAAACTCTCAGCAAAGAATAATCTGCAGGCTTACCAGACCACACCTCATAGGGTGTCTTCCCGCCAATACCTGTGTGAGGTCCACGGTTAATGAGATAGCACGCCGTGCTTACAGCCTCTGCCCAAAATCTTCTAGGTAATCCAGCATTAGAGAGCATGCACCGCGCTCTCTCCAACAAAGTCTGATTCATACATTCTGCCACCCCATTTTGCTGTGGCGTGTTTCTCACAGTGTGATGTCGTGCAATCCCCTCAGTCTTGCAGAACTCATTAAACTCAGACGAACAGAACTCTAACCCGTTATCAGTTCGAAGCCTTTTGATCTTCTTCCCGGTCTGATTCTCCACTACAGTTTTCCACTGTTTGAAATTGTTGAAGGCTTCACTTTTGTGTTTCATCATGAACACCCAAGTCATGCGAGAATAATCATCAATAAATGACACAAAATATCTGTTACCTCCAACGGATTCAACACGAGCAGGACTCCAACAATCAGAGTGGATATAATCCAGCGTGCCTTTTGTTCTATGAACACCTTTCGGAAACTTGCTGCGGTGCAGTTTCCCAAAGACACAATGCTCGCAGAAATCAAGATTTTTGATCCTGTAGCCACCAAGAAGATCCCTCTTCGACAGAATTTGCATCCCTCTTTCGCTCATATGACCAAGCCTCATATGCCACAGCTTAGTCATATCCTCTTTGTGAGCCTCAGACGATGCAACAGCTGCATAACCTGTCAGTGTAGATCCTTGCAGCAAATAAGTGGTACCACGCTTCACACCTTTTAGAACCACTTGAGAACCCTTGTAGACATATATAACTCCACCTTTACCTTTGAAACTGAAACCCTTGCTGTCCAGTAGACTCAGCGATATCAGATTCTTCGTCATTTGTGGAACATGTCAAACTTCGTTCAATGTGCAGAAAGAACCATCATGCGTCCGTATCCTGATTAAGCCAATTCCAACAGCTTTGCAGACATCACTGTTGGCCATGGAAACATTACCTCCGTCTATCTGCTCATAAGTAGAGAACCACTCCCTACACGGACAAATATGATACGATGTCCCAGAATCAAGAACCCACACATCCTTGTAGTGTGTTTGTTCGTTGGCTACCAAAGCCAAATCTTCTTCAGAATTGACATCATGTTGTGCCACAGCTGCAGAACCATCTCCCTGCTGCTTCTGTTTATTAGGGCACTCGTTCTTCCAGTGTCCTTTCTCCTTACAATAGTTACAGACATCGTTAGCTGTAGGACCAGTAGATTTGAACTCCCTATAGTTCGACTTCCTCCTATTCAGCTTTCCATGTCCCTTACTCTCGGTAACAGTTAACCCTGATGCCTGATTTTCCACAGCAGAATCAGAAACTTTATGACGGACTTCCCTGGAGTGAAGGGCTAATCTGACATCTTTCAGCGACAAACTATCTTTCCCAGCGATAAACGATTCCATAAAATTCTCGTACGACATGGGCAAAGAAACCAACATAATTAAGGCATCATCCTCATCATCAACCTTAACATCAATATTACGCAGATCTAATAATATCGAATTCAACTGATCAAGGTGATCTCTAAGAGGTGTACCTTCCTGCATCCGCAGACTGAACAGTCGTTGCTTCAAAAGCAACTTGTTGGTTAAAGACTTCGTCATATAAAGACTTTCCAGCTTCAACCACAGACCAGCGGCAGTATCTTCATCAGCGACTTCAATGATGACATCATCAGCTAGACACAGCATGATTGTTGAATGAGCCTTCTCCTCCAGGCTATTCAACTCTTCGTCATCAGCATCCGTTTTCTTCTTCCCAGACAACGGCTCCCGCAGACCCTGTTGCTTCAGCAGAGCTCGCATCTTGATCTGCCATAACCCAAAGCTGTTCCTCCCGGTAAATTTGTCGATCTTCACGTTCATGGCAGCCATCTTTGATGTCAAAATCACAAACCCTAGCAGCAGCGGCAAAACCCAGCTCTTGATACCAGTTTGTTGTGACAGAAGTGATTCGACAACAAAGAATTAGAATGAATAATAAGAAACGACACAGGAAATTTACGTGGTTCACCAACAGTGTGTTGGCTACATCCACGGGCAAGAAGAGGCAGCTTGTATTCAGATTTGGAGAGTATGTTTTTACAGCTTGACTAGTAGGGTTTATATAGCTATTATAGAAAAACCCTAACCCTAGCCAATAGTGGGCCAAATCCCACCTCAGATTCAAGGCAGCCCAACAACCTTGATGAGTTTGGGGTACCCTTAATCTGTTTTGGAAAATATTCTGATATGTGGCGACCTTGATCTTGATCCGAGGAGGTCCACACATAGTAACTCATACACAGACCATCGGTCCCACTCCGAATCTCATAACCCTATATCAGAACTGCAACTTCTATGAAGCATACATAATCTTCTCTAGCCATGTTCTGTTTAAAGAAACCTTCATTAAAATCCAAACAGATCGTCATATTTTTCCACCCCTTCACCTTGCCACATCTCCATAATGGACGAATTAAAATGATATCAGGAGGCAATGGAGGAGGCTTATCTAATGTAAGATGTTCACCTTTCATTCTCTCAAAGCCACAGAGGCAATAATGACCCACAATAGAATTCCATAGTATAGAAAAATAGTAAGGAAAATTCAGTCTGACATTCTCACAAATAGCTTGTGAGCATGAAGTCACAATGTTGCTCAGGGTACAAAATGGAGCCCCAAACCATAATGTTTTTGTCCGTTCCCCAATTTCAGCCTCCACAACCGGTAAAAAATTGACTACAACAGTTTTGAACAATACCTTTTTGTGCAACTCCAAGTTCAGGCAATGAGCAACGACTTATGAATTCATCTCATCACTCTTAGGATTACCTAAATCCTCGAGAATCGCTACTGGAGCTGATTCAAAGTTTGCATCGTCTGTCGAGACCACATCTGTAATGCCTTGTAATCCCAACATGCTTGGGAAGTCACTGGATATGTTTCCAGGTAGCATGGACCTGATGTTCATGGTGGTTCAATGCTGCAGAATAGTATAGGCTAGCTTAGGAATTGCAGGTCTGGGAGCTAAAACGGCGTAGCTTTGGAACAGGCGGGAAAGCTGGGTTTGAAGGCCGAAGAAACGACGACGTTCTATTAAGAGGAGAAGTTCGGTTTTGACGAAGCGGCGACGTTTTGGCAAAGCGCGAAGTTTTGAAGTTAGTTGGACGGTGTCGTTTCAACTTGGCGGAAAGATCTGTTTTGGCCGTTAGTTCAACGCTTTGTTTTGGAGGATATATAGAGCTGGGCTTAGACAAATTAGGGTTAATCTAATTTGGGGATTTTCTGGAAATCGAAGAATGCTCCAAGAACTCCGACTGTGCGATTCAAGCTTCTGTTCTCCGATTCGAGCTGCCGGAAGACGAGTTGTGACGCAACGGACTGCGTGCACTGCCTCGAGGGGGCTGAATCTCTCAAACTTCTCTTCTACTCTGTTGTATTCTTGTATACTTAGAGTTAGGGTTCTTGAGTCGGAAATTGTGCTTTAGGAGCTGTAATTGACATTGGTTATAGTGGATAAGGGCTGAGCAATTCCCCCCCGAGGCTCCCAGGAGTAGGGCATCCCCCGAACCTGGTAAAAAGTTGTGTCTTGTTGTTTGATTTTGAGTTCCGACTTGTTGAAACTGAATTTAGGGCAATAACGATCTCGGGGTTTAGGCAAACGATCCCATACAAATTGGTATCAGAGCTTGGTTTAGTTGCATGTGATTAGGATGGATTGAGACTGACTCGTTGATTGCTATTGATCTCTTGACTTGTCTGTTTTCCCCTGTTCTTGAAATCATCACCTGCACATATACTGTTTGTTGAATTGCCTGCTCTTGACTACTTGGTTTCTCTGATCTTGCGAGGACCTGTATCACTTGGTGCCCATGGCTGATGGAATCAAGCTAATGCTGCACATATATGGAAGGTGAAGATGAAGGCCATACTGATTAAGGAAAAATGCTACAAGGCTATATCAGAAGAATGTCCTGCTGGAATGACTGACCAGTCCAAGAAGGACATGAAGGAAATGGCTCACTCTGAGATAATGATAAGGTTAGCAGATGATGTTGCAAGACAAGTGGTAAGCCATACTGAACCTAAAGAATTGTGGACTGCATTAGAAGAGAAATACCTTACTAAGTCATTGCCTAGTAGGATATCTCTGTTATGCAAGCTGTTCACTTTTAAGATAGATACCTCTTTGTCTATTACTGAAAATCTTGATATTTTTCTAAAGATGACCCAAGACCTTGATAGGTGTAAATATACGATTGCTGAAACTCATCAGGCTGTTATCTTGCTGAATTCTCTTCCTCCCCAATTTGATAATCTAAAGGATGTGATACAATATGGTAGGATGAGTTAACTCTAAACAAGATAATTGAAGTTGTTGTGCAGAAAAATGACTCTCTTAAGGTGTTTAAAAGACCTGGTGTTAAAGGGGATACTAGAACTGATTCTAGGAATGAAGTCATGTTCTCTAAGGGAAAAACTAAGTATAAGAACTCCTTTAAAAAGTCTAGAAAACCTGAGTCACAAAACAAACATTCTGATGGGAAATCTGATGGTAAAATTTTCAAAGTGAAATGCTTTTATTGTAATCAAATGGGTCACTTTGCTTCTGATTGTCAGAAAAAGAAGAATAATGAAGCTAACAATTATAACAGAAACAAAGGAAAAAAATCCTAGGGAAAACCAGTCTAACAATTGTGAATCTGGAAAATCTTTTGACCATGAATTGTTTGTTGTTACCACTGATATTGAATCTGATTCTTGGATACTTGATTCTGGTTGTAACATGCATGCCACACCTAATAGAAATGTGTTCAGTAATCTGAAACTAATAAATGATGGTGAGGTAAGATTGGGTGATCAGACTGTCTTGCATATTAGGGGAATAGGGAATGTACCTCTTAGAATGCATGATGGTGTTGTTAGAGTCATCCAGAATGTTAGATGGGTCCTTGGCGTGAGAAGAAATCTGTTATCTGAGTCTGCCTTTGATGATCTTGGCTGTCATATTACTAACTTCAATGGTGTTAGAACTATTATAAGAAATGGCAGGACTGTCCTAAAAGGACTGAAGAAAGGAGGGCTTACCATGTTCAAGCCACTCCTGAAATCAATGCTGTGACTTCAACAAAGGACATGGATGAGACCAAGACCTGGCACTCCACACTTGGCCATATGGGTAACAAAGGTTTGTTCTACCTACATAAGCAAGGTATCATTGATTCTGCCCCAGTGAATATTGACTTTTGTGAAAACTGCATCACGGGAAAACAGACTGCCTTAAGTTTTAACAAATCTACCATGATAGTTAAGAGTCCTCTTGATTATATACATGCTGATCTTTGGAGACTTGCTCAAGTGAGCACCATTGGAGGGAGAAATTATTTTCTCTCCTTGGTTGATCACTTTAGTAGGAAGGTTTAGGTATTCTTGTTAAAGACTAAAGATGAAACTTTTGATAAGTTTAGATATTGGAAAGCTTTGGTTGAGAAACAATCTGGTTGTGTTGTTAAATGTCTTAGAACTGATAATGGACTTGAATTCTGCAATGGCCTGTTTAACAAATTCTGTGAAGAACATGGCATTGATAGGCATTTAACCATCCCAGGCACTCCCCAACAAAATGGGACTGCTGAGAGGATGAATAGGACATTACTTGAAAAGGCCAGATGCATGCTCATTAGTTCAGGAATTAAAAGTACTCTTTGGGGTGATACTCTTGTAACTGCTGCATACTTAATTAATAGGAGTCTCTCATCTATGATAGGGTTTAAGACTCCTCAGGAAATGTGGACAGGGCATAAGCCAAACATTAATCATTTAAGGCCATTTGGATGTCTTGCATTTGCTAAAATTGATCAAGGTAAATTGCATCCTAGGGCTGTTAAGTGTGTAATGATTGATTATCCTCATGGTGTTAAAGGGTATAAGCTGTTAGTGATACAACCTGGTGCTTACAAGGTCATTGTTGCCAGATCAGTCACTTTTAATGAGCATGAATTCTACTTTAAAACAAAGCTAATGCAGTCTACTGAGCAGACATGCCACACTCAAGAACCTGAGGTGTCTTTTGCTTTTCCCTCCCTCAAATGGAGAATGATGGTGCTGATAATCCAGTGGGAGAAGAGTTTGATGTGGGATACTCAGTCCCAAGCTCAGCAGATCAAGGAGAAAGCTTAAGCCAAAATGGAAGTGGTGAGAATGGAGCTGCCCCTGCTGCTGAGCAGAATGAATCCCCTCACCAATCTGGTGGGGAGGTAAGCTCTCATATTCCCTCCTCTAGCTTAAATACTTCACCCACCAGTGTTGGTGGTTTGGATAACAGTGGAACTGTGAATGTTGATGATTATTCTGTTGTTGAAAATAATAGAAATGAGCTGTCCAACTTTGTGGTTGCTAGAGACAAAGTTCCTAGGGAAAAATTTAGGAACAAGAGATATGATATGAATTTGTTTGAGGGCTGTGATAAAATGATTCATTATACCTTGCTTGCTGCTGAGAGTGTGAAATTTTCTGTGCCTGAAACCTATGAACAAGCTTTACATGATAAACATGCTAATGAATGAGTTAAGGCTATGCATGAGGAAATACATTCAATGTATGAAAATAAAACTTGGACCCTTGTCCCTAAACCTGCAAATGTTAAAACTGTTGCTTGTAAATGGATCAATAGGATCAAAGAAGGGAATGAACTAGATGAACCACCTAGGTTCAACGCTAGAATAGTTGCTAAAGGGTTTACTCAAAAGGAAGGAATTGATTTTAATGAAATCTTTGCTCCTGTGGTGAAATATAAAACTATGAGATTGTTGATTGCAATGGCTGATGTGTATGATTCGGAAATAGAACAAATGGATGTTAAGACTGCTTTTCTACATGGTGATCTAGAGGAAACACTTTACATGAATCAGCCAATTGGCTTTATTGATAAAAATTCCCCTGATTTTGTGTGCTTGCTAAATAAATCAATTTATGGTCTTAAGCAATCACCTAGACAGTGGAATAAGAAGTTTGATTCATGCATGTTAACTCTTGGGTTCACTAGAAGTAAATATGACACTTGCATGTACATGAAAGTGGGAAAATCTGACTGCCATATCTTTGTTCTGCTGTATGTGGATGATATACTGTTAATGAGCCATTCAATCACTGCTATTGCTGATGTTAAAAGGGAGTTAAAGAAACATTTTGATATGAAAGATTTTGGTAAAGCACAAAAGATATTGGGTGTGAAAATCATTAGAAACAGGCATGATAGGAAAATCTGTTTGTCTCAAGTTGATTATGTTGCTAAGGTCTTAGATAAGTTTTTCATGACTGATGCTAAGCCTTCTCCAGTCCCCTTAGGAGGGCACCCGGACATTTCTAAAGATGATTGCCCAATTACAGATTTTGAAAAACAGAAAATGGAAGATGTTCCTTATGATGTTGTTGTGGGTTCCTTGATGTTTGCTATGCTATGTACTAGACCTGATATTGCATTTGATGTGAGTGTGTTAAGTAGATATATGTCTAATCCTGGTGAGAAGCACTGGATTGCTATGAAATATTTGCTAAAGTACATGAATGGCACTAAGAAACTAGGACTAGTATATGATGATTATGAAAAGGAACCAGAATTGAAAGGGTTTGTTGATTCTGATTTTGCTAGTAATAAGGACACTAGGATATCAGTTACTAGTTTTTTCTTCACATGGAGTGGCTGTTGTATTTCATGGAAATCACAACAGCAATCCATAGTAGCTTTATCCTCAACAAAAGCTGAGTATATTGCTGCTACCGAAGCATGTGCAGAGGCCATTTGGCTTCAAGGTTTTTTGAAAGAAATTACTGGTAAATGCTATGTAACTACACTGAATATTGATAGTCAAAGTGCTATATATATCTGTGTAAGGACCCTGTATATCGTGAGAGAACTAAGCACATTAATGTGCGCCTTCATTTCATTAGAGACTTAGTTGACTCTAAAACTGTGATCATTGAGAAGATTCTTGGTGATTTAAACCCAGTTGACTTTGGGACAAAGATAGTCCCTTCTGTGAAGTTTGTGTTTTGCAGGGATGCTTTGCACATAGCTGAGGTTGGATGAGATGAAAGGCATGAGCCATTGAAGGGAACATTGCTCCTCCCCCTTTAGTACCACTCCCATATGGTACACCACTATAACCAATTGTTCAATTACATTTAGAGCGCAAGTTAGGATTAGGAGGGCAAATTGTAATGCCTTGTAATCCCAACATGCTTGGAAAGTCACTGGATATGTTTCCAGGCAGCATGGACCTGATGTTCATGGTGGTTCAATGCTGCAGAGTAGTATAGGCTAGCTTAGGAATTGCATGTCTGGGAGCTAAAACGGCGTAGCTTTGGAATAGGCGGGAAAGCTGGGTTAGAAGGCCGAAGAGAACGACGACGTTCTATTAAGAGGAGAAGTTCAGTTTTGACAAAGCGGCGACGTTTTGGCAAAGCGCGAAGTTTTGAAGTTAGTTGGACGGTGTCGTTTCAACTTGGTGGAAAGATCTGTTTTGGCCGTTAGTTCAACGCTGCGTTTTGGAGGATATATAGAGCTGGGCTTAGCCAAATTAGGGTTAATCTAATTTGGGGATTTTCTGGAAATCGAAGAACGCTCCAAGAACTCCGACTGTGCGATTCAAGCTTCTGTTCTCCGATTCGAGCTGCCGGAAGACGAGTTGTGACGGACTGCGTGCACTGCCTCAAGGGGGCTGAAACTCTCAAACTTCTCTTCTACTCTGTTGTATTCTTGTATACTTAGAGTTAGGGTTCTTGAGTCGAAAATTGCTATCGCCAACTTCTGCTCCACCGTCGTCTGATATCGGTACGAATTTCTAGGTCCTAACTCTACCTTTCCAGTAAAATGGAATGCATCTTTGAATGAGCTTGAGACCTCTAAACTATGTCATGTGCTTAGAACGCATAGGGAGGCTATTGGTTATCCATTGATGACTTAAAAGGGACTAGCCCCGAAATATGCATGCATAGGATTAAATTGGATGATGATGCTAGGCCAACCCAAGAGAGGTTGAGGAGGTTGAACCCTACGTTAGGGGAAGTTGTCTTCAAGGAGATAACTAAGTTAAGGGAAGCGGGAATCATTTATGCCGTTCCCGACTCGGAATGGATGAGCCCAATCCACGTGGTCCCTAAGAAAGGTGGCTTGACGGTAGTCAAGAATGAGAAAAATGAGTTAATCCCTACACGCACCGTCACGGGGTAGCGGATGTGTGTTGACTACCGTAAATTAAACAAGGCACTAAGAAAGACCATTTTCCTTTACCTTTCATTGATCAAATGCCAGAAAGGCTTGCCAACCATGAATACTTTTGTTATTTGGATGCGTATAGCAGATTCTTCCAAATACGTATACACCCTTCGGACCAAGAGAAACCCACTTTTTCATGCCCCTACGGAGGCTATGGCCGACCTTCAAAGGTGCGATTCAGTATTGGAAATCCTTGGCTTCAGAATTATGAGAGAAACTACGAGAGCAGATCGCGTGATCAAGGCAAAGTTGGAATCGGAATATCGGATGAGTACCTTGGTGGGAGCAGACGTGCGACCTGGGCCAAAAGTGAGGTAATCTTCTGTAGTGCGGGACAACGAGTATAAATCGTGAACTGAGTTGCGTCTGCAAGTACGGCGATACAACATTTAGTGTGGTTGGGTGAGCGGTATACACTACTTGTAACCGAGAACACATTAATACAAGAGGTTACTTTGAAATCCTTCTAGTCCTACTAGAAAGTAGTGATTTTTCTCAGATACTACGATAAGTATCTGAGTTTCCACTATAAATAATCGTGTCATACTACTTATTACTCTTACATTGAAGGGATCAACTCCTTTAAAGGGAAGCTAACTAAACGGTCCTAACAAGGACTGTGATTGGTTTGTAATTTTTACAAAAATATGTCATTTGCACCGGATACTTTTTCAAAGGTATAATACTATAACTAAAGTATCTATCAATTCAATTTCTATACATAAATTTTAAATTAGTTTTATCATATAAAATTGTACTCAATTTCATTATATGTAATTTTTTTCTTTAAAAAAATCTGGGGGAGACGCATATCACCTAAATACTTAGCTACTTCTGCCCTACACCTAGCGATGTTTGTTCATAGTCAATGTGAAATAGTAACGTTGTTACATTTGAAAATCGATGTCCAATCCAGCCTACTCTAGACGGTCTATTCTGAGTGACTTTCACTCTAACCTAGTTAGACAATCGTAACACTTTCTTTTAGGAGCCAATAAAAGGTAAATTACCAACCATTTATCATTTTAGTGTTTACTGAAAGAAAAGTTTTATCATCCCGTTTACTGATTTTTCCAAATGATATATTTATTTAATTTAAAGGTATTTTTTTTCTACCAAAAACTAATAATTCATTTATTGATTTTTATTTAAATATATACATTTTTAATTAAAAGATAAACTATCTTATCAAACGGTAATTTAGTGAACTGAAATTCTTATTCCGTTTATTGATTTGTTTTTATCATTTTGGTAAGTTAACGAAAGGAATCAACTCATAACAATGAATTCATTTCAAATAATTTACCAAACTTTGCTCTGCCCTATTCCGTCAAAGGTTTTCTTCGTGTCCAGCTACTTCTGAGGACAAGTTGACGTCTTCAATATACAGTCCCCCATTATACATCACTGCTTGCTGATAATTTTCCAAAAGCTGAACGAAGCATACACGAAGAACCCGGTTTCGGTTTTTGAGCTGAACAACACTGTCTTGTAGATCCTCCATTAGCTTCTGCTTTCGTTTTCGTGATTTCCTTGCAGCTTCCCTGTTAACCGCCTGTCTATGAAGCCTCTTCTTCTCCTCTTCATTATCCATGTCTTGCCTGTATACATCAGTTATCAGTACACATAGTTGGCTTTATGAAGTGGATCGCATCTTTCATCAACAAATATGTAATATAATGTGATAGCATACAAATACAATCCATGTTGAGTCACAAATACTTTGCTTGATTATAAATACCACTGGTTGTATCAAGATTGCACTTAGCTTCTGTCTACTTATCTTCACATGCTTCTTTCCGAAAAATCCCTGTACTCGGAGCATATGCTTTATACATAGAATTATGCATTGAACATCAACATCATCATCGTTGATGCCAAAGTAGGGTTCATTTACAAAGCTACAAGGAACATATGAAGCGAAAAGATGCAACTAAAAACAGAAGAATGAGCTGGAGAGTGGAGACAAAGACAAAAGACTCAACTTTGTTGTTATCATCCATTAAAAATGAAAGGGAGGAATTGCAGGAACCTAATTGAAATAACTACATAATTTGAAATAAAAGTCTGATTGACACAAATGGGACTGGACTACCAATGACTACTAGACCAATGAAATCATGGTAATAATAATCATGTATGGATTTAGAGATGAAGCAACTGGATTGTTGCTTCATGGATTCCAGACAAGGGTGGTGTAAGCAATCAAGGAGGTGACCGTATATGGGTCCATGTTGCTAGCTGGCCTCCGGTCCTCAAAATACCCCTTTCCTTCTTTCTCAGTATCCCGTCCGACTCTAATTGATGCTCCACGGTTTGCCACTCCCTGTCGATCAGAACAATCAAAATATTGGTTAAGGTTCTAGTCATAGTGTACAAAGCAGTTTTTCTTTTTCTTGTTCGAATATAAGACTTAGATTTTTCCTTCTTGGAATGCCTAGAGTTTGTACCCATTTGAATGTGTTAATATCTGCTGTCTCGTGCTTCCCTGTCAAACGACGCTCATTACCCTCGCCATAAGCAGCAATGTGTTCCTTGTGCCTCAGTCCAAGCTTCTCAATGGCTTGCTTAATGATTTCATAACCTCCCTCCTCGCGCATGGCCTTGGTGCTGAAGGGAGAAATTAAATGGTAATCACATCAAATAGTTTAGCTCTTCACAGTTGGCTTTCGACTATCAAATCATTTAGAGGTCCTGAATAGAAGAACAATTAAAAGACGTATCCATCTTCCATCCATCATTACCTGTAGTTTGTGTGGGCGCCTGCACCATTCCAGTCACCCTGAAGACGAGAGTTAATGATCAATGACATTTCTAAAATGCTCCCAAGTGTTATCTTGGAGATGCTAACAACAGTCTTTAAACACTAAGGAAACAAAATAAAACCTTAATGGGTTTGGGGTCAAACGAGACAACAACTCCAGCAATTTCTGCAATCCTCTGTTATGATGAGAAACAGAACACATTTTCAGTCTTCAGATTCAAGAAACAAAAACAATCACAACAAATTAAATTTTCAATTGTGACAATGTGCATTTTACCTCCAGAATATAACGTGCAACCCACAACTCATCACCAGCAGAAATGCCAACGGAAGGGCCAACTTGAAATTCCCACTGAAAGCCAGAAAAAGATCAGTACAATGACATTTTAACAGGAAGATATCGAGGAAGAATTAAAGATTGCAGCAGAAGTTTACCTGGCCAGGCATCACTTCACCATTTATACCACTGATGTTGATACCAGCGTATAGACAAGCCTTGTAATGAGCATCAACTATATCCCTGCCGAATGCTTTATCAGCACCAATACCGCAATAGTATGGTCCCTGAACAAATGCAAATCATGGATGTTAAGAAAAGGTGAATGGAGACAAATAAAACTTGTTTAACCACTTAAACTAGATGCATTATTAACTTAAACAAGCAAACAACTCAAGAAGTTCTCCTTGTTTTATGGGTTTACTGACTGAAATGTCCCACAACGCAAGCAATTTGGCTGAACTAACAAAGAAATTAATGTTAAAGTGATCCACATATAAAACCTTTTTTTTATTCAAACAAAAAAGTGATTCACTAATCTGCTCAGGTCCATCACGGCCAGTGACGGAGCCATGTATGAGGCAAGCCCGAGATGTTTTGGCTGAATTTTTTTTCCTCTGTAATTTGATGTGTAATTTTTAGAAAGTTCAAACAAAGTTCATAATTTGCCCAACTAATTTCATAAGAAATTTTGTATTATGGCATGACATGGATGATTGCAGCATGTCATCCTATGAAAAAGATGACATTAGAAGGTTTAGGTTTTTTTCAGAACATTTTGTATTTATGGCATTTATCCAGTGTGCACAACTTATGTTTTTTTTTTTTAATAAATGATGTTCCTAATGTTTACTTGTGGTTTTATTTTGTTCAGATTGCAATGTCTAGTGCACTTGACACTCTCTGCGGTCAAGCATATGGTGCCAAGCAGTTTCGCCTCGTAGGAATCCATATGCAGCGAGCCACGATTGTCCATTTAGTGACATGCATTTTACTTGCCGCCATTTGGGCAAACACGGGACGCATTCTCAAAGCAATTGGTCAGAATGCTGAAATAGCAGAAACAGCCGGTGTATACGCTTTGTACCTTATACCATAAATGACATGGATAAATGCCATAAATACAAAATGTTCTGAAAAAAACCTAAACCTTCTAATGTCATCTTTTTCATAGGATGACATGCTGCAATCATCCATGTCATCCATAAATTTATTCTAAAAAAAAAAGAAGTGTTATGGCACAAGGGCCACCTGCATCCAGTCACTTATTAAGATTCTAGAATACTGAGCAAAAAACCAAAGATCCAAAACTAATATTCTCATTCAACTAGCTACAAACACATGAATAATTAATCTATATACCTGTGGTCCAGGAAAGCCACCAACTGGCCAACCCAGAGGCCAAGCCACGTCCTTCTGCAACAAAGTGTATTCCTGCTCAATCCCATACCTGTTTTCAAAGGGTAAAAAAAAAGATCACATACAAATTCCACAAAATCAACGCTGATGTAACTAATTAAAATTGGCACACTCACCATGGCACCTCAGCTGCAACCTCAGGCTTGCTGAAGATCTCTGCAGCCTCATACCTTTTGTTGGTAGGGATGGGCACCCCAGCGGGCGTGTAAGCATCACACATAACCTAAACACAACCACTTCCATAAATCAAAAATCTAATACATTTAAACATAGTCAACAAAACTACATGATCCATTCTTAACTCACCAGAATGTTGTTCCCCCTCCTGAACGGATCCTTGAATATAGCTTGTGGACTTAAACAAAACATACACCATATAAATCAAGCTACCCAAAATCACGAGCACAGATACATAACAACAACCAACAAAAAGAAGCTTGGAAACACACAGAAGAAGAAAATCATACTATGAAATGACTTCACTATCCTCCCCCGGGGCTTGACCTGTGCTTGAGCCGTCGTAGTTCCACTTCGGCAGGTCTGCAGGTGCTGAAACTGGCTTGTCAATTGTCTGCATATTACCACCAATCAACCAAAAACACAATAATAAAAAACGCAGTCATAATTGATGGCCGCTCTTCTACAAAACTGATGAAACTATTTAGAAAAATGATGATGATCGTACCCTAGCCTTGCTTCTCAAGTCCATCCCCGATCCACCAATACTGCAAAAAATATCAACACACTTCCACATCAAAGATCACCAAACCGAATCCATAAACTTATCATTAATAATGGCAACGAATCATCAATTAAACAAAACTAGGACTGCAAACAACTTTGATGAGAATGAAAAAAAAAACTAGGACTGGCTTTCCCGGAAAATGGGAAGAAGACGATGTGAAGTACCTACCATATGTACTCGGCGATGATTTTCTTGGTGTCGGAGATATCGAGATTGATTAGATCGTTGATCGACATGATCGGAGGAAGCCGGAATCTAGTGAGAACTCAGGCGAGTGGCGATGAAGAAGATGATGAATCAGAAGAAAAAAGGTATGGGTTTTCTTTTATAGCTGGAAATCAGCTTTGAAATTATAAATTAAAATTATTAGTAAATTTTAATTATTTGATTTTGACTAAATATTATTCCGGATTACGAGGATTCAATTTCTCCCATTTATACCAATTTCATTAAATGGATTCTCTTTAATATTCTGTTTTTAGAAATAGTTATTAAGGAATCAAAGATTCCATTCTACGTATAATTTCTCTTCTTTTTTTTTCCTTCTTCTTAAAGATGGAATATTATAATTTTTGTTGTTGTTAAAGATGGATTCAGATTCACTAGATTCATGTCAACACAGTCTAATAAAAGGATGTGCTTTGTTTAAATTTTAATATGACTGCATTATTTATTTTTTGATGAGTAATTTGACTGTATTTGATCTGGCCAAAAAATGTATAATTATATATTTATTTATGAATTTTTAGGAATGATGTGAAGATTCTATGATTTTATCTTAAATGGCAGGTGAGTTCCGTAATTAGAATTTAAATATGATTCTATTAAAAATCTAGGGGTTTTGAAATTTAAATACATGTATTTTTCATTTTTGAGAAAAAAAATATACGAAAAATATAAGAATATATAGTTACTAACAGCATATTTTGTAAAAAAAATACAAATCAATAACACTCCTGATTTGGTCATTTGGACGGATATGATTAAATCTCGTCGTATGGATGATTTTTCAGCAACGCATTATAAATCATTATAAATCTCGTCATTTGGACGGATATGATTAAATCTCGTCGTACGGATATGATTAAATCTCGTCGTTACAAACTATGCCGTACTTTTGATTTTTCGGCGACAAATTATAGCACTTTTGACGAATTTTACAATTTGCACCAAAAATATGGTTTGCACCTTGGTCTTAGTCTATATATAGTTACTTATGCAAGATTGTAATTTGTAAAAATATCTGGAGGAATACATTTTGAGGAGGAGATACTATATATCATTTTAAACTTGTTTTTGTTTGACGGCTTCTCTCATCTATTAAAAATTTTATTCTTTCCCTTCCAATATTTTAAATGTCGCATTTTATGCGGTATTTAAAAAAAGAAACAATATTGTTTCCGAGGTTAAAGCCTAGAAGAAGAATGTGAACTTTTATCACCTGAAAATTAAATATACTAACACAAATTATATATGGATAAGAAATCTATATAATTTCTAACGTGAAATTCATATTATTTACTAAAGGCTAATTAAAAGAATTGTCTTATTATACTATTTGGGGACCAGTCCTAGGTTTTGGATATTGGATTATCCGTCTCCCAAACCCTATAAACATACAATGCATAGGTATCTTATCGGAAGCATTTCATCACAAATGATGTTGCATCTCACAGCCAATTGAATGGTCTAGTGGTCGTGAACATTCGACTTATTTATAAAGTAAATATTCTAACAATACACGAAAAAACGTCAAATAATAAATTTCTAACACAAATTTGCCTAACTTATACACAAGGCAGGAATTTTTATGGTAGATGTCTTAAAACTACTCTTCATTTATGATGCAGCTAGACAATCTGATAAACGAGCTCACTAGCACTACACTCCGAAATAACCTGGGAATCCACCAAGAAAATAAGAAATTAGGGTTTTATTGAAACGAAAAGATGAGTTTGACAAACCCTACCGATGCTTAAATATAAAATCGACAAAACGAAAATAGGAAATAAAATCGGAAAAGTAATAAAGTGCTGATTTGGCCTGCTAAACAAACCCGAATTGCCTAAAAAGCTCATACGTCACAGCGGTGTGTTGCACTCTCGTTGGTCCGTTTTCACTCAAAATAACATCTTGCAATAGTCAATCGGACACCGAACGCTAAATCTGCACCAAACCGACATCATCCTTTGTCACGGTTTTGGTACTCGCTATGCACCGCCAGCCGCCCTGCATCAATTCATTCCATCATCTTCGCCAAGAGCCATGAAAAGTTACATCCTAAGAGGCGGTGTAATTGCGACATTTTTTTCATTCACCTTTGCCAAGAGCCATCAGCCGTGATCATATCCCCGCATCCCAACTCTGTAGGAATTAGTATTAGCTTAATCGGACGGACTTTGCGACCATTTTTCTTGTAGAAACTGATAAGTAATATATATTGGAGTTTAGCTACTTGGTACATGAAAATGACCACACACTTGAAATGTTTATAAACATAACAAAATTGTTTGTTTTCGAACGGTTACGTATGTCACTTACAAAATGCTTACTTGCGTTAAATAAAACACATTGTTGCGTTCATGTTGCTTTCTTAGCCGAAGGTAAGTAATGTAAACAAGAATACATTGTGTAGTTCATTGACGACATTATTTTTCCTATCCTAATAAAAATATAATATGATTTTGGATTCACAATTAATTTATGGGAAAAGTAAAAAATGGGATGGAGATTTACCATCCGTTTCTAATATTTTGTCCGAACAATGCAAATTTCCAAAAAGATGTTGAACTATCACTAATTTTCCAAAACAATAATATTGTCTATAACCCTTTGTCAAATTTTTTTTTTGTCTAACCCCGTTAATGATTCCCAACAGCGTTAGGGTTCCGTTAACACCGTAAGTTTATAAATTTTAAAAATAAATCAAAATTTTAAAAATATTCTAAAATTTAAAAAAAAATTGAAAAAAATCATAAATATTGGAAATATTTAAATTTAAAAAAAAATTATTTTTTAAAAAAATTATTTTATTATTAGTAATTTCTGACAATTTTCAAAAAATATAGTTTTTCTCTGAAAATTTAGAAATTTATTTTGAATAAAAATTAATAAATAAATATTCAAATGGAATATTGACTTGATACATTGAAAATAATGGAAGAAGGAAGATCAAACTTTCACAGTTCTCACTAACCCCATCAAAAAAAAAAACAACAAAAAATGAAAAAAAAAAGAAGAAGTAAATCAAGTTGATTCTCTTCTTCTATTGCTTTCAGTGTGTCAAGTTAATATAGATTCCCGTACTCCCTCTCCCCTATGAAAGTCTACAAAAAAAAACATGGATGAGTAGATCATGGAATTTTACATGATACTAATTTTCCAATTCCGGAAGGCCTCCACGCCATCTTACATTCATCATCTGGCTCTTTGTAACTATCATCATTAGTGTCAACCTGTCAAAGAAAACCTAATTTATAACATCTTTTTTAGTAATTTTTTAAGTAAAAAAAGTAAATATCCTATTTGACTGTTTATTAATTAATTTTTGTATAAATTTAGATTTTCAGAAAAATTATAGATTTTTCCAAATTTCCAAATTTTCTTAAAAATTTCGGAAATTAATAAAAAAATTACATGTTTTGAGTATTTGTACATTTTGTAAAACTTTTGAAATTTTCAGAAAGTTTTTAAGTTTTTATACAACTTTAAATTATTTATAAATTTGTCGAATTTATTATTATTTTATATTTTTAGAAAAAAATTAAATTTTAATAGAACATTTTTTATTTTTTTCAATTTTATAAATTAACGGAATTCTAATGCCGTCCAACAGCATTACTGAAATCGTTAACAGGGTTAGACCATGTTACTGTTTAAGAAAATTCTTGGTAGTTCAGCCTATTTTGGAAATTTACATAGTTCGGACAAAATATTGGAAATGAATGGTAGTTCACTGCCCTATTTTGTACTTCTCCCTTAATTTATAGTTGAGACGTTGATGCCAAAAGACAAGAGTGATAGTGCATATTGTGTTATTCAATTAAAAATGTAAGCATTGGTTGCATCAAATATATAAATGTAAGCATTGGTTTGTGTCTCCATATTTTCTCTGCATTTTCTGAGTTTGATTGTTGTGGATTTCGTGAGTCATTAGCTATGTGTGTTCATCGGTTAGTCAGTTAGGGATAACTAGTGTTATGTATGATCCCTTAAGCGTGAACAACAACGAAATTACTCATAACTCGTTGGTTAATAAAATATTGATCGGTAGGGGACAGAACCGACAATTAAACCCTTAACCCTCCAATCCGTCTGTTAACCGCCATTCAAAACTCGTCCATTAGCCCACCCTTTTAATAAAAGGGTTGACAAAACTCTTGTCCATTAAGCACCCATTTATAAAAGGGTTCAAGGGTTTTTACCCGGATAACCTTCTAACCCTTTATTACTCTCTTAACTTATAACTCTTTTAACTTATAGTAATAATAAACATAAAATTGACGCACATTTGCTTCCTCTTTCAGTTTTTTTATATTTCAGTCGGAATAGGCAAGTTTAATTGTAACAAGTTAAGTTAATTAATATATAAATTATTATATTTTTGATAAGTCATCTTCTTCCTCCCGGTGGTTGTGTTCATTTTGATCAATTCAAATGGATTAAACTTTTTTTGACTGTGGGTTTACATCAAAGCACAGCCAACTGGCACCTCTAACTTTGAACACACGAGTTGACACACCTTCATAGTAAGGGCATGGCAGAGAAGCACGCCAGCACACCTGTGAGCGTCCACAAGGAGAGGAAAATATAGGAAAACATCCACAAGGATGGAAGAAGAGGTCCACGCCATAAACGGGACTAGGAAAACTCGAGTTTTTTTTTGCCCTGTTTCTGAAACTCAATATCACTTTTGCCCTGTTTGAAACTCAAATATCACTTTTGCCCTGTTTTTAAAGAAACCGATTTGGGCGAAACCGGTTTCATTCATTTTTGAGTGAAACCGGTTTCTCCCAAATCGGTTTAGTCGGTTTGGTTGATTTTCATGCTTCTGGATATGTGCGTCCATCCGGACTCCGCAGGAAAGTTGTCAGTCGTCGAAAAGACTCTCCAAGGAAGTATCTTGCCAAGATTAGTGCTGTGAGAGGACGGCTCATTGCAATGTCAGATTCGGAGACCGAACAGCTTCTTGAGTCTTCCAGCAAGAGGAAGGTGATTCTTGATGAAGGCTCTGAAGATGGTTCCGGTGAGAAGCATGAGAGATCTGGTGGCAAACAACAAGCAAAACAAAATGATGGTGTGTCTGAAGAGAGTGATCCATCCGAGAAGGATGAAGAACTGGATGACATTTACAAGGACAATGATAATGTCGTTAAAGATTTGCAAAAGGAGGAGGTGTCAGTGCCTATTGTGTCGTGACCAGAAGCCCATGCTGTAGGGGTTGTAGAATCTGCACCAGCCATAAATTCACAAGCTGCAAAGGAGGCAAGTGTGCCTGGAGATGTCGTCTCAGGTAGTCAGGCAAGAGTAGAGACAGTCTTACCCCATGAGACCTCTGTCTCAGAGGCAGCATCAGTGAAAGAGTCAGCTGAAATTCCTGTCAATATTCAAGGTGAGTTTCGTGCTGATAATCATGTGAAGGAAGCCCGTGCTCCCGTGTCAGTCACCCCATCAGAGGATGCTCCGGATTTTGTTCCTCTTGCTGAGCTCAAAAAATCTAAGAAGGACAAAGGAAAGAATAAGGTCAACATTGAAGGTCCTAACAAGAAAGACTCAGCTAGGGATGCAGAGGGAAGTCAGACTGAAGGGGGAGTCAGTGTAACCAAAAAGAGGCAACGGGATGTCCCATCACCTGTTGCAGAAGATGCTACAGCCGGCATTGTGAAGAATGGCATCTGGTTCGTGAACAATGATGCTGCTAAGAAATGGAAGTCAGTTCAGAAAAGGAAGATAATCCCCGGAAGGCTTCTTGATGAGTCGCGCTACAAAGGAAAGGAAGTTGTCCATGTCTTGAATCAATCGTGCCGTATCTGGACCCTAACTAGGAGCAGACCATTCAATGAACAGCTAGTTCGAGAGGCGATTGCAAACCTTCCTCCACAGTTTGGTGTGGTTGGGGATAAAGACTATGGAGTGGTGTACGTTCGAGGAAAGAGAGTTGAACTTGATCCTGATATCATCAATGTGTATTTCTTCATGGATGATCCAGCAGTAGATGAGGAAGAATGAGATTATGACAAAATTGCAGATACCATCACTGCGGGTTCGTTCCCTTGGTGGCCAGAGACTGTCATCCCTACTGCTGACCTGACAACTATCTACTCGATGCTCTTCTTCATCGCAGTGTTCAACTGGAAGCCCTCCTCTCACCGTTCTACGGTCAGCCGATACGTGGCACAGCTGATATATCAGATTGGGAACAAGATGCTCTTCAATCTGGGGAGGGTTATGTTCAAACAGATTGCTGAACATGCCACTTCAAGCAGATCTCTCCACCAAATTTGTTTCCCGTCTCTTATATATGAACTGATCATCTACAAAGCTCCAGAACTGAAGACTCCCAATGATCGTCTTTCCAAGGCCCCACAGAAGTTCACAGTAGATCACAAACTGTTCAAAGGTCGCCACAAGAATGATCTCCATGAACCAGGACAGAAAAGGAAGGACTTTCCAGAGTCGTCGAGGAGAGGAGGAGCTGGGATGGCTCGTGATGAGAGAACCAAACTGCTAAAAGAGCTGGATATCATTATCGCAGCGGACAAGGAGCAGCGCAAGCGCATCAACAAGATGGCTCGTGAACTCCGCTACCCGAGCGACGATGAGGATGATGTTGCAGAGTCTGATGGTGACTCTAATGATGGGTCGTCTGCTTAAAGGTCCATGTCTTACAACTCTCTGAATTCTTTTTCTTTTTGAACATTCGTACTATTTAGTGCTTGTTCTGGCACATTTCGTATTTTTTTGTCTGTTCGAATTTGATTGGACCCCTTGCCAGTTTGTGGCAAAAAGGGGGAGTATTTTGAGGATAATTTTTTTCCTCAAGTGTGTCTAAAGGCTAGATAGATAGATAGATCTAGTAGATTTGGTTTTGCCAAAATGGCAAGGGGGAGATTGATGTTCCCATGAATGTCATATATTTGGTAAAACGTCTTTAGACAGTTCGAGCAGAAGTTCAAGGGGAGTTCAAACGCAATCTGGAACTACGATACAGCATGGAGCAGACGCAAGAATGTAATCCGGAAGTTTCTAAAAGATCGAAGATCTTTTCGGTTGAAGTCGGCCAGCGATGTTTTAGAGCCTCAGATATTCGAATGAATATCTGCTCTTCAGATTGAAAGGCGGCGTGGCTGACTTGACGAGGAAGGAATGACGTGACCTTTCTAAAAGATTGGAATGAAGATACTCATCGAATATTTAGTAATATTTCCTAGAGAAAAGATCACATGAGAACAGCAAGTTACCGTGAGAAATGAGAACAGATCATGGCCCTTAAATTTCTAATCTTATGGTTGTTAATTAATACTAATTTAATCAAATAATCCCGATTTATTAATTGTCTAAAGGGTAAATTAGTCATCTTTTTTCTCAATTTGCAGTTACGATCCGTTTAATCCTCATACTCGATCGGATGTAATGCGCAGGAATCTCGGCTTCGCATCAACAGCGACTTCTCAAACCCTAGGCGCGATCGATTGAATCCTTCTCGCAGTCGCAACTTCGACGAATAGTCATGTCGAATTATGTGCCGGTCAGCCATGAAGGTAGTAAAACGATTTTAGTTTTTGATTCATCTTACGTAAAACGATTTCAGTGTGTTTGTGCATCAGATCCAGATGTTCGTACTGTGATCGTCAATGCAAGTTATTTATGCGAGATTTTTTACGCTTCTGGCGAATTGAAATTGAACGATTTCCAAAAAGTTTCATTTTTTTTTTGCAATCGAACATCTGTTTTAGGGCAGTTCCGAGTTGCTTTGGTCATTTCAATCATCGAATTCTGATCTCCGATGATTCACAAAAATAGTTTAGTTCGTAGAAAACAATTTATAATTCGTAACCGTCTATCTTGTTTATTATTTGCAGCTTGTAACAATTTAGAAGCTACTTCCATTGATGATGAAAGCTGCACTTTTGTTTCTGTAAATGGCAAAAATTCTTGGATTCCCAAGTGTCCAGTCGAGTTAAAGCCGGTTGTTGGTATGTTATTTCCAGATCTCGATCAAGCTATATTGTTTTACAAAGAGTATGCACGTATCGCTGGATTTGTTGTGCGTCTGGCAACCTCAAACATGTCAGATGGGATTGTTACACGAAAGTATTTGGTGTGTCAAAGGGAGGGTTTCAGAGAAAAGTGTAAAAAGGTTGATACTACAAAGTCTGATTACACTAAGAGGTCTAGGAGGGAAACTCGATGCGGGTGTGAAGCTAGACTTTTGCTGAATTTAACTGATGGCGGTAGATATCAAGTGTATTCTTTTGAAGAATCCCACAATCATTATTTGGAATCCGACATAGGTAAACAGTTTCTGAGTTCGCATAGAGCTTTGTCCCTTGTTGACAAGCAGCTGATCATGGAATGTGGTAAAGTTCGAATAGGTGCTTCTAAAGCATATCATATTAGGAAAGAACTATGTGGTGGGTTTATGAATGTAGGAGCCAATGCCATTGATTACAAGAATTTTAAGAGGGATTTGAAGTTGTATATTGGCAGTAATGATGCTCAAATGGTTGTTGACCGTTTATCAGATAAGAAAAAGACTTGCCAAGGGTATTCCTTCGAGTACTTTTCAGATGGAGAAGGTACCCTTTCCAGATTGTTTTGGTCTGATGGGATATCAAAGAGGGACAGCATTATATTTGGGGATGCGATTTCGTTTGATGCTACGTATCGAATGAACAAGTAAGGTCATTTTGAGTTTTAATAATACATGTTGACTAATATTAATAATACACGTTATTAATGTTTTTTCAGGTACAATTTGGTGTTTGTACCTTTCACCGGCGTAGACAACCAGTTGCGTAGCGTGACACTTGCTGCTGGGTTGATCTCAATGGAGGATGTTGATTCATATATTTGGCTACTAACATGCTTTAAGACAATGTTGGAACGTGACCCCCTTGTGATTGTTACCGATCAAGATGCGTCTATGAAGTCTGCAATTGCCACTGTTTTCCCCTTGAGTCGACATAGGTTTTGTATGTGGCATATTACTGAGAAATTGCAAGCGAAGGTATTCATTGAATATAATTAGTAGATATACTTTATTATTCGTAGATATACTTTATTATTCATAGATATACTTTATTATTCGTAGATATACTTTATTATTCATAGATATACTTTATTATTCGTAGATATTCGCAGATATACTTTATTATTCGTAGATATGTTATCATAATTCGTAGATATTCGCAGATATACGAATTCGGATCAGGGTGTTCCTTATTGTGGTTTTTTTCTCTCAAATAGGTGGGCATATCTATATGTAGAGAGACAGGCTTTTTACAGAGCATAAAAGCTGTTATATGGGGTGAATACAATGATCATCATGAATTTGAAGAAGCATGGTGCGAGTTGATTAACAAATATGACCTTCATGCTAACAAATGGCTAGCTGATATGTATGACTTAAGATCATTCTGGATACCTATTTATTTCAGAGATGTGAATATGGGGGCCTTATTGAGGACAACATCGCGTTCTGAGAGCGAGAATTCCTTCTTCGGGAGGTACATTGGTAGGTTCATGACTCTCGTGGAATTTTTCATGGGTTTCAACAGTGCTGTGGATTTACAAAGGCAGAATAGGGTACATCTAGACCGCGAATCTAGATGTTCTGTACCAACTTTGAATTCCAATCTCAATTTGGAGAAACATGCGTCGGAAATCTTCTCATTTCCAGTGTTCAAGAAATTTCAGTCTGAAATGTCGGATTCTGCATATGGCTGTGCGATTCAGTCGATTAATGATAGTGAAACTTGTAGAATGTACATCATAAATGATGCTTTAAGGAATAACAAACTGTTCAAGGTAAAAAATTTACAATTCGTATGCTCCCATATTATTATTTGTATTACCAGATTTATATTTCGTAGTATCGTATTTATTTTTCGTAGTAACAATTTTCGAAACCTGACATTCAGTCAATCGTTCAGGTTACTTTAACGGAAAATGGAGGGAGTTTAACTTGCAGCTGCATGCTGTTGGAATCTTGTGGCTATATATGTCGTCACCTTTTCAAAGTCATGTTCTTTTTACGTTATGACAAGATTCCAGATTATATGGTGACGGCCAGATGGCATACAGATGCAGCCAGGAAGCACAATCCTGGCATGTTCCTTATCGATCCTGAAAGTCCGAATCAAACAAGAGAACAAATAATACTGTCCTCCGAAATATGGTACCATGTAAATGCTGCTATGTGCAGCTTCAAGAATGATGTTGATAGCACCAGAAAATTTCATGCTCACATTTATGAGTTTGTTAAGGGCCATGTTTCGAATGGGGGTGTTGAAAGCTGTTCATCGAAAGCAGAGTTTTTTAAGTCCTTTTTGCAGATGCCGCAGCCGGCCGATGTTGTGGTCAATAATCCTGGAGTGTCAAGAAATAAAGGTTGCGGTAAGAGAATCCGAGGTCCCCGAGAACTTGCTATGGAGAAATCAAAGAAACCTCTTCGATTATGCGGATACGGCAACGAGAAAGGGGACCATGACAAGCGAACCTGCCCAAAGAGACTAGTGATTGAGTCAAGAAGTCGAGTCACCCCTTCCCAAGATGTGGGCCATTCTGATGATGCTGGACAGGAACAAACTTAGAGTTTCTGTTAATTCGTACTATACTTTTAGTCGAGACTATAATGATGTCCATCAATTCTTTTGTAGTTCGTTTGGACCAAGTAATATTATTCGTATCAAAACTGATATAATTCGTATATACCAAGTGAGAATACTGTACATTGTCCCATACTGCACGTTCCACAGTTATAATTCGTATAATATAATTTATAATTCGTATAATATAATAGCATTATTCGTATAATATACTTTATAATTCGTACGAACTTCAAATTGGCTGTGAATTTTCAACTGCAAATCGGCTGTGAATTTTCAACTGCAAATTGCACCAGGTACCTAATATTCTGATTAAATCCGAAAACTGAGTAGCTTACAACTGCAAATTGGCCCTGAATTTTCAAAACATTATAATCTGCCCTGAATGTAAATTCGATATTCAAAATACTTTGCAATCTTGGTATGATGATGAAAATCTACTCAACTAATTCTTCAGGATGATCTTTTATCCACTTTGTGGCCAGTTGCAACACGTTTTTTCTTCTTCCATTCAGGTGTGATCGTATTATCTCGTTCATGTAAACGTCACGCAGCGCCAACAGTTGAGCTTGTTGCTGCAGGTCATTGTAAATAGGTTTAGACAACATGTGTTTATATGTAAAAGACTAAGACATATTTGTGTGTGCTACTCACCTTTTCCCCTTCATCTTCTAGCCCACAAGCCCAGTTTTTGCTGTTAGAGCCATTGTAATACTCCATGTGGCGCATTGTGAAAATCCCACAATCGATGTCATTATCTTTAGTTCTCCAGCTCATTGCTAGGCGTTTGGGCTTTACCTCTTCAAATATCTCACACTTCTTGTGTTTGATTTCATTTAGGTAATTCGAGAAGTTTTTCGTCTGCACAGTTTGACAGGATAACATTTTTGATGTAAATAATGTTAGGAATTCTAAACCCCTAGCTGAATTCCAACAGGACTACAAATTATGCACAAGTTTGACAGTTAACCGTGTACCAGATTGTCGATGTCTGTGCCATATTTCTGCTTGAAACATGGAACCTTCTTTGAATTATCAACGACTTCTACCTTGCCATTGGTCATGTCGTAGGAACCATATAGAAATGGATGTTGTGGCACATTGTGAACACGAACTACAATACAATGATAGCACAAATTTAGATCGGCTTAATAACCAAGTGTAAATAACAAGGTGTACCATCATAGAGAAAATCAGACTTACCAATGTCACATTATGTACATCTAATAGTGGACAATTACGAAGTTCCTTTTCAAGTTCTTTTTTGAAGATTGCAATTATAGAACATCATTAGATGTTTGAATCATGTATTCACAACTACGACTTATAAATCAAAACTATCAAATACATAATCTATAATGTGCAAAACATCATGCATTCACAACTACGAATTATAAGTTCAAAACTACGAATAATGTTAAGAAAACCACTGATTTTACAAACTATGCCCTTTGTGCTACGAACCATGATAAAGAAAACTGGAAATTTACAAGAATCAAGGAATTTGCGAAGACACAAATAAGAATTACGATTAAAAACCATTTGCCATACCAATAATAAACTCATGCCTACGAAGAATGGTAATGAAAACTGGTATCTTAACGTTTTATGGCCTCTCAACCTACAACACATGACAAAGAAAATTGTCTATTTGACAAGTACACAATTATTTAATAGGGTAATACCTGTCTATAGCATCACCAATGTACACCCAACGACACAAATCGCGGTATATTTTTTTGGCCGGCACCGTCAATTTGACTATTCTTTCAAGGAATGGTGACTTTAATTGGGCTCCCGGTACCTTTTCTCTGTGTGGTCTTTGTACTTGTTTGGGACACGTAACAAGTGCGGCACCCAGCTTCTCCTTGCTTACTTCGTCACACACCTTAATAACCTCTTCGAGAACTTGCGTCGGGAGGTCAGTTACTCCATTGATATCCAGGAGAGGACAGTCCGGTAGTTCAAAGTTAATTGGACCACTATCTTGATGTTTAGTTTCATATCTGACCTCTGGGGTTTTAAAATCTGCGGTGGTGTCCACCACAGTCTGATAATCATCTTGTTGTTTAGTCTTTGGTGACTTGCATTGCTCAGTTGATTGTTCAACCACATCAGAACTACTTTCCATTGGCTTGTCGCGTGTAAAAGGCTTCTTAGTGCTAGTCCTAACAGGTTCTTGACATTTTTCATTGTAAATGTTCATCGCCTCCTTAACCTCTGCGTGGTTTCTCCTGATTTGGTGTTTAAAATTGGGGGACTTCAATGCAGCTGTGTAAGCATCGTCATAATGTTTTATTGCTGCAACAAGTAGTGCCTTGGCCTTTTCTTGGGCTTCCACCAATTTTTGAGACATAAGAACAAACTGTTATACGAAAGATAAATTGTTTACTACAAAAGATAACCTGATACTACAAATCATAAATTGTTATACGACAGATAAATCGTTATTACGAATTAATAAACTGTTATAACGAAAGATCGTTATTATAAATGACTAAACTGTTATTACGAAAGATAAAACTGATACTACAAATTATAAATTGATATATGTAAGATAACTGACACTACAAATTCAATGTACTTACAAAACAAGTTTTTTGGACCCCACTATCTTCTTGGTTGTTTTTGAGCCTGCTGGAAATGTCTTCAACCATTGTAGCAAGACCAGTAGGTACAATTCGCTTCAACAATGTCACACGCAGTCCAAATCCACCTTGTCTCATTTCAGATTTTATTCTGTTTTCTATGAACTCATCATTTGTTGATATTATTGCAGGAATCTTTCTCTCGACCTGAACAAATCTGTCTTGAAATCTATCAAGGTACAGTGCCTACAAGCAATAACCATTCATGTTAGTTCACACTGGGATACGAATTATCTTTATGCTGTTAAGGATTACAGACAGAAAAATACCATCAGAAATGATATTGGGCCAGTGAATGGTTGGAGATTGTCTTTATCATACACTTTCTTGGTGTGACGCAGCTGATCAATCACAAACTCGCACCAGTTAAGAGCGCGGATATCATCTAGCCCTTCTATTGCGTTGAGAATTCTTTGGTTTGATTTCCCACCCTTTGTGCTATCTATAACTGTTGAGTAGAACAACACTAGAAAATTCAGCTTGAAGAAGTCGTCCGCTTCCTTAGACAATTGTATTTTCTTAGATATATCCATGTAACTGACTGCATTGTCGAATGCACCACCATATTGGCTTCTGAAAGTCTGAACAAGATGTACGTGCGGGATTGTCCTAAGAGGAACTTTAATAGGCCGGCCGCCCATAGGGAGTCCAAGCATGTAATTTACATCCATTGGCAATACTTCAACATCTCCTCGTTCTGTCCTCAAAATGCTATTCTTTGAGTCGAATGACTCCACCAGCCATTTTGCAAGTTGTGTAGGAATTTTTGTAATCCTCAAATGTAGGATGCCTTCGAAACCCATAGAAGCCACTGCTAACTTTTGTTGATCACTTAAGGACAATATTGCTTCGGTTAGAGTAGTCGGTGTTGTCCTGGTCTCAAATCCTTGGTATCGCCGCTGTGGCTTGTGTTGTTTCTTTGGCTTTGGTTTACCGTGAGACAGGACTAATTGTAAGTCATCTCCACGTTCAGTTTTCCTGGATTTGGATGTTGCTCTTTCTTTTCCTAGACAGAATTAATGATACAAATTATAACTACAGAACTTTCAGAAAAGTAATACGAATTATAAATCTGAAATTACAAACTATCATTACCTTGTATTGGTACTTTCTTTTTGATATGCATGACTTCATCATCGCTGTTGGCATTGGGGTCATGCGTGAAATCATCATCGCTGTTGGCATTGGGGTCGTGCGTGAAATCATCATCGCTGTTGGCATAGGGGTCATCCATTTTTTGGACGACATGTTTTCTTCCAGCTACAATACACACACAGACATTTGAATTATAATGTTTTTGTACTGATTGTTACAAAAGTACCAGCCATATTTTACAGTTGCTCTTATTGTATCGACAAAAAATTTTGAAAGAGAAGAAATATAATACCTTTAAGTGTTTGCGTGCTTGTGTGGTATGAAACACTTTTAGACCTTTTAGTTGAGCGTGGTTCCTCTGATGTGTCTTTGTTTGGCGTTTTTTCTTTTGCTGATATGGTCCTTTCTCTCTTGCGTTCTTCTGAAATTTATGTATGAAAGTCCGTATCATAAACCCAGACTACGAATTAAGTGTGCTAAAATATCAATTAGGCGTGTTTAGCTACGAATAATGTGGCTACACTACGAAGAAATACTGAACGCAGAATGTACTACGAATAATAATGTTTATCAAAAATACAGACTACGACTAAAGTGTCAAAACTACGAATAAGTAAGGCATTCTACTACGACTGATGTTTGCTACACTACGAACAAATACGGAACTCATAATGAACTTAGTTAGACACCAGTACGCACGACTCGTGTTCAATACGAACAATAATAAAACGCAATTAAATCACATACGAGAGATGTGAGTGTATATATGAAAATAATCCATGCTCAGTCGACTTGAAACCTTAAAAATAAAATTGAAGATTGGCGAATCGTAGAACTTGTAACCGCTTACTCTTATTCTTCGTTTCGTCAGTCATTGAGCCTTCGGTGGTCGTCGTTGCGTCGTAGAAGTCGCGGTCGTCTGTCTGTCGTCGTCGTGGTCGTCGTCTTTGCGTCGTAGCAGTCGCGGCTTGTCTGTCGTCGTCGTCTGTCGTTTGTCTCGCCGAATGAAGTCGATATGCGATTTCGAATTCGTAGTTTGAGAACACGGATTAGGTTAGGGCGGACGAAATTAACGGGATTACGAATTATTAAATTGATTCCAATCCCGATTTTACCCTCAAATCCCTAATTAGTTGATTTAATTCTGTTTAATGTACGAATAATAAGGCTAATCTGGACCACAGATTACAATAATTAAATGGCCAGGATCTGTTCTCATTTATCAGGGTAACTGCACTTCTCACAGGATCCGGACTCATATTTCCTAAATATTTGACTAAGTATCTGGAACAGATTTGGGAACCGCCAATGCATATAAATAGTATGCTAGGGCGTCCATATCTGTATCGCTTTCAGAGAGAAATACACACGAGTGCGTATTACCGATCGGAGAAGAAGAGAGCGACGGCCGACTGTCTTTCCCCACTGGAAAAACATCGGCGCTGATACAGTCTGTGTAGTGTGCTGTTCAGACTGTCTGTGGTTAATCCTACCGATGCACACACCAGTGATCACTACTGGCTTTCGAGAGAAAGTAATCGAACTTCAGGAGAAGATCGAGCTCGTTCGGACGGAAGATTCGGGCAAAGGGGATCGAGGTGAACCGTGGTGAACCGAGATTGCAAATCTGAGAGACGGAGTGATAGAGGCTAGGCAATTACAAACGAGGAGTTGTGTAAGCGTAAGTCCACTTGTAAGCTCTATACTCGTAATAAAGATTTGTGACCCTTTAGGGTGTGGGAAGCCCTCCAGAGTAGGCGAAGCCGAACTGGGTATCATATTGTGTGTGCTCCTGCTTTGTTCTGTTTGCGGTACTGTTTGCAAAATGTTCAACAACTGTCTGAACACAACCTAGAAGAGTAGCTTGAACAGATAACAGCATTTCATATTACTATTCATCAGTCAATATAAGTTTCAGTTAAGTTAATATCAGTCACTATAAGTTATTTTCAGTTACTATAAGTTACTTTCGGTCACTATAAGTTACTTTCAGTTAAAATAAGATAAGACACTATAAGTTAGAGTTCAAATGGACACACCCTTACTCTAAATGATTGCATCACTCTTGTGTATATTTTCCGGTTCAAGTTAAATATCCTTTCGGTTGGAAAGTTAACTAGGGACTCTAGTTATCCTGATCAGTTTTTGCTGACAAGAATTTAAATGCTATATTCTGCGCCCAACCAGATCGAGTGTTAAAGGGGTTGGGCATTCTGATTGAAATATGAAATATCATATCCCAAGTTCTGTGAATATAAAAAAAAATATGTCAAGTTTATGACATAACATGCTTAAATATGTCAAACTCTACTTTTGTGCATATATTCCCAAACTAGCTCAGTGTTGGTGAGAGACCTTGTGAGTTCTTCAAGTTTTAAATTAGTAGTAACCGTTCCGTGGTCCGAATATTTCTTAATTATTGTTACCGACTGAATAAGAATTACATGAATATTTGTTATGAGAAAGAAGATTGAGGGTGCTGATTAGCTTCTTCTCCTTCACATTTATAACATCGTCCTCATTCAATGAATAAATTTGTAGCGATTGGGCACTCGGTCTCCATGGTAATTTAAGACATGTTTTTATTGAACTTTTCCGTTTATTAATCCTTCAGATTGAGTAGAGCACGGAACAGGTAATCAGTTCATAGAAACAAAATGTAAAATCTCTTTTGTTTTTGATAGGCTTTTTTAGTATACTTAATTGTGTTTTCCGAAGTGGGTCATGATAGGCCGGATCGGGCCAAAAACATTGTACCCAAGCCCGATCCGTTAAGCTTAAGGCTAAACTGTCAATAGGCTTAAACATAGACTGGACTAGACTTAAGGGCATATGCACCCATAACTTGAGAATTGCTAGGAGAGAACTTCCTCACCTAGCATTTCTTCCAAACAAAGCACAAAAAATATAGGAAGTTCTCTCACAAATGCTCTTTGAGGATGTGTGAGAGAACTTCCTACATTTTTTTGTGCTTTGTTTGGAAGAAAAGCTAGGTGAGGAAGTTCTCTCCTAACATTTCTCAAGTCATGGGTGCATATGCCCTGAGACCTGCGGACCACAAGACTCCCATTAGGCTTTCGAACGCATAAGGTCATATAGAGACCCCTAGAACAGAAGCTCCATCCAACCCGTCAGTTCATTTACGTGTAGCCCAATATATCGACAGCCCAAGTCCATTTCGGCGGTTTGAGTGCTTCCCAAGCAAATTAAAGTCCAACCCCACGTTACGTTTTCTCAATAATAAGTAATAAATATAAAATCTCGTCATCTCGCGAACCGACTCAAGTTCTTCATCTCACGGATTTCTCTCTCGTCCACATCTCTCTCTATATATAACTACTCTCTCTTTCTCATCGTCGCCTCAACTTCACTCCGTAGAAGAAGAGATTCTTGTCGTTGATTTGATTGTTTGTTTACACTCCGGACCAGAGCGGTTTGATTTGGTTGTATCCGGCTGCCTTTCTCGTGTTCTGTGGTGCCTGAAATTAGGTATTATGTCCGAACTGATCGATTCGTTTAATTTCTTTTGTTTTAGTTTTATTTTAATTTGCTGTTGTTGTGATTTCGGATGTGTGCTTTCTGTTGGAATTTTAGTGCCACGGTCCGGGAATTAGGGTTTTTTTTTTGTATGTGCGTTTTGCTTCTGGTTGATTTTTGCGATGGGGATTTTAACGGACTGAGTTTGGGCCTCATATATGAGGCGAATGATGTTTGAGTAAAATGCTGGTTGATGCATTTGTCAATGGAGGAACTGGTGATGTTTATTTTTAGGTATTGGTTTAATTACTTAATTGTGTTTTGATGTTATGCATCCTCTAATTTATTTGCTATGTTGGATTACTTGGTAGAGTTTTCCAATTTCTTGTGCTCCTGGGTGATCTGATTTTGATTAAGTTACTTATATCTTTTAGCAGGCAAGTGTAAAGCGAAGCTGCCTGTGCCCTTCTGTCTCGCATTTTGTGGTTGGTGAGATTGATATATCAGTGGAGAGAAGAGCTGCGCAACCTTCTTGGACTATGAGTTCTCAAGTGCGGAATGATTGGAGGAGTAATCGAAATCAAAATCAAAACAGGCGTCAGGAGTGGGTTCCTAGAGGTTTTTCCACAACTAATGTTGCGAACACTACTCAACCGTCTGACACACCTGTCATTATGAACCCTCCTCAGGCTTCTGCTTCTCCTGCCACAAATAATATAGGGAACACGACAGCTAAGTCTGGCTCCAGCTCTGGTGGAAATGATGCTAGTTACCGTTCTATACCTCCACCAGATAATCGAAATAGAGAGCAGATTGTTGCAAGGGGATCTAGGGGCAGGGCTTTGAATCAGAGAAGGAATGGAGGAAGGGGTAGGGAGAGAGAAACCAGAGGGAGCGGAAGGACCGAGACGAAGGAGGTCGTGAAAGATGCAAGTTTGCCTCAACTAGTTCAAGAACTCCAGGAGAAGCTTGCCAAAGGAAGTGTTGAGTGCATGATATGCTATGATATGGTACGCAGGTCTCAACCAATCTGGTCTTGCTCTAGTTGCTACTCCATTTTTCATTTAAGCTGCATAAAGAAATGGGCCCGTGCTCCTACTTCTATTGACTTGATTGCTGAGAAGAACCAGGGAGATAACTGGAGATGCCCTGGTTGTCAATCCGTGCAACTCACAACTCCCAAAGAAATTAGATATGAGTGCTTTTGTAGAAAAAGAGTTGACCCTCCCTCCGATTTATATTTGACACCACATTCGTGTGGCGAGCCTTGTGGAAAACCACTTGAGAAAGAGGCTCCTGTTGCTGGTAATACAAAGGATTATCTCTGCCCTCATTTATGTGTCTTGCAATGCCATCCTGGTCCATGTCCTCCGTGTAAGGCATATGCGCCAGCTTGCATATGTCCATGTGGAAAGAAGACGATTACCACTAGATGCTCTGAACGAGCGTCAGTTCTAACATGTGGTCAGCGTTGTAATAAGCTTCTCGATTGCTGGCGTCACAGGTGTGAGAAAATTTGCCATGTTGGCCCTTGCGACCCATGTGACAGTATGATTGCTGCCTCTTGTTTTTGCAAGAAAAAAGTGGAGGTGCTTCGCTGTGGTGAGATGAGTATAAAGGGGGAAGTGAAAGCTGAAGATGGTGTTTTCTCCTGTATAGCTTCTTGTGGAAAGAAACTCGGTTGTGGGAATCATCTGTGCATCGAAAGTTGCCACCCTGGACCATGTCCAGAGTGTGATTTGATGCCTAGCAGAATAAAAACCTGTTGTTGTGGCAAAACCAACTTATTGGAGCAGCGAGAGAGCTGCTTGGACCCAGTGCCAACCTGTCCACAGATTTGTGAGAAACTGTTACCTTGCGGTGTCCATATCTGTAAAGAGAAGTGTCATGTGGGCAGTTGTGCGCCTTGCATGACACTTGTCACCCAAAAGTGCCGTTGTGCGTCGACATCTCGAACTGTGGAATGCTTCAAGACAACCAATGCAGAGGAGATATTTACTTGTGACAAGCCTTGTGGGCGGAAGAAGAATTGTGGTAGACATCGGTGTAGTGAGAGGTGCTGTCCTCTTTCTAGTTCAAGCAGTTCTCATATAGCTGATTGGAACCCACATTTTTGCTCAATGGTATGTGGTAAAAAGTTGAGGTGTGGGCAGCACTCTTGTGAGGCCCTCTGCCATAGTGGACATTGTGCTCCTTGCCTTGAGACAATTTTCACGGATTTGACCTGTGCTTGTGGTAGAACATCCTTACCTCCTCCATTGCCGTGTGGGACGCCTCCTCCCTCATGTCAACTTCCTTGTTCGGTTCCCCGGCCCTGTGGCCACCCTAGTTCTCACAGTTGCCATTTTGGGGACTGCCCCCCTTGTTCGGTTCCTGTGGCTAAGGAGTGTGTTGGTAGCCATGTCATTCTCAGGAACATACCTTGTGGGTCTAAGGATATTAGGTGCAACAAACTTTGTGGTAAGACTAGGCAGTGTGGTATGCATGCATGTGAAAGAACCTGTCACCCATCCAGTTGTGATGCGCCCTCTGGAAGTGGTGCTATAGCCAAGGCTTCTTGTGGGCAAATGTGTGGTGCCCCCAGAAGAGACTGCAGGCATACTTGTACAGATCGATGTCATCCATCGGCGTCTTGTCCGGATGTTAGATGTAATTTTCCAGTCACTATAACTTGTTCCTGCGGTCGTGTAACGGCAAAAGTGCCATGTGATGCTGGAGGCAGCACCTCTGGATTTAGCACGGACTCCCTTTACGAGGCATCCATACTTCAGAAATTGCCTGCACCCTTGCAGCCCGTTGAATCAAATGGAAGGAGGATCCCTCTTGGACAGAGGAAGTTTATGTGTGATGACGAATGTGCAAGGTTGGAGCGGAAGCGTGTTCTTGCAGATGCTTTTGACATTACCCCTCCAAACTTGGACGGCCTTCAACTGGGTGAGAACCCAGCACTTTCCGAATCGCTATTAGACCTTTTTAGGCGCGATGCGAAATGGGTTTTGTCTGTGGAGGAGAGATGCAAGTTTTTGGTTCTTGGTAAGAGAAGAGGAGAAGCTAGTAATATCAAAGTTCATGTTTTCTGTCCAATGCCCAAAGAGAAAAGAGATGCTTTGAGGGTCATAGCTGAGAGATGGAAACTAGCAATTAATACAGCTGGTTGGGAACCTAAGCGATTTGTTGTGACTCATGTGACGTCCAAGTCCAAAGCCCCAGCTCGCACACTTGCCCTGAAGGGTTCAGTCCCTTCAAACACGGTGCATCCTCCAGTTTTTGATCCACTGATAGATATGGATCCACGACTTGTTGTTTCTTTGTTGGATATGCCAAGGGATGCGGATATCAGCGCACTGGTTCTGAGGTTTGGAGGCGAGTGCGAGCTAGTTTGGCTGAATGAGAAGAATGCGTTGGCTGTTTTCCATGAACCTGCCCGAGCTAACACCGCAATGAGGAGATTAGATCATGGATCGGCATACACTGGGGCTGTCACTGTCCAAAATGTTGGTGCATCAGCTGCTGCTTCTGGATCTAATCCCTGGGGTGGGGGTCCGAAAGCAAATCCGTGGAAGAAGGCTACTTCAGAGGAGCCTGGTTGGGGGGAAGACTCGTGGGGTAGTGAGGAAGGATCAAGTAATTCAACTAGTGTTGTGGTGACATCGGCGTGGCAGAAAAAAGAAGATCCAATTGCTTCCATGAACAGATGGAGTGTTTTGGGTTGGGAGGCTGGGCAAAGTTCATCGATTGCTTCTGTGAATGTGGACAATGGGAAAGAGAAAGAAAGCGTGAGCGGCTCTATATCTGTCATGGAACCACCACAATCAAATGCCCTGGTGATACAACATGGAGGAAAATCAAGTGGGGCAGATGCTGGTGAAGTTGTTGATGACTGGGAGAAGGCTTATGAATGAGAAAGTTTTTGAGTTCTGTTTGTGAGAGTGGTACTTGGGGAACCTCATGATGATAAATGCTGCATTGTTTCCTTCACATGTTCTTGTACAACTTTTTTGGATTTTTAATTGTCTTCCTTTCTTATTTGCAACGACGGAATGGTATTCATTTTCGCAAATGAAAGCTTTTTTGTATTGAACCTGTTGGATATCATCATTCTGGCACAAGTCATTTGTGTGACCCTTTTTGTTTGCATTATCATTGACAGGTTGTAAGAGAAGTGAGCTGACATTACACTAGTCTAAATGCTGGTTGCTTCCTTCCTTCCTCAGGCCTGTTCTCATGTGTCTGATTAGGTAAATAATTGTTAGTCTGTTATTTATTGGGAAGCATCACCCTTATGAGGAGATCATTCCCAGAACTGCAAATGGGGGGATCTGGTAGTGCCGCACCATACCACCTTTGGTGCCATCTTCCATTCTCAACAACTGCTAATTATTATTTTCATTCGCCGATATTCCTCAGTTGCTTCTTTTTTCCTTCAATTTTGTACAAGAATATTATCTGAGTTTTTGAGCCGGTAACTACAAGGAAACCTAATTTGACAATACTTCATTTGTGCAGTGCAAGGGAGATGTGTCATGAGAATACGATGCCTTTGATATTCAGATAGGTGTTAAATGCTCGATTGCACATCCTAGTTTCGGAAGATATTGCCAGGTAAAATAAAGCTATCCAAAAATATAGAAGCAGAGTCAAAGTAGGAAGCTGAATGTCTTCGTTCACTTCCTCTCATTTTTGGCGTAGAATCTTAGCACCAAGTAGAAGCACAGGCGATACAGCACACCCCACGCCAGTAAGATTCCAATGTCTCTCCATATGCTCTCCGTGTGAATATCCATGGTATTCAGAACATCTTCTCCAATCAACGGGCAAGATTGTAGCAAAGTAGAATTGATGTGAATTTGGCTCGGTTTGAACTGCCCCAAAGGTCCTGCAGCAAGGTCAGTCAAGCTCCCTTTATAGCAGTGAGTATGATCTTTGAATTCGTTCACCAGTAACGCCTCGAACGGGTACTTGATCGCTGAAATGTAATGCAGCCATTTCCACCAGACCGGGATTTGCGACGCTTTCAGGAAGAATCCACACATTAGGAAGAAGAGAGCAGTCGTGGCGATCACGACAGCGTACCCTGTGATGTAGCTTGGAACGAGTGCGCTGACAAGCATCACGTACGCATTTGTTGTAATGAGCGCTGCGTAGAGGATCAACCAGAAGTTCATTAGGCTGCTTCGGAGCCCAAGTATTCCCCATGTGATGACTGCGAAGGTGAATCCTTGAACAGCAAAAAACGGAAGGTAAACCAGGAGGGAAGATATCACGTAAGATGATGCTCGATAGGCGTTATGCGAAGTCTCCCTGATAAAGATGAATCGCTCTTGTATGAAGGTCGGGACAGCGTCGTTGGAGGAAAAGAAAACAAGGCAGACTGCAAAGATGTAGAAATTGAGAAGCTGGTTGACAGTTTTCACTTCATATGAGTGAAGGCTCTTGAAGAGGGAGGCTAGAATGAGTCCCATTACTGCCAACACTATCTCGCGAGATAGGAAAAGTTCAGGTGTGCGGATCACGTTGAGACCAGTCCTCCAGGATAGAACTGCAACCTCTCGCAGCCATGGGTTCGCAAATTTAGTTTCCTGATCTGTGTCGTCCAGCACATCTTCAACGTCAACGTCTTCGTAAGAAACTGTGTATGGCTCTGGAGATGGGGTAAAAACAGGAAGCTGTGGCTTCTTCTGCTGAGGCGTGGCGTATCTGCCTGATGCGGTTCTCCCTCTCATCGGAGTTGTACCAGGTGTTACTCCAGGGGTCTGTGATGGAGTCCTCATCGGTGTCCAAGAAGGAGGGCGATTCGGGGTCCCCTTAACCCCATTGTACACCCAAACTGAGAAGTCTTTGTAGAAGTGTGAAGCCAGCCGTGGATTATACACTCCGCTGTTTGCATTATGTATCGAACTTCGGATGCTTTTTCGCTCCAATGATTTGTCGAAATCGTCCTCATCCTCATCGTCATAATACTCACTGTCTAGTTGGCCTGACCTCCCATCCGGAGTCATGCTTGCTCTGGTGAAACCTCTGCTTGTAAGGTTGATGGCACCATTTGACACCGGTGTATGCTTGTAAGAAGGACGCGGTGTCTTGATTTTCCGCATAGGAGTTTTCTCTTCTGGGGTTGGCTTTACGTCGTCTCTTTGGTAAACTACCATTGGCTCTAATCCCACAGTTGATTCGTCGTACTCCTTTATCACATCAAGCAAGTACTCCAACCCATTTTCTCCTTCCGGAACTGGCCTTCCAAAACCAGTAAGATGCGCTGACAGGGCCATCGGGCTTCCCAAATATATCAGCCTTCCCCTGTACAGTGTACTCATATCTGTAAGTTTTGGTTTATTAAACAACTTTCGAAAAAGATCAGGTGCAAACTACAAACCGACGAATTATGATACATTTCCTATGAATTATGTCATAGTTCAGGAAAGTGGCATATATTGCGTTTGGATAAAACCACGACATACTTCGTAGAAAGTATATCATAATTCGTCAGTTTGTAATTTGCACAAAAAATCAGATTTGAATTTCAACAACTTTAAAATTATAATTTGAAAAAAAAGCAACTGCTAATTTTTTGATCATTTCAGAGTAACTTGTGACTGAGTTTTTACTGTGTTTCATACCTTGCAAGGATTGTGATGCGGTCTAAGAGCTGTTGGATTCTGAAAGAGGGTTGATGAATTGTCATCAGGACAATACTATTTCCTCGAGCTATTTCCTTCACCTTCTCGACTACGCTGAATGCACTGGAGGAGTCAAGGCCAGAGGTTGGCTCATCCAGAAACAGCAGTGATGGCTTGTGTATTATATCAATTCCAATTGACACCCTCCTCCGCTCTCCTCCTGATACTCCTCGCCTACCTTCGTCTCCGATGTATGTGTGAGTTGCACTCTACAATTCAGAATAACAATATACCTTCAACTTTTTCATTGCAGACATTTTTTCACATAAAATGTATGTGTACAACGAGACGATAGTTGCAAGTAGATTTTTGGGATGGAAAAAAATAAAATTGTATTACCTGTAAACCGAGTTGTTCTAGTAGCTCATAGACTCTTTTTTTCTTCTCAGACCTCGAAATGGAAGGAGGAAGCCTGACTTCTGCAGCGAACATGAAGGTCTCGAAAACAGTCAGCATAGGGAACAGCTGATCATCTTGCATAACATAAGATGATATCATCTTCATGTAGCTGGTCGTCACCTGTCCAAAACGAAAGAGTAAGTTTTTCTCGCAAGCAAGTCTTTACTTTTACTTAATTAGATCATAGTAAGTCCCTGCAATGGCCACTCTCTACTTCAGATCATACAGTTGGTTCTCGGACTAACCGGCTTTCCATCTATTCTGACAGAACCTTGAAGACTCCCCTGAGCAATCCGACCAGCCAAGGCATCAAGAAAAGTTGATTTTCCAGCACCACTAGGGCCCATGATTGCCATGACTTCACCTCTGACCGCTTGTCCGGATATATCATTAAGAAGGTACGCTTCTTTTGTGATCCAAACACCGTCCTTCTTTTGCTTCTTCATAACACTGTATGACAAGTTATTGAACTCAAGTCCTTGTCCGGGAACAAGTTTTCGGTCCCCAGCCGTGGCAGCGCCCTTTGCAGCGAGGTCCATGTCCATCAGTGTCTCGAGACTCTTGTTGTGATTCTGCCTCGTTTGCGCCATGATGGGGGGGGTGTGGGCTAGAATGCTACAACTCCGAAATGAGAATTGGGTGTAGGAGGGAGGAGGAGGAGTTTGCTAAGTTTATTGAGGTTAGTATATGAATGGTTACAGGGACATGTGCTGACAAAAAAATATGGACGGTTAAAATGAAGGAATTGAAACTTGGAGGTTGCCACTGGAGACAGATTGAAACGTTCATTGCATTGGATTTGTCATGGATATGCATTGGTTTTTCCACTCAGGTTCTGTTTTTCTCATACTTTTTTGGTTGCATACAAAAGTTGGGGATGTCACTTAGTTGGAAATTTGTCTGATTTTACAGCCTTATATATATGTGTATTTGTTATGGTTTTTGATTATTTTTTTGGGTAAAAAATACAACAAATCATAGTATTTGATCTTGTGATTTGGATGAATGAGATTAAATCCTGATTTTTTTGTGTATTTTTTCGGTGACGAATTATATGGAAAAGTGACGAACTATGTCGTCTTTTTCATTTTTCGGCGACGAACTATAGATCGATTTTGACGAACTTTGTCATTTGTACAAAAAAATTAACTTTGTACGTGATCATACCTCTTTTTATAAATTAAATTTACCCAAATATTAATATTTGGTTAAAACAAGCAGGAAGCACTTCGATCTCCACATGGGCTTTGCTACTGAGCACAACACTAGCCTACAAAAGATAATTTTGTAGGAGTTAAGAACTTAAGATACAATTGCGCATGTATTTTTTTTTTTGATTGAACAATTGCGCATGTATGAATAGGACATATCCAAGACGACTTTTCGTACGCATGATAGGCACAACGAGCGTTTCAGTTTTACCCTTCGGGCTTACAAATATATTCGGGGAGGATCACATCCTTTCACTAGAGTGAGGTACTCTAAATCTCACCTCCTCATTTCTTTTCTTGATATGCCTTGGAGTGTGACATTGTCATGATCAGGATCATTGAACATATCATCTCGGCATTAAGAGTGGATGTGAATGCGAAAAAATAATTGTGCGACGGCAGCTGACAAGTGTATTTTTAATTTTTTATAATTGTCCAGCTGAAGCGTACTTCTAATTCTTTGTATTTGTCAAGTTTTAGTTTTAGAGTTTTAATTACAGTTAAAAATAGTTTATACTTGTTAAGCTAGCAAATCTTCTATTCTTGAGGCAATGTGAGATAATTTATCCAAGTGTCACATCATTCTCAACAATTTCTCCCCATTTGGAGAAATTGGGCATACACCTCTCAATCAAACTATGCTACTTTAATCGTAGCCTCTTCCTAGGTGCGCTAGCGACCTCCCCTATTCAATAGGGATGCTCTCCTACTACCCCTTAACTAAAGTCTCTTAACCTACAAACCTCTAGCACCCTGCTACTCCCACTCGCATGTATGCGATCTCTCAGTAACTCGTGATTTACCTATTGACTTGAGTGTCTCAACGTCTGCCCAACATCCCTTTATGCTTGCCCAGTTAAACCACGGGCTCTGATACCATTTGTTAGGATCGCGCAAGCAGCTGATGAGAGAAAACCAACGATCGATGCGAGAACACCAAAATTTGATATTCAGTTCGTCACTACACCGTGACTACGTCTGGGGGCATTATCAAGTCAGAGTTTTTCACTATGAGGTGATGGGTACAATTACAATAATCAACGTGAGTATATATAAGGTAAACATCTAAACCCAAATATAATTTGGAAATAGAAATCCTAATCTAATACGAAGTCGAAATGTTGAGGCTACTAGATTAGGATCGACAAAATCATGTGCTTCCTAGGCTGGACCAGTCCAATAATCTAATCATGCTCCACAACCCAACATTAAGCAAGTAATGAAAGTTTGGTTATTACTAATTCCTTAATGACACTGAAAATAGAGGAATTTTTTCAATCAGATAAATAATCTCAGTATTAAACTTCACTCATGCCTACCCTACAATTCATGCGGCAATCTCATGCAATCCAAACATGTTATCGAGTCATGGAGATAATACAAAATAACATCAGACAAGTTGTTCATCCACGGATCATTTTCTGAATTAATGTAGACTTTTTGAACGTCGTCCACCACAGATTATCAACATTTTTATTAGTTAAGCCTAGTGTTATTCAAATGATTAATATCAACTTTCCTAATAATTCATGTATTACAAACGTAGCTGTCATTTGAACATTTGATGTAAAGATATATATGGGAATCATGAATCCACCAAATAATCATTTGAATGTTCCTCTGTTATAATCAAAAGAATAATTTTATGTACCTAAATTATGGAGGTACTTTTATATGTGGCTACTGTTGGTTCCAATGATTGGATTCTCCTAATAGATTCCCAGGCTAACGACTTCAGGCTATTTTCTAATCATCCCTATGGTTGTACCTAACAGCATAATATAACAACAATATCAGTATGTTTGATTTCATCAAACCCGAAAGTCCAGATCCCCAATTATTGCCACACCCTCCACTTAACGATTCACTTCAATCAACATTTAAGTTAATGCTTATAATTAAGTCAAGTATTCATCGACAACTGACATAGTAACAAGAGAAGACGACATAAGAATCATGTCTGGCTTATTTTTAAATTTGATTCTTAACGAAGTCAAATTTGAAGTGTAAATGGAGATTGGACAGATGAAAGAGAAAAGAAAACAAGAGTTGTTGAGTTGGAATGAGTGCAGTGCAGTCATTTGCTGCGAGTGATAAAATGAAATCGTTTCAATTAAAACAGTATTATTTTATTATATTATAAAATTTACTTTAAATAAAAACAACGTCATTTTAAAACTAGCATTATGTAACTACACTGTGCCAATCCCGAAATCCGAATTGGACCAAAGAGAGTGACACCATACCATACTCCCATTACATGCATGATGAGTACCATTTTCCACATCCTCTGACTGATTCTCCCAAACATAAATACTTATCTGATCTCAGAATTATACTTTAGTCTTTATCTATAAAAAAATAAATTATATTCATCTAATTAAATTTTCAGTCTATAGGCCTTAAAATGAGTATTAAATGTAGTTCATTTATTTACTTCCATAAGCTAATTATTGATCTGGTGGTGGTGACTGGTGTGTCCTCTTGTAAGCTTCTCAACATGCCTCCATGCCTTAACCCATGTGTCTTCACTCCTTGGAATAGCCCACAAGGAAATGCAAGATTATTATTATTTTTGTTTCATAGAATAATCAATGCACTCTATTTTGTTAATATTATTGTTAAAAACACCAAACCATAAATGGGTTTGTAGCACAATATGTGCAATTCGATTCCAAAATTGCGAAAAAGGTCCTTCGTGAATTTTCAAGATTGAGGTATCTTTTGGCCTGTACTTCAATTGACGATTCATCGTTCAACAATTTGAGTCGTAAACCCACAATAACAAAAAATTAAAAAAAGGTGCATCGTATGTAGTCATTATATAAATGGAATATGATGACTTTTTAGATCTTAAAATAAATAGGGTGTTCTGACAATTCCAACTACCATTTTTGAAGCATAAATACAAACTTCAAAACTCAATCAGTCCTCCCCACAACCTGCATCAAGCCTCTTTCTCTCTCCTTCTCTCTCCTTCTCTCAAATGGGTAACTCAATCTGTGGTCCTTCAATCCTCTCCAATAGTGCAATCAAGATAATACACTCAGACGGCAAACTCGAGCTTCAAACAGGGCCAGTCAATGCAGCAGAGCTGATGCTAGACAACCCAGGACAGTTTGTATGCGACGCAACTGACCTGAAAGTCGGATACCGCATTCCTGGCCTTTTAGCCGACGAGGAGCTGGAGTGTCAGCATGTGTATTTCCTCATCCCTCTTGAAATGCTCTACTCAGTTTTGACTAGTGACGAGATGAGTGCTTTGACTTACAGAGCTTCAAAATCTCTGATGAAGCGGAATAACTTTGGGAAAATATTTCCTGTTCATTGTATGTTTTCTGTGGACGCTAAGCAGATGCTGGGCGAGGAAATGGTTGGAGAGTCACGGGATAGATACTCCAAGCAGAGATCATGGCGACCTGCACTGGAAACTATTGTCGAGTATCCAAGATGAACCGATCAAAATGTCCTTTTTACCGATAAGTTATACTGTTTTCAGTTATTATTTTTAGTCACTTTTCTGTAAATGTGAGGACATAAGAGTCTATAGCATTTGGTATTTTCTAATAAATAAAATGCAACCTGAGAGGTTGACTTACATGTTAATTTATATTCTAACGATCTGCAAACCGTCTAGAGTAACCGTAGGACACTTCCTTGAAAGAAACAACAGGTTGAGTGATTCAGAGTTTCAGACTAAATATATGGGCAAAATGTGGAACCAAAGCCTAAGAGTAATTTATATAAAGAAAGTCTGCTACACCAAATTATATTATGAAATGAAATTAGAAAATAATCAAATCTGAAAATAGAATCACTACTACAGATAAAAGTCAACTGCAATCAGGGAAACTTACAGGTGAAAAAGAAGGCTACACACTTGAGAAATCCTGTATGTAGTCATTCCACATTGCCTCTGCAATGGAGTCACGCAACCTCGAGGTCATGTCGATTTCCTCCTGAGAAAAAGGAACACCGAGGTCTTGTCTCTGAACAAGAATATCCGGGCTTTCTGGTTCGACTGGCTGAGAAGGATCCTGTATTATTGGACTAGATTCTTCTTGATGTTTCTTGAAAATCCAATCATTGGGATTTTCTCGGTGGATGTAATTGTGTAAAGCACATGCCGCTATGACTAATCTCACTTGTGTTTGCAAAGGGTATGGGGGAGCAGAGATCAGAATTGGAAATCGGGATTTTAAGGCCCCAAAAAGGCACTCACTAGCACTTCGCAGGACTGCGTGACGATGATTGAACAGCTCCTTCGCATCTTGCGGATGCATGCCGCTGACAAATTCAGTAGACTGGTAAGGGACACCCGGATAGGGCGCAATGAAGCCTGGAATATTTGCATATTTGCTGTCTACTAAATAATATTTACCTGTTGACATTACAAATACATCGAAATCATCAACCAGAAAGTAACAATGATTTTATCCAATATGTGAGAACCAGATTTCGGCCTACTTATAAGTTACAAGTTAAAATTACAAAGATATAGCCAAAGAAGGGGAAGGAGAACTGATATAGAAGCTTAACATACCTTCCGGGACTTGCAATTTGTTTCGCCTCGTGATTGCAGAAACTAAAACTCGCAAATCGTCTGCTGATCCCTCCCACCCAGCTAAAACATACTTGAACTCCATGTCAAATGAGAAAGCTGCGATGACGTGTTGTGATATCAAGCCACTTTTGTTTCGGAACGGACCCTGCTCGTCGATACCCACCATCACGGGGAGGTGCATCCCATTCACAATGCCCACACAATCCTGATTCAAATTAATCAAACAGTAATGCGATGTAGTAACAATCATAAACGAACAATTCAGACACATCAATTTCAGATATACTAGCTACCTTGAAATAAGGATAAAACCGGGCGTCTTCCGGCGAAACATTTGAACCCGAAGGCTGAAGTAACTCTAACGATATACGCACTATAGCATTCAACACATTGTTAAAATGCCGACTGATAGTTTCACCAGAGTATTTAAACAGCTCTTGAACAGCACGAGTACGCAGATTATGTCCAACCACAAACATAAAGATTGCAATTTGCTCCTCGATCTTGATCCGGTTGGTGTGGCGCAAAAGGCCTTTGGACTGAAGAATATCGCAGAGCTTGTAGAACTCATGCTTTCCCATTCTAAAATTGTCAAGGCATTGGTCATTAGGGCCGTTGAGAACATCGTCTACAAACTTTGTACCACCATCTGAAGAGGTAGTGTTGAGTATTCCTTTTGGTACGTCGGTGTCAAAGACTACATCTTTGTCCTCATCAGAGCTATCCATGGCTAACAGACACTGCAGAGGTGGATAAAAAGAGATCAATTTCACATCCTACTCAAGGAAACAACAACATAGGTCAAACTCAAACACTGTGTCACCATCACCATTGCTACCGAATTGAAGATCGAAGACTGATGATGATAGTTCAGACAACTTTCTAGTGAACAAAACAATCATGAGTCAGATCGGAATCACACAAATTTACTCACCGGCTTTCGGTTGAGGACGGCGGCTGAGGGGTGGAGACCGGAGAGTTTAGTTGGATGGGCTGAGCCTGGATTTTGCTAAGCGAGACAGATGTTACCATAATTTCTAAAATGACCCTCCCTCATTTCTGAAATGACACTCCCTTATTTTTGAAATCACTTTAATTTTCATAAACTTCATCTGTTAATTTTATTTTTAACATATTTATTTATTTTGACATTAGGGTAGATATCGGGTAAAAATCCTATTTATTTATAAAAAATATAAACTTCTTTAAAAGTTGACACGTGTCATATTTATCGAAATTTTGTAATCCAACGAGAGGTAAAATAGTTTTTTTTGGTATTTTCGTAATTAATCAATTTTAATTCAAAGCATAAGTTTAGAGTTATTTGATAATGTTCAGAGTTATTTGCTAATGTTTCGAGTTATTTGATAACATTCAAAGTTATTTAATAATGTTCAGAGTTATTTGATAATGTTCAAAGTTATTTGATAATGTTTCGAGTTATTTGATAATGTTCAGAGTTATTTAATAATGTTCAGAGTTATTTGATAATGTTTCGAGTTATTTAATAATGTTCAGAGTTATTTGATATTGTTCAGAGTTATTTGATAATGTTCAAACCTAACATAATGTTCAGGCTAAACGTTATTTTTTCGGACTTTTTATACCCTCGCATATATTATGTTTTTAAAATAAATCCGTCTTAATTTTTATTTACAAAAAGTACACTGAATTATGATTGGTCGAGAGTGCCACATACCGAATTCCTAAGTAATTTATAATTTTTATATTTAAATGCGATTTTTATTTGATTCAAACCCCTAATTAATGGGTATTTCGGAGTCCCAACTCCCAAGTACTCTTCTCGAAAAATAAATCCCACTTACAAACTTAAAATTAATCCAATTTTTTTATTAACATTTTTAATTAAAAGGCGTATTAGAGCAATGGGAAAAGATCATATTAAAATCAGTAAATTTGTTGAGAAGTGAGCACTTAGAGTCTTTTTTTTTATTCCTATCATCAAATCAAAATATAACAGTCTGAGGACTAGGGAAAAAACAAAAAAGAACTAGTCATACGATCAAACTTCAAATTACGGAAAAAAGAAAATTTTATTCATGATTTTGTTTGTTTCATAATTTCATAATTGTGTAATTCAGAAAAAAAAATGTTAAAGCAAAATAATTTTCTAAAACTATCAAAAATGTCAATCAAAGGTAACTTTAAAATTAAATGACAAAAGAGGGTCGTGAACTACCACTTCCGGTTAAATTACAGTACGAATTACCCAAAATGACAATCAAGGGTCAAATTCAATTTTTTTAATGGTCATGTTACAATTTACTAATAAACAATATATAAATCCGTCAATTAACGATGTCAATTGATGTTAAAGTGATCAAATGAATATACACAATTTTTTGTCTATAAATTAAAACATTTTCTTATAAGAATTTCTTGATTTATTCTTAAACTTTGTAATCCTATCGCAAAATGGTTTTACTTTATAATAATAAAAACTTGTTTAATTTATTTGATCAATATATATCAATTAAAGTACGAACATATTCAATAAAAGTTGTTGAGGAATCTTTTTTTTACCTAAACTAAAATTGAAATCGTACTCTCGAACATATTCAATAATTAATGTAAAGTAATAAAATGAATCACTACATAAACTTTTTTGGTTTATAAATTAAAATATTATGTTATGAGAATATCTTGAATTTCTTAAAACATTTTATTATGCGAATTTCTTGATATATTTTGTTACAAATTTTAAAAATATATAAAAATATTCTTATAAAAATATTTTAATTATAGACTAAAAGTTTTTGTTTATATTCATTTGATCATTTAAACAGTAATTTATACAGTTAATTGACGATATTATATAGTGTCCATTGGTCAATGGTAACATGTCTATTAAAAAAAATTAAATTTGACCCTTGATTGTCATATTGGATAGTTCAGACTGTTATTTGACAGTAAGTAGTAATTCACGACCCATTTCTGTCATTTAATTTTAATTTGATCTTAAATTGTCATTTCTGATAACCGAACCGTAATTTAACAGCAGGTGATATTTCATGCCCCTTTTTCATTTTCCTGCTTTCTACTCACAAGCATGTGTTATATGATACAATATTACAATCTAAACAAGTTGTGATATGTTGCCATAGAGTTTATGTCATTGGAGACTAGACTAGATGGGCATGAGAGCTAGTTTCAGTAGTGTTTAGCAGCTCAGGATCAAACCCTTGGCACGGTCACCTCGTGCAAACTAATTCAAGTGGTAGAGTTTCCATTGCCAACTGAAATACAAAAACAAAAAAAACGAACAAAGATTGTTAGATTTTAAATGCCTGGCCAGTACAAAATAAATAAGCTATAAGTTACTTTTACCCAAAGCCTTGGAGTCCGTGGGTCAGCTGCTGGATGCAACTTGGATAGCTCTGATTGAAAGGTAATGACTATAGACACTTTGAATTCGATTGAAAATGAACTGCAATGAGAGTTACGTGTAAATTCACCGACTCAAATGTCAAGCAAGTCAAATAGTTAAAATGCACGTGAATTTAAATCGGTACTCATCCTATACAGAGACTAATAATGGTTCTAACTAGTGCACCATTCAACTTAATTTGATATCAATCAAGTCGACTTATAAACATAAACTATGGCTTCCAGTTACATATGGGGTTATGAGATACTAAGAATCTGCAACTTACCCTGCAAACACCGTTGGGCAAGTCATGAGACGGGGAAATATGACATAGATAGGCAAAGTCACATTACGGCATACATCTCCATCTGCTATCTGCCAATTTTTTAAATGAAAGTAAAGATTGTTGTTCAAAATAATTTGCCAACGATGAAACTTGTATAATAAAAACTTATTCATGCCTGAGTAGTTTGAATCAGTGAGGTTTCTGTAACAATCCTCTCCCCTGAAAGAATGGACTCCACACGTAGCAAATGGATATCAATCGATTTTACTGGAACGGCAGATTTCTCGACTCTCAGCTCCCCACTTAGAGGATCTGATATTTTACAATGAGTAGCTATTTTTCCAGTCACCCGAAAGCCACCTGTCAGAAAATCAAGTTAGTTAAGGATCACAGTCAACTATGCATGGGTCAGAAGAAAGATCCTATATAGAGCAAATTTCACACATCTTGGCCAACGAAGTTCACTGCAACCCATAAGAACCGAACACAATAAATGATGTTTGTAAATGAACTTTTTATACACCGAGTCTTAAGAGGAGAACTAGCAACACAAAAGGTGGTTATAAACAGAGATACTCAAATGCCTAAAGCAGTTACGAGCTGACCTGATCGTAGTTCAGGAAGTAATGGATGCTTTTGTGTGTCCTGAGTAATATAGAAGATGACGGTCTCAGGAGAAATTGGTGGGTCAAAAAGCTCAGCTGCAAAATATACCGTGGAGCATATTAAATTTTAACTGATTCCCAAAACAGCGATGCAAATTAAAATTACTAAACAAACTTAGCTACAACCTTTATCAGTTTCAATTATGAATTCCGTAGTTGCATGTAAAGATTTGTGAAGGTATCCTCTCACTATCCCCACCGTTGCCAGGTACTACCATATGAACTGTAAACCATTCAGCTTCCAGCAACATATGAATTAACTAAGAATGTATAGGCCGCAATAAACAAAAATACTAACCTGAATACTAATATCTGCTCCATGAAAAGTCTCGTAGAATTTTTCCGTATTTCCATCTCCTCTTTCTCTCAAAGTTACTGAAAAAGGAATCTGTAATAGTAACGAAATATATCTCAGAACAGTTTGAATTACAGCTTGACAGTGTAAAAAAAAACTACGAATGAGGTGCACTTGATATAAGCAATATGGTCATAAGCTTGTCTATCAGGCCCTTGTGTATCAGATGTGGATACTGGATACCACCTCCAAATGGAAGGTGAAATAATGTTTCCTAAACAAATTTATAATATATTTTGGTAAGAATGAATAGAAGCTTTATTATAGTGGTACCTCTGTGGTACCAGCGGCAATCTTTCCAGGAGGACTAACCTCAACTGTCTTTTTCCTGTAATGACATAAACCAAAAAGATTAGAAAGCACTAGCTCAACAAATTTGTATCTCATAAGCTATAGAAATCATTTAGGTGGCTCAATATGCACACCAGTGGCTACACGTAGTACTTTAAATTTGCAAACATTAGCTCAATTTGACATTATTCTGAATCGGAAATCATGGCACCGGATGTAAGCTTGAAAAGGTGGACTGAGACTTGGGAAAATGGATATCTCATATACTCAGTCTTCCAATTAAACGAGGTTCGTTAGCATTTTGGATAGAAGTACACTAAAAACTCAACCAGTTCTGTCATTATGATCACCAATATTAAACATTGTCCTCTCAGTTCCCCACCACGCAAAATCTGCTAGTTTTTCCTGCAATTTTGTCATAACTCAATCGCTCCATGGCACCTACAATTCCACATGTGCGACTACACGGTATTCATAAACATCCAAGTACAAGTACCGAACTGTTGGATAACCAAACCATTTAAGAAACTTTGAGTGACACTTATGACCATAAAGAAAGAAAGAAATATGAAAAGAAAAGACATGTATTACTTACAGTATAGATATGGGCTTGACCACACCATACAATGACTCAATCACTCCTGCAGATCCTCCACGAACCTGTCATCACATCAATCAACAAAAAACTAAAAATCAAATGTAAAAAATCAGATAATCCAAACAACAATTCAGTACAATGCATTAGAGAATCCAAATTTGAATCACCTGCAAAGTGACAGATCCGTTGATGGAGATTCGGACTCCAGAATGAGAAATCGTAGACGTTGATTTCACGATGATTTTGCCCTCAAGAGGTTCCTGGAGATCAACATCGTCATCGGATTTCGAATTTAACAGCGAGGATTGGGACGAAGAGAGCAAGAGACTTACCGAAGGGCGATAGATACGATTCAATCGGGAGAGCTTGAGCTCGAGGATCGACATCCCAAGACAACAACTCCGATCGAGATTCTGATGCAAAGCTCCAACTTGCTGCAAATAAAAATTATTATATTATATTTTTCTTGTTAGTGCAAAGTATGGGTCTGCAATGGGCACGGTAAGATCATTTTTCATTGATCTTATGAACAGTATATGGCAGGGTAGAATAATTTTTCTAAGTCCGTAAGGTATCCATGGTCAGGGTAATATTAGGATAGGATCGGGTAGTAAAGGGTCGGGTCGGCTAGGATAGGGTCAAGTAAGGCAAAATTAAGCATATTTTGAAAAAAAATTCATAATATGAATGAAAATAATAGGGTAATACAGGGTATGATAGGGTAGGAGGGCAGGGTATGTTGTTAGTGTAGAAGGGCAGGGTAAGGTCTGTTTTTTATGACCCTTACCCTGTCTTAGGGTAGAAGGGCAGGATACATTAGATATGAAGATAGGATAGAACAGGGTACGGGACGGATAGAATAAGGATAGCCCTAAGGGTATTTTGACCTTATGATCAAATGCTTACCCTTAGTGCAAAGAGCTTATTTTGATTTTATCGTCAACATAAATGATTTTTTGCTTACAAAGAGTTTACACCAAAATGACGTGGTTGCGTTCAACAAATGTCATTTTTATTATCAAAAAAAATAAAAACAAATGTCATTTTTGGTGGTACTTGTCCGACGCTGAGGATGAAAGACGGTTTTTTACTGTTAAGATTTGAGTTCCTCATGAGGAAGACTAATAATAAAAATATGATCCTCACTACAAAATTAATCTAAAACCAAATTTACATGGCCCAATCGCATACAGATCTGCTGAAGAAATCCGTTCACTATGGGTATTAGACAAAAACTAAAGTGACACAAGTTGCCAAGTCCTTCGCAAAGCTGTGTAAATTTTCACCGAGGCATCAAGTCCCAGATACGTTTGTAAGGCAGGATACCCAAGAGTTCCCTAATTTGATCCTTACATAACACCAAAAAGATGCATGTCTGTTGCCCAAGCTCATCAATCCAAATTCCAATTTAGTTTATGTAGTGAAATCACTGACACGAGAACATATCTGCAATGCCAATAAATTTACTTTCTTTAGATACAGACATGATATGAAGTTTACAAACATAGTGATCCGAAGTTTATAAAATTCATGGACTGACCTCACTAAATGCCACTTCCGCAGATACATGGATCACAGTTTATCTAGGACGTCTCCACATCTGTTCTTCGTATTTGGATGACTCCGTCAAACGCTCACCTTTGCATTTCAAGCAAACAATGTTTTTCTTGAAGTTTAGAAAGTTGCATCTGCAGCGAACATTTCAAAGACCAATAGTTATCACAATCAGATTCATTTGTGGCTAAGCCTTAAAAGAAGACATCACCATTTTAAATTTTAAGTGGAGAGGGAAAGGTGTGCTTACGATGGGCATTCCCACTCTCCTTCGTTTAGCTGCCTCTGTGGTCGAGGTTCTGGGCACCGCTTACACTTTGTATTGCCAGCAAAATTCATAAAGCCGCACCTGTTCATGGGGACAAGTGAAAAAATCAACATGACATGTGGGATTTGGGAAAACCAAAATATAGTTCAAGATTGAGTGATCGTTTCGGTGAGACAGAATAACATGAGCCACAGAGTTTTACTCGTTTCCATTGTCAGTATATTAGTCGTTTTTTCGTCCCTTTCTTATGATTGACCTTCTAAGAAACAGGATGACTTTGCTCCACAATGAACCATTCGTCTACAAGTATAGCTTTGAAAAAACCAATTAAAACAGACCGTCTCCGTGAACGGATATGTGTACCTACATCAGACACTAATCCTCTTTTCGACAATGGCTTTTGTAAAACCAAATACAAGTACCTACAAGAATTCATTCAAACTTCAAAAAAATACACCAAAATAAACTAAGGGTGAGTTCTTTCAAATTAGATTGAACCCAGTTGCCAGTTGAAGTGAACTGAGCTGAGCTAAAGTGAACTTAAAATTTTTGTAAGAACAAAAGGACTTGAACATTAATTCAACTGAACTGAGCGAAGAAAACTTGTGACCCAAAAATATGACTGAAAGGAAGTGAACTCAGACTCAAAATTAAAAAAAAAATTACGAGAAAGGATGCATCCTAAATGCTAACACACTAACATACATCTTCTTTTCTGTAAGCAGTTTAGTGAAAACAATGATGAATGTTGTCTGGAAGACCAAATGTCCGCTTGAATGTAAGTGTGAGGGAAATGAACTTACTGTGGGCAATTCCAATCACCTTTCTTCATTTCGGCATTTAGATCCCTCTTGGGACCTTTAGCTTCACACTTCAAACATTGTGTGTTTCTTGCAAAGTTCATGTACGAGCATCTGAGATACAACCCAGATGTGGATCATAAGAAATCAGACCCCAGCGAGAATATAATAAAAACAAATTCAATTAAACATTCAGAAAATCTAAAACTGACAATTTCTACAATTATATAAATATAGACAGAAAACATAATCATCTTCGAGGTCATTTATCATTATCCTTGCATGCTCCTCATTAACATGCTTAGGAAGTTATGGAGAATAGTATCATATTATAAGAGGATTTTATTTCCTAGTGAACTGAAGACACTGGAACTAATAGCCTAATATACAAGGTAGAGACTGGAAACTTACTCTGGACACAGCCAATCTCCTTTTTTCAGTTCAGCAGTTGGCGCACTTACTCTTTTTGGACCGTCTTCTTCGCATTTCAAGCATCTCGTGTTTCTAGAAAAGTTCAGAAAATTGCACCTACAGCCAGGGGGTGAACATCAACATAAAAGCAGCAGAACCTATCATAAGTATGAATTGGTTCCATCCTAATATCAATCCCAACAAGTGTATCATAAATGTCACTGAAGACTGAACAAAGATAGCTTTCAAAATGACCATAAATGTGCAAGAGTGGCTCACTCAAAATTTGATGCAATCAACGTAATATTATATGAAGTTATGAACTATGCAGTAATGCAGGTATAAAAAATATTGATGAGAAAAATAGAAAGGGGAAGTCAACTTATTCGAACCATACTAGTGTCACACTTTGTCTCACTACATCCTGTACGACAAAATTAAACCCGCGACTATCTGTTTCGGGGCCTTACGAGTAAAGCTTTGTCAAAGAGTATAACTAAAATAAAATCGTTCATTCATTAATAAAGGGAGAAGCTTCAATGGGGACCATGATTAAGGTTTGTGTTGTGTATGTATTCTTCTAATATCTGTTTTTTATTATTGAATGTTCTAATATCTTAAGTGCGAGTAAATATATGAAGGTTTTTTCACTTAGAACAAGGGAGCTTTGTAGCTTTCATTAGGGAGTTGTATAATAGCTGATCTAATTATGAAAGTGGTGCTTAGTAGGGTAGGGAGAAGCTCAAACTGTTTTGTAGCTTTGGTTCTATGTAAAGGATTTTAATCTATCAGAAAAAGGAACTTTGTAGCTTCCATGTCCAATAGTAAAGAAGGTTTCATTTCTTGTAATGCAAGTGGGACATGAATGCCTTTCGGATAAGGACAAACACACGTTCTGTTGTCTATCAAAAAGTTGTTTCAGCCAACTTACAAACAAAAATTTTCAAGGCCAATATAAAGACCGCAGCATATAAACTGAATCATTTCCGCACACACAAATGATGACAACAATAATAACAAGTCATTTTATATGGTCTTAGTCAGCAGAAGCAAGCACTGACCTGGGACACATCCAGTCTCCCCTCATAAGCTCAGCATTTTGGGTTTGTACGTCATCCACGAAGCTCTGTGTTCGTTCCTTGGGCTTCGAGACTTTAACGACTTGCTGAACAGCTGGTGGTTCAGGGACTGTCTCACTCAGTTCAACTAGCTTCGAAAGCAATCTCTTCGCAGATTCTACAAAAAGGGATACACCAGGAGGTATCTCCTCCCCACCGATCACCAAAGGATCTAATGCATACATCAGCAAAATTCGTACAACATCTACAGTACGAGCAGCTGCTTCTGATTCTTTCAATATAACATACGCTCTGTCACAAGATCCTCTTAAATTACACGATCCACACACCTGTTTGCACAATTCAAACGGTGCATTACAATCCGCAGCAACAAAAAATCTATAAAAAATGCTCATGTAAATGAAAACCACAAGCAGTGGATAGCTTACATCACCCTCAGCAAGTTCGACGTATGCTCTCAACCTTTTCGCTGAGTTAACAGGCTTACGATTGAGATTGGGACACCCATTCCCCACAATAGTCTGGATATCCTTCTTAGACAATGATCTTAAAATAAGATGAGAAGAAGTCAATCATTTGCAGACTCTACACTACTAAATTCAACGCAAACAGTAAATTTATCGCAATCATTTCATGAATGCCACTCTCACAAACAAAGTAAAAGAATCATGCACACACTCAATGTCGTGTTTCATCATATTTCAATGCTTGATAACAAGTTTATAATTGACTTCTAGTGCTCTAAAAACACCTATCAGTACACAATTTCAGTGTCAGTGCATCAAATCGTGTCTTTTTTTTTGTATGATAAGTTATTACATCTACATTATACTGAACTGAAAATCTGATATTAACAAAGTTATAACTTATAAACTCACTTGAAAATGTCGTATCGGTCGCGCGCGAAGCTGTGACAAGGAGCATCCAAAACCTTCATATCTTTATAAATCCCAGAATCATCGAATCCATCGCCCTCCCCAGCTTCCTTTCCGGGCATGATATACCCCTTGCTCTTCAACCTATCGACGAACGCAATCCACTCCGGCCAGGGATGCGCCGCAGAGCCGCTCATCGCGGATTCAAAGCTCGTGTCCAGCGCAGCGGAGGTGCTGCGCAGTCGGTGGAATTGCAAGGACTTGTACGGTAAGGTGATGAATTTGGTCGTCCGGAGGTTGGAAATTGGGATGGCTGTAGTTGCTGTTGTGAGGTGCGTTTGGACGCGGAAAATGGAGGAACCGACGAGGAGGAATCTGGAAGTCGCCATTGACGGAGGTGGTTCGGATGAGGGCGGAGGAAGCCCGACAGCGAGATATTTTCACCTTATCTATGGAGAAAAAGGGTTTTGGAAGGGGTTGGGCCGCACGGCTGCCACGCGCACCATCAACACGTCGTCGCTAATTTTATATGTTTTATAAAACGAAAACTATCAATATTTACTGGTGGTAAAATTCAGATATAAATCATGTTTTTTAATATAAATTTTAGAGAATAGATCAAATATAAATTTTGGGTTGAGTTCCTCTAAGAAGTCCGTATTAGGTGAGAAATAAGAATTAAATCTGGTCATTCATCATGTGTAATCAACGAATCAGATTAAACGTAATTAATAATACAAAACTCCCTAATTAATCATATTAAATTGTAATCAGGAGCAAATTAGTCATGTTCCTAATTTCTAAAAAATCAAATCGCGCGTTTATCGTTCAACCCTAAACCCTACTCCTACGATCAACTGCGGAACGAATCAACCCACTAACGATCTCTCCATCCATCGCAATCATCTCATTGATTTCCAAAGACGACAACGACGCTAATCCAACAATTTCCGCCGCAGACGACGAAATCTTCCCACTCCTGCAACTCACACAAACCCAAATCAACACCCACACTTCACCATATGTAAACCCAGGAACCATGGCGGACACCGGAAGTACATGTACAATCAAACATTATACAGCATGTTACGTAACATTGTACATCATGTTACGTAGCATTGTACATCATGTTTCATTTAGGGTAAAATGCTAAAATACGTAACATTGTACATCATGTTACGTAGCATTGTACTTTATGTTTCATTTAGGGTAAAATGCTAAATATGTAACATTGTACATCATGTTTCATTTAGGGTAAAATTCTAAAATACGTAACATTGTACAGCATGTTATGTAGCATTGTACAACATGCTTCATTTAGGGTAAAATGCTAAAATATGTAATATTGTACAACATGTTAAGTAGCAATTTTAGTTATTCATTTAAATAATTTGTCACTCTCTTTGTCCTATCTCCGTCATAATAGAAGTTGTTTATTTGAATAATTTGGTACTGTAGAAAGCCCGAGCTTGTATGATTTGTACAAACTACAAAGACTGATAATCGTGGGTGTAGCATTCTTTTTGTAAAGCTTTGAATTGGTAGCTTTTAGGTTGTGGTTTATGATTGATCTGTCGCTTGGATTTTGGGAGATTTGATATCGTCGGAGCTCGAGGTAGTTAACAAAGTCGAATCCCGAGATCCGGCGATGACTGTCGAGGGAGGTGGAGGTGGAGGAGGGGAGGGGAAATGGAGGGAGTGTGATTTCTAGCGAGGAGAGGATGAGGAACGATGTTTATACGGCTACTGCTTATGGCGATATGGAGAAAATGCAGAGGTTGGTTGAGAGTGAGATTTCAGAATCTGAGTGTTCTAGGGGTTGTGTGAGATGCAGAATGTTTAATTCCGATAATACCCTTTAAACCATAAATAATAATTAATTATATGCTAAATATGCTGTTTATTAACAACCGTTTGATCTTGAATCCAATGACTGATTTAATTTCTCATTTCTCACGAAAATACACATTTCTCATATGATCTCAATCCTACAAACTTTATCTTTTCATATAATATGGGTTTTTCTGATTTTCAGATTTATTGTTCAGTAATTTAGCTAAATGTTCAGTGATGTTGCTAAATCGTTACCTTTTGCTTCAATTCATCAAAAAAATATTCATTGAATATTTTTGCCTTGTCACTGACATTTTGGTTTATTACTGAGCATTTTGTCGTATCACTAAACATTTTGCTTTTTCAAGATTTCTGCGTATTTTGGCTATATGTTTCATGTTACTAGTCTGTGAACTCCTCAGGTTTTGATATGACAAACATCCTGCTGATGTGTTACTTGAGCGTGCAGGTTAATGTACAGGTAGTCTGGAAGTAACGTTCCCTCAGTATGTGACTGCAGGGAGAGAATATCGGTCAGGATATTCTGGAAGATCTTTTCAGTTCCCAAAAGATCTCGAGATCCAGCTGGAAAGCGTGTGGATGACGAAGGAAAGATCCGATCAAATATATCGCCAAATTAGGAAAGTGCCTAAAAGGGAAAGATCAAGATTTGGACGAGATGATTGATTGAAGATCTTTGGTGCTCTGTTTAGGAAACTAAATCAGTGCACACGCAACTTGAATAGTATGGGATATTCCGGTTGCTGATTTGGAAAGATTATTATGTAATAATCTTGACAAATATTCTAGGGTTTCCCGAAAGAATAAACGGACTATATACTGGATGCCACAACCTCCTTTGAAGCTGTTCGTTCTGGAGACTGCTGGTGTTGAAGCTTCTAATCGAGTAACAACTGCAGATTGCTGTTTGAAGGTTATCGCATTCTGCGCATACCTGTGAGGGAACGAACAGAGCAATCTGAGCCACACGGAGATAGCAACTTGTTGCGCGGTGAACTAGAGAGGTGATTACAGCGAAGGTACATCCGTTTGTAAGGATTGTACACCCTTGATAGTGGTCAGGTTGTAATCAACTCTACGCTAAATACAAGAGCTATTTCAAAATCCTTCTAGTTCCGCTAGAAGGTAGTGGTTTTTCTCCAGTACTTACTTGAGTGCCGGGGTTTCCACTATAACCTGCTGTGTGGTCGTGATTTTACTTGCTATATTCTTTTCCGCTGCTTTACGTTTGCCTGGCAAGGAACGTTACTTGCCAGGTCGCTAACTACGATCCAACACATGATATAATTTTGTTGTGGGAAAGACCGATATCATAGATATCGATACATTGTGATAGCGCTGCAACATTGGCTAAGGAATATAGTCATGCATTCAAAATGGGAAGTCTAGACACTTAGGTGTTAGACATACTGCAGTAAGAGAGCTCATTATGCATGGGGTGATATTAGTGGATTTTGTTAAGTCACAACAAAACTAGTCGATCACTTAACGAACTTAGTCTCTAAGTCTGTAAAGGGGATGATGGGACTAAACCCCATATAAATTTTCAAGTCGTGGGACACCCAATTCACATCCAACTAGCGTTGGAGCTGAATTCAATGTGGAAAGCCCATTCCTAGAAAGTTGATGAACACAAATAATCATCCCCGAGGGTGTATTCATTACCTACAAGTGCGAAGGTTGATGAGGGACTCTTCTTAATAGATTCTTTGAAAAAGTGCTAATTGTAGGAGCACAATTGGGTAGTGACCCACTAAACAATCTACCTATATAAACATGAAGTTGATGGTCGCTTCATGAGATTTCGAGTTTGAACTCAATACGTTTATGAATGGATAGGGACTCAGGGACCATTAAGAGTAAAGGTAGCTTAACGGTTTGTGAAGTAACTCATGCGTGTGTTACCGTCAAGTACCCAAATGGATTGATTGGTTCAATCGTTACGACACCATGATTTTCGAGTACATTGTATGCGCAATTACACTATTCAAAAATTCAATCGTCTCGACATTTCTGTTTAAGCGTTTTACTTAAAAACAAAGGTGCTTTGTGGAACAAAGGGAAACCCTAAAATTGGGGAGGATTGTTGGTAATTTTAGGGTTTATGAGCATGGTAACATGCTTAAACCTATTAGGATATCAGTCCTAATGAACTGAGTCAAATCGGGATGAAATCAAGCGAAGTCGGTACTTGAACTCAGTGAGTATCGTGCCCAAGAAACACATTTAGTGTTTGGGCACGGATGATAACATTAATACAGGGTGCGATGGTAATGCTAAGGCTGGGCGCGCGAATTCTGCAGGTCCGTCGCGTCCCACGTTGACATTACTTGAGCCGCATCCTAACGTTAATGTCTACACTGGGCGCGGGCGTAACATCAACGCTTGGCGCGCGGCATCTGTTACACAGACGCGGCTGTCAGCCGGGAGCCGCATCGATTACTCATCTATAAATACGAGATGCTTTCTCGTTCAAAGGAGATTAGAAAACTATGTGCAATTGCTAGAAATTAAACACCAACATCCATCTTTGATTCTCAAATCCACGTCAAACCCTAAGCCTATTGTTATTCTACTGTCTGGAATAATAATGTACTTCAATTGGATTATCCCACTTCGAGTTTCCTGTAACCCGAGGAAAACTATATATAAGGGTGGAAATATCGATTTTCGAAAGCGAATTTACGTGATCGAAACTGCTATCCAAGCGACCTGATCATTACTACTGAAGTTTACTACTTTCGGAAGATTCATCAGAGAAAAGAAGTTGTCATCAAACCCTGCTGATTACTTAGTGCTGACTACAAGGAATAAAAGGACTACCCAGCAACTACATTTCACAAAACCTGCTACCTGCTTGTACCGATTCAATACGTCAGGATTCATGAACCAAAGTTGTTTTCATCAAGGTGTCCTCCTTAATTTTGTTTTCTAACTATTTGCTCAGGTATAATCCAAATTGTTAAGATATACACCTAATTGTTAAGATATAATCCTAATTGTTCAGCGATCGTTCCTCATTTTCTTTTCTTCATTTTGTTTTTTTGTTGCTTTTTGTGAGCTAGGTTAGGTCTGCACAAAAGTAGGATTAGAAAACTCTATTTGGGGGAGTTGAATTCTTAAGATCTTGATTTGTAATCAAGAGTTCAACCAACTCAATTGTCACCATTTTCGGTGAGTGGTAGTGCAATCTGAGTAGGAATCTGCTTAACATTAATGTGTTTGTTGATGACATGGGGTGCCTGTGGTTTGATAGCTGCATTATTTTCCAAAATTAATTCATTACTTGTTAATATAATTATATTTTTAATCAATGAATAATCAAGCAAATAACAATATAATCAAAATATAGTCAATTGCTCAAATGTAAAAGAAAAAAAGAAGACAATTTCAATTATTTTTTTGCATAATGGTAGTTAGTAGTAGTACAATGGCTCCATAACTATATATTTGAGTTCATACCTTTAGCCATATTTAGATAAAGCAAAATCATATTAAAAAAATTCAACCAGGATGAACTACTTAATGTTATGAATTTCCTTCAGTCCATGCAAGTCCGCTAACGCGATACCGTCCACTCCACTATATAATGCATCCTCCAAGACACGCATGGGCACAATTTTCAACATTTTGGGTATCTGTAAAAAAGAACAAAACATTATTTAGTCTCCATTTGATCAAATCCACCCACAATGCTAAGTATTAAAAACTCCAGAAAAAGCTTGTTTGTTACCTTTTGGACTCATAGTTGCACACTTGGATGTAACACATCCGAGAGTACATTGTTCATCATGCGCATTATTCAAAGAATCTATATGAAATAAACATTTGGGCACACATGCTGCAGCACAAGCGACCGGATTAAAGGTATTAAGTGTACATTTCAACATACATCGGCTATAACATTTGCCAAACTTTTTAGCTTCAGAGTTTTTTATTGAAAACCCAAAAATCAAAACAATCAAAAGAAATACATATGTTGACATGCGTTTGCTCTCCATTTTTTTCTTCACGCCTCAAAACCGAACAAACTTGAATAAGTTATATGTTGATCGATTCCATCTAATTTATATACTGAAAATAACAAATGATAGTCACATGTAAATTTAGAAAAACAATAATAATGATTAACATAAAATTAAAATTTATTACAAAAAATACACGTTATGATTAAGGATGATGAGTAAATGAAAATTTTCAAAAAAGTAAAAGCAACGTCACTACACATTTTAAATTGTTTTCACATATTGCATTCCAGTAACAACACCAGGTATTACCGAATATATATTTATTAATATCTATTTAAGCACATGTCATACAAGAGCATTCTTTCAAACTTGATATATATTCACGATTTAAGACGGACCATTGAAGATCAACTTTACAGTCACATTTATTATGAAGGCTAAAACTTAGATCAAAAAAGGATCATGTCTATGAAGGACTAATTGTGGTTTCTCACCATTCATGAAAAATCAAGCTACTACTATACTCAGTTTACACTGGGCACGCGGCATCTGTTACACAGACGCGGCTGTCAGCCGGGAGCCACATCGATTACTCATCTATAAATATGAGATGCTTTCTCGTTCAAAGGAGATTAGAAAACACTGTGCAATCGCTAGAAACACCAACATCCATTTTTGATTCTCAAATCCACGTCAAACCCTAAGCCTGTTGTTATTCTACTGTCTGCAATAATAATGTACTTCAATTGGATTATCCCATTTCGAGTTTCCTGTAACCCAAGGAAAATCATACAAGTGTGGAAATATCGATTTTCGAAAGCGAATTTACTGATCCAAACTGCTATCCAAGCGACCTGATCATTGCTACTGAAGTTTACTACTTTCGGAAGATTCATCAGAGAAAAGAAACTGCCATCAAACTCTGCTGATTACTTAGTGCTGACTACAAGGAATAAAAGGACTACCCAGCAACTACATTTCACAAAACCTGCTACATGCTTGTACCGATTCAATACGTCAGGATTCATGAACCAAAGTTGTTTTCATCAAGGCGTCCTCCTTAATTTTGTTTTCTAACTATTTGCTCATGTATAATCCAAATTGTTCAGATATACACCTAATTGTTAAGATATATACATTTTGATACTAATAATATACTATCTTTAGCATCTCAGTAACAACACTAGGTATTACCGAATAGAGGAGCGCTCAAATGAGGCAAGCAAATTAGAATGAGGCAGTGAGGCACGATGCGCTCAAATGAAAACCAATCCTATACTAAGAACCTAGGAACCAATCTGGACCATTAGATCTTGTTGATCCAACACTCCACAACGCACCACGTGTCCCACTAACCCCTCGTGCGTTGTGGGCGCGCCACGTGTCCCACTACCAAAATCCATCAAAAGAAAAAAGCAAATAGTAAAAAGCAAAACACTATTCCCTGCACCTTTAAATCTCAACCATTGGATCAACAAGATCAATGGTCCAGATATGTCCTTAGGTTCTTAGCCTAAGGATGGTTATCATTTGAGCGCGCCCCTATACATTTTGATACTAATAATATACTATCTTTAGCATCTCAGTAACAACACTAGGTATTACCGAATAGAGGAGCGCTCAAATGAGGCAAACAAATTAGAATGAGGCAGTGACACGATCTGAGCCACACATCTAACCACTACAAATTTTTGCTGAATTTGCGTCAAAAATTTCCGTCGTAATAACGTCGGAGGACAAACTGACGATAAATAAACCGTCACATTTCAGCCATGATTCCGTCAAATTAAATTCTGCGTTGCAATTCCAGCACAATTCCGTCAATTACTTTCCGTCGACTTTCCGTCACTACTTCGTCAACAGATATATGTAATGTTTCCGTGACATACCCGTCCGGTTTCCGTTACAAATTTTCAAAACTTCCGTCATATGTCCGTCCGGATTCCGTTACTGATTTAGTTACCGTACTGTTTGTAATTTCCGTTACCGTTTCATCACCTTTCCGTCATTAATAATAAACGTCAAATTTCCATATGTTTTCCGTAATCATCGACGGAAACATGACGAATTTTCGACGGTGACTAATAGTTACCGACATATTTGACACTACAACCCTATATATATGAAGTGTTATGAAGTCATTTAATCATTCAATCCTCAAGACTTTCACACAATTGATAGTTTATATGTCTCCTTCATTCGATCGTGTTGTCAACCCACCTGATGTCGATCGTAGACAGCATGTTACACCTGTTCTAAGAAACCAGTAAGATTTGAATGTACCCTTCATATATTGATTGTTTTGATCGATAATTGTAACCATTATGTGATCTCAAAAGTTGTAACAGTTTCTGGCCATTCACCGTTCATCAAAGGATTCCAAGAGAATGCATGTCAAAATGCTGGGATGAGGCGTGGACATCGTGGCACATGATCCCACAAACTGCTAAGAGTATTTGGTATGAGGAGTTCCGGGTACGTATATAGAGCCGTGACACAAAATTTTTGACTAAATTAATTTGTTGTCAAAGGTTAAATGATTTTCAAAATGATTTGCTTGTAGAGTATTGCTATTTGGAATGCAGAATATGAAAGTCGCATTCGGGGTAATTTCATGAGGAGATGCAAAATGGTCGTCGACGACGCAATGAGAACGCAAAGGATTAGAGGAATTTAACCGATTCCTCATATTTCACGTTTCTCGTACGGTCAACAAACCCGTCAAATAGCAGAATGTTAAACGCCTCGCGATGTATTCAGTAAATTAGTGGCAACTTTATATTCCATGAATGAAATAAGTTACGATGGATGTATGTCATTATTCAGATATATGTTTTAAAATTGAATTTGTAACTCAAATTGACAAGGAACCTTCCTGGCGATGTTTTCAACGGAGGACTTTGGTGAATAAAATGAATTTGACTCACCTTATTATGTCAAAAATAAATCTTTGTTACCCAGAGCAGGAACTTGGCAAATATAGTTTAGCACTTACTACAGCGCTTAACCGTGAAGCGCTTTTGATGTAGTCAGTTACCACAGCGCTTAACCTTAAGGCGATGTTGTATAGTTAGTTACAATAGCGCTAAACTCATGTAAGTGCTGTTGTATAGTTACTTACATCAGCGCTTACAACTTAAAGCGCCGTCGAATTAGACATTCATACGTTCTTCGTTAATCCGTCAACTTTCCGTAAATGTGCCGGAAATCAATATTTTGGACAACGAATTTACTACAGCGCCTCACGGTTAAGTGCTGTTGTATAGTTAGTTACAACAGCGCTTAACCGTGAGGCGCTGTAGTACAGTCACTTACAATAGCGCTGTAACCGTAAAGCGCTGTTGTATTCTACAACAGCGCTTAACCGTGAGGCGCTGTAGTACAGTCACTTACAATAGCGCTGTAACCGTAAAGCGCTGTTGTATTCCCACTTACAACAGCGCTTACAACTGAAAGCGCTGTCGAATTTTGATACGACCGTCGTTAATCCGTCAACTTTCCGACTAATGTGACGTAAATCAATATTTTGGGAAAATATTGGAAACTCAGCTTTCGCCGTGTAGCTGTTTACGACAACTCTTTACATGAGTTTACAAGATGTTTCCATTCTTAAATGTCGAACGATATGTTCATTTTATAATCCTCCATGTTTACATATTATGATACACTTGTCGTATGTAAGTAATCAACCCTTCGGCAAAGTGCTCCCTCATAGCATCAAGCACTTCGTCATCATATGGTCGTAACCCTGTAGGAAAACACTATAAAAACACATAATTACACAGTTTAGTAATGACGTCAATTAATTGTTAATGGCTAATTAAATGTCGCTATACACCTACTTGTCTAATGTCATCCTCACACGTTCCATTTCTGTCTTGAACGAACTTGATTATGTCCAAAATATATTGCATGACATAGTAGGCACACAGTTCAGTGTCCGGGGGCTGATGCGGGCACTGAAATTAAGAATGAATTTCTAATGAACGAAATCTATTAATTAGCCAAATATTCAGTTGTATAACAATTGTTATAGGTTAATCAATATATTACCGTCACAGTCATCCATTGTACTTCCTCGTCACTTGGTTGGATGTTGAAGTATATGCCCATGCTCCTGCATCAACAAGGTAATTTTAACATACAAAATTTGTTAGGTCATGTTAAAATGGCAACTAAATTGCACTACCATAGTGCTTACGTGTCAACTAATTTTCGCGCATCAGCCCGAGGTGGCTTGTCAAGCGGATCGAGCCAAAGGGCCACTCGCTTCTTTGGGAATAGGACAACTAACATCCAATGATACCTAACATATATTCATGACAACCATTGTCGATTAGTGAAATAGGCACCTCATTGAAAATAGAAATTCCTTTGTTATAATATCAACTCACTCGTCCGGATCTACGTAGGGAAGGAAGTAGCAAAAATTATGCTCATAGTCAGGCACTCTCAATCTCTTCTGGAAGTACTCGACTCTCGTATCGAATGCCTCGGCCGTAGTCATATAACTCGGTCTGAAGAATCCAAACCGTATGCCTGGTGGTATCGTTTCGTGGATGAATCTGGTGGCATTTGATTTAATTAGTACAATTCTTATAAACTTAAGAAACCATTTCATAATGATTTAAATACTTACATCAGGTAAACTTCTGCTGCTGATGCACCCATGGCTTTTAACCCTGTGAACTCAGTAATGCAAGGACCATCCAAACTGACGAAGTCATCATCACCAAACAGTTTGCTACTAATGTACACCGAATATGTGGCTGACTTCGGCATCATACATGCGTGTTCATGCAGAAAGCGGCATTGCATTTTCATTCTCATAACGATTTCGTCGTCTAAACTGAAGCTTAGCATTTTGAAATATCTGAACTCGTCATATCCCTGTGGAAAGAAAATAATGTCGGCATGATGATTATATATGCCAAAGTGATAGGTGTTCAGTGTGGAAGACGTGAATATACGGTAGATACCTTTTCATCAATGCGTACTAGAGATTTCGGCCATCCCACGAAACCACCCACTGCATCCGATACTGTGTCCATATTCCCAAACTTCTTTGGCACCTCCCTCCATCCTTCAAGCGCCTCTTCAACCTTCACCTTCACCATATCATCATCCAACTCTTGATATTGCACGATTCTTCCTTCCATCACTTTGCCAAGTGCAACGATTACCAATCCCTTGTCGGATCCGTCGTCCACGTGCATTAAGCATTTCTTCCCAACCTTAGATTTTACAACATAAAGAAAACGAGGCTGATACTAATAATGAACACCATACACGTTATTTATTTATATTGTTAGATAACTGCATAATACCTCAGGGATTTCTCCGAATGGGTCTGGATTGGGACCACCATCATGGGTCTGAATGGTCGGCGCGTGCGATGTAACTGTGGATCGTGTTGATGAATATGAAGACGAGGCCTTCCCAAATGCGTCCCTCCAACCCACTAAACTTCCGACTCCACGTGTGCGTCCAGGGTACTCATCCTTCCCTGTGGCCTCTGTCAAAATGTCTCTTCGCCCCTGTGAAGTAAATAAGCCCTGTGCGACCTGCTCTTGTAATTGTTCCTATTATCAATCATTTTACGTCCATCATAATCTGATATGAGTCATCAGGGGATGAATGCTTTTCCTTTGTACAAGTAACTTACAATTTTTTCAGCCACCTCCCTCATTGACTCGTTCACGTACTGTTTATTCTTTCGCAGGTGACCCTTCATCCAAACCTCATGTCTCTCAACGTGAATTACAGGCTCATCCCCAGACGATGTTAACCCTTGAGCCTCCATCGCCGCTTTCTTCGCTGCAATGATATCTGCCTTCACCTTACTGTACCCACCTCGAGAAACTGTATGCTGGAACTTGTTTGATTTTGCTCGATCAATGTTCTTCTCCCTAATTCGCATTGCTTCTGGAGTCGAGCGTTGTTCCACGAAGTTCCTCCATTGCTCTGGGGTAACCCAAGAATACTTCTCTCTTGGGTCATGTCCTTGTTTGGACCCAAAAATGTATTCATTTGCGAGTTTGCTTTTGAAGTTTCTCCACATAGTTGCTGCCGCTCGCATCTCTGTATTCTTCAACTTACTAGTCCTGTCATTTTGGGGCACATCAAAGTATTTCTACAAGATGAACAGAAAAGGTTTTTTAATTATTGTTTACAGGCATAAATTTTCACATGTCTTCCATTTTAGAATATACCAATGTCTCTTCCCAAACAGAGTCCCTGATCTCTCTAGGTACCGCCTTCCACTCAGGGTATGTAATTGGCACTAGAGATTTAGCTGCTGTCCCTGCATTTACATAAGATATCAATTACCAAATCCAACGAAATAACAATGTATATTCATTACCAAAATAAATACATTACATACTATTTTTTTTACCAATGTATGTCCTGAATGATGTCTTTATTTTGTGGGTGGCAATTGTTCCATCTGCCCCAATCGTAACCTGCTCTTTAGTCCCATCCTTATGTTTATTGATAAACTTCGTCATAGAGGTTGCCCCCCTTCTCTTACGATTTGAAGATGACCCTCCATCCGTGCCACTATTGGTGTCCATATTACTTTGAAAACTAACAAATAACAGAAATTACATTACACTTCACTACTAAGTCAGTCCGAAAATGCATAAGGCAGTACAATGTTGACAACAACAATCATAACATTCTGGCACAACCAGTGGTATACATTATATCCACAAATAAATTATCAGTTGCTTCACAAATGTTGGGACAACAGAGTGAAACACTAATGGATGAGTTTTATTCAACTACGGACAATCGAAACACAACAACTGGCTATCGTAACAAAATGAAACCAATATAAGGTTAAAACCGGCTGCCAGTCGGAAACCAATACGTTTACTTCAACGGGGAAATGGACTAAAGCATAGACGGAATATTAAATCGACATACCCTGGCGAATGATGAAGTTTGTTTTGTATGATTCGGCGGCCAAAGTCGGCAGTAACAATTCGAATCGTAGGATATGAATCACAGTATCAGACCGAGTGAAACAAAATGTGGAGTTATTTTGTTGTTCAGTTAATAAACCTAGTTAACATTTGGGACAACGTTTCTTTGAAGGCGCTGTATTCACTAATATTATCACTGCGCTTTAAAAGAAAAGCGTCGTGGTAAGTTACAAATTACGGCGCACAAAACAAAAGCGCTGTGGTACGAAACATATTACAGCCCTTTACATGTAAGCGCTGTGACGGTTTCGATACGAGATTTACTTCACTGACTATATCACAGCGCCTCTTAACGAACGCGCCATGGTAAGTTATTGATTACATCGCCTATAAAATAAACCGCTGTCGTATCTAGTATATAACAGCGCTAACTTGTAAGCGCTGTTATATAACTCATATGAAATGTTTTGTTTTCATACTTTGAATTAAACATAGCTTTTACGTAATGTCCTGTTACACGCATAACGGACCCATTGCTGAAATGAGACGGAATTATACATCTTCCAACCTATAAATACAATAAACTAGCTTGTCTTTAACATTTCATCAGTAAAATTTCATACAATGAGTTCGGATTCTGCAGTTGAACGTATTTTCGCTGACATGTCTGAAGATGAATCAAGCGGTTCTGAAGGATATGTTTGTTCTGCTCAAGACCCATTTTATCCTTGTGATAATGGCTCGAACTGTGTAGGAGAGCATAGCTTCAGTCGGGAAAAATATAGACATGATGAAGACAATAGTAGACAAAGTACTTGTTCAAAGCAAAACCAAAGTGAAGGTGAACAAGAAGTTGACCAGCCACCCCCCCGTGGCTCATCCCGGACATGAAGCTCGCATCTGCGTTGACCACCCATCCTACTCCGGGTTTATGAAATTAGAGTTGCGATTCATATATATGAAGTAATAACTTGTATCGGATTGATGTTCAACGTATCTAATAAAGTTAGTTTCCTTTTTTTTTTAATTCAAAAGTTAGTTTCTCTTTGAGTTGTTATTTTCCTGGCTAACTAAGTGCAATTAGTATAACGTACGTAACATATACAATACAAAATACACATTATGTTATACTTTTATATGAGAATTTGAATATTATTGCATTTACAGTAACGCGAGATTTTCGTAATAGTAACCTTTTTTTTGGACCCTTCGTATACATTTTAAATCCATTTACAATATAATACATAGATGATGTGACGATTCGATGTCGGATCCTTCGTAACCATTACCTTATAATTCCGTTGTAATAACATACTAATGACTTAATTGTAACGTAAATTAGATGCTTCTCATGCCACCTACACGATATACCACATTTAAATGGCGTACATTAAAAAATATGCGTCGGTAATTCGTCATATTTCCGTCAGTTAGTGACGGAAAATTGCTCTTTTGTTGACGGAAATATGTATAGTAATTATTAATTTATGTAGTACAGGAACATACAATTGACGGAAAATTGCTCTTTTGTTGAGTACATATGTATAGTGAGGCATGTTGCGAGATAGAACAAACCCCAAACTCTCTAATGGTCCGACTTTTTTGAAGCTACAGATGTTTTTTTGGATTTCTTGTGTAGATCAGTCAACGACCAACCAATTTGAAATTGTGTCGTGAACAGATCCATACTGTTTTCCTCCGTCTTATTCAGAAGTGTTGGCTAATCGTGAGAGACATATTCTGAAAAAGGCCGATGGGAACATATATTGGCTTGTCTACGGACATAAGTAATCAGATATGGTCGTTGACGGATCTGCACAAGCAATCCAAAAAACATCTGTAAAAGAAATCAATTACCATTCCAGATCTACCTTGTGGGCGTCTATCTCCGGTTTGTTATGCTGAGACTTATTTGTTATGTAGAGTTTTTAGATTTGCAGTACATGTCAATCGACTGTATTATATGGTTATTCTCTATGATCAGATCGATTCTGTTATCTCTAGTTTTTCCCTTTCGTCTATCAGCTGGAGATGATTTCATGTGGAAAATTTCGACGAAATCAAAATGCGTCTTAATTCCGTCTAATTAACGTCATTTTGTAATATTTACCACAGCGCTTAACCATATATGCGCTGTTGTTAATGGACATATTTGACGGCCTTTATTTAATAAGCGCTGTTGTATTTTAACCATATATGCGCTGTTTTGTTCACTTGGTCTTTAGTTCACTACTATATGTGGACGTTATATACTTGCTTGAACCCATACACGTCGTGAGGTACTCCATTTCATTTTCGGGAGAAATAAAACCAGACATATATATGGCATATCTGTATCACGGAAGGAGATGGATGTACGAACCTCGTTCTCATGGAGAGTCATACACCAATGATGTTTTCATCGCCGGTGTGAATACTTTCATCGAATCCGCCGTTTCGAAAGGATTTCTTGCTAGCGACAACACAATCCGCTGTCCTTGTACGAAATGCAAAAACCGGCGATTCATACCTATACGAATGATGGAGGATCATTTGTACAAATACGGTTTCACACCAGACTACCTCAATTGGACCCTTCACGGCGAAGAGCTGTTCGAAATGCATTACATAAATGCAACCCCAACAATACCTGACCCGACCAGTGCTGACCAATTTCAAGAAAATACGGAACAAATATGTAGTCATGCCTCATTCAACCAGATGGGTAATGATTTTAGTAGTCATCCTGAAATTGGTCAGTCTTCTAACTATGGTGAACATCAAACAGATAATATTCAAGCTAACAGATTCTTCAACATCATAAATTCAAGTTCAGAGCCAGCTTACGAAGGTTGCACGACAGAGACGGAGCTATCTATAAACATGAAAATGCTGGCAACAAAAGCTAACTACGGATTATCCGAAGGCGCATTCAACGCAGTATGTGGAACGATGAGAAATCTAATTGGGGGAGAGAATAAGATCCCTTCTTCTTTTAAACAGTCAAAAAAGCTCGTAGCTGATCTCGGAATGGGGTATAAACGGATTGATGTTTGTGTAGGTGGTTGTATGATTTACTATGGCAGTGAAGAACATTTGACAGTATGTCGTTTTTGCAAGGAACCAAGATATCATCGTCCAAGACGAACAGAAAATCATGCTTCTTACCAGCGAAATGGGAGAAGATCAATGTTTTACTTGCCGATTATACCGAGAATACAGAGACTTTATTTATCGGAGACTCTGGCAGCAGAAATGTGCTGGCATGCTACACCAAGATCAGACCCGAATCGCATGGTTCACCCGTCAGATGGGGAATCATGGAAGCATTTTGATCGGTGCCATTCAAGTTTTGCGGCCGAGCCAAGAAATGTTAGATTGGGCTTATGCACGGATGGATTTAATCCGTGGGGCATGTCGACTAAACAGTACTCGATCTGGCCTGTGATGGTAACACCATACAATTTACCACCGTGGTTGTGTATGAAAACGAGATTCATTTGGTTAACGATACTAATTCCAGGTCCCTCTAATCCGAAGAAGCGTTTGGACATATATCTTAGGCCTCTAATTGATGACCTTCAACATGTTTGGAATGTTGGGGTCGACACATACGATGCCAGTCGGAGGGAGAGTTTTACAATGCAGGCAGCACTCATGTGGACTGTGTCCGATTTCCCCGCGTATGCAATGTTATCGGGATGGTCAACACAAGGAAAACTCGGATGCCCCTATTGTATGGACGACACCAAGAAATTCGTGTTGAAGAACGGCAGGAAAGTGTCGTATTTTGGGTGTCACAGACGATTTTTACCAGCGAATCATCCATATCGGATTAATACTAGGAATTTTTACAGAGATCGAACCGACTTTGACGGACCAGTCCAATTTCGGTCAGGGGAAGATGTTTACGAAAGGGTTAGAAATCTAAAATACATATGGGAACAACTACCTAATGAGGTTTTCGATGGATTCGGTGTGGGACACAATTGGACAAAGAAATCGAATTTCTGGGAACTACCGTACTGGACAGATATGAAGCTTAGACATAACCTAGACGTGATGCACATTGAAAAGAATGTGTTTGAGAATTTATTCAACACCATGATGGATGTGAAGGGAAAAACAAAGGATGACGGAGTGAAGTGCAGAAAAGATATTAAATTGTATTGTCGTAGACCAGAATTAGAACTGAAAAACTATGCCGGTCGTCTTGTAGCAAATAAGGGTAAATATCAGCTTACAAGAGAATACCAGACCCGTGTACTTGTTTGGGTGAAGTCTCTGAAGTTTCCTGATGGATTTTCCTCTAATTTGGGAAATAAAGTGGATATGAGCACACACAAACTAGTAGGTTACAAGTCTCACGACGCACATATTTTCATCGAGCGACTAATGCCGATTGCGTTCAAGGGTTTTTTACCAAAACAGATATGGGAAGCTGTATCAGAGTTGTGTACGTTTTTCCGAGATATCTGCGCATCTTCCCTTGAAATTGAGCGAATGGAACAGTGGCAGGCAAGCATATCTACGACACTGTGTAAGCTGGAGACCATATTTCCACCATCATTTTTTGACTCAATGGAACACCTCCCAATTCATTTGGCCGATGAGGTGCTACTTAGCGGACCAGTACACTACCGTTGGATGTATCCGTTTGAGCGTTTCATCTACCGTCTTAAAAATTTGGGCCAGAAGGGAAACAGAGCCGAGGTGGAAGCAAGCATTGTTAACGCATACTTACAATTGGAGACTTCGTATCTGGGATTCGACTACTTGGATCCCGAGTTAACGACTAACGACATACGCTTAAAACGAAATGAGGTTGCAACATCAGATTTCGATGATCCACAGATTTCTATTTATAATTACCCAGGAGTTGGTGGCAGTAAAGTTAAACGGAGGATATTAGGAAGCGAAGAATTCAAGAAAGCAACACATTACATATTTAGCAATACGCCTGAGCTTGAACAGTATTTGGAGTTATTTGAGACCGGCTTACGACAAAGACGGCCGCGATTAAATGATCAGCAAATATACAATGCTATATTAACGGAATATCCAGAATGGTTGTCCTCCCTTGTAAGTTAATCATTCTAAATTTATTTAATTATCTATATGTTAATTAATTACCGATGTCGTTAATCGTCATACATAATTTGATGTTTAGGTGTGGGATCTCGGAGAAACATTAGCGCTACCACAATGGATTCACTACTTGTCCGGTGGATTTCAATCAGACGTCACGTGTTCGGCGACATACAAAGTGAACAACTACAAATTTCACATTGAGAGCCACGGTGAAGGGAGAAACACGGTGAACAGTCACGTTTACGTGAAAGGAATGGAGGGTACACACTACTACGGAGTGATTGAAGAAATAATACATATCAGATGTAGAACCAACCATCGCCTAAAGGTTGTCTTGTTCAAATGCCGTTGGTACGACCCTCAGTTTGTTAGATCATACCCGTCTAACGGGATTGTTATCGTGAACACTCACAGACCATACCCCCATTACGACCCTTACATTCTTGCCCAGCAAGCGGTCCAAGTTTACTATGTGACGTTTCCGGGGTTAGCAGGACAAAATAATCAAGGTTGGGTTGCAATTTGTCCTGTGAAACCTACAAATGCAATAGACATGGAAGTAGCAAATGTCCCGTTCCAAGACGACGGTGAAATGGGTGTTGAACTGCCTGTATTGCTGATAACCGAAATCGGATCCGGGAACCTCGCTGATGATGAAATATACGAGTACAGCGAAGGAGACAGTAACGACGACCACGTAGCTGATAATCCATATATAGAAGAGGAGTCTGACGAGTCGTCGTGAATAATTTATGTAAATTGACATATAAATAAGTAATTGTATGGTTTCAATTTTCATTTGCCTCAAGTATGAAATACGTAAATCTAAAATGTCTGTTTGTAAGTATAGTGTTATACAAATATGACAAGGGCTGTCCACGTGTATACAAATAATTTAAATTGTCATACAAGTTTTAATACTACAGCGCTTTTTTTAATCAAACGCCTTAATAAATGTACAATACGACAGCGCATATGGAAAAAGGGCCGTGAAATAATGTGGTACGACAGCGCCTCTGTATCGAAAGCGCCATTGTAAGTAATTAAAACAGCGCTTATAGACAAAAACGCTGTTGTATCCAAACTACGCCCACCGTCTTTACTAATAATTTAAATTGTCATACAAATTTTACTACGACAACGTTTTTAAAGATTAAAACGTTGTAGTAAATATACAATACCACAGCGCATATATACAACGCGCCGTGAAATATGTATGTACGACAGCGCCTTTGTACGAAAGCGCAATTGTAAGTTATTACAACAACGGTTATGTATTAAAGCGCTGTGGTATTCCAAAATAAAAACGCCCGCCGTAATCGCCCGCCTGAATTCCTAAAACACATATCATTAACTCTTGAATTAAATAAATGACATGCGTTTTTAATTTTTATGACATTTGTTACAACCCCAATTTCTCCGTTCTTCTCTCTTACAAGCGGCTTCCCGAATTTGCCCGGATTTCTGTCCAGAAGTTGCGTCGCCCAGGTATGGAAACTCCTTGTCTGCCTATCGGCGTCTTACTCCCGTCAGCTTAATGTTGTAACCACATTTAGGGTTCACTGCCTTTATCCGTGTGTTGTAAATTGATTGAATCGAAGAACGAGTACGTCATTATACAGTTCACTTGTAATGAATATTGAGGAAACAATTTGTGGTTGGCAGTGAAAATAGTCGACTGTTGGTTTGCTGCTTCGATTTCATTTTCTGATTAACATCAGTGGTTTTAAATGGACGTGGCAGGGATATGGGACCACAGAAGAGGAAGGGTTTAACTACAAAGAATACCAGGACTCGTATAGGTACCGGCAGCTCCCAACAAACTCGGCTAACGGATGTACGCCCACCGAGACAGTCGAATCATGACATTCCTTCACCTCGGGAAAATCAGCAGAATCCAGAAATGTCAACACATTCTATTCCAGTACATGATCCTCCAGCAGCGAGAATGGGGCCCGATGACCGGCAACGTACAGCATCAACAGGGGACATACATCCAAGTCAGGATGTGTACAGACCTACGATAGATTCACAATCCGCTGGCCATAATCATATGGATGACGCCCAACCTATACAGGGACCAGACGATTTCGACATGGACGAGTTACTGAATGATTTCGTGGACAGGTCGATGGGGAACATGGAAGCGAATTTGGAAGCCGACGGGAGGGAATCACCTGATGAATATGATGACGATCACGATGACCCAGTTAGGCCGGAATTCATCAGAGGTGGGAATTCGGGCGGAGGCGGAGTAGGTGAGGAGACACCCTTGGGCTCGATGCCACATGATTCTCGTCCTTGGATCACTCCAGCTGGTGATGACAAGTGAGTATTCAAAAGTAGTACATATATTTATACCGAATTTTTGGAGTAACCACATTGAAAATTCTGTTTACTTGTGATTCGAGCTTTGACCCCCCTGCAGCTGTTAAAAAAATCGGGCTCCAATGTATTGCTCCTGGTTTTAAGGTTGGTTGGACGACGATGGGGACGTGTGATCCACAAGCTCCAGTGAAGTGGTTTCGACACTTTAAGGTAAATTGTATTCTAATTTGATTTAGTTGCTTAAATATTTTTATAATTTGTTTTCCTCAAACGGATTATTTGTTAATCTGAAGCTTTATTACAATGTTTCTACTAAAAGGATTTTTTTCAACAAATATATAATATGCATGTAGAGCTTGTACCGGTGGGATCCGATCCACACCGACCAAATTGAGGCTAACTTCAGGACGAAGGCAGCAAAGATACTACAAGATACTTGGAGGGGTTTGCGAACCGGGGCGACTAAAGGCCCGAAATGGTTGACCGAAGATCACAAAGTTGCGGGAAAGGCTCGATTTAACACGGACCCTTCATTCAAAGCCCGCAGCGAAAAGAACAAACAGTCGTATTCAGCCCGACATTCCAGAAACGGCACAAAGTTGCGCCTTTGGGTCTAGACCAGCACACTCTCACTTTGCAAAGCTGGTAATACTGAGTAATATAAAAATGTTAAGCCATTATCAAAATCAATTATTGTAAGACATTATCATTAAATTTGCAGGAAAAGGATAATCAAAGACAGGTGTTGCCAACTGATATATTTGACAAGAAATACAAGCGGAAGGATGGGACGTATTTGATACCGGACGGGGAGAACAAAAGGGTATATTACACATACCAATGAATATGTTTATTAAATTTGTTTACCTTAATCTTCTACCGCAGTTCTATTGTATTTTCTTATTACATTTGTTTCCTAATTTCAAAATATATTTGTTTCAGAAAGAACTTGCTGATGCTGAAAATGTGGTACTGAATGGTCGCGTCGGGGATGAAAGGGTATCGGATGAAAAGTTGGTAGAGGTCGCTGCATCTGTCATGGTAGTTCATCCGAGGTCGGGGATACCGTATCTGTATGGTCCTGCAGCGACATTAGTATCGGACAAGTTCTCTTCGACGAGCAGTCAGTCGTGTGCAAGTTCTCAGAGAGTAGCGAGGGGCCAATCATCGGACAGTTACACTCAGGAGCGTTTAGAGCGCATGGAGTCCCGACAGGAGTCTGATTTGAGGCGTATGGAATCCCGCCAGGAATCCTTGAAGGAGAGCATAGATCAAATGATGCAAATGCAGGCGGCGATGATGAGGATGCTTACTACTACTATCCAGCAGCCACCTTCCAGTCGAAGCTCGGATGGAAACAACCATGATCCGCGAAATCAGGGCTCGGAGGAAGACAACCCCAGGAATTAGACATTTGAAATTTGTTTTCACTCGAAATCTTTGATATTTTAGTTGCGAATTTAATAATTAAAACATCGAAACAATTATAATTATGCAGGACAGATACTAAACCCGTCCAAGTCCTCATCAAAAATAATAATAATAATAATAATAATAATTAAAACATCGAAACAATTATATATTGCACACAATTATAATTAACAATTACAATTAAATTGCCGATAATATGCACTGACGCAAATTTACCGGAACAATGACGAAAATAGGAGTGACGGAATTCAGATGGAGTCTCGATGGAAACTTATATGACGGAATGAAGAGGAAATATTGCCGCTAATATGTATTGACGCAAATTTACCGGAACAATGACGGAAATAGTAGTGACGGAATTGAGATGGACTATAGACGCTAATATTATTGACGCAAAGTTATCGGAAGAATGAAGGAAATATGGAATGACGGAAAAGTAACGAACCATCGACGGAAACGTTATTGATGGAAGTAAGATGGAAAATGGACGGAAAACAGGCAACGGAATGAAGACGGAATAATGACGGTACAAAATAATGACGGAATAATTAACGGAATATCGACGGAAACTCAGATTGACTATATTTAGACGGTATGGTAACGGAGGATGGAAACGGAAAAATGTCGGATTGGTGACGGAATTATATGTTCCGTAATAGTGACGGAATTGGATCGGCATGTTGACGGAAAAAAGCGACGAAGTGTCGACGGAAAATGTTTTCCGTCGGGAAAATTTGCGTCACAATATTTGTTGACGTTATGCTGACGGAAACTACACTTTTTCCGTCAACTTTCCGTCCGTTTTCCGTCTGTTTTTGGACGTCGGAAATTTATACAAAATTAGTAGTGAACCCCCCGCGCTTTGTGGGCGCGCCACGTGTACCACTACCAAAAAGCAAAAAGCAAACAGTAAAAAATTATTCTCTGCCACATCACCACAATGAGTGGCTCATATTGTGCCTCACTGTCTCATTCTAACAACCTTGCCTCAACGGAGCGCTCCCCTTACCAAATATATATTTATTAATATCTATTTAAGCACATGTCATAGTCATACAAGAGCATTCTTTCAAACTTGATATATATTCACGATTTAAGACGGACCATTCAAGATCAACTTTACAGCCACATTTATTATGAAGGCTAAAACTTAGATAAAAAAGGTTCATGTCGATGAAGGACTAATAGTGGTTTCTCACCATTCATGAAAAATCAAGCTACTATTATGTAAACTTATTTTTCAATCTCAATCTGAAATTAAACCCAAGGATGAATCTAGACTTGAGATAATTCAACCCAGAGAGTAGATACAATACACTAACCTTTATCCATGTCCATGGATTTGCAGTTTCTCAGTCTTCTTCTCGCTTACGTTTTCTTCCCTTAGCCTTATCACTTTTCTAGTTGGTGCACTCTTGATAATGGACAAAACCAACTCTACGTGCCTCCTTATAGAAGTTACTTTAGGGTGGATTACATCCAATAACCACCTGGTAACTTCCTCATCCGAATACAATGTATGTGCCTTTTCATAGTTGATGGTAACTACCATGCATACACATTTGTTGATGAGATAACACATGTATTAATTATAATGATATATTAGGCAAGGGTTGAGGGTACGTAAAATACCCTGATTTTAATATCATTAACCGAAATCGATCCATTACGATGTCGACTTTTATATTAAAATCAATCATTTAATATGAACTGATATAAACAATAAGACTCAAGAAGACACACATGCCATAGATATTCCAACATATTATACTCAGTTTATCAACAACAAAAAAACTACTACTATACCTTACTTTGGTTGATATCTCATGAGAAGTCCAAATCTCATGAGAAATAAGAACTTTTTAGGTATTAACTCTAATTAATACTAATATGAAACAAAATTCGTTTGTCATGCCGATAAAATACGAACTGAGGGTATATTAGCCAAATTAAACTCAAATTCAACTTCTGCTCGGCATTCACCCGTGCTTGCTCGCTCGCAGACTACGGTCTTTAAATCTTCACCTGGTTCCTCGTCTTCAATCTTCACTGCTCAAATCTAGCACCAAATCGATTTTCGGAGCTCGCCGTTTCGCGCGCTTCAGTCAGCCGAGGGGTTATATTGTTTTTATTGCAATATTTTTGGTTGGTGGTGGTGCTTATTTAGTTGCGGAGTGGTGCGTTGGTGGTGCATTGGATAAAGAACAAAAATTGTGGAATTAAAGAATCAAAATTCGTAGAGATAAAGAACAAAATTCGTAACGTAAAAATAATATAACTTAAAGAATCAAAATTTGTAGACATAAAGAATAAAATTCGTAATGTAAAAATAGTGTAACTTAATTAAAAAACCAAAATTCGTTGACTTAAAGAACAAAATTCGTGATTTAAAAATAGTATAACTTAAGGAATTAAAATTCGAAGACTTAAAGAACAAAATTCATAATGTAAAAATAGTATAACTTAAAACATCAAAATTTGTAGACTTCAAGAACAACATTCGTAATATCGGGAATTACATGGATACGAATGTACAATAATGCCCTTACGAACATACCATATAAATATTCAAATTCAAAAAAATCCGAAAAACAAGGATCGTTGGATTAAAAATCGAATGGTTGAGATTACTTCTCATTTCTCACCAAATTTATCACTTCTCATATGATCTTAATCCATAATCTTTATTGTAAGTTCAAGAACTCGACTGTTGAATTATTATTCCTTCAACATATCTTTATTTATAATATATGTCGCATATTTTCAATTGAAAAATAATTCTTAATATTGGGGAATTATACTCGTGTACATTTTTATGATATTCCAAACGCAAGTAAATTCAGTGCAAACGAGTTTCAGGTGGAACATGTCCCTTCTTTTTTCTTTATGATCGTACCTTTCCTTTAAATCATTTCAAAGGATTTATGGATCTGATCTCGCTGTCATTCATATCAATACCTCGTGGAGATAATGAAAAATAAATGTTATGCATGCCTTTTGCCCTTGTTTTTTGATTCCTAATTTTATAATCTACGCCAAATAATTGCTGTCAAATAATTACTGTCAAAATTATCAGGGTATTAAACTCGAGCTTTGTAACACTTGACATTGTAAATATATACAATAATAAGATAGTCACATAAAATTAAGCTTGACAATTGAATTAAAACACATGATTATAAGAAAATATATACACATAGGATTGGTGATGCAGAGCAAACGCAGAGAAAGCTTGAATTAGGGGAAACCCTAGTTCTGTATTTTTATTCAATGAAAACTGCTAATGAAGAGTACATAAGTTTGTTTAAATAGGGAAAAAAGCTGCCTAATAAGAAAATTACCAAAAACCTAAAACAAGCTGCCTAATAAGAAAATTATCAAAAACCTAAAACTGCTAAAAACAAAAATATCTAAAAACATTAAAATTTAAAATAAAATAGGCAACTCAAATCCTGCTAACTTGCACAATCTTCGTTATCCCCAATCTGTCTGCATCATCCCCTCCCGGGTCGAGAAGATTCGTCCTCGAATCCGAACCCATCTCCGTATCAGAAGACGCACCTTGAAACAGAATCAAATGCTTAACATTGAACACATCCGAAGTGCGAACATGGCTAGGCAGGGTCAATAAGTCCGAACGTTCGCGGGGAACAGCACCATACACCAATCCACCTTCCAACGCCAAATTTGAGCCTTTGCGTGCAACGGCGTCAACATGATTGTCACTCCCATATTTGCAATTTTCTGCGTGACTTGAGGCATCTACCTGGCCAAGGCATAGCTCCATTGAATGATAATCACGATGCCCCTTGGGCGAAGAGCCAAATTGCACTTTCAAATGATCATTACCTGTTCCTATAGGACCCGATAGACCTCCTGAATTCATATCTGATTCTAGAGGCACCATAGATGGCAAATCACCATTGACACCTTCAGCTGTTTCTCCCTCTGGTTCAGAGTCATCCGCTTGCACATCGTTTACCATAGCTGTATGGTCTATACCTTCCACATTGGGCTGTATGATACTCTCCGATAAATCTTCAACAGTATTTACCTGAAGAGTTTTATTCAATTCATAGCAAGTATCGGTTACTTGATGCAATCCTGAGCTCAAATTTTTAGTTAAAGAAATAAGAGTCTGCTGACAGTAAGCTTGAGACTCAGCCTTCAGGACAAAAGCTTGCAGTGCTCTTTCTGACAATGTTTCAGCTTCTATTTGATCATGCTCTTCCTCAACCACGTCATCATCATATACATCAAAAACAGGATCCCCTTCTGGAACAGGGACATCCTCGGGAGCATCATGCGTAAACAGTCCACGGGAACTCGAAACTTTAGGGCACTCCGCTTGACGATGCCCAATCTCTCCGCAGCCCTGGGAGCACTCCGCTTGACGATGCCCCATCTCTCCGCCATCAAAGACAGGGATATCAACTCGGAACCCAAGCTCCCACCGTCGGTCACGCTGAATGTCCGACTCCGCGAACAGGTTATCCTCAGCCACGATGTCGGCATCGACATGATGGGCTTCAAGTTCGCCCAAACGGCGAGTTAGATAGTCAACCTGCCGGCGCAGGTCAGCAATCTCACGAACTCTGAAATCTTCGATCTCACGATCCACAGCAGCAGCACCGCCTCTTGGTCTACCTCGAGCCATCGCGCAGGACCACCGTAGTCTGATACCAATATGATAGAGTCGCACAACGAAGCTGATGGAATAGGGAAAACCCTAATTCTGTATTTTTATTCAACTAAAACCCAATCTCCCACCGTCGGTCACGCTGATTTTCCACTCCTTCATCCGCGAACGGATTGTGTTCAGTCGCCACCTCCTCGCCATCAGAACGATTGGTCTGAAGCTCCTCCACACGTCGCGTCAAGTATTCAACTTGTCGCCGTAAATCAGCGTTCTCACGGTCTCTAAAATCAGCGATATCACGAGCTGCGGCACCTCCTCTTGGTCTACCTCGAGCCATCTCAGGATCACCGTAATCTGATACCAATATGATGCAGAGCAAACGCAGAGAAAGCTTGAATTAGGGGAAACCCTAGTTCTGTATTTTTATTCAATGAAAACTGCTAATGAAGAGTACATAAGTTTGTTTAAATAGGGAAAAAAGCTGCCTAATAAGAAAATTACCAAAAACCTAAAACAAGCTGCCTAATAAGAAAATTATCAAAAACCTAAAACTGCTAAAAACAAAAATATCTAAAAACATTAAAATTTAAAATAAAATAGGCAACTCAAATCCTGCTAACTTGCACAATCTTCGTTATCCCCAATCTGTCTGCATCAATTGGGATCATATGAGAAGTTGTATTTTTCGTGAGAAATAAGAAATTCTTTCAGCCATTAGATTACAGATCTAATGACTATTAATTAACAGAAATATTTGCTCATAATCATATCTTAATTATGTTTAAAGGTTAAATTAGTAAATTGACTTTTCCAAAATTACACGTCCGCAAGTCACTACTAATTTTGGAAAAATTTCCGACATCAATAAAATGCCGGGAAAATGACGGAATGTTGACGGAAAAAGTTGAATTTCCGTAACGTTCCTGCAACGAAGTCGATGACGGAAATTTTCCCGACGGTAAAACTTTTCCGTCATCATTTCGCCGTTTAATTCCGTCATTGTGCCGTTGACATTCCGTCACAAAAAATTCCGTCACACGTCCGTCAATTTTTCGATGTAAATTTTCGTCTACTTTCCCACAAAAATCCGACATGCATAATGTCCATCATTATACCCTCTAAATTCCGTCACCAATTACTTTCCCTCATTATTCCCATAAGTTTCCGTCATCAATTATTTCCATCATTTTTCCCGCACATTTCCGTCATCAATGTAATTGCGTTAAATTTTGCATTACAATGGTCAAATATTTTTCCCGCACATTTCCGGAATTATTTTTATTAATTGCATTAAAATGGTCAAATATTTTTCCCGCACATTTCCGGAATTATTTTTATTAATTACATTACAATGGTTAAATATTATTTGCAAATATATATTATTGGAAATATGTTACAGACAATGTAATAATTTTAAAGACAATAATTTTAGATATTACTAGCCCTTATTCATTCATTGTTATCAGAACACGCACATAAAATAAATCTAGTAGTTAACGAAAATTGATGGACAACCAAAAACACAAGCAGAGAAATCAACAGTTCAAAATTCTCGCCTATACTCCTGATCTTGTCCCTCTTTTTCTTTACTTGATGGGAGATTCATCCTCTTCAAAGCAGAATATGAAGATTTGGAGTCTGGTGAAGAGTAGGAAGCGATGGTATAGACGGAGGAAGAATATGCTGCAACTATGGAGAAATTTTTTTGATAAGGCGAAGATGGAGGAAGTTGAAAAAAAAATGGAAAGGGTTTTCGGTGGGTGTTGTAAATTTGAGAAACATGTTGATTATATAGAGGTAGGGATTATTAGAGTTCAGTTAAGACAGCGTTTGGCAACAGGCGATGTCTAAATTAGACTTTAGACAGCGCCTGTTTGGTAACAAGCGCTGTCTAAAGTCCACCTAAGACAGCGTCTGTTTGGTAACAAGCGCTGTCTAAAGTCCACTTAAGACAGCGTTTGGCTACAAGCGCTGTCTGAAGTATGACACATTTGACAGTGTTTGGTTACAGGCGCTGTCTAAAGCCTACTTTACACAGCGCTTATAATAGACGCGCTGTCTAATGTTAAATATAAGACATCACTTTCTATATAAACGCTGTTAAAAGTAACTACATAAGCGTTTAATTTTTTTGTCACTAAGTATCATCGTCAATTAATTTCCGTCATTGTTCCATCATATTTCCGTCGACGTTGACGGAAATGTGATGTAATAGTGAGGAATAGAGCGGGATTTTTTTATAAATATAACTAAAACTAATTTAATAAAACAGCGCCTTCTAATTAAGTGCTGTTAAAAATATTTACGACATCGCTTTACACAAAAAGCGCTGTTTTATAGTTAACAATTAGACAGCGCTTACACAAAAAGCGCTGTCTAATTAAAGGAAGTAATTTTTTTTTACATATGGACCTCACAAAATTTCGTTGTTCTTCCATCACATTTCCGTTTTTGTTGACGGAAATGTGTTGTAATATTTACGAAATTTTGTAAATATTCAACCGTCAATAAACTTAGGTAAGTGAAACGAATATTACAAATTTGTGACGGAATAAAGTGGGAATATTTGCTGAAATTCTATGATGACGGAATATAGGGGGAATACTAACGGTAATATAAATGACGGAATTTAGCCGGAAATGGAACGAAATTAACGCTCCCAATATTTCCCTTTATTTTTCCTCAACATTCCGTGTAACAAATTCTGTCAGTGTTCCAACTCAATTGTGGAGACGGAATTATTGTGCACGAAATTGTGACGGAAATTTAACGAATATTATTTGGGTGACGGAATTTTGATGGAATTATAACGGATTATTTTCCGTCAGCGTGTCAGTTGATGTTTTACTGACGGAAGTTGGAGACGGTAAAATCCCAAAAATTTGTAGTGAGTCGAACGACAGACAAACTCGACCCATACGCCCTCTACTTCTCCCTCCGCCGCTACCTCATCTCCGCCGCCGCGACTCTCTTCCTCATCTCCCTCCGCCGCTGCCTCATCCCCTTCCTCCCCACACTCGACTGCTTAACCTCTGCCTCTTGACGGCGGCCCTGTACACGTTGATTCGAGCAATCAACTCGTCGCTGAAATCGTGTTTTTTGATGCTATTGGTTCGGGACTGATCATCGTAATGCTCTGTTTCAACAAAGTGGGATTGTTTTTCAAAGTTATGGATGTTTTTGTGTCCGTATAGGCCGTGATCGTCTTGGTTTTGGCGCACAAACTCTGGCTGCGGCTGCGGTGATTACTTCGTGTTTAGATTCTTCACCTTTCCAAGTCGCCTGGCCATCTTGCTGATGAAATCAATTTTTTCTGGCGTGGATCAGGAGGAGGAGGGGTGAGGAGATGGTGATGAAGAAGAGGAGGAACAAGGCGGAGGAAGCCACTGATTGAAAACATAGTAGAAACAGAGCATGAAAAATAGAGGAATGAGATCTGTAGATGATAATGACTTTATGGGAGTGTAAATGTGTAATTATTTAAAATCCGTAGCTTTCTAGTAAAAATACGTAGCTTTCTAGTTAAAATACGTAGCTTTCTAGTTGAAATACGTAACTTTCTAATTAAAATACGTATCTGGTTTACGTAACTTTCTGATTTTATAATGCGTAGAATAGTAGGCAAAATTCGTATCAAATAAGACCGAGTACCTAATATTCGTAGTACAACACATATAATGCGTAACGAACAGATGGGTTGGGTGCCCTGAATCAAATGATCCTATTCAAAAAGCTGAGTAATATACATGGAAAATGTGATGAGTACATCTGATGGAAAATATTCTAATCATAATCTTCTGGGGGTCTGTTTTGCTTCCATTCCACGGCTTCTTGCAACACTTACTCTTTTCTTTTGTTCAGGTGTGATCGTATTATCACGTTCATGTAAGTGTCACGCAACGCCACTAGTTGTTGCTCTTGGTATGCCTCGTATAATTTTTAATTGCTGCAGCCAGCAATTTTATGGCCTTTTCTTGCGCTGTTACCAATTTCTGTTTTTTAAGCAATGTGAAAGTTATTTGACAAACTAATACGCAAAGAGAAGAAGAATATGCATAAGAATGTTCTATGAAAACAGCCTACTCACTACGCATTTTAATACAAATGTTACGTATTATAAATACATGCATAACACTGTTCTATGAAAACAACCTACTAACTACGCATTTTAATACAAATGTTACGTATTATAAATACATGCATAACATTGTTCCATGCAAACAGCCTAGTCACTACGCATTTTAGTATAGTTACTATGTATTATAAATACATGCATACCAAATTACACATATCCTCATGATCAGTTACTACCAATTTATACCAATATGACTACTACCAATTATGAATCATAAGCTACGCATTATGAAAATTACAGTACAAATTTTACATATACTTCCGGCTACGAATTATGATCAATTACTACCAATTTATACTAATATGACTACTACCAATATAATGCGTCAGTTTTTGAAGTACGCAATTTCCTATATGATGCTACATATTTTATCACTCCACCCAAAACTAAACTACGCAGCTTGATACATGATGCTACGAATCTTGATTACATATTTTACACTCCAACCAAATCCATTGAGTCGATTAGCGTACAACCCTAAAAATTGTAATGTTACATACCGTAAACTTGGCTTGCTTGTGGGTCATTGCCATCGTCATTGTGCGTATTTGTTGCCGACATCGATGCTCGATGGTGTGTTGGGTTGCAATGAGTCTGTCGTTCGTCGCCGAGAGTCGTCCGTAGTCTGTCCGAGAGTAGTCGAGTTCAAAATCGCAGAATGCGTAACGCGATCTGGTCTAGTGTTTAGGTTGAATATTAATGTTTAGTTTGCCAAATTTACCCTTAAGATTGATATTAACAGGTTATTAATTACGAATTATTACAAAAATATGATTTAAAATCAGCCATGGATTTGATTAGATGTAGGGTTGAAATTAATTCTTATTTCTCACCAAAAACACACTTCTCACAGGATCTCAACCCTATATACATAATATAAACATAGAAGTATATAATTAGATGAGGGGGAGCGATCGGTTGAGAACCCCTAAAAATTCGAGAACCTGAGACCCCAAATCTCGCCATTGGATCAAGTTGCATCTTTGAATGTGGAGGTGACAAGTGTCCCACTCACTTTTTTTCCTTCATTGTGCAGTTTCGAGCATTATTTTTGCCTAGATGCATTTTCAAGTTTCGGAAAGTGCACTTTGGCAAAAACGAAAATGCATAAAGAAGATTCTCAAGGTTCTCGAAAAAAAAGATGGGTTCTCATTTGAGCGCTCCTCATTAGATGAGCGCTAGGCATATGGAACATGATTAGATAACACATTTAAGAGGAGCGTTCAAATGAGGCACCCATTCTAAGAATGAGGCAGTGAGACACGATCTGAGCCACACATCTAAACCCATCGTGCTTTGTGGGTGTGCCACGTGTCCCACTACCAAAATCCTGCACTATTCAAAAAGCAAAAAACAAAACACTATTCCGTTACTATTCCCTGCCACATCATCTAAATGAGTGGCCCAGATCGTGCCTCACGTGCCTCATTCTACCAACCCTGCCTCAACCGAGTGCTCCCCACACATATAAAACATAAGTAACATATATAACCAGAGGCGGACCCAGGATTTGAAGTAGGGGGTGACGAACAAAAATACATTGTTGCATTAAATACATATATCATTGTTATATAATAAAGAACGTCTTTGTCCGATCATAAAAGTTGTATTTTACCCAGTCCATGCTAAAGATTACAACTATTTTTTTCTCGACATTGTCAACAAAAAATGTTATAAGAAGCATCTTTACTGATGTTAAAGTAATTGACTCTTAACTTACTAGAAGGTCAAAATATCACGGACCGACAAGTTATAATTCCTGCAATCCACGTCACTTCCTGCAATTCGCAACACAAGACGGCTTCAGAACACTGTAATTCGTTATAAAATTTCATGAATATAAAAATAAATAAGAAAATGACCTACATGAAGGAGAATATAATGATGGGCAATGAAGTAACAATTGTATGGTGTTGGATGATACGCGAAAATTAAAATATTAATTAATTTTATTATTTTACGTAATACTAGATTACCTTTTATATATATTGACTAACCTTATGGGAGTACTCGGTTGAGGCAGAGTTGGTAGAATGAGGCACGTGAGGCACGATCTGGGCCACTCATTGTGACACGTGGCGAAGCCACGTGAGTTGAGCCGACATTTGCGTTCACACTACGAAGTAGTGGGTTTTACTATTTGGACACGTGGCGCGCCCACAAAGCACGGGGGGTTAGATGTGTGGCTCAGATCGTGCCTCACGTGCATCATTCTAATTTTGGTGCCTCATTTGATCGCTTCTCTTAACCTTATTATATAAACAAAAGTGTAGGCACTAAAAGTTTAAGGACCAAATCAAGATTATTAAAGTATAAATGGGCTGGCCCACAAGGGATATTTGGGTCAAAGCTACAAGCCCGGTCCATGAGTCAGACTCAACCCAAAGCACGGGCCCAATCTCAAGCCCACTAGTGAACTCTATAAATAGAGCACTTCACTTCACAAAGAAGACATTCTGAAATTTGAGAAGAAAGCACAGAGAAGAGTGCTCTCAAAGGAAGCGTCAACCGCCAGCGACCGACAAATACGCGTCACCTGCCACAGCAGCCCAACGTCGTCTGCTAGAGCATCCAACCGCAACGCAAGCACGTGAGACCAAGTCCCCGCGACCCTTACTTCGCTGCGCATGTGAGATCAAGTCATCAAGACCCTCGCTACGCAAGACACGTTGCACTACGCCCAAGCATCCCAACATCGTCTGCTAGAGCATCCAACCGCAACGCAGGCACGTGAGACTAAGTCCCCGCGACCCTTACTTCGCTGCGCACGTGAGATCAAGTCATCAAGACCCTCGCTACGCAAGATACGTTGCACTACGCCTTCATCTGCGCACGTGAGATCAAGTCATCAAGACCCTCGCTACGCAAGATACGTTGCGCTACGCTTTCATCCGCACACATCAAGCTGAGTAGGCCGAAGCAAGCAATACAGTAGAATCAGAGGAGCATTTGAGATTACAAACACAACTTCCGCTTCAAGCATAAATCATTTGTAAAACATTATTTTGTATTCGATACGAAATATTGTGACCTACAAAAAGTTCAAAGAAGTTGGGGCTGGAGTGACACGCGTCACCCTTATCCAAAGGTAGTTCCGCCCCTGATATAACTTATGCATGTCATAGATAACGACTATGAGCGCTCAAAATGAGAACTCCTCTTTTTTTTTTCGAGAACTTGATAATCCAATCTTCACCTTTAAAAGTGCACTTCAAGTAATTGTGGTGGTGACACGTGTCCTAAATGCATATTGAAACTTGTATTTAATATAAAATCAAAAGTCACCAAGTTTGAATTTGCTATTGGGACATGTGTCACATACAGATTCAAAGATGCATCATGATCTAATTATTAGAATTGAGTTCTTAGGTTTTCGAATTTTAAAGGGTTCTCAACCGAACGCTATTCTCTATAAAAGTATACATGTTATAAACATAAAACAATTATTCAAAATATGCATGTTATGAACATAAAAGAAATTGATTCAAAATATGCATGCTATAAATAAAAAAACGTTAGGCCGTATTGTGATTTTCCGAATTGGACTCAAAGTTGTCGTCATAACGAGAATAAGGAGAAAGATGATCTTGTAACCTTAGCTTGAGAGTTGAATTTCATATAAAAATCGTGATGATAAGACACTAAGGGGCACATCATTGGACACATAAAAAAAACTAAATTGAATGGTTTGATAAAATAATGATTTTGTTATGATATTATGACATTATGAATGCACACTCAACCTTTGGTTGTTTAAACCTTTGGTTAGACTCATTTAGATCACCTCATAATACCTCTTGTTATTTATGTTAAAAGGCAATGCCCTTTCATCTATCTCATGTAATCCTATAAATAAGTGTCTATGTTAAGAAGGATGAATAACAAGAATACAATTCTTATACACGTACATTTCTATCATCTCTTGTTTCTTCCCTATTATATTATAACATGTTATCAGCACGAGTTGCTCAAAGGTAGTAATCATCCCTCTCTAATCATCTCTTCCATTCTTGTTCACAATGCAGTGATGGCAACCTTGAGTCATCTTTGTAGAGAATCTCAAAATAGCCTAGCATTCGAAAACTCAATATTCTTATTCATGTAATTGGTTCTATATTCACATGATGTATGAATGTGTAGTATATGATTTTGATTCCCCCGAAGTGGAATCATATACATTTATCACTTGAAGTGGATACATGTCTAATTTATGTTTTATTTTATTCCCCCGAAGTGGAATCATATACATGTATCACCTGAAGTAGATACATGTATAACATATGTTTTGTTTTCTGTTATGAAGTTGAATCATATACATGTATCACCTGAAGTGGATACATGTATAGTACATGTTTTCGATTCCCTCGAAGTGGATCATATACATATATCACCCGAAGTGAATACATATATATTCTTCTTCTTCTTTATCTTCATCCCCCGAAGAGGATGTTCATTCCATTCCTTGAAGAGAGTAACATTCATTTCTTGTTGTAAGTGATAAAACATCAAGCATATGTTTTGTAGTGTGATTATATCATCTCCTGAAGTAGATTATAACCTAGATAAAATCACTTCCTGTTGTAAGTGATAAAATTCTATTCTATTTTATTTATTTATGCATTGTTGTTATTTATGCACATTCTTAAATTCATCTATTTATTTACTTTTATAATGGTACATTTTTATTCATATATCATATTTCGTATATTTAATCCCCTGGAGCGGATTCATATAGATCATACACACTTAATCCCCAGAAGTGGATAAACACACATCATATATATATATATATATTTATCTTAATGAGATAGTTAAAATCGCCCCCCGAAAAGGATGAATAGCTGTAAAATATATTTTACTCCTAGAAGAGAGTAATGTACCATTTTCCTTTCTTGTAAGTGAAAGAAAAATAATGGTCCAAGAAATTATTTTTACTTGGATCATATCATCTCCTGAAGTAGATGATTATAAGATTACTTCATGTTGTATTTGACAGAACCATGAAATTTCTCCTCAAATAAGTTGGATGTGTATGATCAATACTTAGTGATTTAAATGTTTTAATTCCATCCTTTAACTATTATATACATGTCTACGTCGCAAGACTTTAGTTTACTGTCATAATGTTTCCGGAAGAAACTGTTTTACATGGGTAAACAGTAAACTGATGTTGAACTCCTTTTTAGCATGTAACAACTTGAGAGATTCTGTGAAAGAAAACTCCAGCGCATCCCAGAAGGATTGTGCTTACTTCGTCATCATCTTCACGAGAGCCTAAAGCTCAAAACTTAATAGTCAAAGACCCTCATACGCTAGAAGAGCTTAAATGATTATTTCAATCATTAGAGGACGGTCACGGTCATTGTACCTCGTGCAATATATGAATGCATAAGGATGCACTTGAGGATATGAGATTTTAATTAGGTCTCGGATTATAATTCTGAACCATATTGTATTGTTTCAATCTTGAGACTATGTGAAAAGACTAATGAAGACGGAGATAAATTAGAGAAAAGATTATCCGTCTCTCATGTTATCAACCTTGTACTCCAGCAGTAGTACATGGAACATGATTATTTTTCCTGTTTGTAGTTACTTTTTAAATTCGGTTTTAATGACACGGATTTAATTTCCATAACTGAAGTTATTTTTTATTATTATGAATTTTTCAAGAGTTAAATTCTATATCAATTAGTCATATATATTGCTTATATTTCTTTATAGAATGAATCAATCTTGTACTCCAATAGTAGTGCATGTTGTTTTTCCTACGGAAATATCAATGGTGGGGAGCTATGTCTCGTTGATAGTGCCACTACTCATACTATATTTAAAAACCCAAAGTTTAAATAGTATCTCTGGAATTCGTGTAGTATTATAGAAGACTCCGGAAGAGCTACTATCTTGTTACCCGAAGGAACGAGAATAAACATTAAAGATGCATTGTATTCCAATGAATCACAATGGAACTTACTCAGTTTCAAGGATATTCGTATAAATGATTTTCATGTAGAAACATGTGTGAAGATGGTAATGAACACCTACTTCTTATATCTTATACGACCGGTCGGAAGCAAGTCTTAGAGAAAATGAGAGCATATGCATCTGGTTTATATGGCACAAAAATCTACCCCATTAAAGTGTATAAAGTCACTAACCTGAAGTTAGTTGATAAATAATTATTTTCTTTGTGGTATGATAGACTCGGTCATTCTGGTGAAACAATGATCCAGAGAATCATTGAGAGTTCACACGGACACCCACTTAAGGACCTGAAGATCCTCCCAATGGGTGACCTGACATGCACGACTTGTTCACTTGGCAAACTTATAACAAGGCCGTCTGTAACAAAAGTAAAAATTTGGCAGACTTGTTCACTAAGTCATTACCGACAAGAGTTTTTAAGAAACTTGTAAATGACATCGGGATGTGCAGTCTGAAGGACTTGAGGGGGAGTTTTATAACTGTACTCTTTTTCCTTAACTTGGTTTTTATCCCTTTTGGGTTTTTTCAGGTCAAGGTTTTAACGAGGCAGTTCACAGAATAAGGAGTGTACATTCAAGGGGGAGTGTTATGATATTATGACATTATGAATGCACACTCAACCTTTGGTTAGACTCATTTAGAGCACCTCATAATACCCCTTGTTATTTATGTTAAAAGGCGGTCATGCCCTTTCATCTATCTCATTTAATCCTATAAATATGTGTCTATGTTAATAAGAATGAATAAAAAGAATATAATTCTCATACATATTTCTATTATCTCTTGTTTCTTCCCTATTATATTATAACAGATTTAACTATTTACAGAATTCTCTCACTAGCAAGTGAGCCGGTGCGATCCACCTTGACCGGGTCAAACATTTTATTTTATTTTTCGACTGGAGGGTCAAACATTTTTTAAAGAACAAAAAAGTTTAGTAACACATTTTTTTCCCCACCAACCATTTTCCGTTTCCATCGGTTACTCGAAAAAACGTAACGACCAAAAAAAAGGACAAAAATTAAATCAAAATCTGTTTCCTTAAAAACCCAACAAATTAAGACAAAACAATCCAAATTTCCCAAAAATCCGAATCCAAAACGGCTGGACGCCTCTTCTTCTCCTTTATTTTCTTTACATCGATCATCGTAGGAAGGAGAAAAGACGACGGACCGACCACCGCCTGCAAGTGGGTCCCACACGAAAAACAATATAATTAGTTTTGTTCGCAAAGTATATATATAATGGTGTTGGACGAGTCGCCAAGGACTCCAGCTTCCGCTCCGTCGACCATGGACAGCATCCTCGGACTTCTCCGAATTCGCGTTAAGCGCGGGATCAATCTCGCCGTTCGTGATGTCCGCAGCAGCGATCCTTACGTTGTCGTCAAAATGGGTCGACAGGTTCATCATCCTTAGAATCTTCTAGAATATTAGTTTTTTTTTTTTATTGCATGCGTGTTCCAAATTCCATTTCCAACTTGGTGTTTGATGTTGTTTCAGTGGTTTCATGTCGTAAATCTGATCTGTATGAGTAAGCAGGCTAGATCACAGAGTTTCCAACTTTGAAAGATTTGAGGCCCTACGCTATCATAATCAAAATTGTAATTGATCAGAAATCAGGTGCAAACTACACATAATTCGTCAAAAGTGACATATAGAAATCAACATTACGACATAGTTTGTCAAAAGAAACCAACCAATTTAATCGCATCCGTCCAAATGACTAAATCAATAATGACTGTCATTGATTTGTATTTAAAAATTTTTTATTTGCACGAGATCCTTTATCATAATAAGTAGTAACTCCTTGCGTTACTATAAAGACAAACCTAAATTCCTGATACTAATTTTGTCACAGTTTTGATCATTTGCTAAGTATGCCTCATGAGTCGATGTCTTAAATATATATTTCTCTTTAAATTTCAAGCCATTATTTTGCTGTTGTGGAATTAGTTGAATTTTGGTGAAATGTAGTTTTGGCTTACTGATACACATTTGATTCAGTCATTAGATGGCTTGTGAATGTATTTTACCTTTCTGATGATGGTGATACATTGCTGTAGAAACTGAAGACGCGAGTGATAAAGAAGGACATCAATCCAGAATGGAATGAGGATTTAACCCTTTCTGTAGCTGATCCTAATCTCCCCGTCACACTGGTATGTGGTTTAGTAGGAATTCATATCCGGTCATGTGTAATATGAACATTGAAATAGTCATCACTTTAAGCGCATACATATTTAATATGCAAACTTGTCTGCCTTAGATTTTTGTTCGTCTATCTTTTGCATTTTTTTTAGCTCAAACCTCAAAGTATGATGTAGGAAGGTAGTTGCCCTATTTGATGTTTATGTTTTTTTTTTTTTTCATTTTTCAGACGGTATATGATCACGACACGTTCACGAAAGATGACAAGATGGGAGTTGCAGATTTTGACGCAAAGCCATTCCTAACTAGTTTGAAGACAAAGACAGATGGGCTCCCAAGCGGCACAGTCTTGTCAAGGATACAGCCCTGCAGGAAAAACTGCCTTTCGGATGAAAGCTGCATCATGTGCAAGGACGGAAAGGTTATCCAGGACATGATCCTAAGGTTGAAAGATGTGGAATGCGGTGAGGTTGAAATCCAACTTCAGTGGATCGATCTCCCCGGCTCCAAGGGTCTGTCTTTATAGTTAACCGCACCAGTCCACTAATTAATCTCGCGATGGTATATATTTACTGTATGGCTGCTAGCTTTGGGATTCACTGTATGCACCGACATTTTGCGATGTAGACATCCTGCGATGGTATGAATAAGGTTTGAATCGTAGTGAACCGATTGAACAATGTGAGAGTGAGACCCCCTTGTATTTTGGTATATAAGACTTTCATGTTTTTTCCGATACGGTTTGGACTTTGGATTAGGAAAGAATTAGAATTAAGAGAAGATAATGTTGGAAATATTGCTTGTCTACATAGGCGGAGTTACTGAATAATTGTAATGTTGCACATGAACAATAACAGTGATGTAGATATGAGTAAATAAAAACAGAAACGTAAATAATAATCGCAAACCAGAGTAGGATAGAGTCACGTTTGACGCTGTCCTTAAAGCAGGATTGCCGCCCTACCGGTGTTTGGGACTGAATGACAATATGCTTCCAAGGATAAAACTATCCTCAGCAAACACTTGAGCACCGAAGCTTTGCTGAACGAACCGCTGATGGTCTTTAGCTATCACTCACCACGAATGAAAAACAAGAGAACAATGGAGGAGAGTTGTTTGTGTTTGCAGTGATTTGAAAGTGAAGAGCATGCCTGTATTTATAGGGAGAGATCAGCCCTCCCTCATAACTCCATGGCTGCTAATTGTTCATATACCAAAGGCTTTGGGAGATAAAAAACAGTCTTGTGTTTCCAAGTGCGGCTGATGGTTTAACATCCAAGCGTATGGGGAACAACAAGTTGTTGGTTCAAATATCAAAAGCATTTGGGAGACCAAAAATGAACTAGAGATTGCCAAGACTGCATTGGGAACATTAACCGAGGTTTATGTTTCCCATATCAGATTGATATCCAAAAATCAAACCAGATTTTTGCAAAAGCAAGCCGCACTACCCGCGGAGAAATCGATGCTGCATTCGTGCACAAGCCAAGCCAAATCCGACGTCGTCGAGCTGATGATTTGCACCCCCCTAGGCGGGCGCGTAGGCATTATGAGAGACTTTAGCTTATAATCTTACCATGTAAGAAACCATGATCATATATAAACATATAATCACCCTCATAATGTTCCAATGTGGGACAATTGGTTTTCACTTATGTGAAATCCATCTACCCATCCATTCCTACCATCATCACATGAACATGTATTTTGGTCCTACTTTGGGCATCGATTTCTCATTTGATATCAATTCGATTTTGACAATTCTTCATTTGATTTCATACCTCTTGTCGCAAGGTATTTGATAATAATTTTATCAAATTATTTCGAGGTTTCCTTCACGCTCAAAATTAGGTCTCAAATGTTGCGAACCACCAATTTCTTCACACTTAATAATCACATTATTTTCAACAATCCCCCATGTGAAGAAAATCGAGTGGTGAAAATGATAAATAATCAAAAATCGATAATCAAGACTCAACTCAATGTGGTGATAGATTCTACGGTTGATATCTGCATAGGATAGGTAGGCTATGCCCTTGAACATTCCCTTGGGAAGACATGTTCTCTTTAATGACTATTCAGTAGACGTGATTGTCTTTGAACTGTTCATCTTATACTGTAAACGAAAGTCATGTCTCCCACAGATATCTCCCTGACCATACTTGGTTCTTATTGGTGGGTTCATTTTGGCCATGACACCCTTTCCCTGGTTCTGCAATAGTTTCTAAAGAATTAAGCCCTTTGAATTCTCCTTTGAAGCGGCCCCACTTCTCTCTCACATAGGTGATTCTTTTCAAGGTAATCCTGCGTTACCCATTTGAATCTCACTGTTCAAATTACTAGAATCATTAAAAGCTTCGAGCTTAGCCTCGTGCAGGAGTCGCTGTCTTATCTGGGAATAGGATTGGGTTGTTAACCCCCACAGTGACCTCATAGTCTTAGCAGTTAGGTTGCCTTTTGAACCATGTTCTTGGGATCTCCAGGCATCATGATAGGGTTTTCCGTTGCCTCGACTTTATTGCCCTAGGGCTTAAGCCTATGTTTTGATATTAGCAATCAAACGGCTTCAGTCCCATTCCCTTTGTCGTCTTCCCAACTTGGTCCCTATTTAACCCTTTGGTTAACGGATCCGATATATTTTCTTTGGACCTCACGTAGTCAATGCTTATGACTCCGGATGAGAGAAGTTGTCTAATGGTATTGTGTCTTCGACGTATGTGTCTAGACTTACCATTATACATGACATTATGTGCTCTACCAATTGTTGATTGATTGTCACAATATAAACATATTGGTGGCACAGGGTTTTTCCAACCAGGAATATCTTCTACAAAATTCCTTAACCACTCTGCTTCTTCATCGCATTTATCTAATGCCACGAACTCAGCTTCCATCGTGGATCGGGTTATGAGAGTTTGTTTCGAGGATTTCCACGACACGGCTGCACCTCCCAAAGTGAATACATATCCACTTGTGGCCTTTGAGTCTTGTATATCAGATATCCAACTTGCGTCAGTGTATCCTTCAATGACTTCGGGATATCTGGTATAATGTAGACCGTAATTACGAGTAAATCGTAAATACTTCAGTATTCTTACGATTGCATTCCAGTGTTCTGTTCCTGGATTACTCGTATATCTTGCAAGCCTAGTCACAGTATAGGCAATATCAGGTCTTGTACAATTCATCAAGTACATTAGACTGCCTATAACTTTTGAGTACTCTACTTGGGAGACACTTTCTCCTTTGTTCTTAGACAAATGTTGACTCATATCTATTGGAGTTCTACATATTCCCAAGCTTTCTTTTCCAAACTTGTGTAAGATTTTATCAACATAGTTTGATTGGCCTAATACAAATCCATCTGCCGTTCTTGTAATTTTAATCCCTAAAATCACATCGGCTAGTCCCATATCTTTCATATCAAACCTTGAGTTTAATATGCCCTTGGTGGATTTGACCAATATTTCATTGCTTCCTACAATGAGAATATCATCGACGTATAGACACAAAATCACATATCCATTTTTAGTGGTTTTGATGTATATACATTTGTCACACTCGTTGATTTTGAATCCGTTTGACAACATTACCTTGTCAAATTTCTCATGCCACTGTTTAGGCGCTTGTTTCAGACCATAGAGAGACTTAACAAGTTTACAAACTTTTCTCTCTTGTCCTGGTACAATACAACCCTCAGGTTGTTCCATATATATCTCTTCATCAAGATCCCTATTTAAGAAAGCAGTTTTCACATCCATTTGATGAATCTCTAAACTGCACAATGCTGCAATAGCAATTATCATTCTAATGGAAGTGATCCTTGTTACAGGCGCGAATGTATCAAAATAGTCTAGACCCTCCTTTTGTCTATACCCTTTGATCACAAGTCTAGCCTTGTACTTTTCAATAGTACCGTCTACTTTCATTTTCTTTGTGAAAATCCATTTTGAATCAAGTGATTTGCATCCTTGAGGAAGATTCACTAGCTCCCACGTATGATTTTGCAAAATGGAGTCTAATTCACTCTTTTTGGCTTCTTTCCATGAAGGACCTTCAACAGAGTTTATTACTTCATTATATGTACGAGGTCCTGCCTCAATTATGAAAGTAAGAAACTCTGGTCCAAACGAAGTTGAAGTCCTAGCTCTTTTGCTACGTCTTGGCTCCTCTAGGTTTGTTTCCTCCTTGAATACTTCCTCTAGTTGTTGAGACATGTCTCTTATATCTTCACCTATCTCATAAGGTGAACTTGGACTTATTTCCTTAGACTTATGAGGAAATATTTGTTCAAAGAACGAAGCCGTCTTAGATTCCATAATGGTGTTCTTGTGTATCTCAGGATTTTTCGATTCATACATAAGAAATCTATAGGCTGTACTATTTTGTGCATATCCAATATACACACAGTCGATTGTCTTTGGTCCTATTTTCATTCTCTTAGGAATGTGAGCCATCACTTTAGCTAAACACCCCCACACTCGCAAGTGTGTAGGAAGGTTTCATTCCTTTAAATAATTCATAAGGAGATTTCTCCTTCTTCTTGCGGGGTATCCTATTCAGGATATAACTAGCCGACAAAATGCCCCCCCCCCCCCACATTCCTTGAGGTAATCCTGAACTGAGCGACATCGCATTCATCATTTCTTTGAAAGTGCGATTCTTATGTTCAGCGACGTCATTTGACTAAGGTGAATAAGGTGGAGTGACTTCATGTATAATTCCGTTTTGAGCACACAGTGTCCCAAACGATTCTACATATTCACCACCACGATCACTCCTTAATCTCTTGATCTTTTTGTTTAGTTGGTTTTCCACTTCCAACTTATACAAGGCAAATTTTTCTATAGCCTCATCCTTGCTTTTAAGCAAGTATATGGAACAATATTTTGAACTATCATCTATGAAAGTCACAAAATATTTATTTCCACCTCTTGTTGGCATGAACTTTAAATCACATAGATCACTATGTATTAAGTCAAGGAGTTCAGTATCTCTTTCAACAATGTGAAAGGATGTTCTTGTTAATTTTGCTTCCACACAAATTTCACACTTGTGTTCAGAATCATTTTGAAGCTTTGGAATACATTCCAATTTCATCAGATTCCTTATTGAGTCATAATTTACATGTCGTAATCTACCATGCCATAGATTAGAAGACTCAACATATAAGCATAAGAACTTTCTTTATTGATAGATTTGATTGCAATTATATTCAGTTTCCACATGCCATCTTTCACATAGCCACGTCCCACATACATGCCGTTCTTTGAAAGAATAACTTTCTGGGACTCAAATACCAGCCTAAAACCATGACTATCAAGTAAAGCTCCAGATACTAAGTTCTTCCTAATGTCAGCCACATAGGAGACATTAGTCAGCTTCAGCTCTTTTCCCGAGGTCATCTTAAAGACCACGCTTCCTCACCTCTTGACTTCTGAGAAGGCAGAGTTTCCCATGTACACCTTCCCTCCATTTTCAGTTAATTTCAACTCTGAGAAGGCATTCTTGTCAGAACAGACGTGGTGGGTTGCTCCGATATCCAGCCACCATTCCTTGGGATTGGAATCAGCTGAGAGACAATAGCCACCAAGAGATCTTCATCTGCCTCGACTACATTTGCTTTTCTTCTTCTTTTTCATTGGCTTCTTGCAGTCAGCAGCTCTGTGACCCTCTTTGTCACAGTTGAAGCACTTTCCAGTAAACTTGGGCAGCGACTTCTTCTTGAATGCCCCATTCTTGGGTCCAAGCTTGTTGAAAGTCTTCTTCCCTTTGGAGCTACCACCATGCTCCGCAACATTGGCCCTCTCAGTAGGGAACCTTGTCCTCTTGTCAGAGCCTCGATTGTCCTCTTCAATCTTGAGGCGAACCACCAGGTCTTCCATAGACATCTCCATTCACTTGTGCTTAAGGTAATTCTTGAAGTCCTTCCATCCCGAAGGCAGCTTCTCAATGACTGCAGCAACTTGGAATGATTCACTTATCTTCATTCCCTCAGCATGTATCTCGTGGATAATTAGCTGCAGGTCTTGCGCTTGACTGCTCACAGTCTTTGAATCCACCATCTGGAATTCAAGAAAGCGCCCCACTATGTATTTCTTGGAGCCTGCATCCTCCGATCGGTACTTCTGATCCAGAGATTCCCACAGCTCCTTAGTCGAGTCTTTGATACAGTACACATTGTACATTGTATCATTGAGGCTATTCAGCACATAGTTTCTACACATGTGGTCATCATCTTTCCATGTGTTGAATGCCATCAGCACTTGAGGGTCATCCTCCTCATCAGAAATAGTGGGTGCCTCCTCGGTCAGATACCGGGCTAACCCTATCTGTCTCAGGTAGAAGTGCATCTTCTGCTGCCACGTCTTGAAGTTCTGTCCAGAGAACTTCTTAAGCCCATCGGCCGACATCACTGCAGTAGGCACTCGTGCCACTGTGGTGTTGGGAACTCGACCCGTAGGTCTACTCCCGACCAAGGCAAATAGTGGAGTAGCCGCAGCCGACTCAGCGGGAACAGCAGGAGGAGGGTTCAGCTGGATACCCTCCATTTGCACAGACAGATTGTTATTATCAGAACTCATTATCTACAACATAGGCAGATTAGTCAGTAACTTTAAACAATAACACATCCTGCTTTAAGATTATTGGAAATATTGCTTGTCTACACAGGCGGAGTTACTGAATAATTGTAATGTTGCACATGAACAATAAAAGTGATGTAGATATGAGTAAATAAAAATAGAAACGTAAACAATAATCGCAAACCAGAGTAGGATAGAGTCACATTTGACGTTGTCCTTAAAGCAGGATTGCGCCCTACCGGTGTTTGGGACTGAATGGCAATATGCTTCCCAGGATAAAACTATCCTCAGCAAACACTTGAACACCGAAGCTTTGCTGAACGAACCGTTGATGGTCTTTAGCTATCACTCACCACAAATGAAAAACAAGAGAACAATGGAGGAGAGTTGTTTGTGTTTGTAGTGATTTAAAAGTGAAGAGCATGCCTGTATTTATAGGGAGAGATCAGCCCTCCCTCATAACTCCATGGCTGCCGATTGTTCATATACCAAAGGCTTTGGGAGATCAAAAACAGTCTTGAGTTTCCAAGTGCGGCTGATGGTTCAACATCCAAGCGCATGGGGAACAACAAGTTGTTGGTTCAAATATCAAAAGCATTTGGGAGACCAAAAACGAACTAGAGATTGCCAAGACTGCATTGGGAACATTAACCGAGGTTTATGTTTCCCATATCAGATTGATATCCAAAAATCAAACCAGATTTTTGCAAAAGCAAACCGCACTACCCGCGGAGAAATTGATGCTGCATTCGTGAACAAGCCAAGCCAAATCCGACGTCGTCGAGCTGATGATTTGCACCCCCCCTGGGCAGGCGCGTAGGCATTATGAGAGACTTTAGCTTATAATCTTACCATGTAAGAAACCATGATCATATATAAACATATAATCACCCTCTTAATGTTCCAAAGTGGGACAATTGGTTTTCACTTATGTGAAATCCATCTACCCATCCATTCCTATCATCATCACATGAGAGGCTTAAAAGAGAGGCTAGGATTGTTCCTGTTCTGTAAGGGAATCTTGGTGCTACCGGATTCTGCGGCTTATAAGAGAGGCTAGGATTGTTCCTGTTCTGGTTGTCCTACCTATTCATGCCTGAACTTGTGGAGAAACCGTTTCCTTGATTGTATTGCCCTACATAATTAGCATCCTCCTGGTTTCCGCCGTTATTATCTTGTCCCATCACTGGACAGCTATCTGCAAAATGAGAAGGAGCGCCACATATCTGACAGTAGACAACCACATTAGCTACAACAGAGGATTTTATAGAGGAGTCTGTCTTCAAATTTTTGACTTCAGCTGCAAGCATCTTCACCGTATTGGTCAACTCAGCTATGGCGTTGGTGCTATCAGCGAGGTAGAGATCTTGCACACCCTTCTTGTCCTTCGGATTACCTCGATCACTCATCCAGAGGTGATAGTCTTGAGCTGCCTTTTCAATGATATCATAGTTCTCTTCCAGCGGGACTCCATTGAGTCCTCCACCAGCTGCTTGATTTATCAAGGTGCGCATCCCCTGGTCAATTCCTTGATAGAAAGTGTCTATAATCTGCCACAGCTCCAGATTGTGATGAGGGCACAGTCTCATCAGCTCTTTGTATCTCTCCCAAGCTTCGTAGAGAGTCTCACCATCCATAGAACGGAACGAGATGATCTTGTTCTTGAAATGTGCTGTCTTTGATGGCGGGAAGTACTGTTGGAGGAATGTCGCAGCCAATTTATCCATGTAGTGAAAGTGTCGTCTGCATGACTGTCTAGCCACCTACTAGCCTTGTCAGAAAGAGAGAATGGGAATAGCCTCATGTAGTAGGACTCTGGAGGGACACCATTAGTCTTCACTGTGTTGCACATTTGGACAAACCGCTTAAGGTGTTGGTGAGGGTCCTCATTATTCCTTCCCGAAAACTGATTATTTTGCACCATCTGAATGAGTCATGTTTTGAGTTCCCAGGTGTTGTTGGCTATACCAGGTGGTGCAATGGCAGATTGGAATCCGGAGACACGTGGAGCAGTGTAATCTCCAAGTCTTGCACACTGGTTGCTGCACGGGACGCTGCTGGTCATTGTCGACTACCTCATTCATCAATGCTTGATTTTGATTCATATTGAGTGCTGCGAAATTGCGATACAGTGCTCGGAGTTGTCGAGCTTCATTTTGGACCCTGCGAAGAGTTTTTCATTGGTCCGGTGAGTCCTCGTCTGATACCTGAACCTTCTTCTTCTGCCTGGGTGTTTTCCGTGGCATGTACTAGCAGTATCTGCAAAAAGCCAAGGGAAGAGTGAATGTAGCAAGAAAAAGCAGAAAAAGTCAAGTAACGAACAAGGTGGAATAGTCTAAACTACACACGTTAAACGCTTTTCCCCGGCAACGGCGCCATTTTGACAAGCGTATTTTTAACCCTTTATAGTCGTCAAGTTATGAGTTTTAGGGGTCTAGTTGCAGTCAAACAAAATTTATAACCTTGGTAAGCCAAGGGTCGATCCAAGGAACAGACGTGTGTGAATACTATTTAACAGGTGACCTATTTAACTATTCCGATTAGCAAGAGGTTTTGTTGTCACGAAACTTGCAGAAATTAAATGCAGAAAAATGATGGTTTGTACTTGATCAGTGAAAGAATTCCAGGACCATACTTCACCCGTGCTAACCCCACTAATCATTCAATCATGTCACGTAAATTCATCATGCTATCGAATATGGAAATAAACCGAAATAACACTAGACAAACCGCCCATCCACGGATCATTGTCTAGATTAATCTCAATCGTTGAACACCGCCCATCCACGGATTATCAACGATCTCGATTATTAAACTTATGTTTTTTCAGACGAAAGTCAGTTTTCCTTTTAATTCATGTACTACCATTGTAGCTAGCATGACCTAATGTCAATTTCATGCGGTTCAGATTAATACCTAGGACCCATCCATCTTTCGGTAAATAACCTAAATATGTTCTAGCATGCAAACATCCCATTCAATGTAAAACTTGCAAGAACGATACAATTAAGCACGATGAAATTAAATATTCGAATTGCATTGATGAAAAACGTTTAATCGATCACATGAAGAGTTGGGTACATAGCACGGGATCCGTAGGATCCCAGAATAAGAAGACTACTCACTACTTATGGTATGTTAACCAAAAGCAGTGTATATGAAGAAATTAAGGACGAGGAAACCGTGTAGACGATGTGGCTCGTTGAATCCTCAATCTCTTGCGATGATCTCTGTCTTCTCCCAAGTTAGGGTTCTTAAATCTCTATCCAAGCACTCAAAATCTCCCTCATCATCCACCCAGTTTGCCTCTCTTTTATAGCCAAAAACGACCTAAAAGCCCAAAAACAAAATTAGGAAACAATGTCCAAAATCTGTCCCGACGGCCAGCCGGTCGGCTGGCTGGGCAAGGCAGGGCTGAGATCAAGTGTTCGCAAGGCTGCTTCAGTTCTGAGGCTTAAGGGTGCGGTGCCGTGACACCCGTGACATCGTGTTTTGTCTTGGCTGTCATGGCCCTGAAAGTGGCAGAGACTTCGGGTGGTTTGTTTCAGACTTCGGGTTGTTTTTCATGGTCTTAACCTCTGAATTTGATCTTGGTGTAAACTACAAAGTTGTAGCTCTTTGCATTAGCTTCATAACAAGCTTTGAAATAACCTATTTGGACACCATATAGTATCTGTGCGTGCAAAACAAGTCGGAAAGGTCAATCTGCCCTGTTTTTAGAAACTGTCTTCGACGGGGCCATGACATATGATTTTGTCACGGGTATCACGGCTGTCACGACCCCCTGAAACTCTCTGGGCAATTTAGGGGCCGTGACACCCGTGACACCCGTGACATATGATTTTGTCACGGTTGTCATGGTAGGGCAAACTGGCAGAGACTTTCATTGCTTTTTTGGAGGTTTAAACCTTCGAATCTGCTCTTGGTGTCAACTACAAAGTTGTAGGCCTTCGAGTTAACTTTCCAACAAGCTAAATTGAGACCCATTTGGACATGATATGCGCTCTGGGCATGCAAAATACTTTGCAAAGGTCTGTCTGCCCTGTTTTGTCCTGTTTTTGCCCAAATCTTCACCAATTGCTTTGCTTTGCTTTGCTTCGGATCAATCCAAAAGTGTTAGGTATGTGATATATGACCTGAAACACTAGAAAAGAGGTTAAATGATAACAAAATATCCGGAAAAGAAACCTAACCCATCATCGAATGAAGTGAATAATAGGTCAAGAATTCGACCGATCACTTGGTTGTAGTTTTGTCTTCTCTGCTGGTACTGGCCCTGATTATTGTACCCTCCTTATTGCTGACGGTATGGCGGTCGGTAGAACTGCTGTTGTTGGGGCTGCTGGGCTGGTTCCTTTGCTGTGTTGCTGTTGTTGTTGTCTCTCCAGCTGAATCTGTTAGCTGCCAGCCCGAATTGTCGCTGTTGTGGACGATTGTTGTAGTTCTGATAGCTGCACACAACATTGACGTCTCCATGTTCCTTTTCCTGCAGACTCGGGCACGAATCTATTTTGTGGTCAGTAGCAGAACAGAATTCACACGCCCTTACCTGGGCTACCTGATGAGTTACTAGCATTTTCACCATCTCCTTTAATTCTTTCAACTCATCAGAAGCTAGTGCAGCTTCATCCTTAGAGATGTTGTTGCCCCTACTGAACTCGTCTTGGCGGCCTGCTTCCTCTCTGAATCTAGCATTCTCAGCCACCTCAGCTATCAAATTCCTGACTCTAGCTGGGGACAGATTCATGATGGTCCCTCCAGCTGAAGCGTCTAGCAGCATCCTGTCGAGAGGCCTCAGACCATCTAGCAAGTACTCGATCACCAACTTCTCAGGAAGTCCCAAGTTGCAACAGCTCTGTTCTAGGGCATTGAATTTCTCCACATAGTCATACATTGACTCATTAGCCCCCTGCTTGATATCATGTAATTACTTGCAAACCTGCATCGCCTTGGCAGCTGGGTAGTATTTAGCCAAGAATTTCTTCTGCATCTGGTCCCATGTCCTGATGCTGCCTGTAGGAAGAGACAAAAACCAAGCGTGAGCTGCATCAGTTAAAGAAAAGTGGAAAGCTTTCAATTTGAAATTTTCCACTGAAACTCCGTATGGTCGGAGAGTCTGGCAGATGCCATGGACGCCCTGCAAATGCCTGATGGCTGACTCTCCTTGTAGCCCTGAGAACTTTGGCAGGTGATGCACTAATGCAGTCTGGATTTCAATCTCAGCCAGTTCAGGTCCTTCGTAGATGCATCATGGCTGATTCTGGAAATTTGGAGCAGACAGCTCCCTCATGGTGGGCTCGTAGTAGTAGTTCTCTTCGTCTTCTAGCTCCACGTTGGCTGGTGGCTGTGGTGGTAGTGGTGGAGGTGGCTGTCTCGCGCCAGCACCATTCCCAACATTCTGTGCAGCTGGTGCCCTCTGATTCAGTTGTCGGGCCAGCCTTGCCGCGTTATTCGCTCTGTTGCGAGCACGTGTCTCTCGTTCCGGCTCATCATAGAATGAAGGCACTTCCTCGTTTTCAATAACTGGACCGATCTCGTTGTTGTTGTTATCATCGCCGATCTGACTACCTGCACAAGACATTGCGAAACAAGTAGCAAGCACAAAAAATAACTACATAAAAAAAACAAAAAACAACTTCATCGAAGCGCAGCTCCCCGGCAACCGGGCCAAAATTTGACGCACGTCGTCTGACGCGTCAAATTTAATATTTGTATTTCTCCTGCGAACAACTAGCTAGTGGCAAGCAGGGTCGAACCCAAGAGAGCTGGTGCGTTGAAGTTGTAACTGTGAACAATTAACAGGGGGTTTTTGTGAGCAATTATTGTAAGGCACAGGAGAAAATAGCAGAGAAAGTTTCAATCAGATAAAGCATTTAGCTTAGGGTTTCGATTGTGACATGTTTATCATTGACTGCTAATAATCAAATCTCAAATTCCTAAGTGTGGTTATTCCGACAAAGGTAACAACCCAAAGTATCCCGACAAAGGTGATACACCACAATCCAATCCGGTAAAGGCGTTAGACTTCTAGTTCTTTCCTAAATTAAACAATCCGGCAAAGGTATTATTAAACCTAAGTGTCACTACCTATCTTTACGGCTAAGTATCCAACAAGTATTAACGGTAGGGTTTGGATTGTTAGGCTAAGCTTTACGGCAAAGTATCCACTTAGCTTCACAATTCAATCCTTAAAATTAAGCACAAGAACTAGAGGAATAAGAAATTGCATTAAGAATAAAGTCTCAAAACATGTGTCACAAAGACGAAACCCTAAACTGAACAAAGAGTTTAGCTACTATATCCATGGGAATAACAAAACAAATATTTTGAATGATTAAAGTAGAAATTCTCTTCTCTCTTATTGAAGCTTCTGTGTTCTCTCGAGCCGTTCTCTCTTCAAAACTAGGAATAAAAATCGATTACTGATGCTGATGTTGCTGCGAAAACCCTTATTTATAAGAAAGTTGGGTTTCTAATTTCGTTTTTGGGCCAGATTTCTAAATCCCGATTTGCTGACGTCAGCCGCGGACGCTTCACACATTATCTCCGCGGATCATGTTCATGTTACCATCCGCGGACGCCATAGTTAAAATGGCATGCGTCCGCGATCCTCGCGGAGAAGCTTCCCTTGGGCTGCCCGTCAGTTTTGACTTTGGCTCTCGAGTCGACCCCCACGAACTCCATGTGACGTATTTGGCACCGAATTGCCGTCTTTAAGCGCGTATTCCTTCCAGAGTTTCCGAAACACCTGAAACGCAAAACAACACTAAAAAGTAACTGTTCGCATAATAAAGCGTCGAAATATATGGGATTAATTGATTCGACGAGTCGTATAAATACGACTCCTCAAACCTCTCATGTATTCTTGTCATCAAGGAAGTTATTTGCATCATGTACGATCAAGCTTAGCACAATGACGTCTTTTCTATTGGTGGGGCACATCTACAAACGAGGGGAGTTCCTATGCACCTTTATCTCAGTGTTCTTTATTGTTTGCGCTTAGGGACTAAGCTACATTTTAAGTGTGGGTGGGGTAGTCGCATAGTTCACTCATTTCATGCCATGCCTATCATTCTAGAATGGACGCTTGCATTCATGTATTCTATCCCTAACATGAGAGTGTTTTTAACCATATAGGCTTGTGAATATCAACTCTAAATTTCTATAAATCACAACTAGCCTATTTGTCAATTTATTGGATCTTGAACTTATAACTGATCTAGTCCCTTGAATGTGCATTCTTGTGAATCAATATCATTGCTATCCCTTGTCTATCAAATTTTCTAAGTATTTTCGTTGAAATATCTTGGATTAAGTTTTAGCAAGCACTTTAAAAAAATTCACGAAAAACTTAGACCTTTTTGTATGCTCCTTGGTGACTTGAGTTTCTATAATTGAGTGCCTTGCTTATGATTGTTTCCCGCGCATTCCATACATTCCTTGAACATATTGTCAAGTTTTAAGTGTGGAGTCAAAAGAGGGCAAAAAATAGGCCCCAACAAAAAATGCATCCTTTTCATGGTCAATGAGGGCAAAGCCCCGACTAAAAACTTTCTCGAGCGCTAGAGAAGTTTTGTGCAAAAATATACAAATACCGGGGGTTAGGAAGAAAAGTTCCCCCTTGAAAGCATTTGAAGGCCAAAGGCCATTTGAAAAAGAAAATAAGAAGCACTTAAAACTTGACTCTATGTTCTTCCATCATTCTTCATTTGAGCGAGATTCATCATTTGTATTGTGTGCTAGTTAGACTAACTCTTGAACGATCCTTGTGCTTGCACGTGAGCTATTCATTTGGTCTAATGCCCGTTTTCTAAGAACTATTAGTGTCGAACTCCTCTTCCCTTATGGATTACGGCTGAAGAGCTGTAACGTTTGTATACGGATCGAATTTAGAAAATGAGAAGAAAACAGAATCGAAAAGACACAATTATTTACCCTGGTTCAGCACCTCCTGTGCCTACTCCAGCAACCAAAATGAGAGCCGATTTATTGAGCACGAATCGAATTACATTCACAAGAGTGTTTTGAATATTACAGAGAATCAACAAAGCCAAAATTATCGAACGATTTCTAGAGATGTAGAAAGCCCCAAATCTGGAATGTGTATGAACCCTAATTTCGTAACTGAATAGAAGAAGATGATGTTCAAACCCAGGCGGCTCAATTGGACTTAAGTAGCTAACCCAAAACGACGACGCGCAAGAAGCCAGCTGGACCAATAACGAACATAACGGACGACACGTGACTCGCGCTTAAACTCAGTATCAGGCCAAACGATGACGTATGAGCTCTGCCCAAAAAATCCAGTTTGATTCAAACCAACTCAAACCTCCCCTGCAACACCAAACTAAAAAACAAACTGATTCTCACTGATCCACACTGCTCCACAACACTCTTTCAAATAAACAAACTTGATACTACAGCTCAATAAAACACAGGGCATAAAAATTGAGTTCAAAATCCATAATCTCCACCTTGAGCTCAATTGATACTCCCAATCCTCTCTCATTTGGTTTACCTGCAGCTGGTCACTCCTTTAGCTGGATTAAGTCCAGACATAATCTGAACTTATCCCAGTTGACAGGTTCGGTTAGCATATCCGCAGGGTTTTCTTCAGTAGCAATCTTCTCGATGCTTACTTCCCCAGATTCAATGATGCCTCTAACAAAGTGCATTCTTATATCAATGTGCTTACTCCTTTCATGAAAAACTTGGTGTTTTGACAAGTGAATAGCCCCTTCATTATCGCAGAAAACTTTGACACTCTTTTTTTTAAATCCAAGCTCACTTAGCAGACCTTTTAACCACAAAGCTTCCTTCACTGCCTCGGTTATAGCTATATACTCAGCCTCCGTAGTAGATAATGCCACCACTGGTTGTAACGTAGCCTTCCAACTATCTGCAGTTCCAAAAACTGTGAATACAATGCCTGATTGAGACTTCCTCGTATCAATACTTACTGCATAATCTGAGTCACAATATCCACTGATCATATCTGATTCATCGTTGGCTCCACCATACACCAAACCTTTACCTGAACTGCCATTCAAATACCTCAATATCCACTTAACAGCCAGCCAATGTTCCTTTCCTGGATAAGCCATAAATCTGCTCACAAGACTAACTGCGTGAGCCAAATCTGGTCTGGTACAAACCATGGAATACATCAAGCAACCAACAACACTAGAGTAAGGGATCTCCTGCATCTGCCTGGTATCTTCTTCTGTCTGAGGACTTTGATTCTTGTGTAATCTGAAATGCTGACCCAAAGGGGTCAATACTGATTTTGAGGAACTCATACCAACCTTTGAGACTACTTTCTCTATATAATCCCTCTGGTTTAGATACAACAGACCTTTCTTTCTGTTTCTTACTATCTGCATGCCAAGGATCTTCTAGGCTGCTCCCAGATTCTTCATCTCAAACTCTGAGCTGAGTTTACCTTTTAAATCCTCTATTTTCCTTATGCTTTTACTGGCTATTAGCATGTCATCAACATAAAGTAGTAGATAAACCCTTGAGTCTGCCTTTTCTTCCTTACTTACATAAATACAGCAATCATAGGAGATCTGCAGTACCCTTAAGCAATCATAAATTCATCAAACCTCTTGTACCATAATCTTGGAGACTGTTTAAGCCCATAGAGAGATTTTTTTAGTAAGCATACTTTCTCTTCTTTGTTACCAACACTGTATCCATCTGGTTGTCTCATGTATATCACCTCATCCAGTTTCCCATGTAAGAAAGCTGTCTTAACATCTAACTGCCCCAACTCCAGGTCAAAAGTGGCAACTAAGGATAGCATAACTCTTATTGATCTATGCTTAACAACTGGACTGAATATTTCCGTGAAATCTACACCTTCTTGTTGAGTGAATCCCTTTGCTACAAGTCTCGCTTTCAGCCTTGGTTTCTCAACTCCAGGTATACCTTCCTTTTTCTTAAAAATCCATTTTGGTCTATGTACCAGTTTCCAAGTCTCATTTTTGTACAATGAGTCCATTTCTTCATTCATTGCTTGAATCCACAGCTCCTTATCAGCTGAGGCAATGGCCTGATAATATGTAGTGGTTCAGAATCTGAAATCTTAGCAGCTACATTGAAGGCAAAAGCCACCATGTTATCCATTATTAATCTGGTGTTAGGCTTTGGAACCCTCCGTTGTCAACATATAAGTACTTTGGTCTCCTTGCTGATTTCCTTGATACTCAGGTTGAGTATCATCACTGTCTTCTTCCGGGTTGGTAGTCTCCACTGGTTGGTCAGGGACAATTTCTGTTTCTGTCACTTGAGGCTCCACCTCAATCAATAAGCTCTTGTTGCTGTTACTGTTCATTGTGCCATTTTTCCCCTGTACCACAGTCTGATCTTCACCATGATCCTTGTATGGAAAAATGTCCTCATTAAAGGTAACATCCTGCTGATTATAGATCTCTTGCCTATCTGATCCAGACACCAGAGTTTGTATCCCTTGACTCCTTCCGGATAACCCAGAAATATGCACTTTAGAGCCCTTGGTCCCAGCTTGTCTTGCTTGATGTGAGCATAGGCTGCACAACCAAAGACTTTAAGCCTTTTGTAGTCTTCTTCATGGTCAGACCACATTTGCATCGGAGTCTTAAAACTGATAGCTGAAGATGGACATCTATTAATCAAATAACAAGCTGTGGACACTGCCTCTGCCCAGAATATTTCTGGCAGACCAGCCTGGATCAACATACATCTCACTGTTTCAAAAATATTCTGTTATACCTCTCAGCAAGTCCATTTTGCTGAGGGGTTCCAGCAACTATGTGATGTTTAGAAATCCCAGAAGACTTACACAAATTAATGAAATCAGCAGACAAATACTCTAGACCATTATCAGTCCTTAAACTCTTTATTTTCTTCCCAGTCTGATTCTCAACCAGTGTTTTCCATTCTGTGAAAGTTTCCAGCACATCACTCTTTAATCTAAGAACATATACCCAAACTCTTCTTGTATAGTCATCTATAAAGGTAACGAAATACCTTCTTCCACCATGAGAAGGGACTCTAGATGGACCCCAAAGATCAGAATGAATATACTCTAATTTATCTGATGTTCTATGTACTGCCTTGCCAACACTGACTTTGCTTGATTTCCCCAAAATACAGTTTTCACAGAAATTCAACTTCCCCAAATTCTCACTACCAAAACAACCTTGTTCATACAGTTTCTTCAGCCCTAATTCACTTACATGTCCCAATCTCAAATGCCACAAATTCACATTCCCATCCTCCTTATCAGTTACACTAGTAACAGACCCAACAATGGTATTTCCCATCAAAACATAAACACCATTAGCCCTTCTACCTTTCATAACAACCATGGAGCCCATACACACCTTCAGCACACCCTTCTCATCCCTAAACACATAACCAAGCTTATCCAAAGTACCTAAAGAAATTAAATTACGTTAAGTTCAGGCATATACCTTACATCAGGGAGAGTCATTACCTGGCCACCAGATAGGTTGAACTTGACGGATCCAGCACCTTGCATTCTGCACGCCTTGTCATTCCCTAGTAGTACCATTCCTCCATACGCCTTAGATCTTGGAACCAAGCTTTATTCGGCGTCATGTGGTAAGAACACCCGCTGTCCATTATCCATCCTTGTGTTGTATCATCGTCAGTCACCACCAGCACATCAGCGCTCTCGTAGCCTTCTTCCACAACAGCAGCTTCAGCCTTTTCACCCCCCTTTTGGACATTCTGGTTCTTCCTTTCAAGGCAGTCCTTCCTGAAATGTCCTTCCTTATGGCAGAAGAAGCATTTCAGTTTCTTGGCCCCAGCATGTTGTTGAGTACCTTGCTGAAACTTTGGTTTAGGATCTCCTCTAGGTGCCTTCTTATTGAAATTCTTTTTCTGGAATTTCCTTTGTATACTCAAACCTTCAGCTGCTTGACTTGAAGTATTTCCTTCAATTTGTTTGGACAATAAAGCTGATATAACCTCCTCCAAGGACAGCGATTCCCTTGCGTACTTCATGGTCTCCACAAATGAGTGATATGAAGAGGGCAGAGCATTAAGTATCATGATTGCCTGATCTTCATCATCAATTTTGACTTCAATATTTTCTAAGTCTAGTATAATCTTGGAGAACTCATCTAAGCTTTCATCAAGGTCTTTATCCTCACTAAGCTTGAAGCCAACAAGCTTACCTTTCAAATAAACTTTGTTGGTCAGAGTCTTTGTCATATACATGGATTCCAATTTGAGCCAACCCTTTGCTGCAGTCTTTTCTTTGGCCACCTCTCGGAGAACCTTGTCCCCCAAATGTAAAATAATAGTGTTGTACGCTAACTCCTTCGCCTCGTCTATTTCGTCCTGAGTCATGTTGCCGCGAACTCTTTACCACCTTCATCTAAACAAGAATAGCCCTCATTCGCTGACGCCATAGACTAAAATCGCCCTTCCCATCAAACCGATCTATTTCAATCTTCATTGGACCCATCTCCTAAGCCACAGCTCTGATACCAATTGTAACGTTTGTATACGGATCGAATTGAGAAAATGAGAACAAAACAGAATCGAAAAGACACAATTATTTACCCTGGTTCAGCACCTCCTGTGCCTACTCCAGCAACCAAAATGAGAGCCGATTTATTGAGCGCGAATCGAATTACAATCACAGAGAATCAACACAGCCGAAATTATCGAACGATTTCTAGAGATGAAGAAAGCCCCAAATCTGGAATGGGTATGAACCCTAATTTCGTAACTGAAGAGAAGGAGATGATTTTTCAAACCCAGGCGGCTCAACTGGACTTAAGTAGCTGACCCAAAACGACGACGCACAAGAAGCCAGCTGGACCAATAACGAACATAACGGACGGCACGTGACCGCACGTGACTCGCGCTTAAACTCAGCATCAGGCCAAACGACGACGTATGAGCTCTGCCCAGAAAACTCAGTTTGATTCAAACCAACTCAAACCTCCCATGCAACACCAAACTGAAAAACAAACTGAAAAACAAACTGATTCTCACTGATCCACACTGCTCCACAACACTCTTTCAAATAAACAAACTTGATACTACAGCTCAATAAAACACAAAAAATTGAGTTCAAAATCCATAATTCTTCTTATGTCCATTATCCCGAGCTAGCATAGGTAATGAGTTGGGAATGAGTTCCTTGTCGCAAACCCATGGACTATCCCAAGCTAGCATAGGTAAGCGGTTGACACTCTTTTGGTGCAAACTAAACTATGACTCTATTGTATTGCCTTGAAAATGAGTAGATCATTGGATTAGACATTTGATAGCCCTAGTATTGATGATCTCGAATGCACGCCCTCATGAGAAACTTAAATGGTTCAAAAGTTCTTTTGATGATAATGTGACGGTAGTCCTAGTTTGGGGTGAGGGATTTATTTTGAGAAATCCTCGCCTTGGTTGACCACTCTTGAATTCATTCTCACGGGATAGGTGCATATGGGATTTGTGAGTATTTCCTTTTCTGAAAACTCTCACGAGACTATAACTCGTCCATTAGGGTAGCCTAGGGTTTAAAGGCTTAAAGCATACGCTAAATGCATTCGTAACGCCTACGAAAAAGAGCTAGTTAGATTGTACATACCTTTCATTTTTCTTTCAATAACATGTTTAGAAATAATGATCGAGACCTTGTGAAAGCTAGTGAGGCAAATAGACGAAAAATATAGCACCACTAGCATTTCGCCATTTGCATGACCTTGACATATTTTCATACTTTGTTCGGGACGAACAAAGCTTAAGTGTGGAGTGTTGATGAATCGAGTTTTCGACTCATTAATGGCCATTTTCACTATAGGTTTTGTTCATTTCCGATGATATTTTGATGTCATTTGACCTCTATCTTTACGTTTCAGGTAGAAAATAAGTCCCCTTCAAGGTCAAAGCCCAAATATGAAAACTCAGGGAAAAATCGAAGATTTAGAGCAAAAGTAGGCAGAAATGGACTCCCAGCAGACCGGCTAAAAACCTCACCTAAACCAACCGGTCGACTGGACTGAAAGGGCAGAACTCAAGAGCAATCGTCCACTTTGAGTCGGTCGGCTGGATGAAAGACCAGAAGACTCACCAATCGCTCATTATCAGTCGGTCAGCTGAGGCGCTCAACCGGTCGGCTGGAGAAGACCTTCCAGACTGCTCGCCCAAGAACATCCTCAGCCGTGCGGCTTAACTAGCCAGCCGACCGGCTGGATTAACATTGCAGAAGGCTTGCACAAAGACATTCCCAGCCGACCGATTAGAATTTCACCATCTGGACCAGCCGACCGGCTAAACTCTGCTACTATGACGGATTTCTACCCGAGGCTATAAATAGAAAGAGGGGTTTTTGACCTAAGTGTGGAGGTTTTTGGGGAGAAGAATATTGGAAAAGAGGCTCATACAAGGTCATCAATCAACATCCAACCAAGGAGAAGGAGAAAGCTCAAAAGGGAGATTCAAGGATTAACAATCCTCCCTATACACTTTTTCCATATCTCTTTGTTATTGCTATAAACCCTACTCACACCATGTTGTCTTACATGATGTGTGAGTAGTGATCTTGTGTTTTGAGGGTCTTATGACTGTCATTGGTACTCTTTGATCACAAATATACATTGTTATTCATATGGATGATTGTTGATTTCATTTTCTCTTGTGTTATGAAATTTTATGCACTATAGGTGTTTGTTAAAATGCCTAAGTGACAACTTAGACTAAAACTTGAACCTAGGACTTGGAAACCCTTGGGAATAGTTCTAGGATGGAGAAAATGATCTATATCTTAAATCGTGGAAGTGAACCTTAGGATATGGATGCTTGACTAGGATTGATTGTTTAATTCATTGGAGTTGGTCATTAAGCGAATCATCAATTAATCCCATTAAATGGTGTCAAATTCATGTTCACTATGCACTTTATACATGTCATGCTACTAAGTGTTTGATGAAATGTCTAAGTAACATGTTGAATCTTAAAACTAGACCTAAGGATCGAACGACCTTAGGGATAGTTTGGATAATAGAGAATGTGATCTCATCTAGTGTATTACGGAAGTAAACACATGCATTTGTTGCTAACTAGTCCTTCATGCCTATTTCACTTATTACCTTAGGAAGACATTCCAAGAATAATAGTGCTATAGAGTGAATCAACATCCTCGAATGAGTGAGGCTCTAATTAAGAGAGTTTGACCAAGAATAGATCACATGAAAGTTGGTCTACCTTAGCCTAAGCTAGGTTAGAGACAATGCATGGGTAGGAAGTGAACTAGTGCGTATGTTCATTGTATTTATCTCCCACAATGGAATGAACCGAGATAACCTCGAATGAGTGAGGTTCGAGCTAAGAAGGTTTGGCTAGGAATAGACTCAAGTGAGAGTTGGTCTATCCTAGTCTAAACTAGGTTCATTACTATTTGACTACCATGAAATGTTTGAATATCGTGTATGTGATCATCGGGAAATTGCCAAGAAGGGGAGTAACCCCTCGAAACACCTCCTATCTATCTTTTATCCTTAATTACATGATTTAGAATATACACACTCTTATACATTTTTGGTTTAGAATAGCCGAACGAAAACACGATCTTACATAGTGTATTGCTTGGCTTGCTCCTTTGGGTTCGACCCGGTACTTTACCGGTTAATCTATAAATTGTTTTTGACTCTACGACGACCCTCTTCATCGACAAATCGAGAGGGTAAAAATAGACTTGTCACAAGTATTCAACCACCTCCGGTTATTACAGGTTTTAAATTAAGACCTATTAAGGAACTAGACGATTTTCTAGAAGAAAATTTTAAAGATTTAAAAATTAACACTCTTGATAAAGAGTTAAGAAATTAATTAATAGATAATCTTGATCATAAGCAAGTTCATAGAGACACGATTAATAAAATCCATAAATGGGCAGATAAGCCTGCTACGGGAAAATATTATTACCCTAGGCCTACACCGGCAGATGTCCTTATAGAAGAATCTAATGAAATTATAACTAATTGTTATAGTGGTGGCCATATCTATGAATGGAACATAAATGGCTATGCCAAACAACAAATTCATAATGCAGTTCATAGAATGCTAATGTACTCTACAGTTTGCAAGAATAATGGCAATAAGGATAAGATCACTGCTAATATGATTATAACAGGTTTTACAGGCCAATTAAAAGGATGGTGGGATAATTATCTCACTCAAAAGGATAAAGATGATATTTGAAATAAAATCAAACACGAAGACAATGATATAATCATTGAAGATGCGGTTTATACCCTAGTCATTAATATCATAGAACATTTTACAGGAAGGTACTCCGAAAATGGTGAGAGTACTAGAACTTTATTACACAATCTTAGATGTAAAACACTTACAGATTTTAGGTGGTATAAAGATACATTTCTAAGCAGAGTTATGGAACTGCCAGAATGTAATAGCACTCATTGGAAGTCAAAATTTATTAATGGTTTACCTAATTTATTTGCTGAAAGAATTAGGAAAATTCTTAGACAAAACCATCCTTCTATTCCTTATGAATATTATACTTATGGTAAACTTATTGGAGTTTGCACTCAAGAAGGAATATGTAATGAAATTAAGTTAAATCAACAACTTAAAAGACAAAGTTTTATGGAAAAACAACAATTAGGAAATTTTTGTGATCAGTTCGCAATAGATGAACCTTATTCTAGTAAACCTAGAAAACCAAAAAAGGATTATACACCTTATCATAAAAAGAAAAGATATTCTAAAAAGAAAAATGAGGATAAGGATCAGCGAAAATTCGCTGGAGAAAATAATAAATGGAAGAAAAACAGAACAATAATCTGTAGGAAATGTGGCAAAAGGGGCCACTATGCTGATACTTGTTGAAGGGGAAAGGATTAAGGAAATTATTTCAAAAATATTACTCAATGAAAGTTCAGAATCAGAATCAACTGATTCTTCTTCAACTAGTGAAGATCTTAAGGTTTTAAGAAATGAAACCCTAGATACAGACTCCGAATCAGAATGTGAACCTTGTAGCCAAGGTCAACCTTGTCAAAACAAGAATTACGATGATGATAAACAATTATATAAAATGCAATCACAATTCCAAGATTTGGAAATTAATATGCTAAGCTTTAAACAAGCTATGAAAATCCTCGAGGAAATTAAAGACCCCGATATAAGATTAAAAATTATTGAGCAGCTTAATACACAGCTGGATACTACTATAGAAAATTCTGAAAAACAGGAAGTTTACAAGAAAATTGTCAGTCCTGAAAAACCTTACTTAATTTATGAGGTTTATAGATAAATTAGACAAAAAACAGAAGTAGAAAAACCTACTTCTACACAGGATTTAATAATTGAAATTAATAACGTCAAAAAAGAAATTCAAAATATTAAGACAGATAATAAACGTCTTGATCAGAGAATCTCTAGAATCGAAAAAGGAAAAGAAGTCATAACTTCTGACCATTCTTCTAATCAAGAGACAGATAATATTGAAGATAACAAACATTTTTTGTCTACATTAGAAATGTTTATAACACAAAAATGGCATATTAAAATCACTTTGTTAATAGACAACTATTACTCGAAAGAGTTTACTGCTCTTGTTGACAGTGGAGCAGACTTGAATGTTATTCAAGAAGGGTTAATACCCACAAGGTATTTTCACAAGACAACCCAACCTTGTCTCATGCAGGAGGAAATAACCTCCAAATTAACTATAAATTACCAAAAGCCAAGGTATGTATTAATAATAAAAAATGCATACAAACTAATTTTTTACTAGCAAAAGATATTACTGACCAAGTAATACTTGGAACACCCGTTCTTACAAAAATTTATCCTCTTAAAAGAGTTGACACTAAAGGAATAACATAAACCTTTGAAGAAAGAGATATTACTCTAAATTTTATTACCTAACCTTTAACTAAGGTTTTGCATGAAGTTTGTGGTATAGCCAAGGCGCATAGGAAGGCAGAGGAGAAAAGAGCATCTGCCGAGGTTCCGTAATGGAAGGTCTGGACCGTCATCGTCACGGTGATGAAGAAGCTCGAGTATCAAAATCTTGTGCTAGAAAGGGAGGATGGATTACATTTTTCTTCATTGCAGGTTTCTCACTTTTCCCGTCAAGCATTATCATTAACAGTTGATCATAGAGATTTGTGTATCCTGATGGGGTTTTGGACTCTGCCTTGTAGCCAATACTATCGGTTTATCCATATTTTTATTGGGAAAATGCTTTTATCGTACTCTGAAGCCTAAAGACAGTCCTTTTGTGGGTTTAGCTCGTGTTTTTATTGCAGCCATACGGAAAAAGAATGTTCTGTTATCCTCCAAAACTGAAGACTATTATCATGGTGAAATCAAATCCCAGCGCCAAGTATCGCCTTCAAATAGCTTCAGGTTAGATGCAAACTCCACTAATGTGGATTTTGTTAAATTGGCCTTTCCTAGATCATTGTTCTCAGATGACATCATTCTTTAAATTAGTACTATTCTATTTTGGCATGTTTTGATGCTGATTGAGAAATTAGTAAACCTAAAATAGTTTGAGGACTTTTGCTCGATGCTTTGCGTTGATATTGGTCTCAGGATCTTAGTAAAGGAACATGTTTTGTTGTCGTAGAAAGATTTTTATGCATACTGCATAGCCTTTTTGTTATTAGAGTTACTTTTGGTCCCTGTTTTTTTAATAGACATTCTGTCCCTGTTAAAGTTATTGATTCTTCAGTTATTGTGTCGTTATACAGGTTCTTGAACGGGGCAGCAGTTATCGTTGAGGGACACTTACGAACAGACGGCTCAATTGCCAAGCCTTGGAGACTATGTTCTGTCCAACAGTTGGAGGACTTGAAATCAGTGATAGACTCTTACCTTATGTTTAGGACTTGTTATTCTGGTGCATGGATCCAAACTATAAAGTTGTTATTTTGATGTTTAGATCCAATCTATGTAATTAAGCAAATCAGGTTACTTACTCTTTTTGGTCTGCTTTGGATTGAAACTTTAATCCAAAGAAACAGGATTTCGTTTTGTTGCATAAGATATTAATATTTGTTGCATAATTATTTTATTTATAGGGGTTGTTGCATTTGTCTGTCCATTATGTGGCATATGTTTACGTTGCTCGTTGCATAAGAGAAATATATTTACAAATCCCGTTGCATAAGTACTAAATACCTCGTTGCATATGTTTTAATAATACTTGGTCTTCTAAACATTCGTTGCATAAGACGGCTGTTGCATTTTTCCAGCGCAACTCAATGCTTGTTGCATTAGTCCGCGTTGCATATGCCTTGTTGCAAAAACAATTTGCAACGAAACCTTAAAATGCGTTGCTTAAGATTGATACTAATGCAACATGACTTTGTGTTGCAAATTGAATGTTGCATTAGAACTTGCTTACGCAACATCAACTTTTTTGTTCGTTGCAAATTGTTTTTGCAACAAGGCAAATGCAACGTGGTCTAAAGCAACAGTAGCTTTGTTGCTCGTGACCATTGCAACGTATTTTGGGTTAAAGCGACACATTTTTAGATGTTGCATTTGTGTCAAAATTGTGTAGTGTTATAACAGCATAACTGATAAACAAAATCAATTATATTTTCTGAAACAAGAATTAAACACTCTTGCTATTAAAGAAAAACTTCAAGATCCAGGGGATAATAGCTAGTAAAATCTAAACAAAAAAAATAGTATTTCATACAAATACTGAATTCCTAGGAAGCTTAAATTATATTTCTGCTTCTTATAACTTTGACAAAAATACTACTATCTTATATAAAAGAAGGTCAGTATTATGGACTGATCAGCGTGCTGTAATGGCAAGAAAAATTAAACATAAAATCAAAAGATTACCATGTTCAGTTGTGTCCAACCCCCATTGGGAAAAAATCATTGAAATGAAAGTCACAAATGTCGGCTATAAAGGAATTTTAAAACAAATTAATATAGAGAGAAAACAAGAATATCTTGTTAGATTTTATTCTAGGAAAAAGAATACTCAAAAAGATTATTCTACCCAAAATACTTTCGCAATTGTGAAATATGCTTTAAAATTAGAAGCTGATTTATATAATCAGAAAATTATGAATTATGATCTTAACCAAATTTTTATCAAATGGCAGGCTCATTCAGTTCCTTTCAATCTCAAAATTACTTATATTCAAGAAGAGGAAAATAGTCTTTCAAATCCTTTTGAAAAATTTTATTCACTAACTCTTCATTTTGCAGGAATGGTCCCACATGGAAAAAACCTTTCCTCTAATAGATGATGGAACATTTCTTTCCCTTAAGGTGGAAGAGGTCGTTGTAAAAAGCCGGAAATTCTGGCCCAGGTTGGAAACAAAATATTAGTTAATATGTCTGAGGACAGAGAATACCAGAATTATCTGGAATACAAAAAGCAAAATTATGCATCTCAATCTTATACATAAGGTAACCAATGCCAATATAGTGGCAAGTGAGGACAATGAGGAAAATTATACAGCTTATAAATTAAACAAGAAAAAAGAAGTAATACTTATCCTGGAAGAAAAAGACTCCAAATGGAGCAGTGAACCATGGACTCTTATGAAAAGATACATGGGTGATGAGTCATACCCATCCCGAATGTATAAGAGCCGAATTTACTATGAGAATATTCTGAGGGAAAATGGTTGTGAATTTACGCATTTCTCTCATGCAGCACAACCAGAAGTTTATAACTTCAGTAAAATTACCATCAAAAGGGTCATATCCCTTCAAGATTGGGGAATTTCTCCCCTTAGGACAAAAGAATTCTTTTTTGCTAATAGCACAAATCCCGCAAAATATAATTTCTGGGATTATATGGTAATACCAATGACATGATCCCTTGTATCAAAAGGGAAACTTATTAAAAAATTTGGAATGGAATGACAAAAATCGACCCAGAGACTAAGCAAATTTGCGGATATGACACTGTCTGTAATATTGACAATAAAATTGCTATTTATGAAGAACAACAAAAGAAGGCTGAGAATATCTCCTCACAATTTATCTCTCAGAAGATGAAATCTAAAACACACTCTTGGTAAAAAAGAGTTAATTGCGGCTCATATCAAAGAAATGAAAAAGGACTTATTGGGCCTTGAAGAAGAGACAATGTCTCACACCTCAGATAGAACCGATGTGTCAATGGCAACCTCGGGACAAAGTATTTTTCAAGACTCTCAGGATGTTGAGCCAAATATAGACGATGCTTTTGGAGCCATTCAAGCAGAACTAGAAGGTCGACTCCTACACAAAATTGTGGATTTGGGAGAATCTTCCCTCTCAAAAGACAGATTAATCTTCTTCTATCAAACAAGTGACCTTCATAGACGGCCACTCATCTTGATTATGGAGGCAATGATGCCTAGACATGAAGAATCTTCATTTTTTTGTAAAAAGCTTGTTAGTGTGGTTTGGGTCCCTCATGTTTTGGACCAGTACTTTTCATTTTCCTATAAATAAGTTGTATGGTGTGTAGAGGAGAACAAGCATTTCACTACGAAAGCATACGCTCATCATTCTCTCTAGTATTTCCTTGTAATAGTTTGAAGTTATAATAAAAGTTTGAAGTATTGAAGTAACCCATGGTGCTCCAACGTAAGTAAGTTTTCTTTTTTATTTTATTTAAATTTTGTTTGTGTTTCTGATGAGTAGCCTAATAGACTAACTCTCTAATATGTGATAAATCGATGTCAAACCACATACTTGCCCTTGTTATTGTTAAGATCTGGGTTTGAGAATGAAGATCCATATCTGAGATCGGTACAACGACTAGAACGACCAATACTGCAAGGTTGGTACAAAGCTAATTAGTTTGCATCGTAAAGGTATACATTTAATTGCCACCTTTCAGTTTACAAATAATGTGTTGGAAGCAGATATATACTTTCGACTTTCGTACTGATATAACAGAAATTTCAGAGAATAATTTCCTTAATTTGGTCACATTTTCAGGTGAATACGATTCAGAATCGTTGATCGAGATGATAGCTCTGCATTTAGATGCTACCTTTGCTGACTACCACTCATGGAAAGAGTTTGCCATATGCTTCTTAGAACTTAGTAGGCTCGCAGAAGATAGACTATCAATTTGTCAAGATGGAAATGAGCATCAACACGTGCAAGGGGTCACCATGTGGATACCGATACTTTTCAAAGACCCTAGATTATCTAAAAATTGGATCTTCCGCTGCAAATGGTGGTTGAACCGTCACTTTTGAAAGAAGATGTGCCAAGAAGAAATCGCAACAGGTGAGATGCGCACTTTCGATCTGTGCAACTCTTATCTCATTTGCAATATCACTCAACTGTTTGAATTCCCAGCTGCATAATCTTTCTCCAAATTAATAAAAACTGCATCGTTATGCAGGTAACTTGGAGCTCCTAACATACAAGGCTGCATGTGGTTCCCACATGTATGGATGTGAATTTGAATACGTGCAGAATGTCCATAATTTTCTTGCGAAAAATGACGAAAAAGATTTACTTCATTTCTTGCAAATGCAGAAGCAACATTCAGTATAGGTTTCTATTTAAATTTACTTCAGAAACCTGCGAGGTGAATGAGTACCTCATATTTAACTTAGGATTTGTATAGTTCACCTTCACGCGCCGAACATATAATTCCTGAAATAAATTCGAGGAAAATCAAATAATATTTTGAAGTTAAGTAGCATATAACAACTCATTTCGTATGAGTAAATCATAATTGACAGTAGTTTCAATACTGTACTGTGTATGGTGATTCTCATTTGATAGCTTGTAAAAACTGATGACTGATCAGATAAAGTCATAATTCCTAGCTTTAAGATGAGCGCGATTTGAAATTATAAATCTAAGATTTCAATTTGAGTAAAAAACTGAAGGGTCTTTCAACTAGAGATCTGTGATTAATGTAAGCCAAATCATGGACGTATGAGTCGGCAATGAGCGGGGTAAGGATAGGGTAATGCCATTTTTTTCTTGATTCAATGAATAGTGTAGGGTATAGTAGTTTTCTTATACTCACGGTGTATCCAATATCCATGTGCAGGGTAAAATTAGGGTAAGGTGTAGGGTAGGGTGAATTTAAGCTAATTTGAGGAAAAAAAAATTATAATATGGTAGATTATGACATGGTAGTAGGGCAGGTTGGGAACTATTTTTTCGTAACCCTTATCATGCCTTAAGCTTTGTGGGCAAGGTACGCTAAATTACGAGGATAGAGCATGATAGAGTACGGATCGAACAAGATAAGAGGATCATATGGACATTTAAATTTTAAACCCTATGGTCAAATATTAACCCGTACATGGATGTGTCAAAGCAACCAAACCAAGCCAACTTCAACATTTTTTTTTTTTTAGATGAGGGGTGGGGATCAATGCCCCTGTTAGGACTCGAACCCAGGCACCTTCAGCGCCGGGTGGGAGCGCCTTCCACCAGAGCACTCGCACTCGTCAAACCAAATTAAACATTAGTATCAAAAAATAAAACCAACTTAAACATTTGGAAGAATGAGATTAGGCCATATTCTAATAATTAATATTCCAATTTTTAGCCCGGAAGTTCAGTGAAGTTAGAGTGTGATTCGCGCCTGATGAATAGGGCTGGGAAGGAGGAGTAGACTACGAACGGATCCACGCATAGAGGAGAGAGAAGATTAAGTAGAAGAAGAACGATAATCCGGCTGATGCAGCAGAAGGGCAGATATACTAACCGCCGATCCAGAAGTTTCTCCAGAACTCGTCTCGCCGTCGAAGGTTGCTAGCACCGCCGATTTCTAAAACCATTCGAATCTCCATTTCACGAAGCGATACCTCACTCGCATTTAGATCGACAATGGCTGCTCAAGGTGAGGATCTGTTAGAAGCTTTGTTTTAATGCTGTCATTCTGTTAATGGGATTAATTGGATTCGGAATGTGATTTGATTGAACTCGTTTCTGTTTAGGTGTGGAGAGAGAGGTGCAGAAGAGTTACTGGATTGAGCATACTTCTGACCTGACGGTGGAGGCTATGATGCTTGATTCCAAAGCTGCAGATCTCGATAAGGAAGAACGGCCTGAGGTTGGGCATTGTTATTGGATCTTGATTTCTACACTTGGGCCTTTAGTTCAGTATGCTTGTTTGTGTCTTAGTATTTTGGGTGTTAGGTGTTCATCTGGATTGGATTTTTGAACCAGCGCTGGTGGATTATGCTTATACATTATGTAATATGTATTCATTCATGTGTATGTTTTGTTCTATTCAGGTGATTTCTCTGCTGCCTCCTATGGAGGGGAGATCAGTACTGGAACTTGGAGCAGGGATTGGGCGGTTTACAGGTGAATTAGCTCAAAGGGCGGGTCATGTTTTGGCACTGGACTTTATTGAGGGTGCTATAAAGAAGGTAATGGTAAATTGTGTCTTGCATGAATTGAGTTGGTGTTTCATCATGTTGTACCTTTACCTCTTTTAATGCCTCCGGGAATTTCTTTTTTCTCTGGGAATTAACAGTAGTCTTTGACGCTTCTTGTTATTTTAGTGTTGGTTTTATATTTTGTAGTCTGATACATCATTTTATTTTGCAGAATGAAAGTATCAACGGTCATTACAAGAATGCTAAATTTGTGTGTGCTGATGTGACGTCCCAAGATCTGGAGATCCCTGCACAGTCTATAGATTTGATATTCTCCAATTGGTTGCTGATGTATCTTTCTGATGAAGAGGTGCGAGTGAAATTATGTGCTGTAGTTCACAGACTAAATTAGTGGTTGACTTAAGTTATCAGTTATCTGCTTAATTTCTTTTGCTACTTGCGTAGTCAGAATTACAACTTCACCATGCAAAGGTGTTCCCTTTCCCTTTCCTCGTATGTATCATACCTGACAAAAACCATCCCAATTCAAATCTAATTGAGATGTGGAACATTTTCTATATTTCTTCTAGCTTATTTGAAAAGACCCTATGCTGTTGCCTCTCACCCATTTGGCATGATTACCACCCTTATTCTCTTCGTAAAGTCTCGATGATGGCATAATACCAAATAGTCGAAATCACATCTTGAAGTGGTAAATTTTCTACTATGGCGATTTATACATTCCTTATCGATTTCTTGGCCTTGTGTATGCCTTTTTGCTGCAACATAGTTATTAGATTCTCATATATTCTTTGCATGAATATATAAAGGATCATTGGAGACTACTATGTAGTCAAAGATTCTCATTATTTCTTTCAGTGAGCTGGTTGCGCATTTTGATATTATTTTTTTCACTTCATAGTTTAGATCTATCTCCTCATTGCTGTTAATAATAGAAATGCTACGTTTCCTTTCTTCTGGTTTCATTTCTTATTTTGTGATCATAATGTATGCAATGGAAATGCCCTTCCCTGTGTAGGTCGAGAAACTAGCTGAAAGGATGATCAAGTGGTTGAAGGTGGATGGATTTCTCTTTTTTAGAGAATCTTGCTTTCATCAATCTGGAGACAGTAAGAGGAAAAACAATCCAACCCATTACCGAGAACCAAGATTTTATACAAAGGTTTGCCTTGAATACATGTGTTCCTCCTGTAAACTGTAAAGTTCTAAATTTATTATTGCAATATTGCTTTATACATAGATTGTGGAATCTAGTGTCTGGTATGTCGATTGCTCGAAATCCAACATATTGATAAGTGATAACTATTTATAGTGACCTAAAGTAAAAACGGTATGCTGGATGAATATCTCGGTGTACTGATGGATAAGCTGATCCAGGTTTTCTGTCTGGACTGTTGAGTCTCCTTGGTTGTATAAAGTAGATCAGGTGTTTAGTTTCTAGCATGTGTATATTCTTTTTTTCTCTTTGTGGATCAATAATTTATTTATTTCAAATCAACTTTTGAGTGAATATATATGACATTTGAGGCTGGATATGTTTTCATACGGATTTCGCTCATTGCAATATATATTGAAATAATTGGCCACATCCTTTAAATATTAACAGTGTAATGAAAATACACTCCAGGGTACATTCAAAGTTAATCAACTGATACTCTTACTCAAATTTTTCAAACAAAACTGAATCATTGACCCTTACTTAGCTACTATTGACTGTTGGTTGACCTATATTTTATATGATTTCACCTATTTGCTTTGCAGGTTTTTAAAGAGTGTCATATGACTGATGGTGATGGTAACTCGTTCGAGTTTTCTCTCGTTGGCTGCAAGTGCATTGGAGCTTATGTTAGAACCAAGAAGAATCAAAATCAGGTAAATAAATCCCCTTGTATCTTTCACGGCACGGTCACTGTAGCTGTTGGAAGACTGAAATGACTACTATTGTATAACGAAACTGATCATCATTACTCAAACATTCATTTGACGTCGTAATAAACTTAAAAAAGTTCGCTCTTAATTAATTCATGTTTCAGTTTTTAAAAGTTAAAATTATTTTTTAATCAACTATGCAGGTCTGTTGGATTTGGCAGAAGGTTAGGTCTCAGGATGATAAGGGTTTCCAGAGATTCTTAGATACTGTCCAGTACAAGCCAACATGCATTTTGCGATATGAACGCGTATTTGGATCAGGTTATGTGAGCACAGGAGGGATAGGTAATCTGTTATCCATCTTTTCGGAATGCTCATTTTACTATAAGTCCCATGTTTAAGAAGAATAAGATTTGATTTGTTGTATTTAGTTCCTTAAATTGCGTAAGCTGTTAAGAATAAATTTAAATGGATGCACTATAGGTAACCAAACAAGCACACCCACACAATTTGCTTTCATAAAGATTAAGATTGTCCTAGAATCTTCATGAATTAAAAGAAGGGTGCTTCAAAAAAATTTATTTGTAAGAAACTTAATGTAGTACAAATTACAAAGAGAACGAATGAGCAGAGGGCAAATTTAATTGGTCGGCTGCTTGGCTTAATATAATAGTTACTTGGTTTTTTACATGAGTTTTTTATTAACGAGATTAAGCTAGGCATTGACTGGGTTATAGCTTGACAAGAGATTAAGAGTTGTATAATACATCTGGAACAATGATGTATATGTAGACTTAAAGATTGGATTCAGGACTTTTTAACAATCTATTCCAGATAATGTTGACTTTCCTTTGGGATAAGAGGATGATGTATGAGACTGAGTACTGAGATTCATCATTTTAAGAGTTACTTGAATATATTGCTTGGGCAGATACTACGAAGGAATTTGTGGAGAAGCTGGAGCTGAAACCTGGCCAGAAGGTCCTTGATGTTGGTTGTGGCATTGGTGGTGGTGACTTTTACATGGCTGAGAATTTCCATGTTGAAGTTGTAGGCATTGATCTCTCTATCAACATGATTTCTTTGGCTCTGGAGCGTGCCATTGGACTTAAATGCATGGTTGAATTTGAGGTTGCTGATTGCACAAAGAAAACCTATCCAGGTAGCACATTTGATGTAATCTATAGCCGCGACACGATTCTCCATATACAGGTAACTTACATCCACTCTATCATAAATGCTTTTTGTCTCATAGCCAAATCTTTTTGAATACTGTTGATCAATTGATCGTTACTGATAGTACATAGATGAAGTTGTTGAAATATATTCTTCCTGGACTGTAAACTATCTGGCGTCTGTACGAACTTTTTAAGTCCCAAAGTAAGTCTAAAAAACTGTTCTCATAAGATTTTTACTTATGCACGGTACCTGGGGGTATCTATGTTTACCTGTATCAATTCCAGGACAAACCTGCATTGTTTAGAGCCTTCTTCAAATGGTTGAAACCCGGAGGAAAAGTAATGATTACTGATTACTGCAAAAATGCTGGACCTCCATCACCAGAATTTTCTGAATATATCAAGCAAAGAGGATATGATCTGCATGACGTGGAAGAATATGGACAGGTAGCAAAGGAGATATACAGTTTCTTCCTTCCTCCATAACTTATTACATTTTAACAGGTGATGTGATTATTTGAAACATTTACAGATGCTCAGAGATGCTGGTTTCAAGGATGTTAGTGCTGAAGATAGAACAGATCAGGTTAGTTGAAACTTGAAGCTTAAGGAGCAATGTGTTTACAGCAGTTAAAATCGTAATTGTTGGTATGATGATGTGTGCAGTTCATAAAAGTTCTGCAGAAAGAGTTGGATAATGTGGAGAGGGACAAAGATGCATTCATCAGGGATTTCTCTGAGGTAATCCTATCATTCACTCAATAAGTTACTTTGTCACCAATTCATGTGGTTCCTTTAATTGACTGTACTGGAAATGATTGTCAGGAGGACTATAATGACATAGTTGGGGGTTGGAAAGCAAAGCTGGCGAGGAGCTCATCGGGGGAGCAACGTTGGGGACTTTTCATTGCTAAGAAAATATAGCTATGCTGCTGAGTTTCATTTCATACCGGCGTCTCTTGGAGTTTCATGTTTTGAGTTATTTTCCGCACTTGACCATCATCTTTAATTATTACTACTTGTAGTTTCATGAGCTTATTATTACCCTCTGTTCGTAAATCATAAATTATTTAGAATATGAATTACTCTTATTATGAAATTGCTAACAGAACATAAGGCACTCATCTGCTCTCTGATTGCTGGTCGTCATGTTTGAATTCGAAGGAGTTAGGCTTATTAACTTGGACAACACGTCATGAACCGGACTTGTTCTTTATGCGTCTTTCTAGATCAGAACTTAAAACTTATCATTCACAAACTATCAAGACACAAAGCGAGTAGTTTGCGCATTGGTTAACAGATCAAACGGCACCATTTCCATTTTGATGCCGTGATAAGTATTATTGTGTGTAGAATGGGAACCAAGTTCAAGACAAAGACTCTGCTGCCTCTCACACACTTTGACAGACATTCTTGGAGACCGTAACACCTTTGTTGTCCTCACTCTCTCCCATACCACATTGTTTTCTTTTTCTTTTAATTATCACTTTAACAGATCCACCCGTTGCAGTGTCTCGCTTTCATGGTTTCACATTTTTCTAAAGACTAGGTAGATCCACTTGCATTTACTGTTTTCACCTAATCCCTTCCTCTCGGAACTTCACTTATTTAACATTATCTTAATATAATTCCAATATTTCTGAGATAATATAAGAATATTGACTTAAATTATTACAAAATATAATCTACAAGTAAATAAATCATTTAACGCAATCTTCGTTGTATAAAAATGATCTATAAAGGGATCCCATGTGACTGACATCCTTCCACACTAGCCACTGAGCTGAGACTGAGAAGAGAAGACCTACCTCACGAGTCTGCATTCGCCATGGATCTCAACCTCCTGCTGCATCCTCTCATCTTCCTCCTCCTCCTCATCTCCACCATCTCCGGTAAAAATGCAAACTCCTCCTCTGTTTCTCCATCTCTAAATTTTGCTCTTCATACATTTTGCTGCTCTGTTTCTTCTCACTAAATGTTAAATTGAGTGTTTTAGCAACGAAAATCACACTTCACAACAAATGCAACCACCCAGTCTGGCCAGCAATCCAGCCCGGTGCCGGCCAACCAGTCCTCCGCTGCGGCGGCTTCCACCTCCCCGCCGGCCAGACAACCACCATCCGCCTCCCTCCACTCTGGTCCGGCCGACTCTGGGGTCGCCACGGCTGCATCTTCGACGCTAATGGAAAAGGTAGCTGCGCCACTGGCGACTGCGGTGGATCTTTATACTGCAACGGCCTCGGTGGCGCTCCACCAGCTACTCTTGCTGAAATCACTCTTGGGGCCGAGCAGGATTTTTATGACGTCAGCCTCGTTGATGGGTATAACTTACCCATTTCCATCTTGCCCGTTAGAGGTAAGGGTAGGTGCTCCTACGCCGGCTGCGTCCACGACCTTAACGTCATGTGTCCCGTCGCTCTTCAGGTAATCAAATCTTTTCTTTCAATATTTCGTCACTATAAACTCATTATTTCCTCGCTAAAAAAGGATATTGAGCTTCTGTGTGTTATTATTTATATTTTCGTTAATGCTACTGTCTTTATGTTTCGTTGCTAACTGTCTATATTTTTTATTGTAAATTTGAGCCTTCAAATTCTATATGCGGATATTTCCGTTGCTAAATGTTCATATTCCGTCGCTAAAATGTGCATATTTCCGTCGCTAATGTACACAAGCTTACTAAAATATTGATATTTCCCTTGCTAATGTTCATATTTTCGTGCTAAGTTACATTTCATTACTAAGTAGTAAATACTATATTTTGTGCTATGTCCATATTTTCGTTGCTTCAGTACAAGTATGAATTTTATGTGTTACGCTTTGGTTGATTTCCGTGGTTAAATGTGAGAATGTTCGTTGCTAATGGAATATGGTGATGTACTTGTAGGTGAGGTCGCAAGAGAAGGGGAGCGTGGTAGCGTGCAAGAGCGCGTGTCTGACATTCAACTCGCCTCGGTACTGCTGCACGGGAGAGTTCGGCAGTCCACAATCCTGCAAACCGACGTCGTATTCGAAGATATTCAAAACAGCTTGTCCCAAAGCTTATTCGTATGCATACGATGACCCCACCAGCATTTCAACTTGCACTGGTGGAGACTACATTCTCACTTTCTGCCGTTGAGCAAAACCCTAGTTTGGTCAATGTAATGCACGACTTTGTCACTCTGGATGCGAATTCGATTGTCGGATTATTATGTTTTTGTTATTTTAGACAATCCATAATTAAAATCAATTTGTCATGTTTTAAACTGATTTTAGTTCAATTTGGTTTAATCTCATTCTTTAAAGTTTAATTTTGAGAAAACGAGACGCCGGAACCTGCTAACCGGATGAATGGACGTTGATCAGAGGAATCGAGAACGAAGAGAGAGAAGACGAGAATCGCATTTTCATTTCATTCTATTATTTCTGTTACACATGTAGCCGGCCCTTAAGCCAGTTTATATAGCAAGAAGAAACGGCGATGTTTGGTGACCAAATGTCAGTCCAGCACGCAAGTCACCAAACGATGTCGTTCCCCACTACAAAACACAAAACCAGTTACAACAAAAACTCCCGCCTATTCTCTACATAAACAACTCTATTGCTAGCTGATCAACCTGTTACATTAAGCGTCCAATAAATTTAACCTGTATTATTGGAGCTGAATAATTTTTGATGCAACCAAGTAAATGTTAGATAAAGTTTATGCATATAATAGTATAGAGGAACACTCAAATAAAATGTATACTTACTTTTGATGGCCTCAGTTATCGTGATTGGATTTAACATATCTGCCTTCACACGCATTGTGAGTACTTTCTCTTTGTCGTCTTTCTCCGCCAGCTAGACACGAATTACCAGTAGATGTCGATGCAGCTATTCTTTAGAAAGAAAACCTAACGATGACTTTGAGGATGCATTGGCCTCGTACCAGACACACAATGAGCTTATTGTCTATCACACATAGATTCATGAGGATGCTCGTGCCTCCTCCATTTTGATTTACAGTTTCTACGCATAAGGGATCTTATTGTCAGGACCTGGCCGGTCAAAGGATCAAGATTTGTCTAGATATTACTTTTGATGTATTTCGTCTTTTCTACCCCGACTTTTCATCAAGTTCGACTTCAGCATCACTTGTCGAACCTCTTTTATTTTTGACTTTTGCTTCCACTCCAGTTAGTACGATCCTGCTACCACCTCCGTCTTCTCTTCGAGTTTATTCTCTTTCATCGATTCTTCCTTCTTCTATGTATACTGACAATATTTCCTCTCACCCTTTTCATTATAATTGTCCCTAGCAAATCAATGATTCTCATTCTGTTTTCCCCCAGTCTCGTGGGTCGGATGCTTCTCCTTCTCTACTTGATGAAATGATAATTACTGGTGATAGCTCTGATTTTATATTGTTTGTGAAGGGAAAACTAGGTATTCAATTTCTCATGTCTGATCTGGATCCTATTTGTTATTTTCTTGCAGTTAAGGTTTCTTTCGATCCCAAGAATAGTATATTTGGGATCTTCTTGATCATGCTTCACTTACAGATTATTGTATCATCGACACTCCGATGGAACTTAAGATTCACCTTTGCCCCAAGGATGGTGAGCTTTTTTGGGGATCCTGGTTGCTATCGTCATTTAGTTTGTTGCTCGCTCGCTCTAGAAAAAGAAAAATGTTTACAAGATTTTGAAATATAATATCATAATAGTAATTTGGTAACTAGAATTTTTATTTTCTAGATTAAATTATTTATTTCTCATGATTTGCTACGCTCTGTTTGGTTGCAAGAAAACAAAAAGAAAAGAACACATTGTGGAAAATAGTAAGAAAATAAAATCGTGAAAAATAAAATTTTCTCTTTTTTGTGTTTGGTTACACATGGAAAATTTAATAAAAAAGGAGAGAGAAAAAAAATAACATGGAAAGAATATAAAATGTCAACTTTGAGAAATGCAACATCTGAATTGGGCAACCAAAAGACAGCATCGCCATCACTCAGTTGCTGCATTAATTTTTAGTTCTTGCCGCCAGCCCTTCTGAATAGTGTACCCACCAGAACGACGCTCCAAATGGCTGTGACGATGACTCATATCCGCCGAAGTACATTCCAACTCCACATCTGCACTACCTCGACTTAGCCGACAGTATTAAAAAAATAAAAATAGATTGCATATGGATAATAATAATAATAACAACTCTATCAAACAAGAGTGTTTTGGAGTGGAACAAAGGTTCAATATTCGAACACATGACTTTAACTGAATCTCCCAAATACTCTATCAGACATTTGCCGATTTACTTGAGTTTGAGAGTCACTACGTACATTCCAATTAACCACAATAAATTCAAAAGAGAAGAATCCAGATCCGAGAAAGATAAATAAATTTCGGCTACTTCATTTTCTTCTTCATTATTGCCATACACATATATATAATCTCAAATTCCACAACAAAACAGATCTTTATATACATGAAAACTAGCTTTGTCTGTAGATCTCTAAATATTAATGAGAATTAAACAATACTGATGTAAAGATAGCGAAATCGAGAATATTACCAACTTTTTCTGACAGACTATTGACTCGGTTTTGTTCTTCAAAATTTATACGATGTGAGGTGATCCTCGTTCTCGCCGGCGTATTGTACGTGCTGCAATTAAGATGTTCGTCGCATTGGCGGCAGGCGTTCGCTTCATTTCTCATGTCCTAACGAAAGACGATTTGACTAGGATTTCAGACAAAATATTATATTTATAGCTCGATAGAAGTTTGGTTTAAAACGAATTGTTCGAGTTCTTTATCAACCCGCATCAACTGGTTCGATTTTTTTTAACGTAAATATCTCGACTTACCTTAATATCGTGAAAACACAATGAATCAAATTTATATGATAAAATTTTATCGTTTCAACAATATCATATATATGTAAATTCAAGTCTTAATAACTATAGTAAGAAAAAGGATCCGGTGCAAAGGACATATTTTTGTAAAAAATACAAACCATTCACAAATTTGATTTTGTCATTTGGACGAATGACATTAAAACCCATATTAAATTCCGTTTATAGTTAATTTCTCAGTGACGAATTATAAATTATTCGTGACGGTACTTTTGGTTTCTCGGCGATAAATTATAATCCAGTTTTGACGAACTTTGCATTTTCACCAAAAATATGCTTTGTACCTGATTTTTACTCGGTAAAGAAAAATTTGGAAGAGTTTTGTGACTCTTAAATTCTGAAATTTTCGAATCTGCTTAATTTGAGCACAGTTTATGTCGTGCCAATGTTAGATATTCATTACTTGTTTGTCCAATTTTACCGAATCGTTCTTAGTAATCACGCCCAATCAAGAAAGTATTGTTTATAACAACATCGTGCATCTGGTTATACATTTTGTGCGTAACTGAAGTACGGTAAGTGCCTACGTCGTGGCTAGAACTCAATGTTGACGGCAGTGCCGGATCTATAGTTGAGCGACTGAGGCAAAAAATTCAGGCCCCAAAATTTTGTTAACTTTTCCTAATGTAAATAAGGCCCAAAATGAAAGTAAAAGTAAATAAAACGGCCCAAAATGAGAGTAAAAGTACATAAAAGGCACAAAATGAGAGTAAAAGTACATAAAAAAGGCCCCATAAAGGCCTCATCACTACAAATTTTTGCACAAGTGTACGACAGCGAAAATTCGACGTAAAGCAGTCGAAAATGTGTCGTAATGCGTCAGGTATGCGATGCGTTTTTTATTTGTCGCACAAACCGCCGTTGCAAGAATTGTGCGACGATTTTGCGATACATATCTGCGACAGATATACGACGGTTTTGCGTCAAAAAAATTAGGACGTCGCACAAACGTCTCTGCTCCGTCGTACTTTTTGTACGACAGTCATACGACGACTTTGCGTCTCAAATACCAGTGCATCGTACGTCTATCGTATATAAGTGTGCGACGACAGTGAGACACACATGCGTCGGAAATTAAAATTACAATTATTCATTAATTACAATTACATTTATTAATTAATTAATTAATATAATATAATATATAAATGAATAAATTTAGGAAATAATATAAATTTAAAATAAAATCGCAAAATATATTACAAAATTTTGCACACCAAATTTGATACCGTTGATGAGGAAGTTTACAATCTGTTGCTGATAAAATTTACAACCATTGAACATCAAAAGGTAACATTGGAACTAGTTCAATAAACCGCCAAAAAAAACTTCATAAAATTCCGAAGCGATGGTGTCTTGGGAGAGTCCGAAGCTCTGAAACATAAATCTCAGTTGAAACAAGGAAAAAAATGTCAGCATTTAAGCATAAGTAACAATTAAGCATAATAACAATTAACATCTGAATCTGATATGATAAATAAGGTATAATTAAATAATTTGACGGATCCTTGCAATTACACTCATGTTAACTTGCAATGGATATCATTATACAATCAAAATAAAAAAAACACTGCATACATTTACTAAACATATACCAAATCAAGAAACACACCAAGATCACTTGTTACCGTTACAGATGAAGAGATTCTGTCTGATATATAACATATAGAAAAGAACACTAACAATAACAAATCCCAAAGAATACAGCATATATGTAAAGAACACTGAACTGATTATATTAATAGGTAAACAACAAACACTACAAAAAAATTCGAAATCAGCTTCAAGTACAGCACTCACTCTTACCACACCTCTTGGAGGTAAGGGCTTTTGCATCCTGCCATCTCCAAGTATATTAGCTCTTCTTTTAGTACATCTCTTATGTTTTTCCTTCACATAAAAATAGAAACTAAAATGAAAACAAAATATAAAGTAAAATGAAAACAACAAATGCCCAAAATGAAACATAAACAGACTCCTTGAAACCAAACGAGATTCTAAACTGGATTTAACAAAATCGCAAACTATAGTGGAAACCGACTGAAAGCGAGAACCAGGTACCAACTATATTATTACATAACAAAACATTAGACATTAGTGGTCCATAAAAATATGCAGTCTTTATTTATTAAATAACAAAACATTATACATTAGTGGTTGAAAAACATTAAATAGTAGACAACAAAATATGAAGTTCCATTATGCATACTCTGAAGAGGTCATTGAAACATAAATCAACGACAGAGATAATCCAAATCCAGCAATTTCACTTCAATTCAATGCATAAAGAAACAATTGCATATGTAAACTACAAAATCTCAGTTGAAACAAGAAAAAAAAATGTCAGCATTTAAGCATAAGTAACAATTAAGCATAATAACAAGTAACATCTGAATCTGATATGATAAAGATAGCGTATGCTTCTTTAAATGACGACCACGCAATACTGTTTTTTTATTTGGCACAAGAAGAAATAACAGTTTGATACATGCATATCAAAAGGCTGCTTAAATTTCATAACAACATCTAAAAGTAATAATATATTTGTTAATATTGTGAAATCCAGTAATTACACAGCATATGACAAATGTTATTGTACCTGGTACCAAAAGTAGAGTTCCTTGGGTAAGGTTGACTTGATCCTACACTTTAGTTTCTCTTTCGCAAGATCCTTCGAACATACCTCTAGCAGCACCATCAAGAACAACATCTACAGAGCACTAGCTTGGTAACTATGCAGGGTAATATTCTCCTCACCATCATCTTGTGGTGAGACATTCACATTCTCAAGAAAACACACATCTCCAAGCATCAACTTGTCCACAAACGTCTGTCATGGAACGCATGAAGGCAATGATTAAAACATTCCCATAAAAGTAAGCTTGAATTGTAACAGACCACAAATAAAGATTTTGAAAACTGTTGTAGGCTCACTTTCTGTTCACCAACTAACACAGTTTAATCAAACTCTCAAATTGAAATCCAAACACTGCAATATTATCTCAAAGAATGATCTCTACTAAAAATCAAACAAGAAAGCTAAGCTTTAAAGTTTAAATCAGGCCGCCTCACTGCTTTAAATCAGGCCGCCTCACGTACACCACAATATTAACGGTTGTTTTAAAAATGGAATATAGACAGAAGCAAATCTATAAAAACGTGTATTATGTAGTTAGCACAGTGTACAGATTACCTGCGGAAGAAATCCCATTGCTGGTTCGATGATTAATCCAAACTAAACTAGTTAGCATAGATTAATACTGAATGGCAGTAAAGCATATAATATAATTTGGTAAAAAAATACCCAGAAAACCTCCTTGATTGCTGAACAACATGCCGCTCCAGCCCCTGCCGCCAAGCACCACGCACCTCACCGCGCCTGACTGCTCAGAGACTCAGAGTGCGTGCGCCACAACCACAATGCAATCACCGCCCCACGAATGTCGGAAAAACCACCAGATGCGCTTATCCGACCTCTAAAACAACCGTTACTCGGCTTCTTTTGGTTCGTACGCCACTGCTCTTCGTCTCCAATTCGCTCGCACTCGGCAGCAGCCTCCGAGATACATAACTTAGGGTTTCTCCGCTCGTAAGGAAAAGAGAGAACATATTGAGTTTTTTTTTGGGCCTTTGAGCCCAATAAAAGTCCGAAATTAAGTTGGTGGGGGGTTATGTGCGACGTAATGGCATCGTACATGCATCATACTTTTTTCAATGTTATACGACACATGTGCGATACATACTTTTAGTGCGACGTAAACACGTTGTTAATGCGTCGTACAGAAAGAGACAAAATTAATAAAGTGTCGTATTATCGTGTTAAATATGTCGCACATTTCGTACGACGACTTGCATCATCGTACATAAATGTGTCGTACACTTGTGCAAAATTTTGTAGTGCATATAATAGTTTACAAAAAAAAGGCCACACATATAATAGAAATATTAATTTATAATATAATAATAATTATCATAAATAATAATATAAAAATTAAGGCCCCCGTTACAACTTTCGCTTCAGGCCTCAGTTTTGCTTGAGACGGCCCTGATTGACGGAGGGATGAAAATGATTAAGAGTTCCAAGTCATAGATGGGAGATTTGCAGTTACCAAGGAAGCGATGGTTGTTTGCAATCTCTAATTGAGGAGCGGAGGACGGGCGATGTGAAGATGATTTTGAATGAGTGGCAAAGAGAGAAGTGAAGACGATGAAAGGTTGGTAAGATTTTAAGTTGACAATTTATCTTGTACCAATAAAGCTCAAACTAGATTTGCAATATCGGCGTGAATAATACTCAGTTAAATCCATACCTAAATAGATGTAAGGTGTTGTTAATAACATATCTTTGTTAATTATAAGCTTACAAACACTGTTCATATGCCATGACAGCGAAAAAAAACTTAGAATTTATCAAAGTTAGAACTTTAAAAAGTAGAAATCTTCCATTTCACGATCAACTAAGAAGAACTTTTGGTCGATCGAGTTTGATGGAAGGAATGTAAATATCAAAACTTTACCAGTTGTTTAAACTTCATCGAGACAGACAAGCACGGAACACTACCGCATCAATAAAACTCATTCACCATTGAAGATAAAACTCGCCAATGGAAGTTCGTCCACACTGATTGTTAGGATGTTCAACAGTAGCAAATCGGGGCGTAAGCATTGTTGCACAAACGTTACTGAAACTAAACATTATTGTTTTGTCTTTATTTCTCCCATATATTATCTTAGGTACATTATAACTTAGTGAAAGAATGGTTAAACTCTCAAAGTTTATGGAATCAAATGTAACACATTGTGCTATTTTGCATCATAAGACACATAGACTGGAGTGCGCCGATGTTGTCTGTGTCACATGTGCTCTTCTAAATGATATACGAGTTATGTTTGTAGCTTGAGCAATCATATGCTACACTAAAAAATGATATCCTTGCCGTGTAAGGGGTGCATATGCGACAAAAGTGTCGCATATAAATTCAAACACGACTTATCAAGAGAGACATCATAAACTATTTGGCGTTAGGGATTACGTTGACTGTTATGCAAGCAGTCAACGCACTGAAGGTGGTAGATTTGAATTTTTTTAGGTTTATGTAACATCAAACTTACTCTATGTGACTATGTCGTACAAGAGTCTATTTAATTTTGAAAGTACAGAACCGCACCCACCTTTGTAAGGGGAAAGTTATTACGTATTTCTTCGCTATTTCGATCGAGCTTGAGCCTGCTGGGAGAAGAGACAAAATCCGGAGAACTTTTCGCAAGTTTTGAGCTCTCTTTTGTGTGTTGGTGTCATATTTGAAAAAAATTTAAGTTTTAAAGATCTTCTCAAATATATGTATGAGTTTTGAGCGCTTTAGCGATGTAGTACTTTCTCTTGCCGAGTCTACTTTTGATATTGAGGTTGTTGTTCAAAAGGAGTGGCATCATAGGACGATAGAGGAGATCACTGCTATTGATATGAGAGTATGGTACCTAGGATCTTGTCCCTCATCCCGGGTGTTTGTAATAGCACATATAAGTAGGTCTAAAAGATCAAAACCCGCTCTAAGAGTTCTTTTTGAGTGCTACAAGACATGTTTTATGGAACATGGCTTTCAGCAGGAGCATGTGTGTGACTATGAAGAGACCATTGCTCCCGTCACCCACATGATCATTGTTCGCATGCTCCTTCCTTACTGTGGTCGTTGATTGCGAGGGCTTCGTCATTCAACTAGATATTAAGAACGGTATTTTTAACAGTGACCTACCTGAGGAAATCTATATGCAACCACCAGCCGGATACACTGTCAGAAGGTATGATGTATCGTCTACATTGCTCCTTTTAGGGGCATCATCCAACTTCTCATCCTTGGTTTGAGCGTTTTATACCGTTTTCACTACATTTGGCTTCTCTGCTAGTGATTATGATCCTATTCTCTTTGTCTATTCATTATCTCGTGGTTGGACGCTTCTCGTTCGCTACATTGATGATATAATCATCACTAGTGATGGCTCTGATTATATCTTCTTTGTGAAGGAGAAACTCAGTACTAAGTTTCTTATGTCTGATCTTGTTCCTATTTGTTATTTTCTTGGAACTGAGGTTTCTTTGTATCCCAAGAATAGTATATCTAAGATCTTCCTAGTCGTGCTTCACTTATAGATTATTGTATCATCGACACTCCAAATAGATCTTAGTGTTCACCTTCACCTCACCAATGATGATCTTTTTGAGGTGTCATCTAGTTGATAGCCTCGTGTATTTAGGTGTCACTCGTCCCAAGCTCTCTTACTCTGTCATTTTCTGAGTCAGTTTGTCTTTGCTTAGTCATTATTTGTTGCTAGCTCGAGCATGAGATTAATGTTTTTACAAGATTTTGCTAACACAATATATTATCATAACAATAATCTGATAATTAGATTTTTTTAATTGTCTAGATTAATTAATTTAATTTTCAAAAACTGATTATTTTACATTCTAACTTAACCTATGCATCTCTTGTAATACAAATTTAAGCTTTCTATCAAGTATCAATTTCATATACTAATATTTAATATGAACATAAAATATCGATTGAATTAGTAGAACAAATTTTGTGGTTTTGTTTAGGTCGTGGGACGAGCGGAGATTTTTGCGGGATATTGGTTTGTGTTTGTTCTTTTTTATGCATAATTTGTCCTTAACTTGTTAATCTAATATTAATTACGAATTTTGAATTTAATCTTGATCATTCTCAGTCCTAGATGTGATGTGATAGAAGTTGAGATTATTTCTCATGTAACCTAGCCTTCTCATGGGATCTCAACTCTCCTAACTTAACCTACACATCTCTTGTAATACAAATTTAAAGCTTTCTATCTAGGGATGCACACTTTCAGACCGGACCGGACCGAATTTTACGGGTCGGTCCAAGACCGGACCGTAAAATTCCGGTCCGGTCCGGTCCACGGTCCATACTTTTCATAAATTCCGGACCGTAAAATTAAGGGTATTCGGTCCGGTCCACTTTTTACACAAAATCCGGTCCACGGTCCATACTTTTCATAAACTCCGGACCGTAAAATTAAGGGTATTCGGTCCGGTCCACTTTTTACACAAAATCCGGTCCCGGTCCATATATACCCCGGTCCATATATACTCCGGTCCGGTCCACGGTCCAAAGTTTTGTAAAATTCCGGTCCACCGGTCCGGACCGGATGTGCATCCCTATTTCTATCAAGTATCAATTTCGTGAGGAGCGTTCAAATGAGGCACTCAAATTAGAATGAGACTGTGAGGCACGATCTCAACCACACATCTAACCCCCCCGTGCTTTGTGGGCGCGCCACGTGGCAAATAGTAAACCCACTACCAACAGTAAAAAGCAAAAAGTAAATAGTAAAATCCCACTACCACATCTTTAAATCTCAACCATTAGATCAATATCATCAATGGCCAAGATCATGCCTTACAGCCTCATTCTACCAACCATGCCTCAACCGAGTGCTCCCCTCAATTTCGTATACTAATATTTAATATGAACATAAATTATCAAAAATTTGGATAACTTTTTAGACTAATCCGTTTGGATGATGAAAATGTGATGAAAAGAAAATGATATATAAAATAGCTGGGAAAGTCAATTATATTCCCATGGAAAATGACAAGGAAGAGTTTGTATTGAACCCTTTCGTTTTGCTTGAATTTTCCATGGCAAAACAAACATAGAAACTTTATTTTCCTCCAAATTTTCTTTACATCCCAATAACTTTACATGAACCAAACGACTTAAATATACTATGACTAAGTTCATGTGGTAAGTGGTAACACACCAGATTGCATATTATACGACTGTAATTGATGCAGTCGTATATGCAGCAGTCGCATATGCTACGTTATCCGACAGTATTTTTAAGTTAGTGTCGTATAAGACAACCATACGCGACAATCCCAATGCGACAAATCATATACTGTCGTATATGGAACCCTTTGCGACATCACCGTAAACGACAGCTCAAAAGGTGTAGACATCAACTTAAGAGCACATCAAAAGGTGTCCCTTAAGTTGGACACGTTGAAACTCTTCTTTTTGAATAATTTAAAAAGTAATATCGAGGTGACATTTAGTGCGTCGTACACAGTGATTAGTCAATTACTTTTGTCTTATGCGACACTCCATTACAATCGTTGTCGTATAAGGGGTATCACATTTAATGAAAAATCAGATGTCATGTACATCTCTCCCAATTGACAGAAAACATTTAGAATGGATTTGGAATGGATCAATTAGCTTACATGTTTTTCCTTTGTATTTCAGGTACTTACGGATAAAAGTTGGATGGAAATGGAAAGAGGAAGAGGTTCCAAAGCTTACTACGAAGAGCTTAAATTTTTTATTGAATTTGTAAAGGAAAATAAGGTTGACCACCCTACGCATATATGCTCGTATAGACGTTGTAAGTTGCACAAATTACCTAAGATTACGTTGGATGAAATCAAAGTAAACTTGATACAACATGGGATTGAAGCGACACTATATGATATGGACATCACATGGTGAAGTTGATGATAGACCATCATTGTATACATATTGTCTCTTTTCAAGTTCCTCATTGTTCTCCCAGTCGAAACAGTAAATACTCTTCCATTATGAATCCCCATTTGTTTTCCATTCTTAATGCCGTGACATAAATGAATTAACTTTTCTTTGACTTTTTGAACATTTAGGTCTCCCGTTATATATTTTTCAATCTTTTATGTGGTAATATAAATGAATTAAACATGCTTATTCTTAGTAAACAGATCAAAACTATTTGAAAAATAAATAATTTTCTGTTGTCCACGAAAAAAAAGTTAAATTTTCTTCTTCATTATTACCCATATGATTTTTCCTTGTCATATAATTCCTATTGTGATATAATTATTATAATGTTTATTATTCAACTTAATTTTTTTAATAAAAAAACTATTAAATTTACTTAGTAGACGATAATCAATAGTATTAAGAAAATTATACATTAAAATAAAAATTCAATTAATGATGGGCTGATTTTGCAAAATGGGCTAACAAAAATAAAGAGAACAAAAACCCTAACATGTGCTTAACTCCTCTAATTCCTCTCAGGGCATGTGCATCCGTTGGAGCTTATTATTTCCCTGAGAACTTCCTCACGGCGCAATTTCTATTACTATTCAGTGAACAGTAATAACATTTCTGCATATTTTGCGCACCAATGCCATCCTGCGGAGAACTCCTATGACTATTCATGAATAAAAAATTATTATTTTTGAAATTTTTTCCCTCCGATTTGTTCTTTTATGTGAATTATTGATCAAGATTTGAATTGGGTTTTCATGACATCAATTTAAAAGGAATTGAAATTACAATAATGCAAAATACATAACTGAATGGAAATAACATTGTAAAAGGAATTGAAAAATACATGAACTAAAAGCTCGGACGAGAACAGTCTGAATAATCTTGCGGAGCATCTTGGTCATTGGTAGGTTCGGCTTCTTCGTACTCTCGAAGGATGGCAGCCTTCCTCTTCGAAAAATATCTTTTGGACTTTGGAGTCATCACATCTGTATTCATTTGCATGATCTTCGTTTCTTTCTCCATTTTTGCAAGGTTAAAAGCTTTTTCTTGGAATTTGATGACATTCTCTATTTGCCTTTGGTTCAAATCGAAAAATTTCGTTTGATTTTCGGCAATGGTCCTCAAAGCCTCGGATGTCAAAGGATTTGCTACTTTCTTACCTTTTCTTCTAGCTTCCTTGGCCACATAGCGTACTTGTGCTTTCTTCGACTTCCGGACTTGCTTGATATGTGTAAGATGGGGGGGGGGGGGGGGGGTACTTGCTTCAATAATTGTAAATGTTGGATGATTTTTTACTTGTTCCCAACAATCAAAATGTATGTATGTTTTCTTATTTTTGGCCACATAGCGTACTTGTGCTTTCCTTATCTATCAATTAAATATTCAAAATTTAAAATCATAATCAATATATTGTAAAATAAAAATTGCATTTAATAATTTACGCGAATAATTGACCTCATCTTGCAAATTGCACCTTGCTAAAAAACCGATCCTTGTTTACCAAACCGATTCCGGATTTCTTCTAGCGTACGCAATACAGGAGCCCCAATAAACCAAATTTGTCTTCAGCTTAGCGAAACGTGATTGTAGAGCAGTTTTAGACCGAAAATTGGTCGTCATTATTTCATCCTCTCCCCTTACCCAATTTGAATGGAAATCGGTGTCAACTTTTTCCCACAACTTATCGTCTTTTTGTTTGGCGCCGGTAATTGGATCAAGCGATTGACGACAATAAGATATGCAAAGTTGCACATCTTCGGACATACACCAATTGGTAGACATGTTAAGAGATAAATGAGAAAGAAATATTGTTGTAAGAATTTTTGGTGTGAATTGTTGTTGGAATGAATGATGTATTTATAGGCAATTGTTGATCAAATTTTTTTAGAAATGTTGCCGTTGGTGAAAATGCAGCCGTTGGTGAAATGTAGCCGTTGTTGAAAATCATACCGTTAAGATTTTTTTTTGAAAGATCAGTACAAATCACGTCCGGCTTCAACGTTAACAGCCGCGTTCTCTTCAGACATTATTCTTAATGTCTGAAGCGAACGCGGCAATAACGTTTACTGCGATAGCGCGAAACTTCCCCAACGCGTTCGGTGTGAACATTATGCCTTCGCTGCGCCCGCTTCAGACATTAGTGTCTAATGTCAAGTTCGGACGCGACCTAATGTAGCTACCGAACGCGCGGCAGGTCGATCACTGTTTATCATCTTCTCAAATCTGTCGATTGTTTGAATGTTCAATTTAATCGATTTCGTTCAATTGTTAAACGATTCGCGCGACTCACTCGCGAGATTCACTCGCGGAGATCGTCCGCTCAACCGATCTCGTGGAGGATTTCTCGGAGGACGACCTCGTCCAGAATTCCTCGCCCAGCATGCGATCCCCCCAAGGTCGCCTCGCTGCACAAGAATGTCGTTCGAAAATGACCCCAAATCCTCCGCAAGGTCACCTCGCTGCATATGCCCTCATGACTTCGGCCGCCTTCGGCTCGTATCCTCTCTTCGATATTCTCTCCTATTCTTCTCAGTTGTCGCTTTTGTTCCAATATCCTCAGTTCCGATCCGCTACCACATCTCTTTTGTTCCACCACAAGATTTCGTGAGTTATCTTCAAATCATCAGATCTTCTTTTCGTCCAGTGCACCATCCGAAGAGAAAAGTGAAGGCTCCGCTGACAAAACGTCCTTAGCCGGTGCCACTGAAGTATTCACGGCCAGATCTGTCTACCTTGACTATATATTTCAACTACTGGTATGATTTCTTCTTATTTGAAGTATGATGGTTCGATTTTGGGGGTTCGATGGATTTAGAGCTGTAGAGTTTGATGCCATACTCAATTGAATATTTGACGCAGTGCTAGAGTTCGAGGTTGATGTGGTAAAGTAGCAGCAACGCTGTGTGAGTTTATTTATTTATTGAAGTTCATGATCTTGTTATTAGAATCCAGTAAGATTTCTCCGGAGTATATTTGGTTTTCAATTTGTTTATTTTGTTGTTTTTACTCTAATTTTAACTTCGAACGAACTCATATATCTGGTTTGGCAGGTGCCCTCAAAAGCATTCGCCCGAGAGGTGTGTTAAGAGTGAGTGCTTCATTGCTAGCTGACAGATGGAAGAGTTTATGCCTGTTGGACGCAATGTTTGGAGATGTAAATGATGGATGTTGTTCATGTATTATGTCATTTGCAACCAAGAGCTGCGTCAAGAGTGAGAGTTCAAGTGCAAGCTGACAAATGGAAGAAATTCATATTTGTTGGATGTTATGCTTCAATGTGAATGGATGTTGTTCATGTATGTACTATGGCATTGTGAATAATGATGTTCTCTCTTTTCACATGAAAATTTCATATTTTTTATTTGTGATACTATTTCACTGAAATGTGTACATATCAAAGGTTGTCGTATATGTCGAAATCTACACACAAATAAATGTCGTATAATTATTAATCTACTATCATTTAAAAAAATCTTATGCGGCTGTAGATTCCCTTAGGGGACATTTTAAAGTACAGTCACGTAAGTTAAATCTTATACGACAGTGCTTCATGGTCACTGTCGCTTCTAACTTATGCCAAACTACTTACGAGACTTTGCGATTGCGACAGTCGTATAAGCCTTATACGACTCTTTTCGCACTTAGCCTACTAAATTTCTGAAGTCATATAATATGATTTCTGGTGTAGTGTAAGCGGTAACATATCATACATGTAATTCAACAACCAAGAACTTAAGTCGTAACCGAAGTTTTTCAGACCTAGAAAATCATATTGGTGTATTTTGAAATTAAAGCTCACCATTTTTGTTAAATTTTCAGTTTCATCAATTTGAATTAATCTTAAAGATGAATAAATTATAAGTCATCTAATTTATGTAGTTATTAAGCATATAAAGAACTTCAAACATTGTATATAGGTTTGAGATCAAGCCTAACATTGTACAGCAAAATATATAGCTGCAGAAATAATGAACCAATGACGCACAGCATTTTCACAATCTGTCGTCCCAAATCTTATTGTCTATCAGCCTTCTAATTTAGAGGTAACTGAGCATATAACTTACTCAAGACTACCTGATGAACAACAGGCGCGTGCTTTGGCATGTTGATTTCATTTAAATATAATTATGCCTCTGCACTTGTTTCTGTCGGAGGCATCTAGTCATAATATTCACCGGTCAAGCTCTTGTAATGCTGTGCTAAGATGTTCATTTTTACCATCATCTGCTCCGTACGTTAAGCATGGCTAGATAACCTCAATTGCATTTCTCATTTTGGCCTTGTGCTCTGTTAGGATCGTTAGTTAGTTATATCGACTAGGTATCGATACTCAGCAGGTATATAGTCAGTGATAATCCAAGACAGGAACAAGAATAAGTACGACACAGTGATATATGGTGGAAACCTAGCTACTGAAACAGTAACTAGGAAAAACCAAACTAGAAGGATTTTCGAACAAGACACTTTTATTAATGTGTACTTGGTTACAATGATTTGTATTGCTCACTCAACCACACATGACGTGACTGTTCCCTTCTGGCACAGATTTCGGTATGGCTCCCTTTGAGTTGTGCTGCTAATTGTTTTGAACCGCTGCTTCCTCGAAACCACCATCTCCGGTCATTCTGCTTTCGCGAGTACGCAGCCAAGGATATCCGATCAGAACCACACATCAAAAGGGTAGCCATAACATCCTTTATATAGGGGTATTGGTTCCGGATAGCCCTAGATTTTCTAGGCGAAAATCTCTTGTCTTGATCACCAAGTTTGCATGAGATAATCCAACCGACTTATCCATCCCATACTGGCTTCATCGGTACTCCAATAAAATCGTCCCATTCCGATCAAATTGAATCTTCGTTTGAGATATAGTTTCCTAAAATATCTCACAACTTCTTCCCAAATATTGGATTGTTTCCTTATTAGATCTTGAAGTAACTGAACCGAACTTTGGGCCATCCAGCAGATATCAGCTAGATAAGGATCTTGGGAGCCGAAGTTCCTCCGAGAATATCTCTGTAGATATTCTCGATAGTGATAGTAACGATACCATCCAAGTACCTGTTCCCTCACCTGCACACTCAAGTACCAAGTCAGCAGGATGTTTGTCTCATCAAAACACAACGGAGTACACGTACTCCTACTCCAGGGTAATCATACTCCAACATGCCCTCTATCAGTTAGAATTCCGATCGAGGGTCCAGATTTTATATATGCTCCTTTTCGATTACCTTAATTCCATTATTTTATACAGGATAGCTAGTTCTCAGACTAGGCGTTTGCTGCTGCAGTATTTGAAGTGGAAGCAGAAGCCTCATCATCATCGCCTTCTAGCGAGTCTGTTGTGTTGTTGTTGAAGTGGATGCAGAAGCCTCATCATCATCGCTTTCCGTTGCATCGCCAGCATCTACGGGTTTTTTTTTAAGGATCATCAAAAAGAAATAATCTTTTTGGTACGGCCAAGAGTGGCTCCTCACCTTTCTATTTCTCCTACATTGACAATTACGTCGGTATCTTGGACATTTCCAACCCTGGAGTGTGAGTACTTGCATTGCATTTTCACCATAATGTTTCTGTAAGCATTCGCTGCAGTATTTCAGCGCAAGGCAATCGGCCATACATTGAACCACCACACCCTTCGGGCCACGACAGTGGTGACAATAGTGTCCGGCTGTTTCTATCTCTAATGCCCCTCTCTCGAGGATCCGCCATCAGACAGTGTTCGAGTCACCATTTCTCATTTTGGATTTCTGCAAATCATCAGAATATATTAAACTTCATAAAATACATCGACAGTATGTTGAATACTTCGAACAGTTTTGAAAAAACAAAAAGATTGCATATATATATATATATACATGATTATTGATTGTGTACCGCCTAATTGTGCAATCAAATGAAGTAAAAACAAATGTTCAATAATTGAACATTTGTTTTAACTTATCTTAAGGAACAGTAGTCAATTACTCATTTACAACTTTTGTTTGCTTATTGACATTTTTCAAAGTCGCTACATTGCATTTCACCACAATAAAATCAAAAGAGAAGGATCCCCAATCGATACGAGAAGAAGGATTAATAAATCTCGGCTACTTCATTTTCTACATCATTACCGTACACATAAATATAATCTCAAATATAAAACAACATAAGTAGATCTTTATATACATGAAAACTAGCTTCATCAGTAGATCTATAAATATTAATGTGGTTTATAGGAGAAATAAACAATAGTGATTTGAAGAATGGCGAGATCGAGAATATTACCAACTTTTTTTAGATAGATTATTGACTCGATCGTGTTCTTCAAAATTTATTGATATGATGTGAGGTGACCATCGTTGTCGCCGAGGGTATCGTATGTGTTGCAATGAAGTTTTTTATCACATTGGCTGCAGGAACCCCGCTTCATTTCTCATGTCCTAACGAAAGACAATTTATCTAGGGTTTCAGACAAAATGTTATATTTATAGCTAGATATATAGAAGTTCGGTTTACAAAGAATTGTTCGATTTATTTATCAATCCGCATCAACCGGTTCGATTTTTTTAAACATAAATATCTTGACTTACCTAATTAATATCGTGAAAATAGAAATACGATGAATCAAACTTATATGATACAATTTTATGGTTTCAACAATATCATATGGGAATTCATGTCTTAATAAATAAAGAAAAATCTTGGAAGAATAATTTTGTGATCGTTAAATTCTAAAATTTTCAAATTTGCTTGCTTTGGCCTTTGAGCAAAGTTGATGTCGTGCCCATTGTTAGAAATTCATTACTGGTTAGTCCAATTTTACCGAAGCGTTATTAGTACCTACGCCTCATAAAAAAACATTGTTACTACTTACACCGTCCAACTAGTCATACATTTTCACTACAACAGACTGGGGAATATGCATCGGTTTTAGAAGGCATTATGCATCGGTTTTGATCCGATGCATAATCAAGCGACGCGTAAGGTTCGGACCTTATGCATCGGTTCCAAAAAACCGATGCATAATCCCTAACCTTATGCATCGGTTTTTGTAAAACCCGATGCATAATCTCAAATCTTATGCATTATTTTTTGTCAAAACCGATGCATAAGGTTAGGGATTATGCATCGTTTTCTGTCAACCGATGCGTAAGGTTAGGGATTATGCATCGGTTCAGCCAATAACCGATGCATAATGTCTTTAAAAATTTTGGCAGATTTTGGCTTCTTATGGCACAAATCCACCTGAAATTTTTACAAACATCAATAACCTGACATTCAATTACAAATACCCTGCTGTTCAATTACAAATACACTGTTGCTCATAATCGACATACATTCATTTCAAAGATCAAAGAGAATCATTTTATACAAGTACAACAATGCCAACAAAAGTTAATATTCGTAATACAATACACCAACACTAAAATTGATGTCCTATACCGACTGGGTAACGATCGCTTGACAATAAAATGTCGGGAAAACAAACATAATCTATCATCGAATGAAGTGAATAATAGGTCAAGAATTCGACCAATCATCAGGCAGCAAAAAAAGATCCATCATGGCAGGAGGCCATGGAACAGGAAATTAAGGCCCTTGAACAAAATCAGACCTGGATCCTTACTTCTCATACCAAAGAACAGAATGTAATAGATTGTAAGTGGGTCTTCAAATTAAAATATAATTCAGAGTTTTCTTAGAGAGGTATGAAGTTCGAGCGGTGGCCAAAGGATTCACACAAGTAAAAGGATCGACTATCATATTACCTTTGCTCTAGTTGTCAAAACGACCACTGTACGTTGTCTACTTGCTATAGTCGTTGCTAGGAATTGGTTTTTATACCAATTGGATGTAAATAATGCATTTTTTACATAACATGTTGGATGAGGATGTTTATATGAAAGTTCCACCAGGTTTCTATACTTCAGAAAAGAATCAGTGACTTGTTTCCAAATTACAAAGGAGCGTCTATGGATTGAAACAAGCATCACGTCAATGATTTTCTAGATTAAGCACCGCTTTACTGGAATTTGGTTTTTACATAGTTTACAAGATTATTCTTTGTTCACCTTACACAAAGATAGTGCTTTTATCATTCTGCTGGTATATGTAGACAACATAGTGCTCACTGGTAAATCTCATAAATTACTTAGCCAGATTAAACAGTTCATCCATGACAGTGTTCCAGAAAACGGCCGTCTAGTCCGCCTAGGCGGCCTTTTTCATCATCCCGTTCCGATTACTTCAATTAATCGGCGATTGGTAGATTCGGATGTGTTTGGACCAATTCTTGTGCGTTTAGGGTGAAATGGTTACTTGAATTGAAGAAATAAAAGCTTGTTACTCTGTTTTATCGACAATGGTGTCGACGGCTGCGTAGGGTTTATTTTGAGATGATTATGAACAGTAAATTAAAAACTTTTTCTTATTACATCTAATTCCTCAAAATTGAAAACCTTACAAGCAGACGACATTGTTTAAAATAATTGTTTGAGTTTACAATATAAAGTATTAGATTCAAACTAAAATCAAATTACTCTAATATAAAATAATATAGTAATAGATATATATTAAAAAATATGTAAAATTCAAAACCGATTAATCCCCGCCTAGGCCCCGATTAATCCTTTCAGGACCCTGACCGCCTGATTCCCGCCTAGCGTTTTATTGAACACTGATCCATGACATGTTTCAGATCAAAGATCTTGGACACCTAAAGTATTTCCTGGGATTTGAAGTAGCAAGATCCAATGAAGGCTTATTTAATAATCAGAGAAAATAGGAATTTGATGTTTTTGAAGATTACAAATTCATTGAGTCAAAACTAGTACAAACTCTTATGGAAACTAACCATGGACTTACTCTCTCTGATGTTATGCCTATTTCTGACCCAGCACACTGCAGGATACTCTTTGGAAAGCTCATGTACCTGATAATAACTAGCCCTGATCTTGCCTTACCAGTCCATGTTTTGAGCCAGATAATGCAGCACCAAATGTTGATCACTTGAAGGCAGGGCATCTTCTATTCAGCTACTTCAGATCTTTGACGCACTTGTTACTGTGACGCAAACTTAACTTATATGCCCCGTGACTCGCAGGTCTGTCTCTGAATATTGTATGATGCTCGGCCAATCTGTGATATCCTGGAAAACGAAGAAACAAATCATCGTATCCCGCTCCTCCACTGAGTCTGAATATCGTTCCAAGGTCGTTGCCTGTAGTGAAATTACTTGGTTGCTTCGTCTCCTTGCTGATATGTTTCGCCCAAACCAGTTATCCACTTTGATAATCAGTATGCCATTCATATTGCCCGCAATTCTGGTTTTCATGAACGGACAAAACATGTCGAGATCGACTGCCATTTTGTGCGCCAATTTGTTCATTCGGACGAGCCTGCCGACATCACCTCACTTCCATCATCAATTGACTTACCTGTCGTCCAAACTAGGTGTGAGCAATTTTTTTAACACTCCAGCTTGAGAGGGTATTAGCCTATTAGGGATTGAGTCTTAGGATTAACTCACTACTAATTTTCTGAAAAATTCAGTCATTTCAAAAATGATGGAACAGTGACGGAATTTTGCCGGAAAATACAGAAATTCCGGTAACATTCCGTCAACAACCCATGTGACGGCATTTTTCCTGGCGGAAACTTGATTCCAGCATTTTTCCGTCATCGTTTTCCGTCACATTTTCGTATACAGTCCGTGTACATTCCGTCATCCAAAACTCCGTCACACGTTCGTTACTTTTCCGACGTAAATTTCCGTGATTTTACCCACAAAAGTCCGTTATGCATAGTTTCCATCATAATTCCATCTGTATTCCGTCACCAATTATTTTCCTTCATTATTCCCATACATTTCCGTCATAGTTAATTCCATCATTATTCCGGTACATTTCCGGCATGCATAAGTTCCGTGTTTGTTCCTGCATACTTCCTTCAAGAAATATTTCCTTCATTTTTCCAACACATTTCCGTCATAAATAAAATGCGTCATTATTCCTATAACAGTCAGTCACCAAGTACTTCCATCACTTATCCGGCAAAACTCCAGTATCGTAAATTTCCGTCAATATGGCGGCAAAATCCCGTCAGCTATAAGATTGCGCTTTCAATTTAAGCGCTGTTTTAATTGAACTATACAACAGCGCTGTTTTGTGAAGCGCTGCCAATACTGCCCATCTATTCCGACATAAAGCCTACACATAACCGTCACCAGATACCAGTTTAAATTTAATTTTTTTTTGATACAACATTTGCAATTGAATTGAAAATCATTTATTGCATTTTGAAAAACAATTTAATTGCATTTTAAAAATTATTATTCGTAAACAAACAGAATATTGTTTCGAAATTGATTAGTAATTTAGCATGTTTAGTGCTAAATTACCCTAACTAACGACGTCCTCTCTCTTCATTGGATCTCTGAGTAGGTTGACTGCGGTTGTTTACGTGCGGACTTTGACTTGGATACGGATGATATGCAGGAGTTAACATCCTAAGCATGTCAGATTGCATTTGCATCATTTGCATCAATCGCTCTATGTTTCCCTTCATATCTCTGATTTCATCCTCTTGTCGCGTCTGAGAGCTATAAAGCTCGTCCATGCGCTCCAATCGCGGCCTCATCTCCTGGGATATCCACTCGTCCGATTCTTGGGACCTTGATACGTGTGAGCTCGCGCTTGAATGACTGCTGTTTGAGGAGAACTTGTCCGATATTAATGTCGCTGATGGCCCGTACAAATACGGTATCCCAGATCTGGGGTTAACACCCATAACAGTTGCAGCGGCCTCCAGTAGCTCCTCCTCTGGTACCCTTTTCCCTTTCTCATATTTCCCTATGACCACAGCTTTAGCATCCTCGAGCTCTTTCTGTACATTATCCAATAAACATAAAAATATTTTGTTACGAAATAAATCAAATCTTTAAGATATTCAACCCTAACATATATAAACATGTATTCACACATCACATTTTGATTGACAGTATATTCATAGTCAAAGTAGTGATGCGTATACATAAAATTAGGTCGTCACACACCCTTTTCGTTTCCGCGTCGGGGATCAAATATGTCCCATCCTTCCGCTTGAATTTCCGATCAAACATATCAGTAGGCAACACTTGTCGTTGATTACTTTTTCTCTGAACATATAACAAATGTTGTTAGTGTATTATTTGATAATTTAAATAAAAGTCTTTTCAATATTTATATTACCATATTCGCATGGTGAAAATGTGCTGGTCTCGACCCAAAGGCGTGCAACAACGGTCCGTTTATAGCATGCCGGGCTAAATATGTTTGCTTTTTCTTTTCACTCCGGGCCTTGAATACTGGATCTGTGTCGAACCGCACTTTTGCTGCAAGTCGGTGATCATTTGTCAGCCACTTCGGTCCTTTAGTCGTCCCCTTTCGCATGCCTTTCCAAGCATCTTGGAGTATCTTCCCAGCCTTCTTTCTGAAATTTGCCTCAATTTGATCGTTGTGCCTTGGATCCCAACGGTACAAGCTCTGCATATTTGCGTTACGAAAGTTGCAATGTTATCTTAATTTGTATCCCAATACGAAATGACTCACTGCCGGAACAAAAAAAACAACCAACTGTCGAATACACAAATTTAATATCATTTACCTTAAAATGTCGAAACCATTTCACCGGGGCATCTGGATCACACGTGCCAATTGTCGTCCAGCCAACCTTAAAACCAGGGGCGATACACTGCAACCTGATTTTTTTAACAGCCGATGGTGGGTCAAAGCTGAAAAAATCAGAAGCAGATAATGTACAATATTGTTTGTAATGCAATGTCAAGTAGTATATGCAAAAAAATAAATTCCTTACTTGTCATCGCCCGCTGGAACAATCCACGGTCGACCATCATCTGACACCAGATCTATCTCTGTCATATCCTCTACTCCGTCACTGCCCGATGTCACTCCTATGTTAAATGCCGTCCCCGGTGTGCCATCTCCATCGTCATCATTCCCCGAATGCTCATGGGCTCCCTCATTATCACACAGGTCGTTTCCTTGTCCATCCTGGAAAACAGCTTCATTGTAATTCATAAGTTCGTCCAACTCGTATTCATTAGTATGTGGGAATGTTCTCTCCTCGTCCATTTGAACAGGTATTGGATTCTCGGGTACATGCATAGTTGGTCTGTACACTTCCGGGCCCTGACGTGCGTCGCCGGCTGATGCTGTTTGATGCTGTCTTTCCATGGTCAGTGTCCTCAGTTGCCGCAACTCAGTTAGCCTGGTTTGTGATAAACCAGGCGGCCTTCTGGCAGTGGGCATATTCCTTTTACCACATCCAGTACGCTTCAGTGGTGCCATATATATATACTGTACAACAACCCACACGCCATTTTCACACATTTAATCAACTCTGAGTAAATAATGAAAACGAAATCATAAGTTCACTGGATAATATTGACATTCACATAACCCGAATCAAACGGTATGGAATGAAAACACATATATTTTGGGTGAAGAGTACATAACATAATACAGTGTGTTGCCTCACAATTCAACATGAATGTAAGACGATTTTGGTATGACCTTACCTGGGTTAGTAAACAGGCGTGTTCTAATCACGCAGTAAGTCAAAATGTGGACGGCAGATAACGGTCGACCTTATTCGACGAGAGCCGAGTTTAGGAGAAAGATGATGTTTTTCAGTATAGTAGATCTGGGATTCTGTCATTCTTAAGGTGTTACATTGACAGCGCTTCCACAAAAAGCGCCACATAAAATAACCAAATATAAAGCGCTTCCAATATAAGCGCTGTCAAATATGTTGTATGACAGCGCTTCTTAGTAAAGTGCTTTTCTTAATAGAACATAAGATGGCACTTTTGAAATAAGCGCTGTCTTGTTTAATATATATCACAGCGCTTCACGTTTTAAGCGCTGTTGTATACGTCACGTAATATGGCGTTTATAAGAAGAGCGCTGTTAAATATATATTTAACCACCGGCGCTCTGTGTTGAAGCGCTGTCGTTTTTGTTAGTAGCATCATTAAAAATTGTGACAAGGCGCCTTTTATTTCATTTTCGTTTCTACGCGCCTTTTCTTTCCATTTTATTTACATCTGAAATGTTTAATTTAAAAACGAGTCAACGTTAATTTTATCTTATTACCTTACTTTAATGCAGTGTCACATTAAGTTTTCCGTTCACTTAGACGACCACATATTTATACTGTTGTGATTCAAGACTATAATATTAGTCCAATTCCTCAGTCATGAATTGAATTCAGTGAATTCATTCAATTCGAACCATTTTGATTGTTTTGAATCCATTCGAACCATTGAGTTTGTGTTTGATATTGTAGTATGGACTGTAGCAGGTACAAAAACGTAGACAAAAATCACAGAATACAAAATATATGTGTTGATCGGTTGTAAATATAGTGATTTAAATGCAAGTAACTTGAGTCGGGTAGCCGATCGGATGCACTAGGTTTTCGGGTAGCCGAGCGGCTACGATTTAGGTCGGGTAGCCGATCGGGTATATTACACCGTCTATATGAGTATATTAGAAATGTATGATTTCACGATGATTCGTCGGATTCGTCAGACTCATATTGGATATCTGCAATATCATCAGTTAAGTTATCTTCGTTGACTTCTTCTTCGGTGTACTCGTAAACTTCATCATCAGCGAGGTTCCCATATGAACCAACTTCGTTAATTACAGGCATCTCAGCTCCTAATTGACCGTCATCCTGGAATGGAACATTAGCAACTTCCATGTCTATTGCGTTCGTTGGTTTTACAGGACAAACTGCTACCCATCCTTGATTATTTTGTCCTCCTAGTCCCGGAAATGTAACATAGTATACTTGAACTGCTTGCTGGGCGAGAATGTATGGGTCGTAATGCATGTACGACCTATGAGTGTTGACGATGACAATCCCATTAGCCGGGTACGCCTTAACATATTGAGGATCATACCAACGACACTTGAACACGACAACCCTTAGCCCAGGATGGGTCCTGCATCTAATGTGAAGTATTTCTTCAATGACACCGTAGTAGTGTAATCCCTCTGTCCCTTTCACGTAAACATGACTGTTCACTGTATTCCTCCCTTCGCCGTGGCTCTCGATGTGAAATTTGTAGTTATTAACTTTGTATGTTGCCGAACATGTTATGTCAGAGTGGAATCCAGATGACAAGTAGTGAATCCATTGTGGTAGTGCTACGGTTTCTCCAAGCTCCCAAATCTGGACAAAATAAGATACAATGTTACTGTATATGTTTGAAAATGGAATTAATTAAATATATGTGTCTAAAATCTATAATACTTACATGCGAATGAAGCCACCCAGGAAATTCCTTTAATATAGTTTCGTATACTTGTCGGTCATTGCGCCTGGGATGTGGTTGTCTTACGCGGCTCTCAAATAATGCCAAATATGGTTCAATCTCAGGTGTGTTGCTGAAGATGTAATGCGTCGCTTTAGCAAATTCATTGCTATCCAGAACCCTACGCTTTACGATGCTCCCAGCGGCTCCTGGGTAATTAAAAATAGAAATCTGAGGGTCGTTGCAATCTTCTGCCAGAACTTCATTTCTTTTTAAACTTGTGAAGTTTGTTGTTAGCTCAGCATCTACGTAATCCAATCCCAAATATGAAGTCTCCAACTGTATATAAGCGTTAACAATGCTTGCTTCAACCTCAGCTCTATTTCCTTTTTGGCCCAACTGTTTAAGACGGTATATGAAACGCTCAAATGGATACATCCAACAATAATGGATTGGACCGCCAAGCAGCACCTCATCAGCCAAATGAATTGGGAGGTGTTCCATTGAATCAAAAAATGACGGGGGGAATATTGTCTCTAGCTTACACAGTGTCGAAGCAATGTTCCTCTGCCAATGTTCCATTAGCTCAATGTGAAGTGAAGATGCACATATGTCTCGGAAAAATGTACACAACTCTGATACAGCTTCCCATATCTGTTTTGGTAAAAAACCCTTGAATGCAATGGGCATTAGACGCTCGATGAATACATGTGCATCGTGTGACTTGTAACCCACTAGCTTTAGGGTACTCAAATCAACCTTATTCCCCAAGTTCGAAGAAAACCCATCAGGAAACTGCAAATTCTTGAGCCAAATAAGTACAAGTTTTTGTTGTTCTCGTGTAAGCTGATACTTACCCTTGTTAGCCACCACACGATTTCGAATAGTTTTCAGTTCTAGTTCTGGTCTCCGACAATATAACCCGATATCTTTTCTGCACTTTACACCGTCGTCCTTTGTTTTCCCTTTCACATCCATGACAGTGTTGAATAAATTTTCAAAAAAATTCTTCTCAATGTGCATAACGTCAAGGTTATGTCTAAGCTTGATGTCAACCCAGTATGGAAGTTCCCAGAAAATTGATTTCTTCGTCCAATTGTGCCACACCCCGTGGCCTTCCAACACCTCGTTCATACCTTGCTCCCATATATATTTTAAGTTACGAACTCTTTCAAACACTTCGTGACCAGAGCGAAATGGGACTGGACTGTCGAAGTCTGTTCGATCTCTATAGAAATTCCTAGAATTCAACCGATACGGATGATTCTGCGATAAAAACCGTCTATGACAACCAAAATAAGACACTTTTCTTCCATTCTTCAACACAAATGTCTTAGTGTCATCCATACAGCACGGGCATCCGAGTTTTCCCTGGGTTGACCACCCTGAAAGCATTGCATACGCAGGGAAATCGGATACAGTCCACATCAAAGCTGCCCGCAAGGTAAAACATTCTTCCCGACTAGCATCATATGCTTCGACCCCAACACTCCAAAGATGTACCAAGTCATCAATAAGAGGCCTCAAATATATGTCCAAACGTTTCTTTGGATTTGATGGCCCAGGTATTAGTATAGTTAACCAAATGAATCGCGTCTTCATACTCAACCATGGGGGTAAGTTGTAGGGTGTCACCATTACGGGCCAAATAGAGTATTGTTTGGTTGACATGCCCCATGGATTAAATCCATCGGTGCATAAGCCTAACCTTACAATACGCGGCTCGGAAGCAAAGTGTGGATGGCAACGATCGAAATGCTTCCAAGACTGTCCATCTGAGGGGTGAACCATGCGAGACCCGTCCTCCCTTGGCCTTGTGTGCCATGACATATCTGCTGCTATAGCTTCTGATAAAAATAGTCTTTGTATTCTCGGTATAATCGGTAAGTAAAACATCTCACATCTCGCCCGCCGTTGGTACGATGAAGAACTCTCAGCGCGTCTTGGACGATGATATCTTCGTTCCTTGCAGAAACGACAGTTTGTCAACATTTCATCTTCACCATAGTAAATCATACACCCTGCAACACATACGTCAATCCGTTTGTACTCCATTGCGAGATCGGATACCAATTTCTTTGCTTGTTTGAAAGAACCAGGGATCTTGTTATCTCCACCAATCATGTTTTTCATTGTTCCACAAATGGTATTAAATGCCCCTTCAGAAAAGCCATAGTTAGCTTTTGCTGCAAGCATTTTCATGTTAATCGATAGTTGTGTCTCAGTCGTGCAACCTTCGTATGCTGGCTCTGAACATGAATTTAAGAGGTTGAAGAATTTACTCGCTTCGGGATTCTCATATTGCTGCCAATTCAGACCCGTCGAATCTGGAATACAATCACTGTGATGTGTATCTTGATCGTCATCTTCATTGTTATCATTTCCAACATCGTCGGTATTACCAAACATGTGATGTGTGCTCGGCCCAGGTATGTTTGTGCACGGATCTCCGTAAGTACTTGATTACTCTAAGACGGCGCCTTTAATAGAAACGCTGTTGTTGGGTTTAACAATGACAGCGCTTTTAATGGAAACGCTGTTTTTTGGTCTCATACATATCACTTGTCTGAAAACCCTATCTTATTTTCATTCTGTTTCTATTTGCTGGTCCCGGATTCTGAAAATTTCACTGCCGTCTTCGGGCCCCATCGGATCTAACTGACTGCCTGGTAAAAGGTAAGTTCGTTTTGGATGTTCATTGTATTGAATTCTCTTCGTCTCCGATTATACGTATATATGGTCAACTCGCCGTCCGCCGTCGCCATCGTTTTGTAACTGATTTCAATCCCGATTTGTGTACTTTAGTTAGGAGTCAGTGTAAACCATAGAAGGCGTTCTGGTATGTAACTGATTTCAATACATATGTTGTTTAATTGACAGACGATGGTTGACTCACAAACTGATAATGCGGGAAGTTCTTCTAGGCGTAAGCAAAGAGGCCGAAGCACTCTGAAAAGCTTAATCCAGCGGCATAGGGAAACAGGCACCAAGGAGCCGGTTACGTTAGAGGGAGATGGAACTATTGCCGGTGAAGTATCCACTTCATTCACAACCTACCTTGGTAATGACGTTATATCTTAATTGAGGTGCATATACCCTGCGATGAACGAATATTTTCAGATATCAGTTGCAATCAATATGATATATACATGCATGCATTGTTGTAAGATCACGAGTTCCAATTACATATGGAACTTGGAAGTCTGTACCAGTTGAGCAGAGGGATATGGTGTGGCATGATATGATGGTGTGTATCGTATTGTATCACAGTCTGTTTTTCAACAGTAATGCAATTATTAACATTGGGGATTTTTGTAGGCATTGTTTGATATGCCACAGACTGAGCTAACCCGTAAGTTTAAATCGAGGGAGATGCGGGCTGCGGCTAGAATGTGGAGAAACTTCAAGAGTGAGCTAGCGAACCAGTATATATTTGGCCCGAAACAAGGAGAGGATCCGAATATCAAGTACCCTTTCATTGGTACAGAAGCCTGGAATTCGTTTGTCGAACAACGGTCGACTCCCGAGGCAAAAGAAATGAGGGCGAAGAACATTGATCGAGCGAAATCTAACCAGTACCAGCACACATTGTCTCGTGGCGGCTACAAGAAGGCAAAGGGGGAGCTTGTTATGGAAAAGAAAGCGCAGATGATTGAGCAAGGTTTGATATCGACAGGGGAAGAGTCTGTCGTCCACATTGAGAGGCATGAAGTATGGAAGAAGGGTCACCAAAGGAAGAATAAGGAGTACGTCAATGACTCGATGAGGATGGTGGCTGAGAAAATTGTAAGTTAGTATTTTAATTTATAGCACGTCAACTGCTGTGATTATGCTGAAATAAATATATGTTATTTACAGGATGAATTGCAAGTCTTGTCTAGTCAAGGACGATTTACGTCACGGGGACGGAAAGACATACTGACGGAGGCGACGGGGAAGGACGAGTACCCCGGCCGCACACGGGGGGTAGGGAGTTTGGTAGGTTGGACTGATGTATTTGGTAGGCAGTCTCCTACGTGCAGCACATGCTCCGCTGTTACTTCGCACGCGCCTACCCTGCTTAGCCATCATAGTGGGTCGAATCCATGCCCGTTTACGGATATACCCGAGGTTTTATGAATTCATTTCATAATCTAACCATAAATGACAATGCATTTCATTCAATTTGATGTAATAATGTTGTTTCATCATCACAGCAGATTGGGAAAAAATGCATACTCCACGTTTCTGGAGGTTTGGAGACTGGCAAAGAAATCGTCGCAATTGGCAAAGTGATGCCAGGACGAATCGTCCAATATCAAGAGTTGGACGATGACATGGTCAAGGTGATTATAGACGATGCGATCGTACTAACTGCTGAGTTGCCACAGAAGTTCGGTTACATGGAGACAGTACAGGATGCATTGCATGCCTTTGTGGGATGGCCGAAATGTCTAGTAGACGTTGATGAAGAGGTACCTCACACAATTTGTTTTTATCACGATACACAAACATGGGATTTTTTTAATCATGTGATATACATTTTGTTTTCTCACCGATATGACGAGACCCGCTTCTTTAAACTCCAATGCTCGAGTTTCGACAACGAAGATATCAGCAGAATGAGTATGGCATGCCGATTTCTTTAAGAGCACGCTTGCGGGATGGCCAAGTCAACTCTATACTCGGTGTACATCAATAGTGAAGTGTTTGGTGACGATTGCTATGTGGAATTGAACAGCTCGGGCGGGTGCTTGACCCGAGTGAGTAGCGGCAAGAGAAGACCTCTTATTCGGTTCTAGTAATGTAATGAAGCAGTGAAGCACGACCAGCGGTATCATGATTGCATTAAGGAGTTCACCACCTTCCAAGCTATCGGTGTAGCAGCAGTCGAAGTGTACATAAGGTAATTCGTAGGGATATGGTTACAAGATTAAAACAAATGTCACTAACTTTATCATATGGCTACAGGTTTATCCACGATAAGCTGCGACCGGGCGTTCGTTTTGGATTCTTCAGACCGAGCTATGTGACGCCATCAGAGGACTTCGATAATAGGGTCGAGTTCTTCCAGAGGAGATTGAAAATGCCGGACTACGAGCGTAAATTATGCTACTTCCTTCCATACATCGATGTCAAAGCGTAAGTGGATTTTATAATTTACGTTCTGTATTTTTCATTAAATGCGTATGAACATATTATACATTGTTTGAAACGTTTGTTAGGTTTCATTGGATGCTGATTGTAATCTTTCCTAAAAAACGACTGGTCCTTTGGCTTGATCCTATGGCGAAGGCGCCCTCCACTGATGCGGTTAACTTTGTTAACACGTAATGAATTATTTTACTCCACGTTTCTATTCTCCGTACAACAGTAGCTACAAACTGCTGATAGTACTAACGTTTGTATTGCAGTAGCATGTGCATGTGCTTAAACATCCCGTCGGTAAATAACATAATGTGGAAGACAGTCACGGTATTCACATAACAAATATAGAATAATAAATATTGCAGCCACTAGTGAAATGTTTAGCATTTTTTCATTGGAATGTGTATTTTTTTCAGTGCCCGAGCCAGCCTATACCGTCGGATTTATGTGGTTACTATATCGTGCAATATATTTACGACATTATCAAATTTGTTCAAGATACAAACGCATCGCTCGAGGACGACATCAGACAAGTAAGTATATACAAAGATAAAATTTATTATTCATGAATTCAGACTTGTCCTTAAAATTGGTAACACTAAATTTGTTTAATTTTACAGTGTTTCCCCTTTGGAGTACAATCATATAATAACAATGTGCTTGACGGTATTCGGGATGAGTTTGCAAATGGTTTGATTACGTACTTGCGGCAAGTGTATCATATTTTATAAATATCCCTTATTTCGTATAAATTGTTATTAGATCGCTATGTATATTACTGACCAATGTATGTAAATTTCGTTTTTGGAGTGAATTAGAAAGAGTAGAAAGAGGGTAAGAGTTTGAAGTGAATCTGAATTAGAAATGTTCTTTCAAAACATAAGTGGTATATAGTTAAATTGACTAGTGCCGTTGTACATCAATAAGTTACGTTATGCACCGAATACAGAGATGTTACTTTTGTTGACTAAAAACATCACGTCAAATAATTTACGGATGAGGCGACTGTGGGGAACGTGAAATCCTTCCTCTCCTTAGCGAATACATCATGTTATTGACGATCACTTTACATCTCCTCATAAAATTACGCCGAACGCGACTCTCTTGATGAGCATCCCAGGTAGCTATATTCTGCAATCAAAAAAAAATTAAATACCAACTATATCATTGAACACAATATTTCATTGTTTACATTTATTGAGTTAACGCTTAGTACCTGAAATTCCTCATACCAAATTTCCTTAGCATTTCGTGGGATCAAGCTCCATGATCTCCACGTTGAATCCCAGCATGTTGATATGCATTCTCGTGCAACCCTTTGATGAACATCGAACGGGAAGAAACTGTTACAAAGTTTAGATCACAAAATTAGTAAATTTATCAAATCCAACAAACTGAGTTTTACAGTAAGTTCTCACCAGTTTCCTCCAACAGGTATAACATGCTGTCTAGGATTGACATAACGTCCACGGTAACCGACACGATCAAACGAAGGAGACATGTTTATGCAATTTCTGAATTCCAAGGAACCACGTTCTGACCAGATTTTTGTTGTTTAAGTGTCGTAAAAGGTGTGGCATATATATATAGTGCAAATATACTCTGAACATTTTTAAATAATCAACGGTCATAACTAATAACGGTAAAATAAATGCAACGGCTAATTGACCTAACTCAGAAGAAACAAATTGAAAATATGTTGGACATAAGACAGCGCTTCATATTTAGACGCTGTCTGATTTGTCCTTTTCCACAGCGCCTTTGGGTTTAAGCGCTGTCTTATTTTCCGTTTCATACAGCGCCTTCCAGTTAAGCGCTGTTAAGAATTTTTAAAACAGCACTTTTATGAAAAGCGATGTTTTATACTTAACAGTTTCACAGCGCTTAACTCAAAGAAGCTGTTATATATTAACATTACACAGCGCTTTCTCTGTAAGCGCTGTCGATTTGAACGAATCATTTTAAAAAAAAATGTATGGTCGGAACCAAATTTCGTTGATGACGGAATATAAGGGGACAACTAACGGTAATAAAATGACGGAATATCGCCGGAAAGTTCACGAAATTAACACTCCCAAAATTTCCCTGAATTTTACCTCAATATTCCGTCTAATGAATTCCGGCAACTTTCCTTCTCAAGTGTGCAGACGGAAGTTCTTTTCACGAACATTTGACGGAAATATAACGAATATTATTTGGATAACGGAAATTTGCCGGAAATATAACGGATTACTTTCCATCAGCGCTTCATGTGACGTTGTAGTGACGGAATTTGGAGGCGGTAAAATCCCAAAAATTTGTAGTGACTGTAGTTGACTAGCAATTTTGTAATAAGTATAAATAAAAACGTCAAAGGTGAACTATGTAATTTCAATTTCAAATCATCTGAAAATGTCACTTGTGGCGCCAACTGCCATCTTCTTCCCGGCTCATTCTGTTAGATCTTATGCCATGTAGTTTGGCAAAATTCTATGTAGTTGTTCAAGCTATTGTACAAGGAGAGTTCAAGGCCAGAGAGAGACAACCGATGTGGAACAACATTGGAGCAGCAGAAGTTTCCTAATCCATATTGGGCTAGTCGGTGCTGCTACACATTGAAGATATGATGAAGATCTTGGAGTCGGTTGACGCAAATATATTCGTGCATATCTAAGAAGTCGGTTGAGAGATTTTAGGGAAGACTTGCGATTGAAGATTACTTGACGAAGAAGATAATCAAAGAGTTTCTTAAACGGAGTTGAAGATATATTGAAGATTATCTACAAGAGAGATGCGCAAGGATTTAGGAATGTTTCCTAAAAGATTTAGGAAAGATTTCCTAAAGATCATAGTGATGAGTCGAGTTTTCGGCTCATTTATCGTCATTCTTCACTATAGTTTTGAATCGTTTCCGACGATATTTTGATGTCATTTGACCTCTATCTCTACATTTCAGGTAGAAAACAAGTTTCCCCCATGGTCAATGCCTAAATGTGAAGATTGGTTGAGTTTCGGCGCAAAACAAGGAGTTTCGGGGCAATACCGAGCATATTGACCTTTGCAACTTGTTTTGGACGCCCAGGGCGCATCCGGTGTCCGATTTGGCTGATCTTTAGCTTGTTGGAAAGGTATTTCAAAGGGCTACAACTTTGTAGTTGAAGCCAAGACCAAATTCGGACGGGAGTACCACCAGTCGATCGACTGAAAGTCCAGTCGACCGACTCGATTGAAACTCAGGAGCTCATCATATCTTGCACATCCCAGTCGATCGACTGGGAGTCAAGCAAAGCCCAGTCGATCGACTGGATGAAAAACTCAGATTTCTGGACCCAAATCTCAGCCGGATCTATAAATAGAAAGAGGGCTTTTTGACCAAATTGTGGAGGTTTTTGGGGAGAAGAAGATTAAGAAAAGAGGTCAACCAAGGTCATCAATCATCATCCAACCAAGGAGAAGTGAAGATCAAGGGAGTTCAAGGATTAATCATCCTATTTCTATCCCTCTTCTATTCTACTTGTTGTGTAAAAACCCTACTCACACCATGTTGTCTTACATGATGTGTGAGTAGTGGATCTTGTGTTTTGAGGGTCTTATGATCCTCCTTGGTACTCAATGATCATTGTATACACATTTGAATGGATTTATTGAAGTTGATTTCATTTTACTATGCTCTTCATGTTAGACATGTCTCTAAGTGTTTGATAAAATGCCTAAGTGACATGTTTGTGTTAGAACTTTGATCTAAGTATTGAAAGAGCTTAGTGATGGTTTGGATGTAGTAAAATTGAACTTAACCAACGTTTATGAGAGTAAATGCATGGTGAGAGGTAAACTAGAACTTTATGCATGTAGCATTTATGGGAGTAAATGCTATATAGTGGATCAATACTCTTTAATTAGTGAGATCCTAGCTAAGATGGCTTGACTAGGATTAAACATGCATGGTTTGTTCAATTCTAGTCTAAGCTAGGTTTTAAACCTATCAACCTCTTAAATGATTAAACTCTTGTATACATGATCATTGGAATTTGCCAAGGAGGGGAGTAACCCCTCGAAACACCTCCTACTTATCTTTTATCCCTAATTACTCGCCACATAGGATTTAGATATATACACCCTTTTACACATTTTTGGTTTAGAATAGCCGAATGGAAACACAATCTTAAATAGTGCGTGTGCTTGGCTTGCTCCTTTGGGTTCGACCCGGTACCCTACCGGTCATTATAAATGTTTTGACTTACTACCGACCCTCTCTTCATTGATACTATTTAGAGGTGAAAAAGAATAGTTCGTCAAATGGCGCCGTTGCCGGGGAGCAACTAGTTAGCACATCCCTAGATTAGATTGTGTGGAAGTTCCGACTATTCTTGTGAATATTTTTCTTTTTTTTCTTATACTTGTATATTCTTCTTTTTCTACTCATATTCCTTACTAACTTCGTTTATCTTGTTTTGCGAGGATGGATCACTACAACCAACAAGTCATGAACAATGGAGATTATTATGAAGAGGAACAACCAAATGCCCATTGTGAAGACTATTGGATGTACAACCACAACCAACAAGTCTTTTCTAATGAGAGATACCACCAAGAGGAGGAGCATATAAATTCTTATTATCAAGAGCATGACTATCCGACAAGTTACTACACTCCGAATTGGGATGATAGCCAATGCTATGAAGTTGAAGACTCCTACCCTCCATACCCTCAACCCCCTCTACCCACAAGTGAGCCCTCCAATGTAGAAGTCATGCTTGCTAAACTCCTTGCTAGCCAAAATGAGATGGGACAAGAATTGAAGGAAGTGAAGCAAACCCAACAAGATATGCATGCTCACATGGATATGCTTCAAGCCAAGTTGGCACAACAAGCCATTGAATTTGAGAACTTGGAAGAGGAAGAGGAGGTATCCAAAGAAGAAGTCCTTGAATCTAATGCCTCAAGGGAAGAACGGGATCAAGAATTGGAGGATGAATTTTGGAGAGCCGCCACCGAAGCTTATTACAAGACAAGGGATGGTGAACCTTGTAATGAAGACGAGATGGAATGCAAAAGTGAAGCATCCTTCACTACTAGCACATCTCATGATCATTTGGATGAGAACGCACAAGAGTTCACCCTTCCATTAACGCTCTCCGATGAGGAATTCTTCAATGATGATGCCTCTTGCATAGAGGAAACAACTTTTATTGGTGAAGAAGAACTCCTCCCTCCCGGCACAAGCAAGTTTGAATGTGAGCCCGAACTTCTTGATGAGGATAAGATAGAGGAAGAGCCTATTGAGAGAAAAGGATCTCGGGGGTATGAAGACTTTGTTGAGGTCTATATGGATCAAGCTAAAGAGTCTTCTCGCATACAAGAAAACACAAGCTTAGAAAGGGATATTGAGGAATGGGCACCCATGGACATCATTGAAAGATTAAAGGAAGGTGTGCCCATCAAGCTCGAGACAAGTTATGAAGACCCTTTCTTCGCCATTTCGTCTCGAGACAAGTTTTGGAGCTTTGTGCCTTATTTTGCAAGATTTTTGGAAGGAAGCTCCCATGACCCCTTTGTTCTAAAGGGATCTTCATATTTGAAGGGGTCATGCTCCCAAAGGAAAGTCCATTGTAGGCTTGATGGGAAGAAATTCAAATGGGATTTGAAGGTGGATTGACACGACCAAACCCAAGCCCCGCGAGAAGGGATCCTAGCAAAGGACTTCTCGACGAGTGATTCTATGGGGCGCTTTGCTACGTCTTTGCCAAGACGGGAAAAACTAGGCCCTCGCGGGAGGGAAACCGGTTTGTAAGTGCTTCATTCTTGTTCTTATATATGTTTAAGTGTTTGACATGATTTTGAGTAGCTAAGGCCCTAAAGTGTGGAGTGTGATATATGTGATTAGTGGGTTAAATTTTAAGTGTGGAGTGAGGTCTACTCACTCCAATTCCACTTCACATCACCACACCCCGCCAACTTTCCCTTGATCTTTCTATGGTTAATGATGTTGCCCTTAGTGCTCATATGCTTTATTGGTGTTGACTAGAGTGGAACTAAATTGTTATATCGTGCTATGACTCTAGTTTGACATTTTCTTGGCACTTAAGATACCTTGTGCACATTATGGAGGATGTAGATCACTTTCCTTGCTTGTATTCTATGAAAGTTATGTCATGATGTTATCATGTAACTTGTGATGCTCTCTTGCTCATACTTGCGTTGCATGACCTTGTATGTCACTTGTTATTTTTAACCTATCATGTTCTTCTTGTCATCAAGGAAAGTTATTTGCACCATGTATGATTACGTTTAGCACAATGGCGTCTTTTCTATCGGTGGGGCACATCTACAAACGAGGGGAGTTCCTATGCGCCTTTATCTCATTTTCTTCATTGTTTGCGCTTAGGGACTAAGCTATGCTTTAAGTGTGGAGTGGGTAGTCGCATAGTTCACTCATATTATGCCATGCCTAGCATTATAGAATGAGCACTTGCATTCATGTACTTTATCCCTAACATGAGAGTGTTTTTAAAACCACATAGGCTTGTGACTATCAACTCTAAATCCCTATAAATCACATCTAACCTATTTGTCACATTTATTGGATCTTGAACTTAGAACCGACCTAGTCCATTGAATGTGCATTCTTGTGAATCAATATCATTGTTATCCCTTGTCTATCTAATTTTCTAAGTATTTTCGTTGAAATACCTTGGATTAAGTTTTAGCAAGCACTTTTAAAATTTTCACGAAAAACTTAGACCTTTTGTTTGCTCCTTGGTGACTTGAGTTTTCTAATTTAGTGCCATGCTTATGATTGCTTCCCACACATTCCATACACTTTTTGAACATATTGTCAAGTTTTAAGTGTGGAGTCAAAAGAGGGCGAAAAATAGACCCCAACAAAAAAGTTTTTGTGGTCAAAGAGGGCAAAGCCCCGACTAAAAACTCTCTCAAAGTGCTAGAGAAGTTTCGCTTTAAAAATGATACAAATGCCGGGGGTTAGGAAGAAAAGTTCCCCCTCGAAAGCATTTGTAGGCCAAAGGCCATTTCAAAAAGAAAATAAGAAGCACTTAAAACTTGACTCTATGTTTTCCTCCATTCTTCATTTGTGCGGGATTCATCATTTGCATTGTGTGCTTGTTAGAATGACTTTTGGACGACCCATGTGCTTGCACGGGAGTTATCATTTGGTCTATGCTTGTTTATTAAGAACTCTAGTGTCGAACTCCTCTTCCCTTATGGATTATGGCTTAAGCGCCTAAAACTTGGGAATGAGTTCCATGTCGTGAGCCAATGGACTAGCCCTAGCTAGCATAGGTGAGCGGTTGACACTCTTTTGTGCAAAACTATTAACTTTGCTTCTATTGTATTGCCTTGAAAATGAGTAGACCTTTGGATGAGACATTTGATAGCTCTAGTATTGATGATCTTGAATGCACAACCTCATGGGTACTCAAATGGTTCAAAAGTTCTTTTGATGATATTGTGATGGTAGTCCTAGTTTGGGGTGAGGGATTGGTTTTGAGAAATCCTCGCCTTGGTTGAGCACTCTTAAATTCATTCCCATGGGATAGGTGCATATGGGATTTGTGAGTATTCCCTTTTCTGAAAACTCTCACGAGACTATAACTCGTCCACTAGGGTAGCCTAGGGGTTTAAAGGCTTAATGCATACGCTAAATGCATTCGTAACGCCTACGAAAAGGAGCTAGTTAGATTGTACATACTTGTCATTTACCTTTCAATAACATGATTAGGAATAATGATCGAGACCTTGTGAAATCTAGTGAGGGAAATAGACGAAAAACATAGCACCACTAGCATTTCGACATTTGCATGACCTTGACATATTCTCATACTTTGTTCGGGACGAACAAAACTTAAGTGTGGAGTGTTGATGAGTCGAGTTTTCGGCTCATTTATCGTCATTCTTCACTATAGTTTTGAATCGTTTCCGACGATATTTTGATGTCATTTGACCTCTATCTCTACATTTCAGGTAGAAAACAAGTTTCCCCCATGGTCAATGCCTAAATGTGAAGATTGGTTGAGTTTCGGCGCAAAACAAGGAGTTTCGGGGCAATACCGAGCATATTGACCTTTGCAACTTGTTTTGGACGCCCAGGGCGCATCCGGTGTCCGATTTGGCTGATCTTTAGCTTGTTGGAAAGGTATTTCAAAGGGCTACAACTTTGTAGTTGAAGCCAAGACCAAATTCGGACGGGAGTACCACCAGTCGATCGACTGAAAGTCCAGTCGACCGACTCGATTGAAACTCAGGAGCTCATCATATCTTGCACATCCCAGTCGATCGACTGGGAGTCAAGCAAAGCCCAGTCGATCGACTGGATGAAAAACTCAGATTTCTGGACCCAAATCTCAGCCGGATCTATAAATAGAAAGAGGGCTTTTTGACCAAATTGTGGAGGTTTTTGGGGAGAAGAAGATTAAGAAAAGAGGTCAACCAAGGTCATCAATCATCATCCAACCAAGGAGAAGTGAAGATCAAGGGAGTTCAAGGATTAATCATCCTATTTCTATCCCTCTTCTATTCTACTTGTTGTGTAAAAACCCTACTCACACCATGTTGTCTTACATGATGTGTGAGTAGTGGATCTTGTGTTTTGAGGGTCTTATGATCCTCCTTGGTACTCAATGATCATTGTATACACATTTGAATGGATTTATTGAAGTTGATTTCATTTTACTATGCTCTTCATGTTAGACATGTCTCTAAGTGTTTGATAAAATGCCTAAGTGACATGTTTGTGTTAGAACTTTGATCTAAGTATTGAAAGAGCTTAGTGATGGTTTGGATGTAGTAAAATTGAACTTAACCAACGTTTATGAGAGTAAATGCATGGTGAGAGGTAAACTAGAACTTTATGCATGTAGCATTTATGGGAGTAAATGCTATATAGTGGATCAATACTCTTTAATTAGTGAGATCCTAGCTAAGATGGCTTGACTAGGATTAAACATGCATGGTTTGTTCAATTCTAGTCTAAGCTAGGTTTTAAACCTATCAACCTCTTAAATGATTAAACTCTTGTATACATGATCATTGGAATTTGCCAAGGAGGGGAGTAACCCCTCGAAACACCTCCTACTTATCTTTTATCCCTAATTACTCGCCACATAGGATTTAGATATATACACCCTTTTACACATTTTTGGTTTAGAATAGCCGAATGGAAACACAATCTTAAATAGTGCGTGTGCTTGGCTTGCTCCTTTGGGTTCGACCCGGTACCCTACCGGTCATTATAAATGTTTTGACTTACTACCGACCCTCTCTTCATTGATACTATTTAGAGGTGAAAAAGAATAGTTCGTCACATAGGCGGTTGGACTTGCTGAACAAGTCAGATTTCGTCCACCCCTATATAATGAGGGCTGAGGCATTCGAACGTCTCAGCACTTACGGAGATATTATTCACGCATATTCACTGAAGGGTGGTGGAGGCAAACGACCGGCGATATTATCATTCCGATAAGATCACGGAGCTCGAATATAGTCTGTTCTAGTACTCGGCAGACTGATCGTAGAACAACTTGACAATACAGGCACTGTTAGTGTTGCTGCGCATTCTGCGGAAGACGCTGATCTTCGTGGAGGATCATCTGGTGGAATCGGAGGTGAGGCTCTAATCTAGGGGGAGACTTAGTTAGCAATTACTAGAGTATTAGAGGCTCCGGCAGTTTAAGAGGGATTCTGTAAGCGTAAGCTCCTGTACTCGCAATACACATATTAGTGAATTGCTATCCACCGGGCTAAGGAGACAGCCCCCAGACGTAGGCTCGTTAACGCCGAACTGGGTAACAACTTTGCGTGTCGTTTATTTTCCGCACTGCATTTATTTTTTGCATAAGTTGTCTCGACTAGACCAACATCTCAACATACACGGGAAGGTTTCACAATCGATTTCGCCAATCTGGTCGATGGCGGCAGCTCCGGTCATCGCATTGCCTTTCCACATTGATTTCACCAATCACCACATTCTTTGATTTCGTCCTCCACCTCCTATTTGATCTATCCGATCATCATAAAAAAATGATGTGAAGATCATTCACCGTCAAAATCCACAATCTAAGATTTTCTATGCACTTTCGTCCCTCACCCTCCTCCGATCCTCTCTTGTCCCGTTATCCTTCATCGACGACGCTGCTGCTTCATCATTACTTGTATCGTCTTATAATTCCGCGTCTCATGTCTTGTCGTCTCAAACAGCTCCAGCGCAAATTGATGATGGATGATGTGGGTTTGAGGAGACTCGGGCGAGGATTGGTGATGGATGAAGAGCAAGAGAGAGGAGTGTAACCAACTGAATGTCTTATCATTTAAATTGGGATGGATACACCATGTACCGAGGTGACACATGTCACTCCCACCTTTTTTGGAATTTTGTATATATAATAATGTTGGTTTTTATATTAGTATAATAAAAATTATTTATATTTTAGGGAAAACTACAAATTCATTACCAGAACTAGCACTTCATTTCAAAATAAGTACCGAACTTTCAATTTTTTCAAATCAAGTACCGAAGGGTCAAATTATAATAAGAAAATTTGTAAAAGTAACACCGTAAACCATTTAACCCTTTAAATTTTTACCTATAAACAAAATGATTGAAATTAAATTATTTACAATATTAATATCCTATCATTTAATGATAAAATTGAAAACATCATATTGCTTACTAGTATCTTAATTTGACAATTTTTTATATAATAAAATTTTAAAAAATATATCCAAACTAAATAGGAAAAGTTAACTATTATAATTATATATTTAATTAAAGTCACAAATAACCAACCCTCAGTATTTACAATTTTTCAACTTGTTGATTATAGATAAATTTCAATAATAAAAATGATTAAGAACTAAATTGATTAGGATTCGAATATCCGATCAATTAATGATCAAATTGAAAACAACATATTGTACAATTTTAAATATAATTACAATGGAAAAGGATTCGGTGCAAAGTTAAATTTTTGGTACAAAATACAAACTAATCATAGCCCTTGATCTTGTGATTTGAATGGATGAGATTAAATCTTGATTTTTTGGTATTTTTATTGGTGACGAATTATAAAATGAAACTGACGAATTATGTCGTCTTTTCATTTTTCGGCTCGTCTTTTTCATTTTTCGGCTTGAAAAGTGACGAATTATAAAATAATTTTGACGAACTATAAAATAAACTGACGAATTATAAAATGATTTTGACGAATTTTGTATTTTGTACCAAAATTTGACTTTGTACCTGATCTTAACCCTAATTACAATATTGAACTTTACCTGTTAGTTAGTTTGTGTGTATTTTTTTAAGTTTTAGTATATAGGGTTGAGATCCCATGAGAAGGGTAATTATATGTAAAAGATCATGTTAATTATAAGCCGCGAGATCTTTGATCCAACGATTTAGAAAACTTCTCATTTCTCATGATTTTACACATTTCTCATACGTAATAAGTAATATACGTTTTCAAATTTATTACTGAATAATAAAATATTTAAATTATAAAAAAATTCAATGTAAACACTTAAAGGGTTTAACAGCTTTGGTTTGGATATAATTTTCAAAATAAAATTATACATCAAATTGGCAAACATAATTAGCAATATGATGTTTTCAATGAAATGATAGAATATTCATATTCTAAAAATTCAATTTTAATCATTTTGTTTATAAATAATCATTTAAAGGGTTAAATGGTTTAACGGTGTTAATTTTATAACTTTTACCCATCGGTACTTGATTTGAAAAAATTAAAAGTTCGGTACCTATTTTGAAATGGAGTGATAGTTTAGGTAATGAATTTATAGTTTTCCCTATCTTTTAAATATAAATTTCTTAAGCTATATTCTTCCATCAAGATTAATTTTTACAATTAATGAGATTTTGTAATGAATTGGTACGCTGTACAACCATATATGGGATGGTTTATAAGAATTATATGTGTTGTTTTGACTTTTGACAGTTTAATTTGAAATCTATGAAATAGAGTATATTTATTTGTGTTCTTTTAATCTAAAAAATAAAGAGTCAACTAATATAACTAATTAATAGGTTTTTTCGGTTCGGAAATTGCGATTAAAGTTATAATGAAACAAAGGAACTTAATTCAGCAAGTGATAGCAGCAATTTGAACCAGCATATCTTTCTCACAACTCCAGGAATTATATGTTTTTCTCAATAGTAAACACAAATGGTGAGACAAATGTTTCCCAAATGCATCTTTTTATTCACCTAAATGCTATATATATATATCAGCATTCCTTAGTGCAAAAACAACGCCGACGGATACCGATGCAGTGTCCGCCAGTAAAATCTCTTTCTTGTTGACAAACTATAGCGCAATTGTGACTTGAAAAGCATATCCCCTTGGAGGTACTACTCGCAACTTCGCATACACTTGCACCAACATAAATTCCTGTCAGCTCATGATCTGAAAATATATAATCATTTACAATAAGCTCAGAATAAATGGCTATTAATTTAATTTAATTGTAAATTCAAATTAGGAAATCATGATTTGGAGCAGTAGGGGGTTTCTCTGCACATACTGGAAGCAAAGAGGATGATAAGCAAAACAAAAAACCCCAAGTTATTCTTGCTTGCCATGCTTTTAAGCTTCTTCTTTTTTTCTTGCGTTTGTACACTTCAACTTGATCTAGCTAGATGGAACTGATGTTGGGGTATATAGTATATTTTTGGTAGCTAGCAGATTATGAGAGATTATTATTTTTACCTTTTATTTGTGTAAAAAGATAAATTATTTTAGTACCTTTATTTTATTGAGATTAAGCCATATCTATGAATTTTTATACAAAAAGAGTCTTTATATATATATAATTTATTTAGATCGTGTCTTTTTTTTTGTACAGTTTTTATGTAAAGGGAGTCTTTTACATGGTTATGCCTTTTCTTTATGTACAATTTTGGAAAATTAAGTTTTGCCTTTTTTTCTCAATCAGATACATAAATGTACATAATTGGGATCAAATGAGAAACGTGTAAAATCATGACAAATAAGAATTGATTAAAGCCATTAATTGGATATAAGATCGTATGGCTCTCAATTAACAACATATTTGGCATATAATTAAGTGTTAATTACGGTTTTAAGGGTATAATCGGAAATAGAAAACATCCAGTCGTGCCAAACTCTTGTTCAGATTCAATCCTGTTGTTCGCTAACTGATTCGATCAATCATAACATCCGCATTCGTGCTCAAAACGCTAGGCTATTCCAGTTCATCTCATAATCGCGATCGATCTTCTTCGTTTTCGGCCGCTCACAACTCAGACGATAATCATGATGAATATGGCAGACGACACCCATGCCGGTACACTTCAATTCTCCGTAGTTAAACAATTCAATTCCGATCGCCAGTTTCCTTTGATCAAGTTTTGATCTCTGTGGTTAATGGAGGGACATCTCATTACAATTCGATCAAATTTTGATCTTGGCGATAGTCAAGTTTTGATCGTTTGTTTTCAGTTGGCAGTATGTTACTGCCTCTGATGAAGTTCTGAGTTTGTTTGTATTTGAGTATAGCGTGTTTCTACTATTTTTTACTATGTGATTGAAATGCTTCGTATAATTCGTAGCAAGGAAATTATAATTCGTAATGGACTAGCCGCATTTTTGCTGTTTTTGTTTTGCAGATAATAACAATGATGAAACTAATGCCCTTGACGATGAAATTTGTACATTTGTGTCTGTATCGGGGAAAAAGTGTTGGATTCCCAAGTGTCCGGATGAGCTAAAGCCGCGTGTAGGGATGCTATTTCCAAATCTCCATGACGATATACTCTTTTACAAATAATATGCAAGTATCGCTGGATTTATTGTGCATTTATCAACCATTAACAGGTCAGATGGGGTTGTTATCCGAAAATATTTGGTGTGTCATTGGGAGGGTTTCAAAGAAAAGTGTCTTGTGATTGATATTATAAATTCTGTTGATCGTAATGAGAGGTCTACGAGGGACACTCGTTGTGGGTGTGAATCAAGACTTTTGGTAAATATAATCTAACTGATGGTGGTAGATATCGTGTCTATTCGTTTGAAGAAACTCACAATCATTATTTGGAATCTAACATAGGTAAACAGTTTTTGAGTTTGCATAGAAAGTTGTCCATTGTTGACCAGAATTTGATCATGGAATGCGGTAAAGTTCGTATCGGTGCTACAAAAGCTCATCATATTAGGAAAGAGTTATGTGGTGGGTTCATGAATATAGGAGCCACTATCACTGATTACAAAAAGTTTAAGAGGGATTTGAAGCTTTATATTGGCCGTAATGACGCTCAAATGGTTGTTGACAATTTATCGAATAAGAAAAAGATGTGCCAAGGGTATGCTTTTGAGTACTATTCAGATGGGGAAGGCACCCTTTTAGATTGTTTTGGTCTGATGGAATAGCAAGGAGAGACCGCATTATATTCGGTGATGTTGTTTCGTTTGATGCAACTTATCGAACGAATAAGTAAGCAAAACATTGAGTAATTTATTAGTGCCATAATTTGTGACGTTTAATAATATATTTCATTGATATTTTTGTAGATACAATTTGGTGTTTGTACCTTTCACTAGCGCAGACAATCAGCTGAGAAGTGTGACACTTGCATCTGGGCTGATCTCAATGGAGGATGTTGATTCATATACATGGCTGCTAACATGCTTCAAGAAGTTGTTGGATCGCGACCCTAGCGTGATTGTGACTGATCAAATTGCATCAAAAAGACTGCCATTGCCATAATATTTCCCTTGAGTAGACACACGTTTTGCATGTGGCAAATTACAGATAAATTACAAGCGAAGTTATTGTGTAGATATAATTCGTAGTACAAATTTAAAATTTGTATTCTTCGTCAAACCTGATAAGGTTGTGTATTGTGTAGACATAATTCGTAGTAACAATTTTAAAATACGTAGTTCTTTGTAAACTTGATTAGGTTATTGCTTGTTGTGATGTTTTTTCTTTTATTCAAATAGGTGGGCAAATCTATATGCAGAGAGCCTGGTTTTTAACCAGCATGAATGCTGTTATATGGGGTAATTATAATGATTGTAAAGAATCTGAAGATGCATGGTGGGAGGTGATTACAAAATAGGATCTTCATGGAAACAAATGGCTTGCTGATATGTATAACATAAGGTCTTCCCGTTTATTTTAGAGATGTAAATTTGGGTGCCCTTTTGAGGACATCATCTCGTTTGGAAAGCGAGATTCATTTTTTTGAAGGTACATTCATGGACACCTGACTCTCGTGGAATTCTTCTTTGAATTCAATAGTGCTATGGATTTACAAAGGCGTAATAGAGTACACATAGATCGAGTATCAAGAAGTTCTATACCTTCTTTGAATTTTACTCACAAATTAGAGAAGCATGCATCAGAATCCTTTTCTTTCCTATTTTCAAGAGAATGCAATCTGAAATGTCGGATGCCACATATGGATGTGCGATTCAGACGATTAATGGTTTTAAAAATGGTAGATTGTACATCATAGATGATTGACGTGCAGTATTTTGTATGTCAAAAACAATTTATAATGTCGGTAAGAACCGGATCGTCCAAGGGAGCAAGTGTAAACTTATGCACTATGTAAGGTTGTGTTTCTATTTAACCTAGTCCGAAAAGAGTTTGTGTTTTGGTTTTGAAGGCTAATAAATCGAAAAATGCAAGAAATTAAGAAAAGGATTTAACGAATTTCGAGAAGTATTTCGGGGAACTACTTCACTTACCCAACATTAGAATCGAGTTTATTAACTAGCATGCAAGGATTTGCTTATATTGATTGGAAAATAGCCGCACACTCCAAGTATGAACCTCACCCTTTCGGCGCTATTGGTTTATATTGGAAATGTACTTTAGACTACGAACCTCACCCTTTCGGCGCTCTTGGTTCGAATCAAGAAACGCGCTGATGTTTACCAACTCTCGTCGCGTAAACATGGGGAGTCCTTGTCGTAGAACGAGACTTTCCCGTTACAAACTTGGGCTACTCTCGTAGTCACCAAGTTCGTACCGTGTATTTTACTTAATAGTCGGACGTTTAGCCTCACCCTTTCGGCGCTATTGGCTTAACGTCTCAAAGCTATACACTTAGGCATTTTCTCAAATACCTAGTATGCATCGCTGGGTTTAGGCGCTAAGTAAAATACAAATCATGTAAAACAATCCAAAACATGCAACGATTAATATATTAAACGATTCATATTCGAGTGAGCTTCGTAGGACCCCAAAATATGGGTCACTACTCACTATCCATCGTCATGGAAATACAAATCATGTTTTGTTCAAAACGAAAATTACAAAGAGAAAAAGAAATGACTACACCCTTAGAATTGATGTCGATAATCCCTTTAAGCTCAATCTTCGATCCGATCAAAATCCTTGCGTTTTCGATTCCCCCTCTCCTTTTCGTCGTCTCCAAGTCTCCAGGCGTGTATGGTGTGGAGAATGTCCAGTCTTGGGGTTGGCGGCTGCCTCCTCTTTTTCCTCTTTTTGTTATTTTTGGGCTTTTTGGAAAAACCTAGCAAAAACTGATTTTTGGTCCATTCAGCTTGTGTCACCTGTGTCGCTTATTCGGACACTTTGGTGACACATAGCACTTTTTGCATGCTTGACACGCGTATTTTTAACCCTTTATAGTTGTCAAATTATGTGTTTTAGGGGTCAAGTTGCAGTCAAACAATATTTATAACCTTGGTAAGCCAAGGGTCGATCCTAGGAGCAGTGCGTGTGAATACTAGCAAACAGTGTGACCTATTTAGCTATTCCGAATGAGTTTTGTAAAAAGGTTTTGTTGTCACGAGAATTGCGGAAATTAAATAACAGAAAATTAAATGGTTTTGTGTTTTATCAGAGAGAGAATTCCAGAATCCATACTTCACCCGTGCTAACCCCACTAATCATGCAATCATGTTATGTAAATTATTCATGCTATCGAATATGGAATCAACCGAAATAACACTAGACAAGCCGCCCATCCACGGATCATTGTCTAGATTAATCTCAATCGTTGAACGCCGCCCATCCACGGATTATCAACGATCTCGATTTATTAAAGTAAAGGTTTTCCTATTAATTCATGTAAACATGACCTAATATCAATTTCATGTAATCCGGTTAATACCTAGGACCCATCCATCTTTCGGTAATTGACCTAAGTACGTTCTACCAGTGCAAACATACCCTTTGATGTAAATACATGCATAGAACGATAAAATTAAGCACACAATGAAATTGAATATTCGAATCGCATAAATAACAACTTTGATTGATCACATGAGAGTTAGGGTTACATAGCACGGGATCCGTAGGATCCCGGAATGAGAGGACTACTCACTATTCATGGTGATTAAACCAAAAACAGTGTATAATGAAAGGAAGAAACGAGTAAACCGTAAACGATTGAAGCTCGATGATCCTCACGATGAAAGCTATGTCTTCTCTCCCAAGTTAGGGTTTCTTCTCCAAAATAACAACAACCCTGTCTAGTCTCGTCGTGTTTCTTTATATAGACCGTTTAAAAAGGCCGAAAAAGCCCAAAATTGGATTTTAGAAATATCTTGTAAAACAGCTCAGCCGACGGTCCCGTTACAGCTGATGTGTAACAGCTGTAACGGCTGTAACGGGCAGGGCTGAAATCACTGAGGAAATTGGTCCCGTTACAGTCCAAGCTGTAACGGTCTCTGAGGACTGTAACGGGACTGCTCGAAATCTCTGGGAGAATTGAGGCTGTTACACCCGTTACAGCCCAAGGTGTAACGGTTGCTGAGGCCTGTAACGGGCTGTCCTTGCATATTCTCGATTTTTGGCCTTTTTCGATCGATCTTTCGTTCTTTTCGACACTTTGGCTCCAAGGGGCGATGATATGTCTATTTGACCTGAAACACTAGAGAAAGACATCAAATAGAGACAATTTGCCCGGAGAATGAACGTTATCCTTCATCGAGTGTAGTGAATAATTAGTCAGAATATTGACTGATCAAAACACTCCACACTTAGGATTTGTTCGTCCCGAACAAATGTCAAACAAATGGCAGAATAAATACACGAGTCAAAGTAATGCTCAACAACCATATGTTTCAAAGCTACCCACTCAAGTGACATGTGATCAATTCTAACTAAAACGAAAAGGAAAACTCATAACTCACTGTCGTAGAGGACACGAATGCATTTAGCGTATGCATCAAGCCTTTAAACCTATAGGCTGCCCTAGTAGGACGAGTATAGTCTCGTGAAGGTTTTCAGGAATGGGACTGCCTACAAATCCCCTATACAACTAACCAATGTGCATGCATGAAATGATGCTCAACGAGTCACAGTAAAGTCATGTCATACCTCGGATTCATCGTGTTACCTCAAGTTCAAGTCAAACATCTTCATCAAAGTTTTCAGACAATCATAGATCAAACGAGTTATGCATTCAAACGGTCAGTACACACGACTAGCAAGCGCCTCATCACAGGTTCTAAATAGTTCTATCGCAGCGTGATAAGAACATGAAAAGTTGCACAAAACAAGCTCGCCATTCACCTATGCTATCTAGGGATAGTCCACGGGCTCTTGGCGCAAAGCTCATTCTCAAGTGCCAAGGATTAGACAAATGACCCGTAAGAGAAGAGGAGCCTGGCTAAAGGATTTTCTGAAAAATAGTACAAAAATTTGCATCAAAATTTCAGTGCAAGCACGAGGGTCGTCCCTTAGTTTCTAGTATATGAATTTGCAAGACAAGTCGTGCTTTGCACGCAATGAGAAGATGGGATTACACTACATCAAGCAAAAGAGGGCAGAATTGGTTATTCAAAAGTGTTTTCCAATACACAAGGGGCGACTTTTCTCACCAGGTCCTTGGTATTTTTCTGCTCTTGCAGAACATTTTTCAAAGTATCAATTTTTCGATTTTTCTAAAACTGGTTGTTTGGGGCCAATGTCTCACCCATCTTTCGAAAATCAAGAACTTTGTCCTTCAGGGAAAACTTGAAGGCCAATTAACTAACTCACACTTAAAACTTGACATAGTGTATAAGTAAAGGCGGGTGCGTGCAAATCACAACCATTATATAGAAACACGTACTAGTACTAAGGTCACCTAGAAAAAGAGATGCATATTTAAGTTTTTGAGACTTTTGAAACGCTGCCTACTAATTTCAAGTCTCAAGCATGCTTTAAGAAATACGTAGAACATGTGATAGGCAAATGCTAGCAATGATACTGACTCAAGAGAATACACACACGATTTTCACTATTTCAAGTCCTAGACCTTGAATCCAAAAGAATGCCAATCAGTAGAGGAGTATCGTAGAAAAACAAGGATTTCAATCGCAATACATAGACTGTTGAGCATATGCAAGAGTGAACGTGAAATGCAATGCGTGGTGACTATGCGCGACCCACTCCACACTTAAAAATGAGCTCAGTCCCTAAGCGAAGAAATATTAAATAAGAAGAGGTGCATAGGAACTTCACTCGTGCGCGATGGCGCGATGTCCATGGAGAGTAAGTGATGCCCGGGGAGTGTAAAGCGACTCGTGAGCAGATAAGCATAGACGAAGCAAGACATAAGGCAGCACGAGGTATAGATTAGCATTGATAATTGCGAAGAAACCTGGATAAAGGGATACCAACGAAGAAAAAGGTAAACGATGTGAGCAAAGATGAATAGTATAGACTAGATAACTCAAACATCGAATATCATATAAATAGAGAAATAACATCCAAAAGTCAGCGTACGATGAGAAATAACATGAAATGCATAACGACCGACAAAATGGCAAAGAAACATATGGGGCTAAATAGCGTCGTCATCACCATCATCCTCATTCCCAGGGTGCCTAGAGGGGGGAGGTGTGTCGAAATCAGTCTCGTCCACTAGAGCTGTAATGGCATTCTCCGCCCACTGCTGATGTCTAGTGGTCTGATCTCTGAACGCTGCAAAATCTGCGGTGAGCTGGACATAGTTTTGAGCAAGCTGACTATGTGATCTGACAATCGGCATCTGATTCGCCATGGTCTGGCGCTGGTAGGCTAAGATCTGAGTCTGCATCTCCGTCATCTGATGCACCGCGGCGAAAAGCCGCATCTGGGTGGTCTCCAGGCGTGCGAAACGCTCCTCAAAGGTGCTAGAGTGCTGGGGAGGTGTGGGAGGATCAATGAAATCAGGAACTGGCTGCGCGGTCTGCTCGGGCACTGGAGGAGTAGGCTGAGCTGGCGCAGGCTCCTGTGCCTCGTCCATAGTAGCATCCTCATGTGGAGGCTGGTCCTCCTGGACAGGATCTGGTTCGCGCGGAGGAGGGGCTGTCCTGACTTGTGCTCGATCAATGCGGCGCCGCTTCGCTCCACTTGGGAGCTCGGGGTTGTGAGTCCACTCGCCGTCTTTCCCAATAAACTTGAAGAGAGAGAGCTTGTTCATGCTCAGAACAAATCTAGACGCAGTTCCGTACAGTGAGCTGAGGTTCCATCCTTGAGACTCGGCGAGCACAGAAATAAAGTAGCCGCCTCCCATGGCCTTGTTCCCAGGAGACGTAGCCCAGGCTGTCATCATCCCACTGAGGATTTGAAAGAAGTCCACTGGCACCCCTTTGCTCATAGAGATCATAATGTCTAAGTCTGAGTTAGAGATTACCGTGGCGCCCTCGGCGCGAGTATTAATGTCTAAGGCCACGATACGGTGAATAATCTTCCACACTGGTTCCTTAATGCCCGCAGCACCCCAGCCGGACCGGAAGTAATAATCAAAACTAGATATGAGCTTCCAGAACTCATACCGCTCATCCACACTGTACTCGCCGCAAAATCCTTCCAAAGGGAATTCCAAAGCTTCGCAGACTTCGTCCTTGGACATAGTGTAAAGCTGTCCTCCTACTTGGAATGTCCAATGTGTAACTTTTAATGGACTGCCAACAATCTCGAATGTCGCTAAGAATTCCTTGACTAACATAGGATAGGTGGACTTGACTCGGCGAGCAAACAATATATCAAGCCCGGAGGCGATAAACATAGCACGGCACTGTGAATAAATGTCCCTTTGCAAATCTTGAAGAGTTGTAATGCAAGGGATAAGAGTAGGTTTTACCGACTTTGTTGACAGAATTGTGTCGTAACGCTCCTGATGCTCAGGCGTGGTGAATCGGCCAGCATTGGTCAGTGGGTAATAGCGGGGTTGAGTGGGCGGTGGTGCTGGGATGATGGCAGTGGAGGTGCTTGGTGGAGGAGCTGCGGCGGAGGAACTGGCTTGGTTGGCTCGATTGGTTCGTCCGGAGCGACTGGGAGGAGGATTGCCGCCCTGTCTTGACCTAGCCATGGAGTGAAGGGGTGGAGAAGAGCGACGGACTGGTGGCGGACGGGTGGGGATGAGCGACGGACGGTGGCGGGTGGGGATGAGCGACGGACGGGGGATTTGATTTTGGGAGATTTGAAAATTTTGGGAAATTAGGGTTTGGGAAAGAAGATGTAGGGCGCCTGCCCGTTACAACCGAGCCTGTAACGGCTGTAACGGTTGTAACGGGTAACCCTGATTTCTCTGAGTCATTTAAGCCCGTTACAACCCCTTAGCAGCCCGTTACCGTCCATGTGTAACGGCTGTAACGGGGTGGCCTGAATTCTCTGACTAAATGTATCTCGTTACAACCCCTTAGCATCCCGTTACAGTCCATGTGTAACGGCTGTAACGGGGCGGCCTAATTTCTCTGCCAAAATTTGCTTTGCTGAAAATTCAATGCCGTTCACTCCACACTATGATTCCTGCGCAGTTCACACACACATCGTACAATGCGAAAAAGCAAATAAATAAGACTTACAGCGCGGGTTACTCCCCGAAGAGGCCTAGTTTAACGTCTTGGCGAGACATAGCTGAGTCTAGACAGACTCACAGTGCATAAGAAACATTCTCGGGGAGTCCTTTAGCTAGGATCCCTCCCCGAGAAGTAGGTTATCGTTAATGCCTTCGGGAGGTGCAAGATGCTTCAGTACGTGGTATTGCTTAAGGCGTTGACCGTTTACTATCATAGTTTTACCTCCTTCTACGCTGATTTCTACATGCCCGTCTGGATGTGCTCGTTCGACTGTATAAGGGCCACTCCATTTAGTGCGCAGCTTGCCAGGAAATAATCTAAGGCGGGAGTTGTATAGAAGAACTCGCTCGCCTTCGTTGAACGCGCGGCGCACTATCCTCTTGTCATGCCACTTCTTTGTTCTGTCCTTGTAAATCCGAGCGTTTTCATATGAATCCAATCTGATTTCGTCAAGCTCGTGGAGTTGCAGTATTCGCTTTTCTCCGGCTGCCTTCATGTCCATGTTCAGCTCTCTAATAGCCCACAAAGCCTTGTACTCGAGTTCGACCGGCAGGTGGCAGGTTTTTCCATAGACAAGTCGGAAAGGACTCATTCCAATAGGAGTTTTGAACGCAGTCCTATATGCCCACAGCGCGTCATCTAGCTTGGACGCCCAGTCTTTCCTGTGGCTCGAGACCGTCTTTCCCAAAATGCTCTTGATCTCTCTGTTAGAGATCTCTACCTGGCCACTGGTCTGAGGGTGATAGGGAGTGCCAATTTTATGATAGACTCCATATTTCTTCAGCAATGTTTCGAAATTCCTTTCTTTGAAATGAGAGCCTCCATCACTGATAACTGTTCTGGGCACTCCGAACCGAGGGAAGATGACCTTCTGAAACATTTTAATAACAACCTTGGCGTCGCAAGTAGGGGTAGCCACAGCTTCAACCCACTTGGAAACGTAGTCGACTGCTACCAAGATGTACTGATTTCCATAAGAAGGTGGGAATGGTCCCATGAAGTCGATTCCCCAAACGTCGAAGAGGTCTACTGCGAGAATGCCCTACTGTGGCATCTCCTGCTGCTTCGAGATATTTCCAGTCCTCTGGAACTGATCACAGGCTTTGACGAATTCATGTGCATCCTTAAATAGCGAAGGCCAGAAGAAACCGGACTGCAGAACCTTCGTAGCTGTTTTCGAGCCAGCTCCATGTCCACCGTATTGAGAAGAGTGGCAGCGTTCCAGAATATATGGGATCTGGTCCTCGTCGACACAAGTCCTGTAGAGACCGTCAGCACATAATCTATAAAGAAAAGGGTCATCCCAGAAGTACCTTTTAACATCGGAAAGGAATTTCCTCTTCTGGTTGTGCGAGAGGTCGGGAGGGAGGATTCCACAGGCCAAGAAGTTGACAAAATCTGCATACCACGGTACGGTGTCCATATCAATGCGCATCAGCTGTTCTCCTGCTAGAGAGTCAGTCATCGGGAGCGTGTCTTCTTCGCGGTCGAGCTCTCCTAGCTCGAGGCGTGACAAGTGATCTGCAACCAGATTTTCTGCACCCTTCTTGTCTCTAATGTCGATATCAAACTCCTGGAGGAGGAGGACCCATCGTATGAGACGAGGCTTCGAGTCCTTCTTTGACAGCAAATATTTGATCGCAGCGTGATCGGTGTACACAATGGTCTTCGAACCAATTAAATACTGCCTGAATTTCTCGAAAGCGTAGACGATGGCCAGCATTTCTTTCTCAGTTGTAGTGTAATTGACTGCTGCTCCGGCGAGGACCTTGCTGGCGTAGTAAACTACGTGCAGCTTCTTGTCGATGCGCTGCCCCAAGACTGCTCCTACTGCAAAATCACTTGCATCGCACATTAGTTCAAATGGCAGCTCCCAATCGGGAGGCTGCACTATAGGAGCGGAAGTAAGAGCAGTTTTTAGATTGTTGAAAGCATTTAAACAAGAATCATTAAACTTAAACTCAGCGTCCTGACAGAGTAGATCAGTGAGTGGCTTTGCTGTCTTCGAGAAGTCCTTGATAAATCGCCTATAAAACCCAGCGTGCCCAAGAAAACTCCTGATCCCTTTCACGTCTTTTGGTGGGGGCAGCTTTTCAATCACCTCTACCTTTGCGCGATCAACCTCGATGCCTCTGTGAGAGACCATGTGTCCAAGCACTATACCTTCCTGCACCATAAAGTGACACTTCTCCCAGTTCAAAACCAGGTTAGTGTCAACACAACGACGAAGAACATCAGTAAGGTTAGAGAGACACAAATCAAATGAGGAACCATACACCGAAAAATCATCCATAAATACTTCCATGGTGTGTTCCAAAAAATCAGAAAATATTGCCATCATGCAACGTTGAAATGTGGCTGGTGCATTGCAAAGACCAAAGGGCATACGTCTATAAGCAAAAGTGCCAAAAGGGCAAGTAAAAGTAGTTTTCTCCTGGTCCTCGGGGTGTATAGGAATCTGGAAAAATCCACTATAACCGTCGAGGTAGCAGAAAAATTTATGCTTTGCTAGACGTTCTAACATTTGATCAATAAAAGGCAAAGGAAAGTGATCCTTAAGAGTAGCCTTATTCAACTTCCTATAATCAATGCACATACGCCAACCAGTCACAGTACGAGTAGGAATCAATTCATTATGCTCATTACGTACAACAGTCAAGCCTCCCTTCTTAGGGACAACGTGCACAGGACTTACCCACTTACTATCAGCAACAGAATAAATGATGCCGGCATCTAATAATTTCAGAATTTCCTTCTTAACGACATCATTCAATTTGGGGTTCAAGCGTCTCAAGGCATCCCTACTAGGTCTAGCATCATCCTCAAGGTTAATTCTATGCATGCATAAATCAGGGCTAATTCCCTTGAGGTCGTCTATGGAATATCCTAGGGCTGGTCTATGTTTTCGCAAGACATCGAGCAATTTCTGGGTCTCTACATCAGTCGAGGATGCATTAACAATCACCGGGTAGGTTGAGTTAGGGCCCAGAAATTCATACCTGAGACTTGCAGGTAGAGGTTTCAGCTCTATCGTGCAAGATTCCTTACCTGACTCGGTGAGCTGTCCAGTTTCAGCGCTTTCCTCAATGCTCACTGCGCAGAGATTCATCGGTATGGGGCAGCCTGGAGTAACTCTGTAAGACTCAATAGAGGTCAGTGTAATGGGCTGATCAATATCAGCAGAGTCGAGCACATCACAATCGGCTAAGAGACTAGGAGTTCTGCACATATCGGGTAAATAAAAGACAACACGTTCGCTGCCTACTCGCAGAGCTATAGATCCCCTATCCATGTCAATTACTACCCTAGCCGTGTAAAGGAATGGTCTGCCAAGTATAATGGGAATGTCAGTGTCCTCTGAAATCTCTAGCACAATAAAATCAGCAGGGATGTAAATATTCTTCACCCTGACGGGTACGTCTCTCAGAATCCCTTTCGGGAGTCTACAAGAACGATCCGCAAGGCGAATAGAGATGTCAGTAGGACATAGATCACCCAAGTTCAGTTTAGAATACAGAGAATATGGCATGATAGACACACTAGCACCCAAATCACATAAAGCACGACGAATTGTAAGGCCACCAATATCACAAGGGATAGAAAAACTCCCTGAATCCTTAAGCTTAGGCGGCATGGGCTGGTGTATGGCAGCGCTACACTCCTCACTTAGGGCCACTGTCTCGGTTCCATCCATCTTCCGTTTCCCAGTCATAATCTCCTTCATGAATTTGGCATATGTTGGAATCTGCGTGATTGCATCGGTGAAGGGCATAGTGATATACAAGGTACGAATCTGGTCCACGAATTTCATGAACTCTTTGTCTCTTCGAGCACCCTTGAGTCGCTGAGGGAACGGAACTGGAGGCTTATAAGGAGCTGGCTCTACTGTCGGCGCAGAATTTTCATTTCGGTTTTCAGCTTCTATTGATGATTCCGCTTCAGCAGGAGCAGAATTGAGTGCTGATTTTTCTGCTCCTGGTCGAGCGTCCTGAGCTGGTATCATCTCGATTTGTTTCCCACCTCTGAGCGTGATGGCATTGACCGATTCCCTAGGGTTGTGTTCTGGTTTTGAAGGAAGTTTCCCTTGTTCCCTAGTTACCGAATCTGCTTGTTGAGCCACCTGATTCCCTATCATTCGGATCGTCTGCTCAAGCTCCTTTACTCGCCGATCCTGCTCTTGAGCTCGCCTATCTGCCTCTTGAGCTCGCCTATCTTGCTCTGCCATGAAACTGGCCATCATGGTCTCCAAGCTAGATGCTCCGCCAGTCTCCTGTTGCTTGGGCTGCTGCGGCTGATACGAGTAGCCACCTGAATTCTGATTTTGCTGCCCTTGTGACTGGTTGTTGTACTGAGACTTCGGTTGATAGGAAGTATTATTCTGTTCTTGAGCTCGAACGTTGTATTGGCCTCGTGGCTGATACGGTGCATTGCCCTGTTGCTGTTTGTAAGGGAAACTCGGAGGTGCTTGGTTCTGGGGCTTGTAGGACAGGTTAGGATGATTTCTGTTTGGATTATCCCATCTGTTTGTGGGTGGTCCATAGCTGGGACCAGCCCCTTGATTATTCTGCCCGACGAAGTTTGCGTCCTCCTGATTGCCGTTGTTATCATCTGATCCGATCACTGGACAACTGTCTGCATAGTGAGAAGGGGAGCCGCAAATCTGACAGTACACGCCAATGTGAGCGACGTCTGAGGACTTCATGGTGTTCGCTAGCTTCATACTCTGAATCTCGGTGGCGAGTATCTTCATTGTATCAGCTAACCGAGCTATGTCATTAGTGCTCTCGGCTTGGCATAAATCCTGCACACCCTTCCTGTCCTTAGGATTACCGCGATCACTCGTCCAGAGATGGTAGTCTTGGGCTGCCCTTTCTATAATTTCATAGGTGTCTTCTAGCGGAACTTGGTTCAGTCCCCCACCTGCTGCTTGATTGATTAAGGTACGCATCCCCTGATCGATCCCCTGATAGAAGGTGTCAATAATCTGCCACTGCTCTAGGTTGTGGTGTGGGCACATTCGCGTCAGCTCCTTGTATCTCTCCCATGAGTCATACAGAGTCTCACCATCAATAGAGCGGAACGATATGATTTTGTTCCGGAAGTGAGCTGTCTTTGATGGCGGGAAGTACTGCTGGAGAAAAGCTTCGGCCAGCTTGTTCCATGTGGTGAAGGTCCCCTCAGCGTGGCTGTCTAGCCACCTGCTGGCTTTGTCGGACAGTGAGAATGGAAACAGTCTGAGATAGTAAGATTCTGGAGGGACACCATTTGTCTTAACTGTATTGCACATTTGAACAAAGCGCTTGAGGTGCTGGTGAGGGTCTTCGTTAATCCTTCCCGAGAATTGATTATTCTGCACCATCTGGATGAGTCCAGTTTTCAGCTCCCAAGTGTTGTTTTCAATGCCGGGTGGTGCAATAGCTGACTGAAACCCAGTGACACGTGGAGTAGTGTAATCTCCAAGGGTTCTGCGCACTGGTGGCTGCACTCGTGGTGGAGGGTCGTCTTCGGCCCTTCCATTCAGTAAGTTCTGATTCATAGCTGTAGCTGCGTAGTTTCGGTTCAGTGCTCGTAGCTGCCGAGCTTCGTTCTGGGCCTGACGATTGTTCTTTCGTTGGTCCGGTGTGTCGTCGTCTGAAATCTGAATTTGCTTCTTCCGTCGGGGTGTTTTCTTTGGCATGAACTACCTAGTACCTGCAAAAGCCAAGAAACACCGTGAGCGAAGAAATCACAGCAGAAAAAAAAACAGATATCAAACGGGGTGGAATAGTCTAAACTACACACGTTACTCTAATATCACACTAAGCGCTGCTCCCCGGCAACGGCGCCATTTTGACACGCGTATTTTTAACCCTTTATAGTTGTCAAATTATGTGTTTTAGGGGTCAAGTTGCAGTCAAACAATATTTATAACCTTGGTAAGCCAAGGGTCGATCCTAGGAGCAGTGCGTGTGAATACTAGCAAACAGTGTGACCTATTTAGCTATTCCGAATGAGTTTTGTAAAAAGGTTTTGTTGTCACGAGAATTGCGGAAATTAAATAACAGAAAATTAAATGGTTTTGTGTTTTATCAGAGAGAGAATTCCAGAATCCATACTTCACCCGTGCTAACCCCACTAATCATGCAATCATGTTATGTAAATTATTCATGCTATCGAATATGGAATCAACCGAAATAACACTAGACAAGCCGCCCATCCACGGATCATTGTCTAGATTAATCTCAATCGTTGAACGCCGCCCATCCACGGATTATCAACGATCTCGATTTATTAAAGTAAAGGTTTTCCTATTAATTCATGTAAACATGACCTAATATCAATTTCATGTAATCCGGTTAATACCTAGGACCCATCCATCTTTCGGTAATTGACCTAAGTACGTTCTACCAGTGCAAACATACCCTTTGATGTAAATACATGCATAGAACGATAAAATTAAGCACACAATGAAATTGAATATTCGAATCGCATAAATAACAACTTTGATTGATCACATGAGAGTTAGGGTTACATAGCACGGGATCCGTAGGATCCCGGAATGAGAGGACTACTCACTATTCATGGTGATTAAACCAAAAACAGTGTATAATAAAAGGAAGAAACGAGTAAACCGTAAACGATTGAAGCTCGATGATCCTCACGATGAAAGCTATGTCTTCTCTCCCAAGTTAGGGTTTCTTCTCCAAAATAACAACAACCCTGTCTAGTCTCGTCGTGTTTCTTTATATAGACCGTTTAAAAAGGCCGAAAAAGCCCAAAATTGGATTTTAGAAATATCTTGTAAAACAGCTCAGCCGACGGTCCCGTTACAGCTGATGTGTAACGGCTGTAACGGCTGTAACGGGCAGGGCTGAAATCACTGAGGAAATTGGTCCCGTTACAGCCGTTACAGTCCAAGCTGTAACGGTCTCTGAGGACTGTAACGGGACTGCTCGAAATCTCTGGGAGAATTGAGGCTGTTACACCCGTTACAGCCCAAGGTGTAACGGTTGCTGAGGCCTGTAACGGGCTGTCCTTGCATATTCTCGATTTTTGGCCTTTTTCGATCGATCTTTCGTTCTTTTCGACACTTTGGCTCCAAGGGGCGATGATATGTCTATTTGACCTGAAACACTAGAGAAAGACATCAAATAGAGACAATTTGCCGGGAGAATGAACGTTATCCTTCATCGAGTGTAGTGAATAATTAGTCAGAATATTGACTGATCAATGCTCTCTGGAATCTGCCATATCACTTGTGTCAACTATTTTGTGACACAAGCGCAGATTGAGATGGCCTCTTGAGCTTAAATTCTGACATCCGTAGCGGCTGAATCTGCTCTAGGTGCCAACTACAAAGTTGTTGTTCTTGTTCTCAGCTTTCAAACAAGCCAAAGATGAATGAATTCGGACACCGTATGAGCCCTAGGCATGCGCGACATGTAGGGATGTCAATCCTCCTATTTTACACTATTTTTGCCCAAATTCCCACAAAACTCTTTATTTCACGTTGTATTCATTTTTCACCTACAAATCACCAAAACATAAAGTGAGAGCTCATATAAATAAGGTGAATGATCGAAAATCGACTAAATGTGGAGCATAAATATAGTACAAATTTATGCTCATCAATGATGCAGGGAGGAATAACAAACTGTTTCAGGTATTTTCATCATTAGTAGGATCAGTTCATAATTCGTAGTGTTAGTTTTGTAATTCATAGCATCGGTTTTATTATTCGTAGCTTCAGTCTTATAATTCGTAGAAACATTTTTTATAATAAATTGAATTCTAATAGCAATCTGCAGGTGACCTTCACAGAAACTGGTGTAAGCTTAAATTGCAGCGGCATGAAGTTCGAATCTTGTGGCTATATATGTCATCACCTCTTCTGTGTCATGTTTTTTCTATGCTATGAAATGATTCATGATTATTTGGTGATGACCTGTGATAGCGCTAAAATATATGCATTTTAGGCGACCTCTATGCTTATTGTTTCGATCGTTCCATTACGATTTCACTTGCTATTTGATGCTTTGTGGTTCATTTCAGGAAAATTACAGAGTTTAAGCTGAGAACACAAGTGAGTAGCATTTTGGAGCAAAACCAAGCATTTCGGAGCAAAAATATGGACTTTCGGTCAATACGGGACAAACCGACCTTGCCGGAGTATTTTGGACTTACAGATCGTAATTGGTATCCGATTTGGTCGATTCAAAGCTTGTTGGAAAGCTAACTCAAAGGGCTACAACTCTCTAGTTGACGCCAAGACCAAATTCGGACCGGAAAGAGGTCATGCGTTCGCATGATTCATTCATGCGTTCGCATGAAAAGGACCAGTCGCATAAGATTCTTATGCGAGCGCATGCCTCAAGCCCAAGCTCGCATGACCAACTTTTAGGCAGTCATGCGAGCGCATGATTCATCCATGCGTTCGCATGAAGTCGTAAAAATCAGATTTTTCTGTTGGGGTATAAAAAGAAACTTAGGGTTTCTAAACTTAAGGGGGCCGTTTGGGGGCTGAGTTACGCTGGGATTTTTCTGGGTTCGTGTGGAGCAGTTTTCTGGGAGAAGAAGCGAGATACTTTGAAGACAACAACGAACACAAAGATTGGATCATCTTAGTACTAATTGGATCTCCATATTGGTTCTAGATTCCTAAACTCCACTTTCATATGGTTGTTTGCATTTCCATTGTTGTTTATGTTTGTAAACTCACCATGAGTGAGTAGTGACCTTGATTGGGGATCTATGGATCCCCTAGACATGTTTGTGACGTTGTAAATATTATGGATGCTATTGATGAATGATTTGCACATGACTCTTCTTCATTTGAACTTAATGTTTCGAATTGCCTATAAGGTGTTTGTGAGAAGTCCTCAATAGCAATTATGCTTGATTTCATGTTTGATGTAACTTGCGTTGAAAAGCATGATTTCAATTGATCTAAATGAAGAAGCATTAGGGTTTTTGTGTTACATGGCGACACTTTTATTCTAATGAGAATGGCTTGGACCTAACAAGAGTATGATCATCTAGTCAATAGAGCGTGAGTGTGAGACTAGATATTCATATTCTATAATGCCAATAGAGCGTGAGTGTGAGGCATTATGCGAGATGCAACCTCTCTATACTAAGTTGTAGCGTGAGTTGAACTTGGTATTAATGTTGCAATAGCCAGATTCTAAACATGTGCATGTGATTTCATCAATGGTGTCCTATTTTACCATCACAATAATTGTCTAGGTGGAGAAATAGATCCCTAGTCATCTTTTAATTGATTGTATACCTCTTTTGTTGATCACATTTCTCTTTTGGATAGTAAATCCTGCTATCATCCTTTTTAAGGAACAAATTCCCCCCCCCCCAAACCATTAGACATTCTAAGTAAACTGTTAGCATTATTGGTTTTATCACCTGTCCTTTGGGTACGACCTCGGTTCACCCGAGTCAATATAAATGTTTTGATTACCGTGACTTAGCAATAGTGTTTGGATTTTATTCGAATATTTCTGCTATATTTCGCACCGATCAAATGGCGCCGTTGCCGGGGATAGGTTAATTAACTAGGTGCTAATAGATAGTTTAGTTTGTCTACTCTTCTCTTACTTGATAGTTATAGCTTGTTTTGTGCTTAACTTGTGTTTATTTCTCTTGCCTTTGATTGCTAAGAATTTCCTTTGTTCTCGCAGGCATTCGAATGATCACAAGATTTAGGGGACAAAAACACGTAGAGCTAGGTTCAACGTCAAATACTTCTCACCCTTCTCACCCAACCAATCAAATGGATGGGTTCACTAAACAGCAACTGCATGTTCTTAAAGCTCAAATCTTAGCGTTCAGGCGTTTTAAGAAAGGAAATGTCACACTTCCTCCAGAACTACTACGAGCTATAGCCCCACCACCATTGGAAGCACAACTGCAGCTGACGTTTTCTGGAATTAGTAATCAGGATAAATCGGTGGGAAATATTACAGGTGATTTTCTAAAAACAAATGAGTCAAATGATAAGGATACACAGACTGGAATTTCACCGAATGGGCCAAGCAATTATCATGAAGTATTCACCGTGGATGAGAAAGTAACATCGTCTGTTGCCAAAGATTCTCCTAGTAAGCCAGCCATGCTGAACGATGCTGCTGTTTTGGCAGATGGAGAAAAGGAGAAGATAGAGAGGCCTATGAGCGAACAAGTGGCTATACTTGAACCTTGTGATTTGAAAGAGCGGGAGAGTGTGGGAGCTGAGAATGTTGAGGTCAAGAAGGTAACTAAGAAGGTTTTGCACAAGTTGGTTGATTCCGATAAGGACCCTTCTCTTGATCACTATAAGTTGCCCTCATGCCGTGATGGGGTAAAAAGAAAAGTCAATGCTAAAACGGCAAAGAATGAGAAGCAAACATCACCTTGGACAAGAGCTTTTAAGCAAGTTGCTTGCAAATCTTCAAAGAACCCGGATTGACTCCTCCACTTATCAACATATCCGCTTGAGGAGGGATCTTAGCAAAAGACTCCTCAAGTGTGCTTCTTATTTCCTAAGAGGAGAATCGGCTCCGTCTTAGCCAAGACGTTAAACTAGGCTTGTGAGTGTTTCTCCCCTGATCTTTAAGTATGTCTATTTTGATTGGATTTCTATTTGCTTCGTGCAAGAATTTGAGGATGTGAACTACGCATATGTGAATGCCTATATTTGATGATCGATGTGCGATTGAAATGCTTTTAGCATGATGTGCTTGGTGAATTTGATGTCTTGATAGGATACAAGTGTGGGGTGCCTATGTTTTGACTACACGAGATGTCTGTGCTTGCTTGCCGTGCTTTCATGTTTAGAATCCAATCAATTTGTATGTTTAGAGGAAAACACTTACACTAATGTGACATTCATCCAAAAACTCGAATTTTTAATGAAAACAAAAAGTCTGGGCAAGGCTACATTTTCGAAAAATTTCATTCCTAATTCAACTAGTCGTGCATGATTTCACTTAATTGATCCTTTAGATGACTAATGGATTGGATTGTCGACTTTCATTCTTGAGGATCAAAGCATCTACTAGCACTTCTTTATCTTTTCTATGCTTTTTCTCGTTGAGACTAGAGAGTTGATCTTTGAAAGCATGAAATCGAAAAAACCAATTTAAAAACCTTGCATGCCATGATTGCCTTTAGGTGACCTTGGTGACCTTGCTTGTCTTGTGGAATTGTCTTGTTGGTTTGTCATGCTCCATTTTCAACACTTAGCCCTTTGTCAAAGTTCTAAGTGTGGGGTCAAAAGAGGGCAAAGAAAAAAAAAGAAAAAGAAAAAGAAAAAGAAAAAGAAAATATGAAATAAGCCCCAAGTTCCTTCCTTATGATTGATCACCATTAGGAAGTGAATTTAAAGAAGTATGTGCTAAGCGCCGAGGGTTAGGAAGGTAAGTTCCCCCTTGAAAGTGCTTAGTACGGCCAAAGGCCATGCTACCCCCTTAAAGTTGCACTTAGACTTGACAATCGGCTATTCCACCATTCTCTAGCATGAAAACTAATGAGACAATTGATACTTCCTAGCAAGAATTCACTAAGGGACGAGCCTCGTATTCTTTGATACTTAGGCATGAAATGAATTGCAAGGGTGTTCGAAAACTTTGCTGTTGGAACTCCTCTTCTCTTATGACTAAGTGACCTTTGCGTCCTAGGCTTGAGAATGAGTTCAAAGCTCACGAGCCAATGGACTAGCCTCCTTGCTAGCATTGGTGAGTGGTCCAATAAGATTTCTTTGCGACTGTTAGATTGTTTTCTTGAAATCTTGGATATAGAAAACGACTAGAATCCTTGATTAAAGATTTATTAGTCTTTGCTTTGATTTGCTTGAATGTCCTAATTCATGAATTTCCACAAGGATTCGAAGAGGACTCATGTAGTGATTGAAATGTACATATCTAGTTTGAATACATTATGAACTTCATGGAAAACACCTTGCCTAGTACTTTGACAATTGTGAGCTTAAAATGCCAAATTGGATGGTTGTTCTTTTTGTGGGATTTGTGAGTATTCCCGTGTCTGAAAACTCTCAGGAGACTACAACTCCTCCACTAGGGTAGCCTAGGGGTTTAAAGGCTTGGTGCATTCGCTAAATGCACTCGTGTTACCTACGAAAGTGGTTAGTTAGAAGTAGATTTGTTTCTTAGTATTTTTAGTTAGTTTTCATGACCATATGGAGTTTCTTTGAACCGATCCTGAGTGAGTGAAGTGCCTTCTTGTTGTTTATCTCTATGATTAGTTTGCTCGGGACGATCAAACGTTAAGTGTGGGGTGATTTGATAGCGCTAAAATATATGCATTTTAGGCGACCTCTATGCTTATTGTTTCGATCGTTCCATTACGATTTCACTTGCTATTTGATGCTTTGTGGTTCATTTCAGGAAAATTACAGAGTTTAAGCTGAGAACACAAGTGAGTAGCATTTTGGAGCAAAACCAAGCATTTCGGAGCAAAAATATGGACTTTCGGTCAATACGGGACAAACCGACCTTGCCGGAGTATTTTGGACTTACAGATCGTAATTGGTATCCGATTTGGTCGATTCAAAGCTTGTTGGAAAGCTAACTCAAAGGGCTACAACTCTCTAGTTGACGCCAAGACCAAATTCGGACCGGAAAGAGGTCATGCGTTCGCATGATTCATTCATGCGTTCGCATGAAAAGGACCAGTCGCATAAGATTCTTATGCGAGCGCATGCCTCAAGCCCAAGCTCGCATGACCAACTTTTAGGCAGTCATGCGAGCGCATGATTCATCCATGCGTTCGCATGAAGTCGTAAAAATCAGATTTTTCTGTTGGGGTATAAAAAGAAACTTAGGGTTTCTAAACTTAAGGGGGCCGTTTGGGGGCTGAGTTACGCTGGGATTTTTCTGGGTTCGTGTGGAGCAGTTTTCTGGGAGAAGAAGCGAGATACTTTGAAGACAACAACGAACACAAAGATTGGATCATCTTAGTACTAATTGGATCTCCATATTGGTTCTAGATTCCTAAACTCCACTTTCATATGGTTGTTTGCATTTCCATTGTTGTTTATGTTTGTAAACTCACCATGAGTGAGTAGTGACCTTGATTGGGGATCTATGGATCCCCTAGACATGTTTGTGACGTTGTAAATATTATGGATGCTATTGATGAATGATTTGCACATGACTCTTCTTCATTTGAACTTAATGTTTCGAATTGCCTATAAGGTGTTTGTGAGAAGTCCTCAATAGCAATTATGCTTGATTTCATGTTTGATGTAACTTGCGTTGAAAAGCATGATTTCAATTGATCTAAATGAAGAAGCATTAGGGTTTTTGTGTTACATGGCGACACTTTTATTCTAATGAGAATGGCTTGGACCTAACAAGAGTATGATCATCTAGTCAATAGAGCGTGAGTGTGAGACTAGATATTCATATTCTATAATGCCAATAGAGCGTGAGTGTGAGGCATTATGCGAGATGCAACCTCTCTATACTAAGTTGTAGCGTGAGTTGAACTTGGTATTAATGTTGCAATAGCCAGATTCTAAACATGTGCATGTGATTTCATCAATGGTGTCCTATTTTACCATCACAATAATTGTCTAGGTGGAGAAATAGATCCCTAGTCATCTTTTAATTGATTGTATACCTCTTTTGTTGATCACATTTCTCTTTTGGATAGTAAATCCTGCTATCATCCTTTTTAAGGAACAAATTCCCCCCCCCCCCCCCCCCCCCAAACCATTAGACATTCTAAGTAAACTGTTAGCATTATTGGTTTTATCACCTGTCCTTTGGGTACGACCTCGGTTCACCCGAGTCAATATAAATGTTTTGATTACCGTGACTTAGCAATAGTGTTTGGATTTTATTCGAATATTTCTGCTATATTTCGCACCGATCAAATGGCGCCGTTGCCGGGGATAGGTTAATTAACTAGGTGCTAATAGATAGTTTAGTTTGTCTACTCTTCTCTTACTTGATAGTTATAGCTTGTTTTGTGCTTAACTTGTGTTTATTTCTCTTGCCTTTGATTGCTAAGAATTTCCTTTGTTCTCGCAGGCATTCGAATGATCACAAGATTTAGGGGACAAAAACACGTAGAGCTAGGTTCAACGTCAAATACTTCTCACCCTTCTCACCCAACCAATCAAATGGATGGGTTCACTAAACAGCAACTGCATGTTCTTAAAGCTCAAATCTTAGCGTTCAGGCGTTTTAAGAAAGGAAATGTCACACTTCCTCCAGAACTACTACGAGCTATAGCCCCACCACCATTGGAAGCACAACTGCAGCTGACGTTTTCTGGAATTAGTAATCAGGATAAATCGGTGGGAAATATTACAGGTGATTTTCTAAAAACAAATGAGTCAAATGATAAGGATACACAGACTGGAATTTCACCGAATGGGCCAAGCAATTATCATGAAGTATTCACCGTGGATGAGAAAGTAACATCGTCTGTTGCCAAAGATTCTCCTAGTAAGCCAGCCATGCTGAACGATGCTGCTGTTTTGGCAGATGGAGAAAAGGAGAAGATAGAGAGGCCTATGAGCGAACAAGTGGCTATACTTGAACCTTGTGATTTGAAAGAGCGGGAGAGTGTGGGAGCTGAGAATGTTGAGGTCAAGAAGGTAACTAAGAAGGTTTTGCACAAGTTGGTTGATTCCGATAAGGACCCTTCTCTTGATCACTATAAGTTGCCCTCATGCCGTGATGGGGTAAAAAGAAAAGTCAATGCTAAAACGGCAAAGAATGAGAAGCAAACATCACCTTGGACAAGAGCTTTTAAGCAAGTTGCTTGCAAATCTTCAAAGAACCCGGATTGACTCCTCCACTTATCAACATATCCGCTTGAGGAGGGATCTTAGCAAAAGACTCCTCAAGTGTGCTTCTTATTTCCTAAGAGGAGAATCGGCTCCGTCTTAGCCAAGACGTTAAACTAGGCTTGTGAGTGTTTCTCCCCTGATCTTTAAGTATGTCTATTTTGATTGGATTTCTATTTGCTTCGTGCAAGAATTTGAGGATGTGAACTACGCATATGTGAATGCCTATATTTGATGATCGATGTGCGATTGAAATGCTTTTAGCATGATGTGCTTGGTGAATTTGATGTCTTGATAGGATACAAGTGTGGGGTGCCTATGTTTTGACTACACGAGATGTCTGTGCTTGCTTGCCGTGCTTTCATGTTTAGAATCCAATCAATTTGTATGTTTAGAGGAAAACACTTACACTAATGTGACATTCATCCAAAAACTCGAATTTTTAATGAAAACAAAAAGTCTGGGCAAGGCTACATTTTCGAAAAATTTCATTCCTAATTCAACTAGTCGTGCATGATTTCACTTAATTGATCCTTTAGATGACTAATGGATTGGATTGTCGACTTTCATTCTTGAGGATCAAAGCATCTACTAGCACTTCTTTATCTTTTCTATGCTTTTTCTCGTTGAGACTAGAGAGTTGATCTTTGAAAGCATGAAATCGAAAAAACCAATTTAAAAACCTTGCATGCCATGATTGCCTTTAGGTGACCTTGGTGACCTTGCTTGTCTTGTGGAATTGTCTTGTTGGTTTGTCATGCTCCATTTTCAACACTTAGCCCTTTGTCAAAGTTCTAAGTGTGGGGTCAAAAGAGGGCAAAGAAAAAAAAAGAAAAAGAAAAAGAAAAAGAAAAAGAAAAAGAAAATATGAAATAAGCCCCAAGTTCCTTCCTTATGATTGATCACCATTAGGAAGTGAATTTAAAGAAGTATGTGCTAAGCGCCGAGGGTTAGGAAGGTAAGTTCCCCCTTGAAAGTGCTTAGTACGGCCAAAGGCCATGCTACCCCCTTAAAGTTGCACTTAGACTTGACAATCGGCTATTCCACCATTCTCTAGCATGAAAACTAATGAGACAATTGATACTTCCTAGCAAGAATTCACTAAGGGACGAGCCTCGTATTCTTTGATACTTAGGCATGAAATGAATTGCAAGGGTGTTCGAAAACTTTGCTGTTGGAACTCCTCTTCTCTTATGACTAAGTGACCTTTGCGTCCTAGGCTTGAGAATGAGTTCAAAGCTCACGAGCCAATGGACTAGCCTCCTTGCTAGCATTGGTGAGTGGTCCAATAAGATTTCTTTGCGACTGTTAGATTGTTTTCTTGAAATCTTGGATATAGAAAACGACTAGAATCCTTGATTAAAGATTTATTAGTCTTTGCTTTGATTTGCTTGAATGTCCTAATTCATGAATTTCCACAAGGATTCGAAGAGGACTCATGTAGTGATTGAAATGTACATATCTAGTTTGAATACATTATGAACTTCATGGAAAACACCTTGCCTAGTACTTTGACAATTGTGAGCTTAAAATGCCAAATTGGATGGTTGTTCTTTTTGTGGGATTTGTGAGTATTCCCGTGTCTGAAAACTCTCAGGAGACTACAACTCCTCCACTAGGGTAGCCTAGGGGTTTAAAGGCTTGGTGCATTCGCTAAATGCACTCGTGTTACCTACGAAAGTGGTTAGTTAGAAGTAGATTTGTTTCTTAGTATTTTTAGTTAGTTTTCATGACCATATGGAGTTTCTTTGAACCGATCCTGAGTGAGTGAAGTGCCTTCTTGTTGTTTATCTCTATGATTAGTTTGCTCGGGACGATCAAACGTTAAGTGTGGGGTGATTTGATAGCGCTAAAATATATGCATTTTAGGCGACCTCTATGCTTATTGTTTCGATCGTTCCATTACGATTTCACTTGCTATTTGATGCTTTGTGGTTCATTTCAGGAAAATTACAGAGTTTAAGCTGAGAACACAAGTGAGTAGCATTTTGGAGCAAAACCAAGCATTTCGGAGCAAAAATATGGACTTTCGGTCAATACGGGACAAACCGACCTTGCCGGAGTATTTTGGACTTACAGATCGTAATTGGTATCCGATTTGGTCGATTCAAAGCTTGTTGGAAAGCTAACTCAAAGGGCTACAACTCTCTAGTTGACGCCAAGACCAAATTCGGACCGGAAAGAGGTCATGCGTTCGCATGATTCATTCATGCGTTCGCATGAAAAGGACCAGTCGCATAAGATTCTTATGCGAGCGCATGCCTCAAGCCCAAGCTCGCATGACCAACTTTTAGGCAGTCATGCGAGCGCATGATTCATCCATGCGTTCGCATGAAGTCGTAAAAATCAGATTTTTCTGTTGGGGTATAAAAAGAAACTTAGGGTTTCTAAACTTAAGGGGGCCGTTTGGGGGCTGAGTTACGCTGGGATTTTTCTGGGTTCGTGTGGAGCAGTTTTCTGGGAGAAGAAGCGAGATACTTTGAAGACAACAACGAACACAAAGATTGGATCATCTTAGTACTAATTGGATCTCCATATTGGTTCTAGATTCCTAAACTCCACTTTCATATGGTTGTTTGCATTTCCATTGTTGTTTATGTTTGTAAACTCACCATGAGTGAGTAGTGACCTTGATTGGGGATCTATGGATCCCCTAGACATGTTTGTGACGTTGTAAATATTATGGATGCTATTGATGAATGATTTGCACATGACTCTTCTTCATTTGAACTTAATGTTTCGAATTGCCTATAAGGTGTTTGTGAGAAGTCCTCAATAGCAATTATGCTTGATTTCATGTTTGATGTAACTTGCGTTGAAAAGCATGATTTCAATTGATCTAAATGAAGAAGCATTAGGGTTTTTGTGTTACATGGCGACACTTTTATTCTAATGAGAATGGCTTGGACCTAACAAGAGTATGATCATCTAGTCAATAGAGCGTGAGTGTGAGACTAGATATTCATATTCTATAATGCCAATAGAGCGTGAGTGTGAGGCATTATGCGAGATGCAACCTCTCTATACTAAGTTGTAGCGTGAGTTGAACTTGGTATTAATGTTGCAATAGCCAGATTCTAAACATGTGCATGTGATTTCATCAATGGTGTCCTATTTTACCATCACAATAATTGTCTAGGTGGAGAAATAGATCCCTAGTCATCTTTTAATTGATTGTATACCTCTTTTGTTGATCACATTTCTCTTTTGGATAGTAAATCCTGCTATCATCCTTTTTAAGGAACAAATTCCCCCCCCCCCCCCCCCAAACCATTAGACATTCTAAGTAAACTGTTAGCATTATTGGTTTTATCACCTGTCCTTTGGGTACGACCTCGGTTCACCCGAGTCAATATAAATGTTTTGATTACCGTGACTTAGCAATAGTGTTTGGATTTTATTCGAATATTTCTGCTATATTTCGCACCGATCAACCTGATGGCATAAAGATGCAGCAAAGAAGCACAATCCTGGTATGTTCCTTGTTGATTCTGAAAATCCGAATCAAACAAGAGAACAAATAATGCTATCATCGGAAATATGGTTTCATGTTAATGATGTTATATTTATCTTCAAGAATGATGTTGATAGCATGCGAAAATTCCATGATCGCATTTATGAGTTTGTTAAGGAGCATGCTTTAAATGGTGGTGTGGACTGTAGTTCATCGAAAGCCGATTATTTTTTATTTGTTTTGCAAATGCCACAACCTGCAGAAGTGATGGTCAATAATCCTGGAATGTCAAGAAACAAAGGATGCGGTAAGAGAATTCGAGGTCCCCGAGAAATTGCAATGGATAAATCAAAGAAACCTCTAAGAACATGTGGATATTGCAACGAGAAAGGGCTACATGACAAGCGTACCTCTCCAAAGAGACTACTGAACAAGTCACAAAAGCGTGTTGCCCCTTACGAAGACGTAGGTGAATATGATGTCGCTGGTCTAGAACAACCTCAGAGTAGCTGATTTTTATAATTCGTAAACTTACATTCATAATTCGTATCAAACAACATATACATTGTTCACACACCTGTTGGTTTCTTGTTCTGATATGTTTTTTTGCAGCTTATATCGAACATACTTAGGACACCCAGTTTATAATTTGTAGTCTATTATTCAAAATTCGTAGAACAGTAGCTTTGATTTCATAATGCGTAGATAATTACTGCGAGTGCGTTTGGACCATTGAGTAATACTACGAGGTAATAGGAATATTAGTAATACTTCTGAGTTTATTATTCGCACCGTACTAGCCAAAATACGTAGTCAAAGAACTGTCACTCACCGATATAAGACCAAGTACCTAATATTCATAGTACAACCCAAATTTTTTGATAAATTAGTAACAATCGATACCTTGTACATTACCCGGTGGGGATAGTGTCAGTGCCTTGTCATGAGACTTACCCCTCGTAGTGTTAGGCATGAAATCATCATAGCTATCGGATTCAAGGTCATCCATGATTTGTGAGATGCGTTTTTTTCAGCTATAAAAGGGATAAAATACAATTAGTACTAACATGTAAAGGCAACCTAACGTGAACTGTTATGCTTCTCACTGTTTTCCATCTTGGTACGAATTTTGCCAGTTACAAAATTACCCACATTATGTACCAGATTTCTTGGTTGATTGAGGTTTATTTGTAACGCTTTCTCTTTTTTCCCCCTTTGCAGACACCGCATACCCCTCAATTGTAATGAGTACAAATCAATTTAGTATAACAAGTTATTTAGTTAATAATTACGAATTGCAAGTGAAAAATATAATACCTTTAAGTGTTTGGGTGCTTGTTTGGTACGAAATTTGTTTCAATTTTTTAGCAGGTTGCTCCGCTGCTTTGTCTTTGGTTGGCAGATTTACATCTGTCGTCTTTTTTCTCTTGCGTTCTAATAAAGAAATATACATTGATATATCAAATATCGATATACTACTACATTTGATTTTAACTGTATGAGTTTTATGCAACCCGAAGTACGAATGATAGAATTAATAGAATAACATTGAGATACAACGTGCTTATGATGAAAGTACGAATGATGAATATAAGTTTAACTATACGAGCCTTTAGGAATTAGAAGCAATGTGTGATGAATAAAAGTTTATAATAATAGTTAACATACATGCAGTGAGACACATAAACCCCCTATACGCATTTTGATGATTCCAAAGGTAACAATTATGAATTGGAAGCAACGATTTATGAGTATCAGACTACAGCTAATACATAACATACAGACAGTGAGACCTAATAAAATCCATTCTACGCAGTTATGATTCAAAGGTACCAACAATGAATCAGAAGCTACGAATGATGAATATGCGCTTAGTTAATTCTTGACATATAGGTAGTGAGACCTATATATCCCTTATACGCATGTTTGATGCTTCCAATGTACCAATTATGAATTGGAAGCTACAAATTATGAGTATCAGAATATGGCTAATACATAACATACAGGCAGTGCGACCTAATAAAATCCGTTCAACGCATTTTTGATGCTTCCCAAAAGATACCAATTATGAATCAAAAGCTATGAATTATGTGTATCAGACTATGGCTAATACATAACATACATCCAGTGAGACCTAAAAAAAAACCATCTACGCAGTGTATGTTTAAGAGGTACAAATTGTGAATTAGAAGCTACAAATGATGAATATAAATTTAGAATAACACTTAACAAACAGACAGGGAGACCTATAAATCCCTTATCCGCATTTTAATGCATATAAAGGTACCACCAACTATGAATCAGAAGCTATGAATTATGTGTATGAAATTAGGAAGAACATTTAACATACATGCAGTGAAACTTCATAAGGGATTATACGAATTTTGCATCATCATCTACCAATTTTAATAAGCCATTCAAAGCAGATGTAATCGTCGTTAGTATACAGTCAACGAAACACACATTGCAACAAACCGACTATCACTCGATGAATTTCTCAAGCCTTAAAATAAGGGTACAGTTAAATTCGTAGGTTGGGAATCCTACCATAAAACTGCTTTGCTGGTTTCGGCGCTGGTTGTTGCTGGTTCGTGTGGTCGTCCATTGCCATGTAATGTCGTCCTATCGCCGTCAAATCGCACAGTTCTCTGCTTTGCTTGCTGCTAGTTTGTTGAAATCCCGAACGATTAGGTCGCGAGAGAGATTTTGTAATCAACGAGATTTCCGTTTTAAGAAATATTAGCCTAAAAAAATTGCCCCTAATACGAATTGCTTGTTGTTGGTTTGTTGAAATCCCGAACGATTAAGTAGCGAGAGAGATTTAGTAATCAACGGGATTTCCATTTTAAGAAATATTACCCTGACAAAATTACCCCTAATATGAATTTTGGTTGAGTTATTAGCGTGTTTTTGAGATTAATTGGATATAATCATGTCTGTAGATTACTCAAAATCGAGGGCTCTAATTAATTCTTATTTCTCTTGATAAATCCACTTCTCATGGAAATTCATCTGTAAATGTAGTTGATAGTTTTGAGAAACTCTTTTTTTTCTTTTTGATGGTAATAAACTCTTATTTGACAGTTGTAACTTTTTTTTGAAAAGTATAAAAAGGGGCCCTGAACTATCACTCGATTCCAATCTGAGGTCCGACTACCATATTTTCCAATTAAGAGGCAAAATTAAAAAGTCCTTAAAGTTAACGGATGGAGTTAACTCCGTTAGTCAAGGTACAATTAATTGTTTTTTCTTTAATTTAATCTATGTATTTCTCATTGAATAATTTTAACTTTTAGTTTTAGTATTCATCAAAAAAAACTTTTAGTTTAATTATACTATTTTTATTTTCCTAAACTTTCTATATTTTTGTTCTATTATAATTAAATGTTTTTTCTCTTAAATTTTATCGATATATCTCCCATTGTATTCTTTTGATATTCATTTCAGATATATCTCTCATTGTATTCTTTTTTATTTTCATTCTTTTATGAACACGAATTAAGAAACAATAATTTAGTTTTTATTCATACGTGTTATATGGTGAGTTGTCACACTAAATAAATTTAAAATATTATACTCACCCATCATGCATATAAGGGAAATTTTTTTAAAATTTTACAATATAAATCAAGGAATATATTTTTTTTATTCATACATGTTATATGGTAAATTACGAAACCGTAAATTATTGATTTAAAAATAATATTTATTTGTATTATGAAATTTAAAAATATTATAATAAAATTAAAAACTTACAATGAGAAATATATAGATTAAATTTTAAAACATTTAATTATACTTTGACTGACGGAGTTAGCTCCATCCGTTAACTTTAACGGATTTTTTTATTTTGCCCTGATTGGAAAGTGTGATAATTCGAACCTCGGATTGGAATTGAATGATAGTTCTAAGTCCTTTTTGTATTATTATTATTTGATAGATTTGACAGTTGTAACTTGAAGTTGACAGTTGAGAATTTATAATTAATTAATGCGATAAATAGACGACAGTAAAGTGGTCGTTTGGTCGAACCACTATGCACAGAAGTTAAATTCCCAGTTTAATAACTTAGCGACGTCGTTTACCGAACCATCTAGTTAGACTATCAGAAACGATTAGAATCATCTACAAAAGGCCTCATTTGTTATCATGCACCCTCACCCAGGAAACGACGCAACGCGGCAAATCGCCGATTCCTTGTCCACATCACCGGCCCCACACACGACTTCTCTCTCTTTCTTCTGCCATCAAACGGAGATCGATTGGCTTAGAAACGGGTTATCGAATCGGATCGCAGATGAATTCGGATCGGCAAAGGGACAATTGACGAGAGAAGAAACAGGCAAATGCGGAGATCGATTGGCTCAGAAACGAAGATCCTCCGATTGATTTGAGTTTGAGATAAGTCAACCTCGTATATCCTAAATTTAGCGCATTTTAGGTTTTTTACTACATGGGAGGAAGTGGAGCATTAGTGGATGGGGTTCGTCGATGGTTTCAACGACGCAGCAGCACTTCGACTAGTAGTAGCAATCACAATAGAAATAATAGCCAGAGCTATTTACGTGGCGAGGCATCCTCGGCATCGCAGGACTCAGTCGGGGACGAAATTACAGTCATTGATGATTTTGATTTATCTGGTTTGAAGGATATCAGAGTCCCTAATCGTATTCACTTCAGAATCGTGCCTCCTCATATGGATTCCCACAAAAAGGTTCCGTCTTTCTTCTTACCTTTTCATTTTTTTTATTTTTTTTGGCTGCCTTGGATCTGAGTTGTTGTTGATTGGAACAATGTTGATCTGGTGACGAATACATTTTTGGTGAGATACGGATTGGCATTTCAGAAGTTAGATCAACTGATTGTGATTGTGTTTTGTTCTTAGGAACAGCTTTGATTATGACAAAGTAGGGAATGGGATGTAAATTATTGTATAACTGTTGATCTTTGACGCTGAAAGATCACCTTTTTTTTCGTGTCTGGTTGCAATCCTATGACTGTTTTTTCTCCTATATGTTGCTATTTGTCTGTTCTTTCACCGAGCATGGTATGGCGAGCTAATAAATTTTTTTATCGAGGTTTGGATGGTTTAAATTTTAAAATACATGCGTGTTTTTTCAGGGATGTGTATATTAGCATCAAAATGTAGGTCATACTTGTAGTTCTGCCTTCTGTATGGTTGATGCATCCTGTTATCTTTCATGGTCATGTGAAAGTATGTTAGCATCATGTCTTTGGATCTTAATATTACCAAACAATCTTGTCATTGCACGTTATTTGTCTATCGCTGCTCGGATTTTCAACTTGGGTGGCTGATGTGTTATGTTTTCAGTCACCTTTTTTTTTCTTATATATTTCAACTTGGGTTTACTGACAGAAGTGCCATTAATTATTTAGGGTGGAGAAGCAGAATTTTTCACTGAGTATGGGGAAGCTACTCAGTACGAAGTTCAAGAGGTCGTTGGAAAAGGAAGTTATGGTGTTGTTGGATCTGCCATCGACACTCACACTGGAGAAAAAGTTGCCATCAAGAAGATCAACGACGTGTTTGAACATGTGTCTGATGCAACCAGGATTCTGAGAGAAATTAAGCTTCTGCGATTGCTTCGTCACCCAGACATAGTAGAAATAAGGCATATCATGCTTCCACCTTCTCGAAGGGAATTTAAAGATATTTATGTCGTATTTGAGCTAATGGAATCTGATCTTCACCAAGTGATTAAGGCAAATGATGATCTTACTCCGGAGCATCATCAGTTTTTTCTCTATCAACTTTTACGTGGTCTGAAATACATACATACAGGTTGGCTGTTCAGTTCACTGAGCCACGTGAGTTGATGACTATCTTTGCCTACTGATTGTGATTACTGAGGACAATTTGTGCTGAAAATTTGCAGCTAATGTGTTCCACCGAGATTTGAAGCCCAAAAATATCCTTGCAAATGCTGATTGTAAGCTTAAAATTTGTGACTTTGGGCTTGCCCGTGTCTCATTTAATGATGCTCCATCAGCAATTTTCTGGACTGTAAGTATGTCAGCCATTCAAGTCGCCACATCTTTATTAATTCTACAAGACCACAGTCTCTTGTTTCGGTTCAAGTGTTATCAGTTTCTATTATTGAATAATCTTAAGGCCATGCTTGTGATGCTTATTCAATTACTTGTATTTATGTGAAGGACTACGTTGCTACTCGATGGTATCGTGCTCCCGAATTGTGCGGCTCTTTCTTTTCTAAAGTAAGTTGGATTCATATGATTTTAAGTTAGTTGCTTATTCATTTCACCATTCACTTTTTGTCTGCGGCCAACACCCTGTAACTTTTCTTCTAGTTTTTTTATTATCTTATTAGCTTCAGTTTTATTTTCCTTTCAGTATACCCCCGCAATCGATATCTGGAGTATAGGATGCATATTTGCAGAAATGCTATCTGGAAAGCCACTTTTCCCTGGAAAGAATGTGGTGCACCAGCTGGATCTCATGACTGATTTTCTTGGTACTCCCCCGCCCGAAACCGTAGCACGGGTCAGTTCTCATATTTTAGTCAAAAACTTTTCTCTGTTGTCTGTAACCTTTTATTTCAGTTATATTACTTCTCATCTTTATGATGCTATTATGTTATTATAGTCATCACGAGCTCTTAGTTTACATGTCGGATGACTCCTTCCTGCCCACCTTTGTGGCTCTCTATTATTTTATGACATTCAAGTTTCAAATCGGGTTTACTTTGTACAGTTTGTGATTCTGTTGGGACTATTGACAGATTCGCAATGAAAAAGCCAGAAGATATATGGCAAGCATGCGTAAGAAGCCGCCAGTCCCTTTCTCAAAAAAGTTCCCTAATGCAGATCCACTGGCCCTTCGCCTACTTGAACGTCTGTTAGCTTTTGATCCAAAAGAGCGTCCATCTGCCGAGGAGGTAGATTTGTGCATATGATATAATCTTTCTCATATGAAAGTGCTAGTGATGGGGCGCCTTTTTTAGTTATAATAATGGTTTTATGACTCCAGGCATTAGCCGACCCTTACTTTCATGGTTTAGCAAATGTGGATCGTGAGCCATCAACTACACCCATCTCGAAACTTGAATTTGAGTTTGAGAGAAGGAAATTGACGAAGGATGATGTCAGGGAATTGATATATAGAGAGGTATGATCTTGCTATTTATATTTCTTCGGTTCCTTGGTACCTTTGTAACCTGTATTGAAACAAAGTATTTAAGTTTACAGATACTCGAGTATCATCCGCAAATGTTGGAAGAATATCTACGTGGAGGAGAGCAGACTAGTTTCATGTACCCGAGGTGGGTGGGCACATTTCTTTTTAAATAAACTCTATCATTTCGCGAAGTGTATCACATATCTTGTTTTTATATTCTGCTTTCTGGCAAATTACTTTGGTTCACAGTTTCTTTTCGACTATATCATTGCTAACCACTGTGTTACATCTATATTCATCTGCAATAGTGATGAAGTTAATCCCAGTTTTTGTGGATAATCAAATTAATCTAGAATATTAGCTCAGAAAATTTTCCGTTCCATATAATGATGCAGTGGTGTGGATCGCTTTAAGCGACAGTTTGCTCATCTTGAGGATGGTTTTGGTAAAGGAGAAAAAAGCTCTCCACTTCAAAGGCAGCATGCTTCTTTGCCCAGGTATGATGTGCTGTGACGGTCCAGATTGGACTTGGTGTCTCCTTTTTGTCTAACAGTCTTTTTATTTGTACGCAGGGAGCGAGTGCAGATCCCTAAGGAACTTGCAGCTGCTAAAGAGGATGCACAGAATAATATTGCAAATTCTACTGCGTTGATGAATCCTTCAGGATCTCAGGACAACGGCACTGATGCCAATGGACCGAATGGGATTAACAAACCAAACTACAGTGCTCGTAGCCTGCTGAAAAGTGCTAGCATCAGCGGTTCTAAATGCATTGGTGAGGGTAAAAAGAAACCAGAGGTAAGTATGTAAAAATTAAGCACATTTCACTTCACAAAGAAGTGATTTCTGTCTTCAGTTTACGCAAAGTACAGTCACCCAGATAAACAAAGAAAGACAATACCACATATGATACCTGCAGTATATATTTTCTTTTAAATATTGTCGCGGCACCCATAGTGTTGTCAAGCTATATAAAACTTCGAAGTCCGATGGAAATTGGTTATATATTTCCGTCATGAAATTTTATTAGCGGTGTGTCTTATTCCACCAATATTCTCAACCCCTTTCCATAATGATTGGTTATAGACATTTTAAGTATTTTCCATTATTTCACTGATTCCTTATTGGTGAGGGCCTTAACGTAAACATCTTGTTATGTTGCAGTATTTGCATCATCTCGATTCTTGTTGACGTTAACATTGATTTTATGGACTGATCGCGTGGGCAAGTAATGGCCTTGAATATTGAATTATATAATAAACGAATCTGAGCATTCAATTTGCAAAAGTCCTAAATATTTTGTTCCTATAAAATGTCAAGCATAGCCAACAGCTTAATCTGTACATTTGGCAGGATGAACCTATAGAGGAGCAAAATGAGGAGGGGGTCGATGCTGTAGGCCAAAGGCTAGCTTCTCTACATGCAGTCTAAAATTCTATCACCCAACAAATTATTTGCTGCCCGACCTGGTGTACTTCAAGAAGTGAAACCGCCTATTCATTAGCGGCTAATACCATAACTGGGGCTGTTTAGCTGTGTGAGATGGATCATTTCCAAGTCTGGGACGGTTGAAGCTGACGAGTAGGTCTGTGATACTGATATTGCTTGAATATGATGGATTCACTTTAGTCTAATATATTATCCTACAGAAAAATTATTTGAGGTTTTTGTATTATTTTCCCGAGCTACTTCATTTTCTGAGAAGTGGGGGTCCAAATGAACGGCTTGAACATGTGAATAGCGTTAGTTTCTTTTCTTTTCTTTTTTCTTCCTATCTCATTGCTGATCCGTTTGGGTGTCCGAGGTACGTTTACCTCTGCATTCTGTTGTAAGGTTTTACATACATTATAAGAAGCGACAGGCAACAAAGATTCTTATTGTTTTATTTCAACTTTATTATATTCTGTCAGCTGAACTGGGCAGTGATATTTATAAATAGAGAAGTTACACTGATACAGTGAGTAATAAACTCTTCCTAGAACCCCATAAATAAAATTAGTAATGTTATGCTGGTAATTTAGGTTATCCTGCGTAAGATGTAATACTGAAAAAGCTACTTAATTTTTTTTAACTAAGTATTCTTCTAAACCAATATGCAGACATTTTAGGGTACCTATTGAGAGTCTTGTAGTCGACATAGACGATACCAAACCTTGAAGTGTATCCCGACAACCACTCGAAGTTGTCAACTAAAGACCACGCAAAGTACCCTGTCACATTCGCTCCCTCATCAATAGCCTTCTTCATTTGTTGAATGTATTCCCTGTAGTAATGAATCCGACTGTCGTCTGCCAGTCCATTGTGTAACGTGATGTTGCCCAGATCATCTATACCTGAAATTATGCACACATGTCATCCTGAGATGCTAAAATCTGAGGAAAGTTTTTATCATAAAAAAAAAATCTGAGGAAAGTTAATAAATAAATGAGTAAATTACTTACCATTCTCTGATATTATCAGTGGGAGATTTCTGTAGTGCTCTTTCAGGTAGGTCAGGGCCTTGTACATGCCCCAGGGAACTTCATATAGCCAAATTGAATTTGCCTAACAAAAGCTTCGATTAAATTCGTAGGGCAGATACGATATGATCTACAGCATAATTACTCGTGAGATATAAATTTTTCTCTAAGGTCAGTGGGAAATATTAATAGCAGAAGATGTATAAGTACCTGATGGCCTATGCGAACGCCATTTTTTTCATCTGAAAATGACAATAGAAACTACAGCAATCAATCTGTATAAACCCTTAAATATAAAAATGTGACTCGGTATAGATTCACTTACTAGTTGAGCCAGCATTGCAATCGTTGTCGTAGCTTATAACATTTGATTGCTTTAGTCGATTATTCGAGTAAGAGGAAGTATATTGATTGATACCCAAAAAATCTAAAGAGCCCTTCACTAATTCCATTTGTCGACTGGTGAACTTCGGGAGCCGCTCTTTAACGTTTTCTTGCATTGTTCTTGGATATTCGCCGTAGACCAGAGGATGCAGAAACCTGTGAAATTACAGTTACAGTATATTTTTTGTAAATATCTTAAATAACCTGAGCTGAGAAAAATTGCAGATTTCGGTTTACCATTCTAGATGGAAGTCTATGGCTCTCTGAGCAGCATAGTTATCAGCCTTTGATCTGGTAAGTGGTTCATACCAAGTAAAATCCAAAACAATTCCAATCCTTCCCTGCTGACTTTTCTGCAAAAAAGAAATATATTCTTCTTTCGGTCAATTGGGAATCCCAATGTTTGAAAAGCGAAATTAATTAAACATAAGTTCGGTGCCAAATCTCACTTGATGTCTTTCGCGATAAATCCTAGCTGCAGCTGCATGAGCTTGAATTATATTATGAGCAACAATGTAAGGCTCAGTAGCGGAATTTCCCGCTTTACAATTACCAACATCTTTTGAGCACCTTCCAGGTGGGAAAGAGCCATCACCATACCCTAGAGCAGCCACAACTCTCGGTTCGTTAAATGTTATCCAGTTCTTCACTCTATCTCCATACACACTGAAGCAGAATTCAGCATATTGCGCAAAATCCTCCCTGATTGATTTGATTTATCCATCACAACCGCTTACTTGTAACCAAAACTGAATAAGAGCATCATTAGGTTTAGATACGTGCTTACACGATTTTGGGGTGTAGCCAACCGGAATACAAGTCATCCAGAGCCAAGGGAAGGTCATAGTGATAGAGGTTCGCATAAGGTGTAATGCCTATTCTTAGTAATTATATCAGCACCGATAAAATATGTCAAATGGTACGTAAGATTCAGCAGGAAATATAAACAGAGGGCGGTCGATTATTTATGTTATTCCACACATACCCTTTTCGAGCAAGTAATCAATCAGCCTATTGTAGTAGTCAACTCCCTCCCAGTTTATTTCCCCAACTCCATCTACATCGGTTGAGCCAAGCGTATATAACCACAGGTTTATCGAGGAGGAAGTTATTTAAAATTTTAAAACATAGTGACTATAAAATTACATGGGAAAATTCTAGACCATGAGATTGAAAATCTGTACGCGTCGAATTGCATTTTCTTCAGGATATCGATATCCTCCTGTCACCAAATTTTGTTATGAAGTCAAGTATCAACAAAACCACATCAGAAACTGAAGTTGAGTTACAGTTGGATAAACTTACTTTATAGTGATGGTATTGGTCAACTGCAACATCTGCGTTCGCCTTTTCAGCAATAGCGCCTAGTTTCAAACAGAAAAAAAGTCCATTACCCATGCAAGAGCACAAGTGTTTAGAATTTATTTATTTTCCCATCAAATAAGTACCTGGGTTCATTTTGATGAAGGCATCCCAAATGGACATCCCACGGCCGCCCTTTTGAGCCATGCCTTCGACCTGGTAAGCTGAAGTGGCTGCCCCGAACACAAACCCTTCTGGAAAGCTTTTCCTGCTCAGCCCACCTGTGTCAAATGTTAAGACTTCTCTCGCCATCACTCGATCAGAATACTCAAATGCATCCGCCAAATGGTGAATCATTATAACAACCAACATTTGTATCGACAAAATAAATGTTGTCATTTTTGGAACACTCATATAAAATCAGGCTTAAACAAAATACAACAAAAAGCGTAGAAAACAGTTAAATGCGAGCTTGATTTATATAAACCACCAAACCATTAGAGATCAGATCCAGCATGATTCTAAAGGTGAGGGAAGGAAAAACAATCATCAAAAGATGGCCATATACTCACAACAATAGGGAAAGAAAGTCTGCATTTGCGAATTGTTCAAAATGTTTCGCAATATTTTTATCAACAACTAGTCTTTACCTTGTGATTCGCTCCCAGATTTCCATTTAAGCCACAACCACCACAACTCAATATTTGGAGTCATGTAAAGGAAACTCATCTTACTCCCCCCCTTAATATTTTTCTCAACAACTTTATCTCTAACTAGTTCTTACTTACAATGGTGAGCCTGCAGCAGTGTATTTCCAAAATTTCAAAAGAGCATCAAAATAAATGCCTAATGTCGAGTCTGGTGACAAAAATCAACTGAAAAAAATTGAACCAGAAATGTTTGAGAGCAAAAGTGCAGTTGGAGTTTGAATAATATCAATACGACGTCGTTTTGAATGAAGTCAGCTCAGGATCAAATCAAACATGTTCGAATAGGTCGGGTCGGCTCAACAAAACACTTTAAAAAAGAAAGGTAAATTATAAAAACATTTGTTGTATTATTGCATAATTTCAAATTTAGTTACTTTTGCATCAATTTGCACATGTTATGTCCTATTAATGTTAATCATATCACCGACAGCTCATTCGGGCGTAGAGCAAGCGATCGAAGCCTATGACATAAAACTTCTGATGCCCAATCGGTCGTATGTTGGAATCCCGAGGCGTCAAAAAGAAATCATATCACCGACCACAATAAAAATAAGTTTTCGACCTTAAAGTTCATCGAAATCTTAAATTCGGAAACAAAACGTAGGTAAATTGATGCAAAAGTCATTAAATTAAAAAATAAAAAAATGTGGCATTTTTTTTTTGATAACAAAAAGTGTGGCATTTTTTTTTTTTGATAACAAAAAGTGTGGCATTTGAAATAAGTGGATAGTGACAATCGAAAAAAAAAAGAAATAAGTGGATAGTGCAAGCAATATTTATATAATTTACCTTAAAAAAACAGTCCGTTACCAGAAGCTGGTCGGGTCGGGTCGGAGCTATATGCAGCTGTGTGTGAACCGAAGTAGTTGTTCAACTTGAGGCTAGACATCCTCCATGGCGGAATCGGAGAGCAAAAACCTCAAGCCACGGCCGATCGTCCGGCTCGGGATCTACCTGATCTCGCACAGTTTCCTTTTCAGGTACTTTACTTGAAGACTCATCGGTTGACATTTCTGGTGGTGAATCTGGTGGTATACTGAGCTGATGCGCTGTTGTTTTTCGTTGTTTTAGTGTTATATGCTGCGCGTCTGGAGTGATAGCTCTTCTGCTGCTACCTATTTTGGCTAAGAACACTTACATCTCTGAAAATGCCCTAATTCCGGGTATGTGTCTTTGAATGTGGATTCTGAACATTTAATGTGTAGTTTATTGATAGTGATTGGTACTGAATTCTGAATTATTTTGAGTATGGTGAAGAGCATAGATGGCTCTCAATGGATTTTTTACTCTTTTTTTGTTAGATGATGAGAAATGGAGAGAAGAGTTATTCGGGCTTGAAATTAATTTTTAGGGTTTCGATTATTCTGATTTTGAAAAAAGTTATCTTGACTGAATGGTCAATGGTATACTAAAGTAAATGATTTACTGGTCTTTGGCTGGCTTGTGTTGCAACGTTGTTGTGTAGTTTTAAGTAAGGCAGTTAGTGGGTTTGATAGTTTAAATTGCATTTTGTTCGTTGAGGGTATTCTTGTATCGTTTTATGACACTAACTCTATCAGGTTCTGCCACTAGCATGCTTACTTCTCAGGATGTTACAGAGGCGAATAGACTCGTGAAGGACATAACAGATTTGAGCTGGAAAGGCACAAAAGATGGCATGTAAGTGCAGTGTCCAACCATATTATTTTTTATTTCAGTTAGTTTTTGATAGATTACATATTAGATGTTGATGTTTGAATGAAAACACATTGGGAACTTTTATTCAGCTTATGTGGTGGAGAATTTACTTAAGTTTGTCTCTTACGAAACTATGAGAATACGAGTTGTGAACTTGACTTGTTAGTGAGGAACTATAGATAAATAATATCATTCATATTCCGCAAAGAAGTTTGCCGTCCTTGTTTGTGTATTCTCTTTTCCATTATAATCTTTGCAGTTGGCGAGGCGATAAGCGACGGTACAAAGAAAGATACTGTTACCAATATATAGTTCCTAATTTCATATAATGGATTACAGTTCCTTCAAACTCTAATCGTTTTCACTACAGTTTTGAAACTGCAGGATCGCACTAGATAGTTTTTTTTTTTGGTTATCCATGTTTTTCCTCTTTTTCTTGTTCTTGTGGTCTTGTAGATATTAATGGCATAGGTTACGTCTACAAACTTGACATTTCAACGCATCTTTATCTGACTGACACATCTCTTGACTCATATGGAACAGGGAAAGTCAAAGATTGATTGCTCAATATATGTCAGATTTGGGCGCTGAAGTAAATCATCACAATTTTCAGGTTTCATCAAATAGTTTCCACCCATTGCAATTTTTTTCCAGCCCTGATCCAGGGATGATACAGGATAAGTGTAATTGTTCCCGTTATGGTATCAGTACTATTGGAGTAATCAGAGCTCCTCGAGGCGATGGGAAGGAATCTATTGTACTTGTGACGCCGTATAATTCTGCTAAAATTGACGGTGCTGAAGCTATGTCAGTAGGAGTTGCATATTCAGTATTTTCATTACTATCACGAGTCACATGGCTGGCAAAAGACATAATATGGCTTGCGGCTGATTCACAGCATGGAGAATACACAGCTGTTGATGAATGGCTTAGGGAGTACCATGCACCTATTTTTAATGGGTTCAGAAACATGAAGGATGAGGATAATCTTGATGCAGAAAGAGGATTTTCTGATGATTTTAGACGTGCTGGAACTATGGCTGCTGCCCTTGTCATAAAGGTTGCCGACAGGCCCCATTCTTTTCAAGATACACTAACTATATACGCGGAGGCATCAAATGGACAGATGCCGAACTTGGATCTCATAAATGTTGTGAACTATTTAGCTGTACACAAACAAGGGTTTCATGTGAAAGTTGATAAACTGATGTCGCTACTTGATTCAAAATGGCTCAAGCTTGTTGGCGATGTATTTGAATTTGTTGGAAACTTCGCTAGAAGAGTGAATCCACAATGGGGATTTGGCATCCCTGCATCAGATTACCTCGAAGGCACTGCAACACTTGCAAGTTCCCTGTATACACAAGTAAATATTATACTTTATTCCCAAATTTGTTACCCCCACTTGATTGCTCTTCCTTTACCCTCATATGTATCTGTTCATGCCTATGTTGCCAAGATTGGTTTTCCTCATCCTACAACTTACATTATGCAGGCATTAGGCATCCCGACAGGCCCACACGGCGCTTTCCGCGATTATCAAGTTGATGCAATCACCCTGGAGATTTCACCCAGAATCTTAAAAAACAAGGCCAGGCGAATCGAGTTTCTTACTCGTACTGGAAGGTCAATTCTATTGTTTTTTTTTTTTCACACTTCTATGAATAAATTAGGGTTTACTGATTATGAACTAGATATCAATTATGAGAAGGTTGTTGACAAAACTTCCTTAATGTAAAAGATAAATGTTCATCACAACCGTGAGATGAATTTTCTCTATCTATCAACCATCTCTTTGTTTATAAAAAATCTTGTTATCTTGGTGTAGTCTCTTTTTCATGTTATCATACTGTGGAACACAACCATACACATTTTGTGAAGAAATTTTGGGTTTCTTTAACCAGCCTCTTGGACACTGCCTCTTTCTGTTTTCATTTATAACTTTTATACCATTGTGGCTTTCAAATGAATGTACTGATGCCAACATTCAATGATTGTGCATTGCAGACTGATTGAAGGAGTCGTACGCTCGGTGAACAATCTCCTTGAGAAATTTCACCAGTCATTTTTCCTTTACCTTTTGACTTCATCGGGTAAGTTTGTGTCGGTTGGAGTGTACATGATCGCTTTTGGACTTATTGTGGCTCCGCTCCCAGTGGCTGCGGCATCTCTTCATGCTGGTTCAGGCAGGAGAGGTTCCTACCCAGAGAGAACTCATAATACCCCAGACATTTCTTCTACTGGCAACGAGAATGACCATACTCAGAGATGGCAATGGCTTTATGCAGCCAAACTAGTGTGTGTCATGCATATGTGGGGTGTGGCTGTCTCACTTCTTCCATATTTTATCGCTCAGATACCAAATTATACTCCCTTGAGCAGTGTTATCATATGGGTTCTGCTGTCTGGAGTCTGCCTGTTAGTACTGTATTTGGTTTCATCTTCCCCAGTTACATATGGTGCTACCTCTCAAATTCCCGATCGAGAATGGGCCACATTAAAAGCTACAACACTATCCGCCACCTTTATTGGCTTAAGCATCATGTCAGTCATTAACTTTGCCACAGCTGAATTCGGAGCACTGCTGCTGGTACCAATTTGTTTACTGGCTCATCCTTTGAAGCTTGATATCACAGCGAAAAGTTACACATCTTTAGCCAGGGCAGTATGCAATGTACTTTTTGGATTTATCGGATGTCCGCTTGTAACATTCTTGTTGCTCAAAGGAGCATCAGAGGGCTTCAAAGAAGTGAATGTGGGTCATTTCTGGACTTGGTTCGAGTCCCTTTGGGCATGGAATAGTGCCACATACCTTTACATGGGTATGGTTCACTTACCTAGCTGGGCATTGTGTCTTCACATTTTGTTCCATCCATGCCACTAAATGTTTATTACGACTTTCGTGCATTCTAATCAGTTTTAGCAGCCAAAAATTTCTTTATATCAATGCTTGAATGTGAGAATCTTCAGGTAACATTGCATTACTTGTCGTCTGTTTTGTTGCAATGCGCGTCATATGTTGGAAACATTTGGAAGCCATAATGAATAGAAGGCAGAGTCTAGTGATTGAGAAATATAGAGGGATAGTGCATAATACAATAGATTCAATTCGAAAGTAAAGTTCATAGAGAAACACGGTAAATTTATCATGTCTTTGAAAAATACTCTAAATAAAAACCATACAAAGAAATTTTAATGCACTGGTGTCCCTCTTAGGAAACAAAATTCAACACGTAAAATGAGCTTGTTTCTTCTAGTAGCGGCTCACTCCCCAAACTCTGATCACACCATCAGTGTAGCCACTGAAAAGAGTACTTCCATCAACACTCCAGTTTAAACTGGTGCAGTATATGACCTGTAGCAGCAAAGGCAAAACATAGTGTCAGCCTAAGGACCAAACTCCAGAAGAAATATAACTTTAAAATCTAAGAGGCAACGCAACTCATAAGAACTAATATTAACTACTAATCCACCATCTTTTCTGAGATTTTAGATAGCTTATATGACCTTAAAAATTGCAAGACAATAAACAATTTCCAAAAATACACTTCCCTTCTCTTCTCTACAACCTTCTTTCAATCTACAGATCAGATTAAAAGGTTCGGCTAGAGATTTGGTAAAGTACATAACTACAGTCTATCTGACCCTTGCATCAATGACGTCATTAATCAAAAAGCTTTCACTACAAAGAAATGGCCAAAGCAACATAACTACAAAATCAGAGGAAGAAAATAACTTAGCCCCGAGGACCAATCGAAGTTCGATATCAAAAAGAAAAATAACTTTGAAATCAAAGTCACCACTAATAAGAACTAATACATTATCCCGACTGAAATTTCAATTAACAACTCCGCAAGAACAATAAACATATTCAACAAACTTCCAAAAAAAACTTTAGGACTTCTTTACATCCTACATTATATACAGATCAGAATCCCAAAAACAAAACTGGCACGAGAATTCAGAAAAATTTCACAACAAAAAATGGCCAAAGCAATATAATAAATTAGCTCAACTAGCATGAAACAAGAGCACTGTTAATGAAATCAAACCTGCTTAGACTTCCATACATCAGTAAACACTAAAGAATTATAGATTCAAACAAAATTATCAAATCAAATGTGATAATAAAGCTAAAAACTATATCAAGCAGAGTTCATACCTTCTTCTTGTTGGCGATTCCAGTGGTCTCCTCAGCCCTCTCAGCCTCCGCCTTAAGATCAACCTTCAAATCCTCAACAATACTCTTACTCTCCAAATCCCAAATCTTAATACTTTGCTCGGTCGCAGCACACAGCCAATATCTATTGGGACTGAAAACCAATGAATGAATTATTGCCCCAGCCTCCAAGGAGTAAAGCTTCTTCCCCTCAGCCAAATCCCACAGCAAAATCACTCCATCTTTGCCTCCACTGGCGCACAACGATCCATCCGGCGACACAGCCACAGTGTTAACATATCCACTGTGTCCGGCCAGTGTGGCGCGGTTCTTGCAATTACTCAAATTCCAAACTTTCACCGTCTTGTCCCACGAAGCCGACACGATCGTCGGCTGCAGATTGTTAGGGCTGAATTTGACGCACGAGACCCAATCGGTATGCCCGTCGCCGTCCTGGATCGTGTACTTGCACTCTCCTAGCGTGTTCCACAGCTTGATAGTTTTGTCTCTCGACGCCGAAACGATCTGACGATTGTCAATCGAGAACGCGACTGAGAGCACGTCCTTCGTGTGTCCGACGAATCTCCTGGCGGAGACGCCTGCTGCGAGGTCCCAGAGACGGAGCTCGCCGTCCCATGATCCGGAGAGGGCGAACTGGCCGTCGGATGAGAGGACGACGTCCTGGACGAAGTGTCCGTGGCCGGTGAGGCGACGTTTGGGGACACCGTAAGTGTTGTCGTCCTTGGTGAGTCGCCAGACGATGAGAGATTTGTCGCGGGAGGCGGTGACGATCATGTCGGAGTTGTCGATCGGGGTGGCGATGGCTGTGACCATGTCGGTGTGGGCTCTCATAGTGCCGCGGAGTACGAGGTTGTCGCCCATTGTTGAATCGTTGAGAGAGATTCCGATGTAACGCTTGCTAGGGTTTTGCTTCTGCTGGCGCTGAAAGTTAACGAAGGTGGCGCAATTGAAGATCACAAACCCTAAATATGTGCTAGGGTTTCGTTTGGGTAGAGAGTCGGATGTAGTAGTTGGGCCCTTAATGGGCCGGATAGAGATAACCCCATCAAGGAGCCCCATATCTTTCATAACATTCAACCTTAGCGCTTCTGAAAAATCTTTCAAAATTGTTACAGTCCGAGTTGAAAAGTTAAGTAGTTTTTGTTAGAGTTAATTCCAAAAATATGACGGACAGGTAGGTGACTTCAGATTTGGTTATGTTTTCAGATTACGTTTTTGACGCGCGTCGTCTGACGCGTCAAACTTAAATTTATATTTCTCCTGCAACTACTAGCAAGTGGTAAGCAGGGTCGAACCCAAGGGAACTGGTTGTTGAAGTTGTCTCTGAAATTAATTAAGAAAAAAGGGAGTTTTTAGTGATTAAGAGTGCAAAGAGAAAAATAGCAAGAACTTCCAATCAGAGAAAATATTCAGTTTAGGGTTTCTATTGTACGTGTTTATCATCGACTACTAAATATCAAATCTCAAGTTTCTAAGTGTGGAATTCCGGCAAAGGTAATTCCTAAAGTATCCCGGCAAAGGTGATACAACACATCTAATCCGGCAAAAGTGTTAGACTTCTGGTTCGTATTTTTCTAGCATGTAGCTCGTATTTTTCTGATAAGTGGTCGATTCCCAGCACTCCGTCGAACCTCCAAAGGTCTGATATGCCATTGTGGTGTTTTTGGTACGAAATGCCGTCTTTTATGCGCATTTCCTCCTAGCGCTTCCGAAACACCTGAGATGCAAAATCATATTAAAAAATAATTGTTCGCATATAAAAGTGTGGAAATAAATGGGATTAGTTGATTCGACGAGTCGTATAAATACGACTCATCAGTACTTTTGAATTAAAGTTTCCGAAAATTTTTAGGGTACATTACAACAATATTACTCTGACTATCGTCTCATGGGTTAAGATCAAATATAAAGTTGATTTTTGGTACAAACAACAAAGTTCGTCAAAATCGACCTGTAGTTCGTCGCTGAAATACGAAAAAGACGACATAGTTCGTCCCCAAGAAAATGCATCCAAAATTAGGATTTAATCTCAACCATCCAAATCAAAAGATCAAGCGCTATGATTTGTTTGTATTTTTTTAATCAAAAAATCAACTTTGTACCTGATATTTTTTCATCGTCTGATATCAAATTATGTATAAGATTTTTTCAATTTAGTGATTTTTGCATCAATTTACAAATTTTACATCATATTAATCATATCACCAATCATAATAAAAACAAGCCCGACTCAATAGGGGATTTTGAGTGACGCGGTGACTTCAGGCCTCCACTCGAACTCAAAAAAATATTCATACAAAAAGACCCCATTTGTTTAAATAACACCTGGACTGTCGCCTCATTTCAAATTAGTTACCGGACTTTTTTCAAATTTCAATTTAGTGACTTTTGCATCAATTTCCACATGCTCCATCCTATTAATCATATCACTGGCCACAATAAAAATATATGCGACCAAACTAAACTAACGAACGCTATAACCGAACTCATAAATTTTGGACCTTAAAATTCTTCAAAAACTGTAATTCGTAAACAAAATGTATGTAAATCGATGCAATAATCACTAAAGTGAAAATTAAGAAAAATCCAAATTTTAATTTAAAATGAAGCGGTAATCCGAGTAATGTTTCTGTACTTTATCCTAAAAATAAATTCGACCAAATTAAAGTAACTCTACAGCCGAACTCAAAAATTTTCGACCTTAAAACTAGTGTATTTTTTTTCACCATGAACGTTTCCGATCTACAAAAGATATCTTCTTCCCTCCCTAACGCTATTGCTTCTTAGCTGAAGCAGCTCAGTATTTTTTTTTTTTCACCATGACTTCACCTTCTACTTTTTTTTCTTTTTTATTTTTTTTCATAAATATTATTTTTTTTGATAAAATAAAGAAAAACAGAGAAATATTTAACGGTGAAAACTAGATAAAATTGATATTTTTTCTTTTTACCCACAAGAAAAATGCGTGTTGGGTTATCATATTCTACATATCATGTGTCGATGAATGAGAAATGTGAATGCCTAACATATTTGAAGCCGACCTAAACGTACCTGAATCAGATGTTGGATTTTGCTTGCAAGGCACAGGTAGACGTGAATTCATGTCGTATTCCCAACTAAAATGATGCAAGTTCAAAGAACAATATACTAGAGAGAACCATATAATCAAATAACGTGACAGCTTGTTTATGAAAGAAATATATGTTTGTTACACTTTGGATTATTACAAACTATCAATCGTATATGAAGAATGGTAAAATGTGAAGAAAGCAACACTTGTAAAAAAATATGATGATTTACTACCTAAGTGAATAATGTTGTTATGGCCACTAACGGCCGGCTGATCACATCGAAGGATCATGCGTCTGTCCAGATCAACATTTGGACATCTAAGCAGTGATGGATCTAGAAATTTTTTCGATAGGGGTAAACTAAAACTTATATCAATATAAAAGTAATTTTCATGTACTTTCTAAACTAGTGGGGGGCATAAAATTAAAATTAGTGGGGAAGAATCTAAAATTTATTGAAATATTAACCTAATTTCTCTAAGAATAAACTAAATTTCGGAAAATTACCGGGGGCGACTGCCCTCTTTCTGTCAACATGCATCCGCCCATGCATCTAGGTATTTACAATGGACAATTCATCACATTTGCTCTGTGTGGCTATGTCCGTGACCCTCTCTGTAATGTGCTGGTGAATATATGTATGTTGTCTACATAGGATCGTTTAACAATGGACAAAAATTTCAACTGTTCTGTGTTTTGAATCATGTCAATTTGCGATATAGTTCTTTTATTAAAAAGACTAGTTTCTTCTAGCATTCTTGGCATCAGCACTTGCCTTCCAAGAAATGAGGAAAAGTGTAGATGCGGTAGAAGAAAAGACACATGTGTAGACTTTTCTAGAGACATTATTTTTGGCCATTGGATCAAAGTGATCCTAGCCATTCATTTCCTATGTAAACTAGTATAAATAGGGGTGTGAGTTTAGAGGTGAAGCACTCAAGTTCAAAGTGTGATTGTCTCCACCTAAAGTGAGTGAGTTTAGTGAGGTTTCTTTGTAAGAGTTTCTCGTTCAATTAAATCTCCTTTTGTAACCAAGTTTCTCAACAAAGAATTTCGCAGAGCTATTCTAAGGTAATCCATTATCAGAATTTGAGTTCACATCCCAAATACCAACTTAGTATTTTGTCTGCGGCAACACCAGCAAACTATTGGGTGCATAGCGTCCCCGCATCCTTGTACTTGAATAGCAACCAAAGTTTTCCCAATTACATGTGGTTCAACTTCCTCAGGACCTTCAGAGAGTTCCCAAACATAAAACTGCCCATTTACATTTGCGCTGCAAAAAGATTTGTTACTGGTAGCTTCAGAGTTGAAAACACAAAACAGAACTCATGATAATACAACATTAAAATACCTAGCCAAATGATGCACATCTTTCGCTAAAAAAGCTATATCCGAGATTCTCTATAAAAATAGCATCATAAAAGTTAAAGTTAGAAGGAAGAGTAATGAACTTAAGGATAGAAAAGGCAAACTTACCGACCCGTGTCCTTCAAGCAACAGTTTTGAACCGGTTTTAAGATGAAGAACACGGATGTCCCCCATCTTCAAACCGTAGCACAGGTAGTCGTTGTTGGCAGCAATTTGACGTAGAGATACATTTTGTAGACCAAAATTATACTTAGTAATACGAAGGAATCCAAGGTCCAGATCATACACAGCCAGATCCCCAATCAAACGGATACTCATTGGCGCCGTAGGTCCAACCTCTTGATTCAGATCATTTGGATTCCCACCAGACGTTGAGTTTGGCGCGCGCAGGTCTATAAGAGAGTGATATGCAATGAGTGACAAGGATAGAAAATTGATACTAAATTATTTACTTTTTAGTATTCTGAATAGGTTTGTATTGTTTTTTATAGAGGATATGTTTGTATTTTTATTAACTATATTACACATCAAAAAAACTAAAAAAGTCAAACAAAAACTAAAAACAAAACTAAAAAAGATACAAAAACTATAAACAAGCTAAAAAAAGTTGGGGCGACACATGCTAGTTCCGTCTCTGGAGCTGTGTCGACTTCTTCCAAAGTATGAGATACATGCATTGGAAGCTCTCGTTTCAAATATGAAGATAAGTTGGTAATATTAAGCCGGCGAATAACGTGTTTATAAGATAAATAATTTCATCATTGCCAGCTCAGTCGATATGCATGTTTAACTCGTTTAAGACACCAAGTTTATTTGTCAAAGTTGACATTTCATACCTTCAGGACATTTGACACGCATGAAGAATGGACCTTAAAATGTTGCACAACTGCAGTAATTTTTTCAGTCATTCTGTTTTGGAAGCTGACTATTTATTCAAGCTTTGCTTTACGTAGAGGTGGAAAAATGGACGGATAGTTGGATTCTTGGATGGATTAAACGGTTCGTGGTTTAAATTGATGTAATCCGTTAAGATCCATTAGTGTTAATGGATTAAACGGATGGATCACTAATGGTTGGCGGATTAGCGGATGAATAATCCATTTGATCCGTTTCATCCATTTAACCCTTTTAATCCATTTAGTGTATTTACTCATTTAATCCATTTAATTTAAATGTGTATCGAAACTTTTTATGAATTGTATGATAAATCCATTTGATCCGTTTTACCCATTTAACCATTTTAATCAAACTTAGAAGTGTTACTTACTATTAAGCAAAGTGAGCAAATAAATATGATACAAATAGCTATTCGAGGCAACTTACAAATGCAAAGCCCTGTGACTTTGTAGGTTCGTCCATCAAACTTATACTTAGAGCCATACTTGGCGAGAAATAGTTTGAGATAAGGGGTTTCACTAATTATACTCGTCTCTTTCTTTGATTAAAATATTACACTCCTATATTAGATATTCAGATTCAGTAAAATTATTACATTAAAAAAAGGATTCAGTAAAATTAAGCATAATGATTGAATAGTAATAATAATAAGTGTTCTCAAAGATAATATTTTTTTATTTATGCACGTAAACTATAATTAAAATTTTATTTGACAAATTTTTTTTTGAAACAAAAGAAACGAATTTAACTAGAAAACCATCAGCCAAGGGTTCTGAGATTAGAGGTTTAAAGAGAAAGCACATTTGATTTGATCCAATGTTGGAAGGCATGAATGTGACATGAAGTTTCTCAATATGACACATTATTTTGTCATTATAACATCCTTAATGGTTTCTTAATAATGGATTAAATGATCAAATCCATTTGATCCGTTTATTAATGGATCCTTAATGGATTTGGATTAATTAAATCCATTAACTAAATGGATGGATAACGGATGAATTTTAACGGATGGTTGATGGATGGATATGCCACCTCCACTTTACGCATTAACTCAACCCTAGGAATAATGGTACGTATTTTTCAAACTAGATTTCACCGCCTCCTGTGAGCAACAAATACAAAAATATGAAAAAGTCAAGCAAACAAGTTAGGTCAGAAAAACAAGCAAATAGCAAGATACACATTACAATGCAAACTTGGAAAGATCCCATTAGTGATGAATTTTTTTTTGTTTAATTCTCGAGCGATTGCAAGTTCTAAACTTTGATACAACGCTAGCTAATTCATTTTTCGCGGTTTCTCCTGTCACGGATTGTATGTCTATCAGATTTGTTATTTGGTTAAAAAAAATTTTTTGATAAGGATTATTTGGTTAAATTGATCTTTTAACACTTTCTCTTTCTTGTCGTGTTCCTCCTGCAAGCTAGCCCACAATGCATTGTTATTAAAATTGAATCGTGGATCGAACCGGTCAAGTTACTGGGTCAATGGGTCAGTGGTTCAACCGGATTGAACCGGTTTGACCCGCACATATTAAAAAATAAAAAAAAAAATTATATATGATATTATAATTTAACATATTTATGACTTGAATAAATATTACATGGTTATGATCCGATTATAATAACATACCATAACAAATTTAGAATTTGATAAAGTACAAATCAATAATACAACAATAACAATTTTAGTCTTAATTTGCAAGTCACAACAATAAGGGATTTATAAGACTAACTGAATTCCTAGTTAAATTGATAATAAGTAATAACTTTTATAGATTTGATAAATGAATATACATTATTGAAACAAATAATAAAATAACAATCATCTTTAGCCTAGTGGAAAGAACAAGAATAATTATTAAGAGGAGCTTGGGTTCGAGTCTTGTCCAAGTCAAAATTAAATAAATAATTTTTCAGACCAAATCGAACCGATCAAATCACGATTTTAATGAAAAATCGGGTCAACCGGGTCTTGACTGGGTCGAATGCATTTCCGATCCGATGACCGAACCGATCCAGTGACCGATTCCCGATCCAACTGATCGAACCGGCCGGTCCGGTTTTCACAACACTGCCACAATGCATCAGAGTTGACTTTTACAGCTTTCACCATGGTCAACTCAATTGATCCAACAAGTTGGTATCCTTCTGTTGTTATGGGGCATGCACCCAATTTAATTAGCTCCTCGAGCTTGCGAGTCCTTTAGGAAAGAATCTGCAAAAATTCAAAAGACAAGATACGATTACAGGACTATATTATCAAAAGAACAACGTAGTTGGGTTCAAGATAAACACATTTATAATAATAATAATAATCTTAATTAGCTAAACTGCAGAAACCAGAAAGCATTACTGATCGCTATCAATGCATAAATCCCGACACATTAAAATATCAAATTTCAAATTGATCCTCTAAATAATAAAAGTAAATATTAAATTTTAGAAAAGAAAATGGCGTACATCTGTTTGCAATGATAAAAGGTATGAAGGAAAATCTGCGGTATTACTCGCGATCCGATTTTCAATTTTCTCTAATTCGGAGTTGTCCAATAGCGGAGGCAAATATTGGGATATATTTAGAACATACTTCCGTACAAATTCTGTCTCAATACAATACATGTGTACAAACTGCTCATTATTGGGTGACAAACCACTAATCCCACTGAAATTCTGAATAGGCATTTGAGCACCATCACCCATGTGATGTACAAGTAGTGTAATCCGTCATCATACCATTCCGAATCAAATTTGCATACATTTCGTCTAATATGAGCTGTCAATGATGCAATCTACAACGTCTACAGGGTCACAAATGCGTAATCTCGGGTCTGTTCTGCCTCACAAAGTCTATGAAATTATTAATCCCATCAAAATAGCGCGGGTCGTATCTTTTCAACTTCATCCAACTTTTATCCATGATTTGTTGTTAGTATCCCATCAAAAAATGTGAATTAGGCAAGCATAAATAGAAGTTTTCATACATTCAAGGTTGTAAGGAAACAATAGCCAAATAATATCAAGCATGTATATTAATTCATAGCGTAGACGTAAGACAATGACTATCAAAGAAGCACAAATTTTATCTACAAACTTAACAATGAAACCAAGTTTTAAAAAAAATTACATACTAGCACATAGGGGAGCGCTCGGTTGAGAACTCTTAAAAAATCGAGAACTCGAGAACTCAAATCTCATCATTAGATCATGATGCATCTTTGAATCTGCATGTGACACATGTCCAAAAAGCAAAGTCAAAAAGGTGATTTTGACTTTGCACTTAAATGCATCTTGGAAAATGCACATGGGACATGTGTCACCACCAAAATGCATCTTGCATTATGGAAGGTGAAGATTGAGATCTCAAGTTCTTGAAATTTAAAGGTGTTCTCATTTGAGCGCTCCTCCTAGCACATATATTTTACATTAACAAAGCTTTGTCAAACAAGCGTAACTTTTTCTATACACTCAACAATGATGGTGAAAGGCCTTAGTTAAACAAACTTGAACATATAAATTGTGGTTATTGTAGACTTGATAGAGCTTGTTGTCAATTGGGATTACACATTTAAGTATTAACTAATTAAACACACCTGATTTTGGGCGAATTGCAGCTTTAACAATGAATCTTAGATGTGTTTTGACAAAGTAGTGATGCCCAACAAAAATGGACCTGATCATAATCAATCTTCAATTTATCAAATTATGGATTGTAAAGAAAAAACAGCAAATATTGAACAAGCTATATCGAAGAACCAAATTCAATGGCTAACATATCAAAAATCAAATACAAATCTGATGTGTAGTGAGGTGCTGATGCCCCAGGATCAAATTCAATTATTGTCAAATCCGATATCAAATCAAATCGTTTAGTCTCTTCGCTTCATATGCTCGATGGACATTGATGGATGCCTTGTGTTGCCAATCTGTGGCTTGAAGCCGAATCCCTAAACTGATAATCACTAGAAAAGACGAGATAAATGCGGGTGGTACGGTCGTAAATAGGGTTGGGGAGGGATTGTATCGTCTGATATTCGCCTGTGTCGAAGTCGACCTAATTAATTTGTTTTGTCTGGAAAGAGTGCGTTGGCCCTAACTCGCTTTTTAGTTAATTTGTTCATTAGATTATGCGGCATACATTGGCATCAAACGTCGCTTAAATTATAACGCTTAAGATTCAAAATGGAACACAGAAACGAAGAATATATGTGGTCGTCAAGTGTAAACAATAACGCGACACACATTAAAACGTCGCATGTAACCATGTCGCATATATATGTGTACGTGACATACAAACGGTGTCGCTTAAATTGGTGTCGCGTAAGACCATTTCAGCGGCTCAATTCGAACGTCGTATAATTTTTGTCGCGTAAAACCACCGGAGAGGTTGTAGCTAGAGGTCGACATTCCTTGTTTAGCAAACCCACAAGTAGACTCTGACATATCCCGCTTTCCTTTTTCGTTAAACTCATTTGAACCTACTACCAACATAGAGTTTTATCTCATCAGCCGTCAATACTATATATATATGAGTATGACTGCAGGATAGTTTCCGAACGCTTCTTTAATGTCTGTTAAATAATGTTTCAAAACTACGCTTTGTTAGTGTAGTTACTTGTATCGCCAACTTGGTTTTGTGGTGTAGTTAGTTAGTTATCACGTCAGTTTAACACACTGAAGGTCTCCGTTCTGAGTTCGGGTGAAGCCAGTAGTTTTCTACTATTGATGCCCTGTCTTGATGTATTCTTATTTTAATTATCTTTCAAATCCCTAACTGTTCAACGGTTCACATGATCCTTGCCTTCGGAAAAAAAAAATCGAACTCCATCATGTGACTCCATCATATATTTCGTTCATAAATAAATAATATATTTTTTAAATAAGTTTCTTTAATGCTTATGAAATATATTCTACATTTTTTATTTCATCAATTCAATTTCATTATTATATTTTTTTATGTTATATAAAAATGAACCTATACTCATCGTACCCAAATCGCTATAAGTAGCGTTCCCCGTTTTCGTTACCCGTATCGTATCGTATTCCGTACCGGGTAACTCTGATTCAACCTTTATCGATTTTTCCAGTACAAATATCCATGGACTTGATTGTGTTGATTTGGAGCGTTGACATTCCATTGTTTTTAATTTCCACAAATACCCGAACATTACTATCATTTTGATGTGTTTAATGTGATTATAGATGTTCAGCTGATGGAGCTACATGACAGGTTCACAGTTCTTATATCTCTTTTGATTAAATTCTTGATGAATACTATGTAAGAATTGTGTTTTAACTTATCAAGAATTTTACCTATTATTAATGATTTTTTTTCCGCTCACCTAGTTTTTAAACCCTAGATCCGACACTGGTTATAGCTATGTGGAATCGAAACTTTAGTTTACCTTATATTAAAATAATATTAAATATGAATATATATGTTGCTTGTTGTATCTCAGTTAATTTGAGATTCTTATCTTCTCGGAGGAGAGAAGATTCTTACTTTCTACGGTTCTGATTTGCTAATTTGTGTGATGTTGTCTTTCCATTAATTAGTGTTTGAACTGGCAAGCAGTGTTATTAAAACCGGATCGGTCGGTTCGACCGGTTGAATCGGGAATTGGTCATCGAATCGGTTTGATTCTGTAATTGGACCGTTTTACGATCGATCCGGTTGACCCGGCTGGTTGAAGCGATTTTTCATTAAAAATGATTTGATCGGTTCAATCGGTTCGATTTGATCTGAAAAATTATTTGTTTAATTTTGACTTGGACAAGACTCGAACCCAACCTCCACTTAATAGTTATTGTCTTTCCTTCCACCAGACTAAAGATGATTGTTGTGTTATTATTTGTTTCAATAATGTATATTCATTTATCAAATCTATAAAATTTATCACTTATTATCAATTAACTAGAAATTAAATTAGTCTTAGAAATCCCTTATTATTGTGACTTGCAAATTAAGACTAATATTGTTCTATTATTGTTGTATTATTGGTTTGTACTTTATCAAATTCTAAATTTATTATGATATGTTGTTGTAATCAGATCATAAACATGTAATATTTATTCAAGTCATAAATATGTTAAATTATAATATCATATATAAATATAAGTATTTTATTTTTATTTTTTAATATGTGCGGGTCAAACCGGTTGAACCACTAACTCATTGACCGGTTCAATCCGCGGTTCGGTTTTAATAACACTGCTGGCAAGTGTTATTGATCAGTTACTCCGTGCATGGTAGAAACAAGCATCAGCTTCATACACAAAATCAGCCTCAAGCCCATCATTTGTACGCGTTTTAAGCTGTTTTGGCCATTTGTGCCCAGTCAGCTTCAGTTTTTGGCGTAAATATGTTATAAGGCTTAAACAGCTGTGTCCAAGAGCGGCCTAACTCTAAGACGCCGTTTGCAACGACGCCTTAGAAAACGTGAGTAAATTAGAAATTAAATTTGAAGATTAGGTACAAAGGGAACTCAAATTTCAATTTTGAGCAAATTGAGACATTTTCACAAAGTATAAGGCCTAGTCATACAATCTTCATGTCCCAGGATCTATTAATATATAGTTTCAAAGGGTAAAATGATTTAGGGTTAGGATCGGATTATTTGGTTAGGGACTGTACCTTTTTAATGTGAATGCATTACTATAGATTTCACCAATATGTAAAAGACAGTGGTTTCAGTCCTTATAAAGGTTCTAAAAATATATCCTTCGGGAGGATTAATTTCAGGGTAGACAATTTCTCCAATAATATTATGTTCGTAATTAAGAAAGTTCATTTCCAGTCAGATTCTTCGACAATGAAGTCTTATATACCTCACTTCCAAGCTTCTGATCTCTCTAAGTCGCTCTCGGCTCCATAATCACATACTTTAAATTAAAGTTTAAGTCATATTTCCAGCCAATTTTGACTTATAGTAGATCGAGTAGATCTCATTTTCAGTTTTTCCTTTACATTTTGTTGTTCAATTTAGGCTGACACTTTCAAAAAAATAAAAAAATAAATCAATGAAGTACTTTCTTGAGTAAATGGTATTTTGTTATGCTCCTTGCTAAAGCATTCCCAATTTGAATTCGAAATGTTTAGTGGTAGTAAGTAGTATCTATTACAAGAGATGAGAAAGTATTGAACATGACAATCTAATCAGCGGCTGACTTTTGCCTCTGCAGGAAAAAAAAAAAAGGGGCTCATATGCCAAAATGCCATCTCAAGTGAGGGACTTGATTAACTGGGAGAGTGTAAACAATATGGCTAGTTTTTGAGAATGTATTACTAGTGATCCAACGCACTGCGGACAGAAACAGGAGTTTCTTGCACTGAGCCTGCGGCGATAAGGTCATGGTTGAGGAACAGAACGATAACCGTTATGTCATCATGGAAATTGCGCCGGGAGTTCCTGCCAAGTCGTCGGAGACGTCTGTATGACATTTTATGAATTCTAGCTGCTCTTTTGAGGGCTGCTTTGATCAGCTTCTTGGCACTTCCCGAACGTGGATGTTTGTGGACTATTTCAACAGCTTCATCGTTACTGAGGTATTCCCAGAGACCATGTGACCCAAATATGATGAAAGAATCATCTTGTTGAAGTTGATGTGTATTTGTATCCGGGTTGGCATGCAGATAGGGCATACGATATGGTGGTTGCAGACGAAATCTAGCATCGATAGCATTCGTATTATACTCTGGACGTTTCATAAACGCGTCACCAATGGTTCTTGAAACTTGACTGATGCCTTTCACTCTCCAAGCCCCTCTATTAAAAACAACAATATTGGGATCTTGGCGAAAATAAGCTCGCAATGCAATTCTAATCCCAGGATTACTCACATTATGCTCTGTCGATAACTGCGTAATTTCCCTATTCCTCCCTCCAAGAACTGCCCGCGAATCGCCACAATTTGCAACAATCAGAGTCTGCTGATACACAACACCGACGAGACAACAAGTACCAACAGTAGCTATACTAGGCCGCTCGTTCCATAACTCCCTAACATGAACAAAGAACTCTCGCTCCATTCGAAGAAAAACCGTACGCAAGGTCTCAGCTGTCACACTCTGATTATTTCCAGCAACTCCTATAATCTCTTCTTGAAAAAGCTGAAAGATACGACCAAAAACAAATCTAGCAGCTTCAGGCCCACCGTGGCCGTCGTAAATGCCAACAAATGTCCCAAACTGTCCAAACGACTCAAACTGGCACTGATCTTCAATCACCCGATTTCCCTGCAACACCGCCATCGAATAGTGTCCACAACCGCACTGACCATGATCCTTATGCCACAACAAGTCGTCCTGCTGCAAGATCGTCACAGTCTCTTCTGTGACGCCACTAGAACATGGCCCGAAGCAGGCGGCAATTCGATTCGCCATGGATTGTCGAAAACCCTAAATTATATTTTGTGTTAATTCTTCCGGACGCAGCAAGAAAGCAATCGCTTTTTTGAAATCTATTAGCGCGGGTGTAAATTTCATAACTGAAATTTGGAGTTTTATAGTATTATTTAATATATATTTTTATTGTAAAAGTCTCATAATTGAAATTTTGAATTTTATTGTATTAAGATGAAGGAAAAGGATCCGGTGAAAAGTTAAATTTTTGGTACAAAATACAAATTAATCGTAGCCCTTGATCTCGTGTTTTGAATGAATGAGATTAAATCTTGATTTTTTGGTATTTTTATTGGTGACGAATTATAAAATGAAACTGACGAATTATAAAATGATTTTGACAAATTTTGTATTTTATACCAAAATTTAACTTTGCACCAGATCAGGCCTCTTAAGATCAAAGATAATAATTTATTCTAAATATTTTTTTAATTGTAATTTCGCAATTCTCGTGATAATTGCGTGACAATAAAATCCCAACTACTACGATAAAAATGTACAAACAGATATTTTACTACTACGATAAAATGTGTACAAACTGATTCATATAGTAATTGAAACTTGATAAAATCCATAACCTAACTTTAGCTCAGCCATCAAACGTATATAATTTATTTATTTTTTGTAAAAATTACAAATAAATCACAGCCTTTGATTTGGTGATTTGTACTAATGAAATTAAATTCTTGCTTTTTGGTATATTTTTTCCGTGACGAATTATATGAAAACGTTATGAGTTATGTGACACTTATAGTTTTTTGGCGACGAATTATAGATCAATTTTAACGAATTTTATAGATTGCACCAAAATAAGGTTTACACCTAATTTTAACCCTTTTTTATAATCATAAGATGAAATGTTTTTTTTAATATAAACGCAAGACTAAAAATAAATTTTAACTCTGCCCAACAGTAATAGATAAAATAAAACATTATGGATTTCTTTTGCTGCTTTGTCAACCATAAAATTAAATTTTGCATTAAGAGAAACTAGATTAAGAAAAGAGTTTGGATCAAATACAAACCAAAATTATAAATAAAAACTATAAATTCATAAAAAAAATTGATACGTGTAAAAATCGACCAATCAAAATTCATCCCGTTCGGAGTTTTTTTTGTAAATAAAAAAAACACACGCGAACTTATTTAAAAATAGATAAAAGATATGAGGGGTATAATCGATCTAAATTTTGCTACAGTAAAATTTGACTTTCGCTACAGTACGTTTTTAAGTCCGATCAACATGCTTTAAGTCTGATCATTTTGCGTAAAATTCGACTTTGCTACAGTAAAATTCAATTTACTGTAGCAATTTTAATAATTTTTAAGACTGATCATTCTCTCTTTAAGTCTGATCATTCTGAATTTATAGTATTTTAGTTACTAGTTTTAAGTCTGATCATTCTCTCTTAAGTCTGATCATTCTCAATTTGTAGTCTTTTAGTTACCCGTTTTAAGTCTGATCATTAACAATTTTTAAGTCTGATCATTCTTAATTTTAAATTTGATTATTACCAATTTTTTAGTCTGATCATTGTCTCTTTAAGTTTGATCATTCTCAATTTGTAGTCTTTTAGTAACCAGTTTTAAGTCTGATTCTCTCTTTAAGTCTGATCATTCTTAATTTTTAAGTCTTATCATTCTCTTTAAGTCTGATCATTCCTAGTTTTAAGTCTGATTATTACCAATTTTTAAGTCTGGTCATTCTCAATTTTAAGTGTGATCATTAACAATTTCTAAGTCTGATCATTCACTCTTTAAGTCTGATCATTCTTAATTTTAAGTCTGATTATTACCAATTTTTAAGTCTGATCATTCTCTCTTTAAGTGTAATCATTAACAATTTTAAGGCTAATCATTATTAATTTTAAGTCTGATCATTAACAATTTTTAAGTCTGATCATTCTCTCTTTAAGTCTGATCATTCTCAATTTGTAGTCTTTTAGTTACCAGTTTTAAGTCTGATCATTCTATCTTTAAGTATGATCATTCTCAAATTGTAGTCTTTTAGTTACCAGTTTTAAGTATGATCATTCTCTCTTTAAGTCTGATCATTCTCAATTTGTAGTCTTTTAGTTATCAATTTTAAATCTGATCATTCTCTCTTTAAGTCTGATCATTCTTAATTTTAAGTATGATCATTCTCTCTTTAAGTTTGATCATTCTTAATTTTAAGTTTGATTATTACCAATTTTTAAGTCTGATCATTCTTAATTTTAAGTATGATCATTCTCTCTTTAAGTTTGATCATTCTTAATTTTAAGTTTGATTATTACCAATTTTTAAGTCTGATCATTCTCTCTTTAAGTTTAATCATTCTCAATTTGTAGTCTTTTAATTACCAGTTTTAAGTCTTATCATTCTCTCTTTAAGTCTGATCATTTCCAAGTTTAAGTCTAATCATTAACACCCGTGGACTAAATTGAAAATAACATTATTAGGTTTATACTCATCCGTGTGGAATGACTATAATACCCCTCCGTGTGTTTGTTCGGGATTTCAACTAAATGGGACACGTGTCAACTTAAAATTTGATTTGTAATTTTTATATATAAATCGGTTTATACCCGAAATGCACTCTAAAAATAAGATCATTTCAACTTAGTTTTTTTATGCCACAACAATAATAGAAGAAAATCTTATGTTATCCCAAAGATGGTCAATTTTTTTTTGATGGCGAGCGGATACAATGAAACTAGTACAATACACATGACAATAGCCTTTAACATATAATCTCAGCCGGTTGGAAATATCAAATATGTTCTATTAACGCTCTGAATATCACTGGTCCACCGAATCAACAGTCTAAGCATAATTGAACTCATATCTGATGATGTGGTTAACTCTGTCGCACTGTGCATTGTTGTACGTCGCCTATAATTTTCGCGATAGCGTAGCCCAAAATCTGTACAGTATACGGCTGACCTCCTCATTGCAGTGATCATAGCTAACGGAAAGTCATCACATTAGGATTCAAGCGACGACATTCAACTGCTCATCGAATCGCGAACTCTCTTGTTGGCTTTCGCAGCCTGAAAATAATATCCAGATTCAGACATAATCGAACTTGACTTTGCGTAGATTATGATGATTATATTAAACAAAGAAAAGAAATGGATACATACTTCTTTATCCCAATTAGTACGAATAGTGATGATAGACAAACATATGAATTGTACGGCAAGAGCACATATGAGCCCAATCCAAAGTCCCTAAAGAAAATACAAACATTATTGAGCAAAACTAATTCACAGAAATATAAGTTGAAGTTTTCTTTATTCTCACCTTTCCTCCAAGATGACAAACAAAGCCTAGAACTATAGCAGAAGGTATGCCCACAAGGTAATAGGATCCGAGATTAATGAATGCGCCAATTTTCTGCCAGCCGCATCCTCTAGCGATCCCTGCATGTGTTTATCGAGCAGCAGAGCTTGTAAAATACTTTCTCAATTAAGCCGAATGCTAGTTTTAGTGTGAAAATGGAATTATTATTATTACTATTATTATTATTGTTATTTCCAAGTTCGATAGATACCTGAAAGCACGCACTGGAGCCCGTCTAGGAAACTGGACAGCGCAACAAGAGGCATCATGGCTGCAACATATCTGATTACATGCCGCTCTTTGCTATATGCTTGACCCCAAACGTTTCTTATTAGTATTAAGATTATTCCCATAGTCACTCCCTCGGAAAGGGCCATGAATGAAACCACTTGAACAGCTAGACGTGCAGCACGTGAGTTCCCAGCTCCAAGCTCGTTTGATATTCGTGTGCTAGAAATACAAAAGAAAGCGACAAACTGTTCAGAGCTGAACTCTAAAGAAAATTACTTCTATCAAAACTCTATAAGTTACAGTTTGGATTCTTCGAGAACCATACACATGAAGCTACCGAAAGAGTGAGAGTAAAACCATAACTTATATATACTGACCTCACAGCGGCGCTTAAGCCAACTGGGATCGTCCACACTGTTAGATCTGTATTGAGACTGTAAGAAATGTTGCTCAATACACAGACTGACAAATGTTTGCGTCTTTACTAGATTTGGTACACTTGGAATTTATCTGAAACAGCAAAACACATACCTGATAGACATAACTGATGTTTCTAACTGCGGATTAGGAAGCCTGCCAGCCATGAGGACCATCATTTCAAATGTCCACAATTCCAAGCTGAAACAAAATAATGTGTTAATTCTTTTCTGCTTTTATTGTAAGTCTTCCAAATAATCAATAAGGTCGCTGTACACAAACTTACCATACCATTAATGCTGAGGGTATAGCTAACCGTAGAAAATTTGGAATGTTGCGCAAAGCCTCAGTTGAGAATCCAGTCCAAGTCTCGACGCACTTAGGCGAGAACTTGACATAAATAGATAGCAACAATGCATTAATCGAATATGATATGGAGTTTGCCAAAGCAGCACCTTTCACTCCTAAACCTGATTTGAAAACCAGAACCCAGCAAAGAAGTATGTGGAGTAGAGTTGTGACTCCGGAGCTTATCATCATTGGGAAGACAATGTTCTGCGTCTGAAGAAACCTCACCAGACACTGAAGCATGCCATATGCAAAAAGGCCAGGGATCATGAACTGCGCATAATGTCCTGCCACTTTTGAAATTTGAGCGTCTTGGCCGACAATGGCAAGTATCTGTTCCGTTTTGGTCCACATGAGTGCTATAGGCACACTCACTAGTGTAAGGATCAGCATCGCTTTCTGTGTTTGAATGCCAAGCATATGGTATTGTTTTGCTCCGTATGATTGTCCGCATAATGTGTCCAACGCACTTGCCATGCCCAGCTGTTTTTAAAAAAAGCACAGACAATCAGAGTTCAAAATACTTTTCCTATACAACATAATGCAAAATAGGCACACTCACTAATTATTCACGCTCCAAAGGTTGAGAAGAACATTTATACAGATGTTGCACAAAAACATTTCCTAACGCAAAAACACTGAAATGACTGACCGAGAACTCAGAATCAATGGCAGAAGCTGTGGAAATTATACACGTTCATCAAATGAAAAAACAAACCTAACTCACCAGCAATGCGAAACCAGTAACAGCAGCAAATGAAGTGGCTAACGACGCACCAGATAGAGCTAGTTCGCCAAGATGGCCCACGAACATGACTGAGATCATTTGCAAGAAAAACTGCAGAACATTAACGACTACCAAAGGTCCAGCAAGCCACAATTGCTTCTTCACTTCCTCGATAACTTCTCTTTTCCTATTGATATCTCCTACTAATTCATTTGGTTCACCGTTTACCTGAACACAAAAGAACGAGCCTTTCAGACACCGATTAGATGGATAACCATCTACATCTGTCAACACCGATTAGAACTGTAGATAATAATGACGCAATGCACTACTACAGCCAGCAGCCACCCTTAGTGGACAATTGCTATGTTTGCACTGCACTGCTTTACATGCAACACAGGAGGCAGCAAATATCGCTGGCCGTCCGCATACACACAAGCATTACCCGCACTTGCATATTCCAAGATTGAATTTCAAGTGTTCATGGAATTTTTCATATACTATATTGGATTAAACAATGCACATAATCAATCATTCAAATAATTCAAATGAGCATGATTAATATTGAATTATTGAAAAGCTTGTCGACTCCAGCAAAAGCCAAAAATTGAACAAGGCGGTGTTATTAAAAGTAAATCCTAAACCAAACAAAATCCATTTTTTCCAGCTCTGGAAAACCCTAGTCCAACGAACCCAAAAATAAAACGACAAAAAAATAAAACGCAATCAAAATCAGATAACAGTGAAGAGAAGGAGAGATGAATGAGGGGTACCCGGGCATCGAGTTGGATGATGATGTCATCGGAAGGTCTCGGATTATCGAGGTCGGACATTATTGAACGATCGAATTAGTTTTTGTTTTTTTAGCATTCACAAGATTCTGCTGCGCCAGAGCAGAACCTTGTGATGTTTGATTTTGATTGATGCGAGTTTCCAGAGTTTTATAACCTTTTCATTACTAATAAAAATAAAATAATAACAATGTTTTCACAACAAATTACACAAATTTTTTTATTTATTTTATATATGCTTAGAATAGTACGCAATCAAGTTCTTCATATGCTCAAGTTCTTCCTATGCTCAAGTAGGGGTGAGCATGACCCGTCCCGATCCGGTGACCCGTTCCGACCCGCTCGATATTTTGGACGAACTTGAACCCGACCCGGTACTAAATAAGTCGGGTTCGGGTTGCTCCTCGGGTGACCCGGTCCTATAACTATATTAATATAGAATAAAATAATTTAACTTCAATACAAAAGTCTATCGTTTTGTTTTGAATTTTGTTTCAATATGAGTTTCACATCATTTTGTTACAACAATGTTGGACAGTTAACATATTTAAGCTCACTTTCTTTTTTCGTAGATTATTTTGTTTTAGGCTTTTAGCTACTTGATATGTTATAAGCCTATCGTTACGACGAGTTCGGGTTATCAAATGCGACCTGATCAATATTTAGTGTCGGTTTGATCTAAATGACCCGATCATCGTTTCAGATCGGGTTAAGGACGAACCTAACCCGTCCCACGATCACCCTTATGCTCAAGTGTGCTAACTGCTAAGGTGATGGAGACAAATGTTCTGCTTTCCCACTGCTCACTTCTCAAGCAGCTTCAAACTTCAATTGCATATTCATCTTTATTTTTACCATTCCGAACTGAATCAAATTCCATTCCCACATTTGATTTCTCTATTCTTTCCTCCGCCTTAACAGCCTACCCGCAAAACAAAAAAACATAAATCATCCATCAGTAACAGCATCGGACAATTTTGAATAACTCAGGAAATGAGAGAGCGATGTACCTCTTTCTCCCAATTGGTGTGAATTGTGACAATCAGTAAGCATATAATTTGGATAAAAATGGCAATCAGAATCCCTATCCAAAGTCCCTGCACCCAAACATGTTCGTTAGAAAAAGGATTTAACCGGAAGGAATCATTTAAAAATATATTAAGGATGTCCTCCAGCCTTTGATCCCAAATGAACTACAAATGCTAGAATGATCGAACAAGGTACGCCAGCAAGATAATACGCTGCAAGATTAACGTATGCTCCTATGTTTTGTCTCCCGCATCCTCTGAGAATGCCTATAGCAAAAACAATGTTATGAAAATATATTGTCTTTCCACTAATTAGCCATTAGAATTATTTACTTTATATCTTCTTTGAAACAAATCGACGAGGCTATATAGAAATGAGAGCATTACCTGAGAGTATACTCTGGATACCATCTAAGAAGTTACATGGGGCGAGAATAAGCATCATGGTCGCAACTTCTGCAATAACTTTCTTGTCATTGCTATAAGCGTATCCCCATTCTCGACGTACCATTATCAGGACTAAATTTAGCACGAGTCCAACTACACTGTATACAGCGAACACGACGCATATGGCTAGCTTTGCAGCCTGTGGATTTCCAGCTCCCAACTCATTGGAGATCCGCGTGCTGTTCCAATAAATAAAAACTCATTCTCACAATCGGAGGCTTCATTGGGAGAAAATGAGACTTTTTTTTTTATCTTACCTGATTGCAGCGCCAAATCCGATGGAGACCAAGTAGAGAATTCCGGACGTATTCAATCTAAATGCAACAGCATATTTTGGTTCAAAATTTTTTCACAAGTATGCAGTCATACACAACACAAAAAGGATTCCGAATAAGGAAAGGACTAACATGATGGTGAGCACGGACGTTTGAAGTTGCGGGTTGGGAAGGAGACCTGACAGAAGCACCATGAGTTCAAATGTCCAATATTCCAAGCTGTAAAAGCACAACCAACTGAGTTAAATTTAAATGAGATAGCAGCACGAATATACTGAATATGAACACCTTTAAATGATGGCCTTACCAGACCATGACCGTCGAAGGGATGGCCAATCTGAGATGAAACACTATACCACCAAACGCTTCCATAGAGAAACCAGGCCATGTTTCCTTGCAATTAGCAGAGAACTTTATATACAGCGAAAAGATAACTACGCTGAGCCAAAGAGACATTGAGGTAGAGAACGCAGCGCCTCGAAACCCAAGATTGGATTTTGAAAGCATAATCCAGCATAAACAGGTGTGGAAGAGGAATGTGAGACCGGCCATGAGAACCATTGGTAAGACGAGGCTTTGTGTTTGTAGAAACTTGGCTTGGCTTTGATGAAATGCATAGACAAAAACACAAGGTATGAGGTACAAAGCATACAATCCGACTGTTTCCGCTATTTCTGCATTCTGACCAAACGCTTTGAGAATGTGTCCCGTGTTTGCCCAAATGGGTGTGAGTAAAACGCACGCCACTAGTTGGACCACCGTGGCTCGCTGCATATGGATTCCTACTAGGCGAAACTGCTTGGCACCGTATGCTTGGCCGCATAGAGTGTCAAGTGCACAAGACATTGCCATCTGCAAAACACAAAAACACAAGTAATAAAAAACTTAATCAGAAAAAATCTAGTCCCGGGGCGAATAAATTCAAATTTTGTTGTTTGAGATTTCGATTCGGACAAACTATTTGAAGGGTTAACGTATATAAAAACCCACTCATAAGAGCAAAAATGTGAGAAAAAAAGAAAGTAAAGCAATCAGAAGAGTGTAAAAGACCTTACAATGACACTGATTCCGGTGACAGACACAAAGGAATAGCCTAAGGCAGCACCAGAAAGAGCGGAGGCGCTATAATGCCCAACAAACATTATCGTGACAATCTGCATACCATTAATAAAAAGATTGACTATGATCATCGGCAAAGCAAAAAAAAGCTGCAACTTGGTTTCTGATATCAAATTTTTTCTGGTGATGGGTTTGCTGACATTGCTTGAATCTGCCATTTGAATGGGTTCTCGGCCGACTATCATTTTGTGATAGTGATCCGAAACGTAGAGTTAGTAACAGGTTGAATACGGGTAGATGAGAATATGGAGAAGACTATTAGGGTTTTGGGAGGTGGGGATGAGAAGAGCCGTTTGACAGTCAACTTACTGACTGCAAATTTCAACTTCAATTCTGTCTTTTATATAAAAAAAAAGTAAAAACTATCTGAAACTTTTTTTTATAAATACAAAAAAAAAACTACTAATTGGGCCTCTTAAGCCTAAACTCTTATTTTTTTTTATAAACGGCAAGGAGACTAACATCGAACACACAACACAGCTAAATCTAACTCAACACCCACCAGATCAAATCAAACAACACGGCTTGACAAGGCCTGACCAAAGCTAACACAACCAACATAGCAGACTCAACAAAGTAAACACCGATACAACCAACAACATGACAATTGTCGATCAACAACTAAATACATTTATATACAACACTCAATAAAAACGCCTCAGCTACTTCCTGTAATAATTCCACGTCTGTCAAACCCAACAGAGAAAGAAACTGTTCTGCAAACTTCAAAACTCTTATTTAACAAAGCCTAAAATGGGCCTGCATAAGTCCATACTTCATATCTCTTATTTTAATGTATTGGTTTGTTAGAAAATGTTATTGAGAATCACCATTGTCCAAATCAAAAAAAAAAAGAAAAAAGAGAATCACCATTGTCTTTCTTCTTCTGTTGACATGAAGTTGACTGGCATTGACTTGACCAAGACATTGGTGTCATCAGTTTGTGAAGCACCTAATAAGTTTGTATTTTTAATATAAATCAGTCAACTTCTTCCTATGCTCCAATGTACTTAGGTTATGGATAAAAATGTTTTGCTTTGTCAGTTTTCACTTCTCAAGCTTCTTCAATCAACTGATTATGCTCTTCTTTACCATTCTTAACCGAAACAATTTCCACTCCCACATTCGACTTCTCTATTCGTTCTTTTGCCTTAAAAGCCTACACCGAAATAAAATTCAGAAATCATCGATTAGTAATGCGTGTCACCAAGAAAAAAAAAATCAGGAAATGAGAAAGTCCGATACCTCTTTTTCCCAACTAGTGCGAAGTAAGCAAATCATTTGAACAAAAATGGCTATCAGTATCCCTGTCCAAAGTCCCTGGAACCAAACATATGTTGGTTAAAAAAAATATAATTCAAAAGATTTTTTTGTAAGGACATCCTCTTACCTTTGATCCGATATGGACTTTAAATGCTAAAATAACAGCACAAGGTACGCCGACAAGATAATACGCTGCAAGATTAATGTATGCTCCTATCTTTTGCCTCCCACATCCTCTTAGAATGCCTGTAGCGAATTGAATCAAAATCTGATCGGTGGAGGTTGTCACGTGACACTCCTTCGGGGGTTTACTGTTTATATATACATGAGTTTATAGTTGAACTCTACTCGTATAAATAAAGTAATATTTTGCAAAAATATATAAAAATATATGGAACACACGAGGAGTCGCTCAGATGAATTCACCACTATTTGGTGGATCAGTGGATCTCCATATGCTTCTTTGGATCAAATGATCTAAAAGCCAAAAAAAAAGTTCAACTCTTATCTCTTCTACCTAAAAAGTAAAAAGTACAACTCTTTTATCTTTTACCAAAAATCTGAAAAAGTGCAAAACTTCACATGTACTTTTTGCATCATTTTATACCCTTAGATAATTTGCTCTAAAGGTAGAATGTGGCAATCCATGGATCCATCAAATAGTAGTGGATCCAATTGACCCTTGCTACACATATGCACTTGAAACAATGCAAGTAAGCTAAGTCTTCAGATTTGTATAGAAAGAAAATGTATAGACTTGTTGTTAGACCAAGAAAAAATCGTATACGTATTTAGATCCAGTACAAAAAACATGTGAACGAAAAATATTGACCGTTACAATTTTCATTCATTTTCTCTTTATTTAATAGAATATTATTGGATAAGATACTGAACCTGAACTCATATATCGACAGTACAGTTGTCTCTTGTGTTAGGATGCCTTGAATCCTAATTATTTAGGGTTTATTATTTGATTAGGAAATCCAGTTAGTTTAGGAAGTTATCTATTAGTTTAGATTTTCCTAATTAGATTGGTACTAGAAATATATTTGGAGATAATTATGTAACTAAATATATCTCTAATAAGAATTTCCTTATCAGTTTGGGTATGTTTCCTAGTTAGTTCAGGTAGCCTTGAGCGCTATATATAGGCTTATAACATACTGTTTTAGTATGTCAGTCTGTGTTCGGCTACGGCAGGTGTAATTGAGACTACATCACTGTATATACTCTCCAATCTGAATACAAGCTGTCTCTTCATGTCCGTGGACGTAGCCAATACATGGTTGGTGAACCACGTTAATTTCTTGTGTTGTTCTTATTATTCGTTCTAATTTTTTGTTGCTCGAATCACTTCTGTCACAACATCTTGAGTCTTCAAACATAAAACGAGAAATCAGAAATCGCTAAAATGAGCATTACCTGAGAGTATACACTGGATACCATCTAAAAAGTTGGATGCGGCGAGGATAAGCATCATGGTCGCAACTTCTGCAACAACTTCCTTATCCTTGCTATATGCGTATCCCCATGCTCGTCTAACCATTATCAGGGCTAGAGTTAGCACAAGTCCAACCACACTGTACATAGCTAACACGACACATATTGCTAGCTTTGCCGCCTTTGGGTTTCCTGCACCCAACTCGTTGGAGATCCGCGTGCTGTTGCAATAAATAAAGTTTCATTTTCAGAAACTGAAGATTCATTGGAAGAAGATGAGAACTTTCTTTTTTAAAAGTCTGACCTGATCGCAGCGCCAAATCCGAAGGAGACCATGAAGAGAATTGTAGATGTATTCAACCTGAACAAAACATCGTATTTCGATTCACAAATTTGTACACAAATACAGTAATACACAACATGGATTCGAATAAGGTAAGGACTAACGTGATGGTGAGCACGGATGTCTCGAGCTGTGGGTTCGGAAGGAGGCCTGAGAGAATCACCATGAGTTCAAATGTCCAAAATTCCAAGCTGAATGAATTTTACACATTGCGCCTTAAATTTAAAATGGGCTAACACGAATAATTTTAATAAGTACCAATTTTGGATGACGTCCTTACCAGACCATGAACGTCGAAGGGATGGCTAGTCTGAGGTGAAACTTAATACCACCGAATGCTTCCTTAGAGAATCCAGGCCATGTTTCCTTGCAATTAGCGGAGAACTTTATATACAGTGAATAGATAACTATGCTGAGCCAAACCGATATCGAAGTAGACAATGCAGCGCCTCGAAATCCAAGATTGGATTTTGAAAGCATAAGCCAGCATAAACAGGTGTGGAAGAGAAATGTGAGACCGGACATGAGAACCATTGGTAAGACAATGCTTTGAGTTTGCAAGAACTTGACTTGGCTTTGAAGAAATGCATAACCAAAAACACATGGTATAAGGTACAAAGCGTATACACCGGCTGTTTCTGCTATTTCAGCATTCTGACCAATTGCTTTGAGAATGCGTCCCGTGTTTGCCCAAATGGCGGTAAGTAAAATGCATGTCACTAAATGGACAATCGTGGCTCGCTGCATATGGATTCCTACGAGGCGAAACTGCTTGGCACCATATGCTTGACCACAGAGAGTGTCAAGTGCACTAGACATTGCAATCTGAACAAAATAAAACCACAAGTAAACATTAGGAACATCATTTATTATAAAAAAAAAAACATAAGTTGTGCACACTGGATAAATGCCATAAATACAAAATGTTCTGAAAAAAACCTAAACCTTCTAATGTCATCTTTTTCATAGGATGACATCTGCAATCATCCATGTCATTGCTGTTATGCTACATCATCCATCCATATTAATCAACAAATTTTTTGTGTCGTATACGCTTATAATTTTACTCGCACGCAATTAAAATTTCTTTCCATTATATGCAAAACTAAGCCTTGCACAAGTCTTGCTTGCAGGCTGCCTCAGCAAATATAGTATAAAATCAGTCAGAAAATTCAAATTATTTTTGTTGTTTGAAATTTCTATTCGGACAAATTATTTAAAATCCCCATATGAACAAAAATTGAGAAAAAAAATAAAGGCAAAAAAGAAAGAAAAGAAACAGTGAAAGAACTTACAATGACACTGATTCCAGTGACAGATACAAAGGAGTAGCCTAAGGCAGCACCGGAAAGAGCGGCCACACTAAGATGCCCAACAAACATTATCGTGACAATTTGCATACCATTAATTAAAAGATTGACGATGATCATCGGCAAAGCAAGAAAAAGCTGCAACTTGGTTTCTGATATCACATCTTTTCTGTTGATGGGTTTGCTTGAATCTGCCATTAGAGTAGGAGTGATGAGAGATGGGCTGTTGCCTGTTGGCTCCGCCATTTGCGTTCATTTTCAGAGAGAATTTTGTTTGTTTGAAGTGTTGGTTGGATTGCATGCCCTGAGTTTATGAGCAGGCTTGTTTGCAGAGGAAAGAAATCACAGAAGGGAATTTAATGATACAACAACTTTTTTTCTTTTTTTATTATTTGGGAAATGAAAATCTAAACATACTACATCTTATTTCAACATAATGAGATAAGATTAAAACTACACCTTTTGTATCATTTTATTTTTTAAAATGTCGGAAACCATAACGTCAAATTGTCTAGTTTTATAAATGTAGTATGCAAATGATATACCTTTTTTGTTTTCATTCTATATCTGATCTATAATTGCAATTCTATATTAATGGTAATAAATCTTGATAATACTTTTCTTTTTCTAGAAATTCGAAATTTTGGAAATGACAAGAGTGATTAATTTTTATAGATGGACATAATGAGAATATATCAAAATTCAACTTCCCTACAAGAAAGATATTTCTTATTTTCATCTTATTTAGGATTTGTGGATGTAGAGAGAATATGTGAAGAGAGAAAAGTGGAGAGGAAGATATTTCTTATTTTCATTGATAGAAAATCTTTACAAATGATCCCTTTTTATAGGGGCACATGAAAGGTTAAGAGACATTGCCTTATGAAAGGTTAAGAGTCGTCATACAATATTAATATCAATATTTATACCAATATTGACATTTTTTTGTAATTTATTATAAAAAATAATTAAGTGTTTTTTATTGGAGTGTTGGAAAAGCGTAAGAAACAGTGAACAACTATCAAGCATGTGGTGGTCAAGTGGTTGAATTATTGCCTTACATTCACAAGGTCAAAGATTTTTTTTTGTTGGTGGGTTTTTACATCTCATACAACTCAATTCATACAGTACAATTATCACACAACTACATATCAATCATATTACATGTGAACTTCATCGGGTGCATGTGAACTTAGACTCTTGGAGCACGGGCCACACATGGCAGCAACCCGGAATAGGTACTTGAATTGTGTCCATTGAAGCGCATATTTAGCTTGAAACTCACGAGCATTGTCGCGAAACACATCACCTCCACGCGCACATGGAAGAAATAAGCAAGGCAACAACATCCACATATAGCACACAACACGTCCACAAGGGACGGATAACACCTCCGCGAGAGAGGAATAGCACGTAACATCCATCTGCAGCACACAATACGTCCACAAGGGACGGATAACACCTCCGCGAGGGAGGAATAGCACGTCCGCGCCAAGGCGGGACGAAAACACCTCCGCGAGGGAGGAATAACACTCATGCACAAAAGTGAGGAGAAATATGCTACTCGAGGGAGTCGAACCCTTGACCTCATAACAATTTCTCAAAGATCAAACCACTCGACCAAATCCCAAGGATTCAACAATATTATAAAAATTCTAGGCGCTAGTTGGGCGCAAAGAGTCTTCAGGGATTATCGGAGATTAATCAGTTTTATATTTTTAAATAATTAAAAATTATAAATACTATTTTAATATATTTTATTGTATTTTAATAAATAAAAAGAAATCTGGTAGTAGAAATATCTTAATATTTTATCAAATATTAAAAAGATATACACATGTAAATTTTGTAAAAACAAAGGAATTCTTCTATTTTGATCGAGAAGTCGGTCTTCTGATTAGTGCCTTGACGGATCTAGACGATGACTAGGTGGATTTAGGAGATGATTATGCGGGTCTAGGCGGTGCCTAGACGCATATAAATCGAGTGATCTTTTGATGGACCAATTTGTATAAAATCGGGCGAATTTGTGAATTTTACCTTGTAGGTGGGCCTAGGAGGAGGATTTTTATAACACTCCCACCACCCGTGGTGGGGATTCTTTCTCATATACTTCGTGGATGTTATCTTGTTTGTTTTCCTCTTCCTCGTCCCCCGTGGACGTTTGAAGGTGTTGTTGGTCTTTTCTTCTGCGAAGATGTGGAGGTGTACGTTTGTTCTCATTTGTTTTAAGTCAGAGGTGACAGGTGGTCCGTGCTTTTTGGACAATTCAAGTTCATACTCTGATTGGTGCCACTCATGTAATATATATGAGATGTATTCGGGCACTACTTGAAATGTATGCGATGTAAGTCCACTTTCAAAAACACTATTTATCATGTGAGTGATAGATTTTATAAATAGAAATTAATTATTTACTGATTTATTCTTTGCTCGAGGGAAAAGATCTGGTGCAAACTTGATTTTTTGTGCAAACTACGAAATTCGTCAAAAGTGCCCTATAATTCGTCACTGAGAAACCAACATTACGACATAGTTCGTCAAAGTGGTATATAATTCGTCGCCCAGAAACCAACCATAGGAAGCGAGATTTAATCTCATCCGTCCAAATGACCAAATCAAGGGCTGCCATTGGTTTGTATATTTTACAAGAAGACCGTTTGCAAGGGATCATTTAGATTTTGCTCGATATTTTTTATTTCTTTAGTTTTTTCACAAAACTTGTTTAATTTTACTACTCTTGCGCATATCATATATCGAGCGTCAAGATCATATGATCTGAAAAACCACTCTCAATAATCTGAGTATTTGTGTTAAGAACTCTGGATGATAAGCATTTTATACACATCATGTGCATTTGTTGTGAATAGGGGAGTGCAAAATTCGGCAATTACCGTTTACCATCGGTACATCGGTAAAACGGTAAATTTACCAATGGTAAAACGGTAAAAATAAGTCCGTAAACGGAATAAATTCTGAAATCGGTAAATTTACCGTTTTACCGAAAAATATAAATAAATATATTATATATTATAAAGAAAAACATTAAAAAATATTTATATATATTAAAAATCAACATATATATTTGGATCAAATACAAACCAATGTTATAAATAAAAACTACAAACCCATAAAAAATTTGACACGTGTCAAATTGAACCAATCAAAATTCAGCCGAGATTTCATTCCGTCGGGGTTCTTTTTGTAAATAAAAAAAATACATGTGGACTTATTTAAAAATATATAAACGATAGGAAGGGTATAAACGTCCAAAATTTGCTACAGTAATGTTCAGACTTAAAAAAAACAATGTTCAGACTTAAACCAGTAATGACAATACTTAAAAAAACAACCTGTCCTATCCTATACGCATACGCTGTGATACATTCACTCCATAAATAAATAAAAATCGAAGTGTGGGGAGTTCAGTCCAAATATGAGAATCGAATAGGAATACTGAAACCTGCAGCACAGTCACAGTGAGCGCACAGTAGCGTCACTGAACCTACGGTCGGAGAGATCTTCCGCTTACATAAACTTAAGATCACAATCACTACTCTCTCAAACAACATTGCAGTTAGCAGGCTTACGGAAAGATAATGGCATCAGAAGAACAACTATCAGCAGCAGAAATCTCAGAGAGCAGATGCATAAACTTAAGTATTTTTAAGTCTGAACGATACCATCTTAAGTCTGAACACTACCATTTAATTAATCTGATTATTAAGTATTTTTAAGTCTGAACGATACCATCTTAAGTCTGAACACTACCATTTAATTAATCTGATTATTAAGTATTTTTAAGTCTGAACACTACCATCTTAAGTCTGAACACTACCATTTAATTAATCTGATTATTAAGTATTTTTAAGTCTGAACGATACCATCTTAAGTCTGAACACTACCATTTAATTAATCTGATTATTAAGTATTTTTAAGTCTGAACGATACCATCTTAAGTCTGAACACTACCATTTAATTAATCTGATTATTAAGTATTTTTAAGTCTGAACACTACCATCTTAAGTCTGAACACTACCATTTAATTAATCTGATTATTAAGTATTTTTAAGTCTGAACGATACCATCTTAAGTCTGAACACTAACATTTAATTAATCTGATTATTAAGTATTTTTAAGTCTGAACGATACCATCTTAAGTCTGAACACTACCATTTAATTAATCTGATTATTAAGTATTTTTAAGTCTGAACACTACCATCTTAAGTCTGAACACTACCATTTAATTAATCTGATTATTAAGTATTTTTAAGTCTGAACGATACCATCTTAAGTCTGAACACTACCATTTAATTAATCTGATTATTAAGTATTTTTAAGTCTGAACACTACCATCTTAAGTCTGAACACTACCATTTAATTAATCTGATTATTAAGTATTTTTAAGTCTGAACGATACCATCTTAAGTCTGAACACTACCATTTAATTAATCTGATTATTAAGTATTTTTAAGTCTGAACGATACCATCTTAAGTCTGAACACTACCATTTAATTAATCTGATTATTAAGTATTTTTAAGTCTGAACACTACCATCTTAAGTCTGAACACTACCATTTAATTAATCTGATTATTAAGTATTTTTAAGTCTGAACGATACCATCTTAAGTCTGAACACTACCATTTAATTAATCTGATTATTAAGTATTTTTAAGTCTGAACGATACCATATTAAGTCTGAACACTACCATTTAATTAATCTGATTATTAAGTATTTTTAAGTCTGAACGATACCATATTAAGTCTGAACACTACCATTTAATTAATCTGATTATTAAGTATTTTTAAGTCTGAACATTACCATTTTTAAGTCTGAACACTACCATTTAATTAATCTGATTATTAAGTATTTTTAAGTCTGAACGATACCATCTTAAGTCTGAACACTACCATTTAATTAATCTGATTATTAAGTATTTTTAAGTCTGAACGATACCATCTTAAGTCTGAACACTACCATTTAATTAATCTGATTATTAAGTATTTTTAAGTCTGAACACTACCATCTTAAGTCTGAACACTACCATTTAATTAATCTGATTATTAAGTATTTTTAAGTCTGAACGATACCATCTTAAGTCTGAACACTACCATTTAATTAATCTGATTATTAAGTATTTTTAAGTCTGAACGATACCATCTTAAGTCTGAACACTACCATTTAATTAATCTGATTATTAAGTATTTTTAAGTCTGAACACTACCATCTTAAGTCTGAACACTACCATTTAATTAATCTGATTATTAAGTATTTTTAAGTCTGAACGATACCATCTTAAGTCTGAACACTACCATTTAATTAATCTGATTATTAAGTATTTTTAAGTCTGAACGATACCATCTTAAGTCTGAACACTACCATTTAATTAATCTGATTATTAAGTATTTTTAAGTCTGAACACTACCATCTTAAGTCTGAACACTACCATTTAATTAATCTGATTATTAAGTATTTTTAAGTCTGAACGATACCATCTTAAGTCTGAACACTACCATTTAATTAATCTGATTATTAAGTATTTTTAAGTCTGAACGATACCATATTAAGTCTGAACACTACCATTTAATTAATCTGATTATTAAGTATTTTTAAGTCTGAACATTACCATTTTTAAGTCTGAACACTACCATTTAATTAATCTGATTATTAAGTATTTTTAAGTCTGAACGATACCATCTTAAGTCTGAACACTACCATTTAATTAATCTGATTATTAAGTATTTTTAAGTCTGAACACTACCATCTTAAGTCTGAACACTACCATTTAATTAATCTGATTATTAAGTATTTTTAAGTCTGAACGATACCATCTTAAGTCTGAACACTACCATTTAATTAATCTGATTATTAAGTATTTTTAAGTCTGAACGATACCATCTTAAGTCTGAACACTACCATTTAATTAATCTGATTATTAAGTATTTTTAAGTCTGAACACTACCATCTTAAGTCTGAATACTACCATTTAATTAATCTGATTATTAAGTATTTTTAAGTCTGAACGATACCATCTTAAGTCTGAACACTACCATTTAATTAATCTGATTATTAAGTATTTTTAAGTCTGAACGATACCATCTTAAGTCTGAACACTACCATTTAATTAATCTGATTATTAAGTATTTTTAAGTCTGAACACTACCATCTTAAGTCTGAACACTACCATTTAATTAATCTGATTATTAAGTATTTTTAAGTCTGAACGATACCATCTTAAGTCTGAACACTACCATTTAATTAATCTGATTATTAAGTATTTTTAAGTCTGAACGATACCATATTAAGTCTGAACACTACCATTTAATTAATCTGATTATTAAGTATTTTTAAGTCTGAACGATACCATATTAAGTCTGAACACTACCATTTAATTAATCTGATTATTAAGTATTTTTAAGTCTGAACATTACCATTTTTAAGTCTGAACACTACCATTTAATTAATCTGATTATTAAGTATTTTTAAGTCTGAACGATACCATCTTAAGTCTGAACACTACCATTTAATTAATCTGATTATTAAGTATTTTTAAGTCTGAACACTACCATCTTAAGTCTGAACACTACCATTTAATTAATCTGATTATTAAGTATTTTTAAGTCTGAACACTACCATCTTAAGTCTGAACACTACCATTTAATTAATCTGATTATTAAGTATTTTTAAGTCTGAACGATACCATCTTAAGTCTGAACACTACCATTTAATTAATCTGATTATTAAGTATTTTTAAGTCTGAACGATACCATCTTAAGTCTGAACACTACCATTTAATTAATCTGATTATTAAGTATTTTTAAGTCTGAACACTACCATCTTAAGTCTGAACACTACCATTTAATTAATCTGATTATTAAGTATTTTTAAGTCTGAACGATACCATCTTAAGTCTGAACACTACCATTTAATTAATCTGATTATTAAGTATTTTTAAGTCTGAACGATACCATCTTAAGTCTGAACACTACCATTTAATTAATCTGATTATTAAGTATTTTTAAGTCTGAACGATACCATATTAAGTCTGAACACTACCATTTAATTAATCTGATTATTAAGTATTTTTAAGTCTGAACATTACCATTTTTAAGTCTGAACACTACCATTTAATTAATCTGATTATTAAGTATTTTTAAGTCTGAACGATACCATCTTAAGTCTGAACACTACCATTTAATTAATCTGATTATTAAGTATTTTTAAGTCTGAACACTACCATCTTAAGTCTGAACACTACCATTTAATTAATCTGATTATTAAGTATTTTTAAGTCTGAACGATACCATCTTAAGTCTGAACACTACCATTTAATTAATCTGATTATTAAGTATTTTTAAGTCTGAACGATACCATCTTAAGTCTGAACACTACCATTTAATTAATCTGATTATTAAGTATTTTTAAGTCTGAACACTACCATCTTAAGTCTGAACACTACCATTTAATTAATCTGATTATTAAGTATTTTTAAGTCTGAACGATACCATCTTAAGTCTGAACACTACCATTTAATTAATCTGATTATTAAGTATTTTTAAGTCTGAACGATACCATCTTAAGTCTGAACACTACCATTTAATTAATCTGATTATTAAGTATTTTTAAGTCTGAACACTACCATCTTAAGTCTGAACACTACCATTTAATTAATCTGATTATTAAGTATTTTTAAGTCTGAACGATACCATCTTAAGTCTGAACACTACCATTTAATTAATCTGATTATTAAGTATTTTTAAGTCTGAACGATACCATATTAAGTCTGAACACTACCATTTAATTAATCTGATTATTAAGTATTTTTAAGTCTGAACATTACCATTTTTAAGTCTGAACACTACCATTTAATTAATCTGATTATTAAGTATTTTTAAGTCTGAACGATACCATCTTAAGTCTGAACACTACCATTTAATTAATCTGATTATTAAGTATTTTTAAGTCTGAACACTACCATCTTAAGTCTGAACACTACCATTTAATTAATCTGATTATTAAGTATTTTTAAGTCTGAACGATACCATCTTAAGTCTGAACACTACCATTTAATTAATCTGATTATTAAGTATTTTTAAGTCTGAACGATACCATCTTAAGTCTGAACACTACCATTTAATTAATCTGATTATTAAGTATTTTTAAGTCTGAACACTACCATCTTAAGTCTGAACACTACCATTTAATTAATCTGATTATTAAGTATTTTTAAGTCTGAACGATACCATCTTAAGTCTGAACACTACCATTTAATTAATCTGATTATTAAGTATTTTTAAGTCTGAACGATACCATCTTAAGTCTGAACACTACCATTTAATTAATCTGATTATTAAGTATTTTTAAGTCTGAACACTACCATCTTAAGTCTGAACACTACCATTTAATTAATCTGATTATTAAGTATTTTTAAGTCTGAACGATACCATCTTAAGTCTGAACACTACCATTTAATTAATCTGATTATTAAGTATTTTTAAGTCTGAACGATACCATATTAAGTCTGAACACTACCATTTAATTAATCTGATTATTAAGTATTTTTAAGTCTGAACATTACCATTTTTAAGTCTGAACACTACCATTTAATTAATCTGATTATTAAGTATTTTTAAGTCTGAACGATACCATCTTAAGTCTGAACACTACCATTTAATTAATCTGATTATTAAGTATTTTTAAGTCTGAACACTACCATCTTAAGTCTGAACACTACCATTTAATTAATCTGATTATTAAGTATTTTTAAGTCTGAACGATACCATCTTAAGTCTGAACACTACCATTTAATTAATCTGATTATTAAGTATTTTTAAGTCTGAACGATACCATCTTAAGTCTGAACACTACCATTTAATTAATCTGATTATTAAGTATTTTTAAGTCTGAACACTACCATCTTAAGTCTGAACACTACCATTTAATTAATCTGATTATTAAGTATTTTTAAGTCTGAACGATACCATCTTAAGTCTGAACACTACCATTTAATTAATCTGATTATTAAGTATTTTTAAGTCTGAACGATACCATCTTAAGTCTGAACACTACCATTTAATTAATCTGATTATTAAGTATTTTTAAGTCTGAACACTACCATCTTAAGTCTGAACACTACCATTTAATTAATCTGATTATTAAGTATTTTTAAGTCTGAACGATACCATCTTAAGTCTGAACACTACCATTTAATTAATCTGATTATTAAGTATTTTTAAGTCTGAACGATACCATATTAAGTCTGAACACTACCATTTAATTAATCTGATTATTAAGTATTTTTAAGTCTGAACATTACCATTTTTAAGTCTGAACACTACCATTTAATTAATCTGATTATTAAGTATTTTTAAGTCTGAACGATACCATCTTAAGTCTGAACACTACCATTTAATTAATCTGATTATTAAGTATTTTTAAGTCTGAACACTACCATCTTAAGTCTGAACACTACCATTTAATTAATCTGATTATTAAGTATTTTTAAGTCTGAACGATACCATCTTAAGTCTGAACACTACCATTTAATTAATCTGATTATTAAGTATTTTTAAGTCTGAACGATACCATCTTAAGTCTGAACACTACCATTTAATTAATCTGATTATTAAGTATTTTTAAGTCTGAACACTACCATCTTAAGTCTGAACACTACCATTTAATTAATCTGATTATTAAGTATTTTTAAGTCTGAACGATACCATCTTAAGTCTGAACACTACCATTTAATTAATCTGATTATTAAGTATTTTTAAGTCTGAACGATACCATCTTAAGTCTGAACACTACCATTTAATTAATCTGATTATTAAGTATTTTTAAGTCTGAACACTACCATCTTAAGTCTGAACACTACCATTTAATTAATCTGATTATTAAGTATTTTTAAGTCTGAACGATACCATCTTAAGTCTGAACACTACCATTTAATTAATCTGATTATTAAGTATTTTTAAGTCTGAACGATACCATATTAAGTCTGAACACTACCATTTAATTAATCTGATTATTAAGTATTTTTAAGTCTGAACATTACCATTTTTAAGTCTGAACACTACCATTTAATTAATCTGATTATTAAGTATTTTTAAGTCTGAACGATACCATCTTAAGTCTGAACACTACCATTTAATTAATCTGATTATTAAGTATTTTTAAGTCTGAACACTACCATCTTAAGTCTGAACACTACCATTTAATTAATCTGATTATTAAGTATTTTTAAGTCTGAACGATACCATCTTAAGTCTGAACACTACCATTTAATTAATCTGATTATTAAGTATTTTTAAGTCTGAACGATACCATCTTAAGTCTGAACACTACCATTTAATTAATCTGATTATTAAGTATTTTTAAGTCTGAACACTACCATCTTAAGTCTGAACACTACCATTTAATTAATCTGATTATTAAGTATTTTTAAGTCTGAACGATACCATCTTAAGTCTGAACACTACCATTTAATTAATCTGATTATTAAGTATTTTTAAGTCTGAACGATACCATCTTAAGTCTGAACACTACCATTTAATTAATCTGATTATTAAGTATTTTTAAGTCTGAACACTACCATCTTAAGTCTGAACACTACCATTTAATTAATCTGATTATTAAGTATTTTTAAGTCTGAACGATACCATCTTAAGTCTGAACACTACCATTTAATTAATCTGATTATTAAGTATTTTTAAGTCTGAACGATACCATATTAAGTCTGAACACTACCATTTAATTAATCTGATTATTAAGTATTTTTAAGTCTGAACATTACCATTTTTAAGTCTGAACACTACCATTTAATTAATCTGATTATTAAGTATTTTTAAGTCTGAACGATACCATCTTAAGTCTGAACACTACCATTTAATTAATCTGATTATTAAGTATTTTTAAGTCTGAACACTACCATCTTAAGTCTGAACACTACCATTTAATTAATCTGATTATTAAGTATTTTTAAGTCTGAACGATACCATCTTAAGTCTGAACACTACCATTTAATTAATCTGATTATTAAGTATTTTTAAGTCTGAACGATACCATCTTAAGTCTGAACACTACCATTTAATTAATCTGATTATTAAGTATTTTTAAGTCTGAACACTACCATCTTAAGTCTGAACACTACCATTTAATTAATCTGATTATTAAGTATTTTTAAGTCTGAACGATACCATCTTAAGTCTGAACACTACCATTTAATTAATCTGATTATTAAGTATTTTTAAGTCTGAACGATACCATCTTAAGTCTGAACACTACCATTTAATTAATCTGATTATTAAGTATTTTTAAGTCTGAACACTACCATCTTAAGTCTGAACACTACCATTTAATTAATCTGTCTGATTATTAAGTATTTTTAAGTCTGAACGATACCATCTTAAGTCTGAACACTACCATTTAATTAATCTGATTATTAAGTATTTTTAAGTCTGAACGATACCATATTAAGTCTGAACACTACCATTTAATTAATCTGATTATTAAGTATTTTTAAGTCTGAACATTACCATTTTTAAGTCTGAACACTACCATTTAATTAATCTGATTATTAAGTATTTTTAAGTCTGAACGATACCATCTTAAGTCTGAACACTACCATTTAATTAATCTGATTATTAAGTATTTTTAAGTCTGAACACTACCATCTTAAGTCTGAACACTACCATTTAATTAATCTGATTATTAAGTATTTTTAAGTCTGAACGATACCATCTTAAGTCTGAACACTACCATTTAATTAATCTGATTATTAAGTATTTTTAAGTCTGAACGATACCATCTTAAGTCTGAACACTACCATTTAATTAATCTGATTATTAAGTATTTTTAAGTCTGAACACTACCATCTTAAGTCTGAACACTACCATTTAATTAATCTGATTATTAAGTATTTTTAAGTCTGAACGATACCATCTTAAGTCTGAACACTACCATTTAATTAATCTGATTATTAAGTATTTTTAAGTCTGAACGATACCATCTTAAGTCTGAACACTACCATTTAATTAATCTGATTATTAAGTATTTTTAAGTCTGAACACTACCATCTTAAGTCTGAACACTACCATTTAATTAATCTGTCTGATTATTAAGTATTTTTAAGTCTGAACGATACCATCTTAAGTCTGAACACTACCATTTAATTAATCTGATTATTAAGTATTTTTAAGTCTGAACGATACCATATTAAGTCTGAACACTACCATTTAATTAATCTGATTATTAAGTATTTTTAAGTCTGAACATTACCATTTTTAAGTCTGAACACTACCATTTAATTAATCTGATTATTAAGTATTTTTAAGTCTGAACGATACCATCTTAAGTCTGAACACTACCATTTAATTAATCTGATTATTAAGTATTTTTAAGTCTGAACACTACCATCTTAAGTCTGAACACTACCATTTAATTAATCTGATTATTAAGTATTTTTAAGTCTGAACGATACCATCTTAAGTCTGAACACTACCATTTAATTAATCTGATTATTAAGTATTTTTAAGTCTGAACGATACCATCTTAAGTCTGAACACTACCATTTAATTAATCTGATTATTAAGTATTTTTAAGTCTGAACACTACCATCTTAAGTCTGAACACTACCATTTAATTAATCTGATTATTAAGTATTTTTAAGTCTGAACGATACCATCTTAAGTCTGAACACTACCATTTAATTAATCTGATTATTAAGTATTTTTAAGTCTGAACGATACCATATTAAGTCTGAACACTACCATTTAATTAATCTGATTATTAAGTATTTTTAAGTCTGAACATTACCATTTTTAAGTCTGAACACTACCATTTAATTAATCTGATTATTAAGTATTTTTAAGTCTGAACGATACCATCTTAAGTCTGAACACTACCATTTAATTAATCTGATTATTAAGTATTTTTAAGTCTGAACACTACCATCTTAAGTCTGAACACTACCATTTAATTAATCTGATTATTAAGTATTTTTAAGTCTGAACGATACCATCTTAAGTCTGAACACTACCATTTAATTAATCTGATTATTAAGTATTTTTAAGTCTGAACGATACCATCTTAAGTCTGAACACTACCATTTAATTAATCTGATTATTAAGTATTTTTAAGTCTGAACACTACCATCTTAAGTCTGAACACTACCATTTAATTAATCTGATTATTAAGTATTTTTAAGTCTGAACGATACCATCTTAAGTCTGAACACTACCATTTAATTAATCTGATTATTAAGTATTTTTAAGTCTGAACGATACCATCTTAAGTCTGAACACTACCATTTAATTAATCTGATTATTAAGTATTTTTAAGTCTGAACACTACCATCTTAAGTCTGAACACTACCATTTAATTAATCTGATTATTAAGTATTTTTAAGTCTGAACGATACCATCTTAAGTCTGAACACTACCATTTAATTAATCTGATTATTAAGTATTTTTAAGTCTGAACGATACCATATTAAGTCTGAACACTACCATTTAATTAATCTGATTATTAAGTATTTTTAAGTCTGAACATTACCATTTTTAAGTCTGAACACTACCATTTAATTAATCTGATTATTAAGTATTTTTAAGTCTGAACGATACCATCTTAAGTCTGAACACTACCATTTAATTAATCTGATTATTAAGTATTTTTAAGTCTGAACGATACCATCTTAAGTCTGAACACTACCATTTAATTAATCTGATTATTAAGTATTTTTAAGTCTGAACACTACCATCTTAAGTCTGAACACTACCATTTAATTAATCTGATTATTAAGTATTTTTAAGTCTGAACGATACCATCTTAAGTCTGAACACTACCATTTAATTAATCTGATTATTAAGTATTTTTAAGTCTGAACGATACCATATTAAGTCTGAACACTACCATTTAATTAATCTGATTATTAAGTATTTTTAAGTTTGAACATTACCATTTTTAAGTCTGAACACTACCATTTAATTAATCTGATTATTAAGTATTTTTAAGTCTGAACGATACCATCTTAAGTCTGAACACTACCATTTAATTAATCTGATTATTAAGTATTTTTAAGTCTGAACGATACCATCTTAAGTCTGAACACTACCATTTAATTAATCTGATTATTAAGTATTTTTAAGTCTGAACACTACCATCTTAAGTCTGAACACTACCATTTAATTAATCTGATTATTAAGTATTTTTAAGTCTGAACGATACCATCTTAAGTCTGAACACTACCATTTAATTAATCTGATTATTAAGTATTTTTAAGTCTGAACGATACCATCTTAAGTCTGAACACTACCATTTAATTAATCTGATTATTAAGTATTTTTAAGTCTGAACACTACCATCTTAAGTCTGAACACTACCATTTAATTAATCTGATTATTAAGTATTTTTAAGTCTGAACGATACCATCTTAAGTCTGAACACTACCATTTAATTAATCTGATTATTAAGTATTTTTAAGTCTGAACACTACCATCTTAAGTCTGAACACTACCATTTAATTAATCTGATTATTAAGTATTTTTAAGTCTGAACGATACCATCTTAAGTCTGAACACTACCATTTAATTAATCTGATTATTAAGTATTTTTAAGTCTGAACGATACCATCTTAAGTCTGAACACTACCATTTAATTAATCTGATTATTAAGTATTTTTAAGTCTGAACACTACCATCTTAAGTCTGAACACTACCATTTAATTAATCTGATTATTAAGTATTTTTAAGTCTGAACGATACCATCTTAAGTCTGAACACTACCATTTAATTAATCTGATTATTAAGTATTTTTAAGTCTGAACGATACCATATTAAGTCTGAACACTACCATTTAATTAATCTGATTATTAAGTATTTTTAAGTCTGAACATTACCATTTTTAAGTCTGAACACTACCATTTAATTAATCTGATTATTAAGTATTTTTAAGTCTGAACGATACCATCTTAAGTCTGAACACTACCATTTAATTAATCTGATTATTAAGTATTTTTAAGTCTGAACACTACCATCTTAAGTCTGAACACTACCATTTAATTAATCTGATTATTAAGTATTTTTAAGTCTGAACGATACCATCTTAAGTCTGAACACTACCATTTAATTAATCTGATTATTAAGTATTTTTAAGTCTGAACGATACCATCTTAAGTCTGAACACTACCATTTAATTAATCTGATTATTAAGTATTTTTAAGTCTGAACACTACCATCTTAAGTCTGAACACTACCATTTAATTAATCTGATTATTAAGTATTTTTAAGTCTGAACGATACCATCTTAAGTCTGAACACTACCATTTAATTAATCTGATTATTAAGTATTTTTAAGTCTGAACGATACCATATTAAGTCTGAACACTACCATTTAATTAATCTGATTATTAAGTATTTTTAAGTCTGAACACTACCATCTTAAGTCTGAACACTACCATTTAATTAATCTGATTATTAAGTATTTTTAAGTCTGAACGATACCATCTTAAGTCTGAACACTACCATTTAATTAATCTGATTATTAAGTATTTTTAAGTCTGAACACTACCATCTTAAGTCTGAACACTACCATTTAATTAATCTGATTATTAAGTATTTTTAAGTCTGAACGATACCATCTTAAGTCTGAACACTACCATTTAATTAATCTGATTATTAAGTATTTTTAAGTCTGAACGATACCATCTTAAGTCTGAACACTACCATTTAATTAATCTGATTATTAAGTATTTTTAAGTCTGAACACTACCATCTTAAGTCTGAACACTACCATTTAATTAATCTGATTATTAAGTATTTTTAAGTCTGAACGATACCATCTTAAGTCTGAACACTACCATTTAATTAATCTGATTATTAAGTATTTTTAAGTCTGAACGATACCATCTTAAGTCTGAACACTACCATTTAATTAATCTGATTATTAAGTATTTTTAAGTCTGAACATTACCATTTTTAAGTCTGAACACTACCATTTAATTAATCTGATTATTAAGTATTTTTAAGTCTGAACGATACCATCTTAAGTCTGAACACTACCATTTAATTAATCTGATTATTAAGTATTTTTAAGTCTGAACGATACCATCTTAAGTCTGAACACTACCATTTAATTAATCTGATTATTAAGTATTTTTAAGTCTGAACACTACCATCTTAAGTCTGAACACTACCATTTAATTAATCTGATTATTAAGTATTTTTAAGTCTGAACGATACCATCTTAAGTCTGAACACTACCATTTAATTAATCTGATTATTAAGTATTTTTAAGTCTGAACGATACCATCTTAAGTCTGAACACTACCATTTAATTAATCTGATTATTAAGTATTTTTAAGTCTGAACACTACCATCTTAAGTCTGAACACTACCATTTAATTAATCTGATTATTAAGTATTTTTAAGTCTGAACGATACCATCTTAAGTCTGAACACTACCATTTAATTAATCTGATTATTAAGTATTTTTAAGTCTGAACACTACCATCTTAAGTCTGAACACTACCATTTAATTAATCTGATTATTAAGTATTTTTAAGTCTGAACGATACCATCTTAAGTCTGAACACTACCATTTAATTAATCTGATTATTAAGTATTTTTAAGTCTGAACGATACCATCTTAAGTCTGAACACTACCATTTAATTAATCTGATTATTAAGTATTTTTAAGTCTGAACACTACCATCTTAAGTCTGAACACTACCATTTAATTAATCTGATTATTAAGTATTTTTAAGTCTGAACGATACCATCTTAAGTCTGAACACTACCATTTAATTAATCTGATTATTAAGTATTTTTAAGTCTGAACGATACCATATTAAGTCTGAACACTACCATTTAATTAATCTGATTATTAAGTATTTTTAAGTCTGAACATTACCATTTTTAAGTCTGAACACTACCATTTAATTAATCTGATTATTAAGTATTTTTAAGTCTGAACGATACCATCTTAAGTCTGAACACTACCATTTAATTAATCTGATTATTAAGTATTTTTAAGTCTGAACACTACCATCTTAAGTCTGAACACTACCATTTAATTAATCTGATTATTAAGTATTTTTAAGTCTGAACGATACCATCTTAAGTCTGAACACTACCATTTAATTAATCTGATTATTAAGTATTTTTAAGTCTGAACGATACCATATTAAGTCTGAACACTACCATTTAATTAATCTGATTATTAAGTATTTTTAAGTCTGAACATTACCATTTTTAAGTCTGAACACTACCATTTAATTAATCTGATTATTAAGTATTTTTAAGTCTGAACGATACCATCTTAAGTCTGAACACTACCATTTAATTAATCTGATTATTAAGTATTTTTAAGTCTGAACGATACCATCTTAAGTCTGAACACTACCATTTAATTAATCTGATTATTAAGTATTTTTAAGTCTGAACGATACCATCTTAAGTCTGAACACTACCATTTAATTAATCTGATTATTAAGTATTTTTAAGTCTGAACACTACCATCTTAAGTCTGAACACTACCATTTAATTAATCTGATTATTAAGTATTTTTAAGTCTGAACGATACCATCTTAAGTCTGAACACTACCATTTAATTAATCTGATTATTAAGTATTTTTAAGTCTGAACGATACCATCTTAAGTCTGAACACTACCATTTAATTAATCTGATTATTAAGTATTTTTAAGTCTGAACACTACCATCTTAAGTCTGAACACTACCATTTAATTAATCTGATTATTAAGTATTTTTAAGTCTGAACGATACCATCTTAAGTCTGAACACTACCATTTAATTAATCTGATTATTAAGTATTTTTAAGTCTGAACGATACCATTTTTAAGTCTGAACACTACCATTTAATTAATCTGATTATTAAGTATTTTTAAGTCTGAACGATACCATCTTAAGTCTGAACACTACCATTTAATTAATCTGATTATTAAGTATTTTTAAGTCTGAACACTACCATCTTAAGTCTGAACACTACCATTTAATTAATCTGATTATTAAGTATTTTTAAGTCTGAACGATACCATCTTAAGTCTGAACACTACCATTTAATTAATCTGATTATTAAGTATTTTTAAGTCTGAACGATACCATCTTAAGTCTGAACACTACCATTTAATTAATCTGATTATTAAGTATTTTTAAGTCTGAACACTACCATCTTAAGTCTGAACACTACCATTTAATTAATCTGATTATTAAGTATTTTTAAGTCTGAACGATACCATCTTAAGTCTGAACACTACCATTTAATTAATCTGATTATTAAGTATTTTTAAGTCTGAACGATACCATCTTAAGTCTGAACACTACCATTTAATTAATCTGATTATTAAGTATTTTTAAGTCTGAACACTACCATCTTAAGTCTGAACACTACCATTTAATTAATCTGATTATTAAGTATTTTTAAGTCTGAACGATACCATCTTAAGTCTGAACACTACCATTTAATTAATCTGATTATTAAGTATTTTTAAGTCTGAACGATACCATATTAAGTCTGAACACTACCATTTAATTAATCTGATTATTAAGTATTTTTAAGTCTGAACATTACCATTTTTAAGTCTGAACACTACCATTTAATTAATCTGATTATTAAGTATTTTTAAGTCTGAACGATACCATCTTAAGTCTGAACACTACCATTTAATTAATCTGATTATTAAGTATTTTTAAGTCTGAACACTACCATCTTAAGTATGAACACTACCATTTAATTAATCTGATTATTAAGTATTTTTAAGTCTGAACGATACCATCTTAAGTCTGAACACTACCATTTAATTAATCTGATTATTAAGTATTTTTAAGTCTGAACGATACCATCTTAAGTCTGAACACTACCATTTAATTAATCTGATTATTAAGTATTTTTAAGTCTGAACACTACCATCTTAAGTCTGAACACTACCATTTAATTAATCTGATTATTAAGTATTTTTAAGTCTGAACGATACCATCTTAAGTCTGAACACTACCATTTAATTAATCTGATTATTAAGTATTTTTAAGTCTGAACGATACCATATTAAGTCTGAACACTACCATTTAATTAATCTGATTATTAAGTATTTTTAAGTCTGAACATTACCATTTTTAAGTCTGAACACTACCATTTAATTAATCTGATTATTAAGTATTTTTAAGTCTGAACGATACCATCTTAAGTCTGAACACTACCATTTAATTAATCTGATTATTAAGTATTTTTAAGTCTGAACACTACCATCTTAAGTCTGAACACTACCATTTAATTAATCTGATTATTAAGTATTTTTAAGTCTGAACGATACCATCTTAAGTCTGAACACTACCATTTAATTAATCTGATTATTAAGTATTTTTAAGTCTGAACGATACCATCTTAAGTCTGAACACTACCATTTAATTAATCTGATTATTAAGTATTTTTAAGTCTGAACACTACCATCTTAAGTCTGAACACTACCATTTAATTAATCTGATTATTAAGTATTTTTAAGTCTGAACGATACCATCTTAAGTCTGAACACTACCATTTAATTAATCTGATTATTAAGTATTTTTAAGTCTGAACGATACCATCTTAAGTCTGAACACTACCATTTAATTAATCTGATTATTAAGTATTTTTAAGTCTGAACACTACCATCTTAAGTCTGAACACTACCATTTAATTAATCTGATTATTAAGTATTTTTAAGTCTGAACGATACCATCTTAAGTCTGAACACTACCATTTAATTAATCTGATTATTAAGTATTTTTAAGTCTGAACGATACCATATTAAGTCTGAACACTACCATTTAATTAATCTGATTATTAAGTATTTTTAAGTCTGAACATTACCATTTTTAAGTCTGAACACTACCATTTAATTAATCTGATTATTAAGTATTTTTAAGTCTGAACGATACCATCTTAAGTCTGAACACTACCATTTAATTAATCTGATTATTAAGTATTTTTAAGTCTGAACACTACCATCTTAAGTCTGAACACTACCATTTAATTAATCTGATTATTAAGTATTTTTAAGTCTGAACGATACCATCTTAAGTCTGAACACTACCATTTAATTAATCTGATTATTAAGTATTTTTAAGTCTGAACGATACCATCTTAAGTCTGAACACTACCATTTAATTAATCTGATTATTAAGTATTTTTAAGTCTGAACACTACCATCTTAAGTCTGAACACTACCATTTAATTAATCTGATTATTAAGTATTTTTAAGTCTGAACGATACCATCTTAAGTCTGAACACTACCATTTAATTAATCTGATTATTAAGTATTTTTAAGTCTGAACGATACCATATTAAGTCTGAACACTACCATTTAATTAATCTGATTATTAAGTATTTTTAAGTCTGAACATTACCATTTTTAAGTCTGAACACTACCATTTAATTAATCTGATTATTAAGTATTTTTAAGTCTGAACGATACCATCTTAAGTCTGAACACTACCATTTAATTAATCTGATTATTAAGTATTTTTAAGTCTGAACACTACCATCTTAAGTCTGAACACTACCATTTAATTAATCTGATTATTAAGTATTTTTAAGTCTGAACGATACCATCTTAAGTCTGAACACTACCATTTAATTAATCTGATTATTAAGTATTTTTAAGTCTGAACGATACCATCTTAAGTCTGAACACTACCATTTAATTAATCTGATTATTAAGTATTTTTAAGTCTGAACACTACCATCTTAAGTCTGAACACTACCATTTAATTAATCTGATTATTAAGTATTTTTAAGTCTGAACGATACCATCTTAAGTCTGAACACTACCATTTAATTAATCTGATTATTAAGTATTTTTAAGTCTGAACGATACCATCTTAAGTCTGAACACTACCATTTAATTAATCTGATTATTAAGTATTTTTAAGTCTGAACACTACCATCTTAAGTCTGAACACTACCATTTAATTAATCTGATTATTAAGTATTTTTAAGTCTGAACGATACCATCTTAAGTCTGAACACTACCATTTAATTAATCTGATTATTAAGTATTTTTAAGTCTGAACGATACCATATTAAGTCTGAACACTACCATTTAATTAATCTGATTATTAAGTATTTTTAAGTCTGAACATTACCATTTTTAAGTCTGAACACTACCATTTAATTAATCTGATTATTAAGTATTTTTAAGTCTGAACGATACCATCTTAAGTCTGAACACTACCATTTAATTAATCTGATTATTAAGTATTTTTAAGTCTGAACACTACCATCTTAAGTCTGAACACTACCATTTAATTAATCTGATTATTAAGTATTTTTAAGTCTGAACGATACCATCTTAAGTCTGAACACTACCATTTAATTAATCTGATTATTAAGTATTTTTAAGTCTGAACGATACCATCTTAAGTCTGAACACTACCATTTAATTAATCTGATTATTAAGTATTTTTAAGTCTGAACACTACCATCTTAAGTCTGAACACTACCATTTAATTAATCTGATTATTAAGTATTTTTAAGTCTGAACGATACCATCTTAAGTCTGAACACTACCATTTAATTAATCTGATTATTAAGTATTTTTAAGTCTGAACGATACCATATTAAGTCTGAACACTACCATTTAATTAATCTGATTATTAAGTATTTTTAAGTCTGAACATTACCATTTTTAAGTCTGAACACTACCATTTAATTAATCTGATTATTAAGTATTTTTAAGTCTGAACGATACCATCTTAAGTCTGAACACTACCATTTAATTAATCTGATTATTAAGTATTTTTAAGTCTGAACACTACCATCTTAAGTCTGAACACTACCATTTAATTAATCTGATTATTAAGTATTTTTAAGTCTGAACGATACCATCTTAAGTCTGAACACTACCATTTAATTAATCTGATTATTAAGTATTTTTAAGTCTGAACGATACCATCTTAAGTCTGAACACTACCATTTAATTAATCTGATTATTAAGTATTTTTAAGTCTGAACACTACCATCTTAAGTCTGAACACTACCATTTAATTAATCTGATTATTAAGTATTTTTAAGTCTGAACGATACCATCTTAAGTCTGAACACTACCATTTAATTAATCTGATTATTAAGTATTTTTAAGTCTGAACGATACCATCTTAAGTCTGAACACTACCATTTAATTAATCTGATTATTAAGTATTTTTAAGTCTGAACACTACCATCTTAAGTCTGAACACTACCATTTAATTAATCTGATTATTAAGTATTTTTAAGTCTGAACGATACCATCTTAAGTCTGAACACTACCATTTAATTAATCTGATTATTAAGTATTTTTAAGTCTGAACGATACCATATTAAGTCTGAACACTACCATTTAATTAATCTGATTATTAAGTATTTTTAAGTCTGAACATTACCATTTTTAAGTCTGAACACTACCATTTAATTAATCTGATTATTAAGTATTTTTAAGTCTGAACGATACCATCTTAAGTCTGAACACTACCATTTAATTAATCTGATTATTAAGTATTTTTAAGTCTGAACACTACCATCTTAAGTCTGAACACTACCATTTAATTAATCTGATTATTAAGTATTTTTAAGTCTGAACGATACCATCTTAAGTCTGAACACTACCATTTAATTAATCTGATTATTAAGTATTTTTAAGTCTGAACGATACCATCTTAAGTCTGAACACTACCATTTAATTAATCTGATTATTAAGTATTTTTAAGTCTGAACACTACCATCTTAAGTCTGAACACTACCATTTAATTAATCTGATTATTAAGTATTTTTAAGTCTGAACGATACCATCTTAAGTCTGAACACTACCATTTAATTAATCTGATTATTAAGTATTTTTAAGTCTGAACGATACCATATTAAGTCTGAACACTACCATTTAATTAATCTGATTATTAAGTATTTTTAAGTCTGAACATTACCATTTTTAAGTCTGAACACTACCATTTAATTAATCTGATTATTAAGTATTTTTAAGTCTGAACGATACCATCTTAAGTCTGAACACTACCATTTAATTAATCTGATTATTAAGTATTTTTAAGTCTGAACACTACCATCTTAAGTCTGAACACTACCATTTAATTAATCTGATTATTAAGTATTTTTAAGTCTGAACGATACCATCTTAAGTCTGAACACTACCATTTAATTAATCTGATTATTAAGTATTTTTAAGTCTGAACGATACCATCTTAAGTCTGAACACTACCATTTAATTAATCTGATTATTAAGTATTTTTAAGTCTGAACACTACCATCTTAAGTCTGAACACTACCATTTAATTAATCTGATTATTAAGTATTTTTAAGTCTGAACGATACCATCTTATGTCTGAACACTACCATTTAATTAATCTGATTATTAAGTATTTTTAAGTCTGAACGATACCATATTAAGTCTGAACACTACCATTTAATTAATCTGATTATTAAGTATTTTTAAGTCTGAACATTACCATTTTTAAGTCTGAACACTACCATTTAATTAATCTGATTATTAAGTATTTTTAAGTCTGAACAATACCATCTTAAGTCTGAACACTACCATTTAATTAATCTGATTATTAAGTATTTTTAAGTCTGAACACTACCATCTTAAGTCTGAACACTACCATTTAATTAATCTGATTATTAAGTATTTTTAAGTCTGAACGATACCATCTTAAGTCTGAACACTACCATTTAATTAATCTGATTATTAAGTATTTTTAAGTCTGAACGATACCATATTAAGTCTGAACACTACCATTTAATTAATCTGATTATTAAGTATTTTTAAGTCTGAACATTACCATTTTTAAGTCTGAACACTACCATTTAATTAATCTGATTATTAAGTATTTTTAAGTCTGAACGATACCATCTTAAGTCTGAACACTACCATTTAATTAATCTGATTATTAAGTATTTTTAAGTCTGAACACTACCATCTTAAGTCTGAACACTACCATTTAATTAATCTGATTATTAAGTATTTTTAAGTCTGAACGATACCATCTTAAGTCTGAACACTACCATTTAATTAATCTGATTATTAAGTATTTTTAAGTCTGAACGATACCATCTTAAGTCTGAACACTACCATTTAATTAATCTGATTATTAAGTATTTTTAAGTCTGAACGATACCATCTTAAGTCTGAACACTACCATTTAATTAATCTGATTATTATGTATTTTTAAGTCTGAACACTACCATCTTAAGTCTGAACACTACCATTTAATTAATCTGATTATTAAGTATTTTTAAGTCTGAACGATACCATCTTAAGTCTGAACACTACCATTTAATTAATCTGATTATTAAGTATTTTTAAGTCTGAACGATACCATATTAAGTCTGAACACTACCATTTAATTAATCTGATTATTAAGTATTTTTAGTCTGAACATTACCATTTTTAAGTCTGAACACTACCATTTAATTAATCTGATTATTAAGTATTTTTAAGTCTGAACGATACCATCTTAAGTCTGAACACTACCATTTAATTAATCTGATTATTAAGTATTTTTAAGTCTGAACACTACCATCTTAAGTCTGAACACTACCATTTAATTAATCTGATTATTAAGTATTTTTAAGTCTGAACGATACCATCTTAAGTCTGAACACTACCATTTAATTAATCTGATTATTAAGTATTTTTAAGTCTGAACGATACCATCTTAAGTCTGAACACTACCATTTAATTAATCTGATTATTAAGTATTTTTAAGTCTGAACACTACCATCTTAAGTCTGAACACTACCATTTAATTAATCTGATTATTAAGTATTTTTAAGTCTGAACGATACCATCTTAAGTCTGAACACTACCATTTAATTAATCTGATTATTAAGTATTTTTAAGTCTGAACGATACCATATTAAGTCTGAACACTACCATTTAATTAATCTGATTATTAAGTATTTTTAAGTCTGAACATTACCATTTTTAAGTCTGAACACTACCATTTAATTAATCTGATTATTAAGTATTTTTAAGTCTGAACGATACCATCTTAAGTCTGAACACTACCATTTAATTAATCTGATTATTAAGTATTTTTAAGTCTGAACACTACCATCTTAAGTCTGAACACTACCATTTAATTAATCTGATTATTAAGTATTTTTAAGTCTGAACGATACCATCTTAAGTCTGAACACTACCATTTAATTAATCTGATTATTAAGTATTTTTAAGTCTGAACGATACCATCTTAAGTCTGAACACTACCATTTAATTAATCTGATTATTAAGTATTTTTAAGTCTGAACACTACCATCTTAAGTCTGAACACTACCATTTAATTAATCTGATTATTAAGTATTTTTAAGTCTGAACGATACCATCTTATGTCTGAACACTACCATTTAATTAATCTGATTATTAAGTATTTTTAAGTCTGAACGATACCATATTAAGTCTGAACACTACCATTTAATTAATCTGATTATTAAGTATTTTTAAGTCTGAACATTACCATTTTTAAGTCTGAACACTACCATTTAATTAATCTGATTATTAAGTATTTTTAAGTCTGAACAATACCATCTTAAGTCTGAACACTACCATTTAATTAATCTGATTATTAAGTATTTTTAAGTCTGAACACTACCATCTTAAGTCTGAACACTACCATTTAATTAATCTGATTATTAAGTATTTTTAAGTCTGAACGATACCATCTTAAGTCTGAACACTACCATTTAATTAATCTGATTATTAAGTATTTTTAAGTCTGAACGATACCATATTAAGTCTGAACACTACCATTTAATTAATCTGATTATTAAGTATTTTTAAGTCTGAACATTACCATTTTTAAGTCTGAACACTACCATTTAATTAATCTGATTATTAAGTATTTTTAAGTCTGAACGATACCATCTTAAGTCTGAACACTACCATTTAATTAATCTGATTATTAAGTATTTTTAAGTCTGAACACTACCATCTTAAGTCTGAACACTACCATTTAATTAATCTGATTATTAAGTATTTTTAAGTCTGAACGATACCATCTTAAGTCTGAACACTACCATTTAATTAATCTGATTATTAAGTATTTTTAAGTCTGAACGATACCATCTTAAGTCTGAACACTACCATTTAATTAATCTGATTATTAAGTATTTTTAAGTCTGAACACTACCATCTTAAGTCTGAACACTACCATTTAATTAATCTGATTATTAAGTATTTTTAAGTCTGAACGATACCATCTTAAGTCTGAACACTACCATTTAATTAATCTGATTATTAAGTATTTTTAAGTCTGAACGATACCATCTTAAGTCTGAACACTACCATTTAATTAATCTGATTATTAAGTATTTTTAAGTCTGAACACTACCATCTTAAGTCTGAACACTACCATTTAATTAATCTGATTATTAAGTATTTTTAAGTCTGAACGATACCATCTTAAGTCTGAACACTACCATTTAATTAATCTGATTATTAAGTATTTTTAAGTCTGAACGATACCATATTAAGTCTGAACACTACCATTTAATTAATCTGATTATTAAGTATTTTTAAGTCTGAACATTACCATTTTTAAGTCTGAACACTACCATTTAATTAATCTGATTATTAAGTATTTTTAAGTCTGAACGATACCATCTTAAGTCTGAACACTACCATTTAAACAATGTTCAGACTTAAAATAATAATAATGAAACTTAAACCATTAACGATCAGACTTAATAACAATGTTCAGACTTAAACCAGTAATGACAATACTTGAAAAAACAATGTTCAGACTTAAAAAACAATGTTCAGACTTACAATTGCTACAGTACTATTCTAAAATTTGATGATTATGCGCTTGTATGAGAATTTGATGAAAGCCTAGTGTTTTTTGGGTGGAAACGGCATTTTGAGCATAACTCATCGCTTTGCCATGAGCTCGGTGTTTTTAGGGCAAATTCATTCATCTGGAGGGTCAAATTCGCGTTTAAATCTTTTTTTTCTTTTTAAAAAAAAAAAGATTATTGGATTTTCATTCTGTTTTTAAGTCTGATCATTGCTGTTTTTAAGTCTGATCATTGATGTTTGTAAGTCTGATTGTTGCTTGTTTCTTTTCTGTTTTTAAGTTTGATCATTGCTGTTTTTTAAGTCTGATCATTAAGTTTTTAAGTCTGAACATCACCATTTTAAGTCTAAACATTAAGTATTTATCATTGCCTATTTTTAAGTCTGAACATTACCATTTTAAGTCTGATCATTGCTTTTTTTAAGTCTGATCATTGGCTATTTTTAAGTCTGAACATTAAGTTTTTAAGTCTGATCATTGCTTTTTTTTAAGTCTAAACATCACCATTTTAAGTCTGAACATTAAGTATTTTTAAGTCTGATCATTACCTATTTTTAAGTCTGAACATTGCCATTTTAAGTCTGATCATTGCTTTTTTTTAAGTATGAACATTAGCATTTTAAGTCTGAACATTAAGTATTTTTAAGTCTGATCATTGCTTTTTTTTTAAGTCTGATCATCACCATTTTAAGTCTGAACATTAAGTATTTTTAGTATGATCATTGCCTATTTTTAAGTCTGAACAATACCATTTTAAGTCTGATTATTAAGTATTTTTAAGTCTGAACATTGGTATTTTAAGTCTGACCATTGCTTCTTTTTAAGTCTGAACATTACCAATTTTAAGTCTGATCATTGAGTATTTTTAGTCTGATCATTGGCTATTTTTAAGTCTGAACATTAAGTTTTTAAGTCTGATCATTGCTTTTTTTTAAGTCTGAACATCACCATTTTAAGTCTGAACATTAAGTATTTTTAGTATGATCATTACCTATTTTTAAGTATGAACATTACCATTTTAAGTCTGATCATTGCTTTTTTTTAAGTATGAACATTAGCATTTTAAGTCTGAACATTAAGTATTTTTAAGTCTGATCATTGCTTTTTTTTAAGTCTGAACATCACCATTTTAAGTCTGAACATTAAGTATTTTTAGTATGATCATTGCCTATTTTTAAGTCTGAACAATACCATTTTAAGTCTGATCATTGCTTTTTTTTAAGTCTGAACATCACCATTTTAAGTCTGAACATTAAGTATTTTTAGTATGATCGTTGCCTATTTTTAAGTCTGAACATTACCATTTTAAGTCTGATCATTGCTTTTTTTTAAGTCTGAACATTAGCATTTTAAGTCTGAACATTAGTATTTTAAGTCTGATTATTAAGTATTTTTAAGTCTGAACATTAGTATTTTAAGTCTGAACACTAACAACTATTGGACTAAATTGAAAATAACATTATTATGTTTTATACCCATCCGTGTGGAATGACTATTATACCCCTCCGTGTTTTCTCCGGGATTTCGACTCAAATGGGACACGTGTCGGCTTAATAAACGGTTTGTAGTTTTTATTTATAAAGCGGTTTGTACCTGAACCGCACCCTTATAAGATTTATAATATATATTTAAAAAAATTAGAAAAATTACATTTCGGTAAATCGGTAAACGGTAAAATGGTAATTTACCGTTTGCTCTCCCCTAGGAACCTTTAGATTAGTATAAGATTGTGAGAAGTTTCTCAAACTGCCGAAGAAGAAATTATAAATTTGCAAGTACTACTAGATCATGATTAATTATTCTAGATAATTAGCAAATTAGGTCCGTATATCCATTATATCGAATTCTGTTAGGATCATGCAAACAATGATGAAAGAAAACAATACGTAGACACAATAATTTGATACCCAATTAGCCACGAATTGTGACTACGTCCGGAGGCACTACCAAATAAGGGATTTCCACTATTTCGATGAGATTAGATTCAATACTCAGCACAAGTATATAAAGCGAAACATATGGAAACCCTAACCCTGTTGGGATCGAAAATCAAGGCGGTCCAAATCGCCGGAATAAACCAACAAATTCACATTTCTTTGTCATGATCAAGTTGGATCGCGTAAACGGTTAAACTTTGTTATTATGCTCCATAATCCAACAAATTCAACTCTTAACTTGTTCCTTCTTCGGTACGAGGGAACTGCGTCTACTACATGCAAGTCTCAACCACTTGGTCAATTGACATGTGTCGTGTCAAATCTACATTTCTTGATTATCAACTCTTGTTCCATGATCAAGTGATGTGAATATGTGAAGATTTAGCCTATCTTAACACACTAGCAGGTCACTTCGCGCACACTACTATGTAAGATAGTCCTATTCGTTATCTAGACTAACCATTCTCCCTCTCTCGACTTGGCTTTATTTTATGCAATTCATCGACTTTTCGTCAGGTTTTCATCCTTTAAGGCCTTGACTTTGATGAGAGCTTATAATAACCTGAAAAGCCTAAGAGATGATCAAATGAGATTAACATATCCGGAAAACGAATTAGACTAGTTTGTGAGTGAAGCGAATAGTAAGTCAAAAATTAGATTTAAGAGAGATGTTGTCGAGGCTCGATGGATGATCTTTAAAACCGTATTGCCCTCCCACTTGGGGTTAGAGATGACTTTGCAAGAGCCTCCCAAGATCAACGACTAAAAGCTAAACAGAGTTATTAGGGAAGATATACACATGAAGATAATTTAGAAAGAAGATATTGAAGATATATATAGAAGATTATCAAGAAGGAGGCGACACAATCTTTTAGGAATGTTTCCTAAAAGATAAGAGAATATTCCCTAATATATCTATGTCGGTTAGGATTTGATTTCCTAAGTGATTTAGGAAAGATCCAGACCCTATATAAACAGAGTTGGGGTTCTCAATTCTGCATCGATTTCAGAAGAGCTACACGCATATGCACTCAGAGAGGAGTGATAGATCGATCGGCATTGAATTCATTATTCCGTTGAACTCACGGCGCTGCTGCTTGTTCAAGGTTGTTATTCCAGACTGACGGTTGAACGAGTTGCAGATTTCAACACTGTTGGAGAAATTATTCACGCTTATATTCAGAGAGGGTTGGAGGCGGTCATCGGCGTTAAGTTCATTATTCTGGTGAACCCTAACGCGAACTGAGTTAGTCTGATCTGAGTGCTGTTACACTGCACGCACTGTGGCTTGGTTATCTTCGGGAGAGAATCAAGGTGAAAACAAAGAGGGATCTCTGGTCTAGGGGATCCTAGATCGCAAGTTCGCTCGAAGTGTTAAAGTAAGCTTATTAAGAGGGAGTATATAATCGTAAGTCCATATGTACTCTAAACTCAATATAGTGAAATACTTTTCACCCCAGAGTACGCGATTGCCGAACTGGGTATCAAGTTGCGTGTCTTTAGTTCGTTCTACACATAGTTGTTTTTAAGTTCTGCATTAGATTGTTTAGCTAGTTGTTCCGCAAACAGCTAGAACAACATCTCGACACACGGGATTATTTCATACATGAATGTCGAAAACTATTTTGAGTATTTAATGCAACGTTCGAGCAGTGCATTATACCATGTTCTTGAAAATCGAGATGAAGGAAGATAGAAAATCCTAATTATAATTGTAAAGTGTTCTAAAAAATGGCCGCCTAAACGTCCGCGTAGACCAATTTTTATAACACATGTGTCTTCGTTAACCGACAAACTGAAAAGAAGAGACGTTTTAATATATAGTCATTCTTCATATATGTTGTTAAAGCAAATAAAGTAGCACTATGCCATTTTACAACTTATGGGACATGTCAAACATTGTGCCATGAGTGTGAAATTCGTCGCATAAGACTAATGTGACAGACGGTCTGTCACATATCTGACGTGCCATACGCTCAATAGCATAAGTTCCTAAACGAAAGGTGCATATTGGTCGGTCATATAAGAGTCTCTAATGCAACATGATCGATGTATGTCGCGTAAGGTGTGCCGCGTTGACGCTACTTATGCAACTGCTTCAATTATCTTTTGCGACAAATGACCCATAAATGTTTTGTCTTGTGGAGATTCCTATACGACATGGGTATTTTGATAACGATGTTGCTTTAGTTATCTTATGACACATTTGATAGTTGTGCTTTGTCACTTTGGACATCTTATGCAACAACTGCAGCAATTACCCTTGTCGCTTTAGTTATCTTATGCGACACATTTGATATCTTATGCGACACGTGCAACAATTACCCGTGTGCCTTTAGTTATCTTTTGAGACACATTTAACAGTTGCTTTGTCACTTTGGGTCTCTGATGCAACAATGGTAACAATAGCTATATATACTATTTTGTTCTTATGCAACTAATGCAACTTCCCCATGATTATGTGGTTCAATACATGCAAACCAAACAGAAGTTAATAGAATTCAGTACAATAGTTCAATTCAGGCAACCAAAACATCAAAAGCCTGTTACAAAAGAGTCAAGTGGGTGCACCAAATGCCCAGATGTGCGACCCACTACAGAGTTAATAAAGTTCAGTACCCTGGTAAAAAGTTACATCCACACAATTTTCTTCATGCATTACCCGGACTTGGATATGAAAAACTTGCACCGTCGCTTGGCGCCCCATGGCCCATTCCTACACCATGAGGTCCTCCAATGCTCGGAGCCTTTCCTCAAGCTCTGCATTCTTGACCCTTTGATCTTCCTCTCTGCAGACAACTTTCTCATTCTCCATATGAAGATTTAAAATCTCTTCTTTTAACTGGATTGTTTCCGCACTTTGCGTCGTCACACTCCTAGGACGCGGAGGCCTCTTCAAGCAGCTTCATGCGCCAACAACATGAGCCCCTTCCGTTTTCCAGTCACTTCAGTCATTATCATTGTTTGGGTTTCCACGGGCATCGGATCTTCAACAGCACGTTCGTCAAGTATTTCTTGGACTGTGTCATTCATTTGTGCATGCATAAAAAATATATATGAATGTTTGTTAAATGTTAACAGATTAAATGAAAGTATAATGAACAAATTAAATGTTATAACAGATTAAATAAATGAGTGTAAAATGTTAACATATTGAATGAAAGTATAACCAAGTTCCAAATGCAAGTAAACTAACAGAATAAATGTTCCAAGACAAAATGATTTAACATAACCAAGTTCCAAATGAAAGTAAAATGAACAGATTAAATGTGGTGACAGATTAAATGTTAGCAGATTGAATACATTAGTGCAAAATGTTAACAGATTAAGTAAAAGTAAAACCAAGTTCCAAATGAAAGTAATCTGACACATAAAATGAAAGTAGAAGCAACCAACATAACCAATGTAACATCATTCGCTTTGTTTTCACACTGCTTCAAACAATAAATAGTAAAAATTGACAATGAACAAAGCAAAATAGGGTCGATTACCGCTATCGGGCTACCAAAAGTGCTTCTATCATACGTGTCGGCATAAGCTGCAACATACGGTGCTGGGTGGTTATCTATCATGTGCTTCTGGGCCCTATGGTAGAAGGGAAGTTTTCTAGAGTGATGAGTGAATCAGTTTTTGCTATTGCGGGCTTTCTTCTTGCGATTGCATTTTTCCTATCAAATTGCCGGAGAAAGGAAGTAGTTAGTCAATTTTTCTACTTGAACTTGAATCAAAATTATTTGTTAGTCAATACCATGTACGCTGGGTCACTGACAGGCCGTCGTCGGTACCTGTAAATTTGTATTTATAATGTCCACTTACTCTTGGCTTAGTATGGCTGTAAGTAAGGGGTTGAACCCTAGAGAGCTAGATGGTTACTACTTGTTCTGTAAGAAAGGGAAGTAAACGATTGGGTAAGAGTAAACAGTTTAGGAAACAAGTGCGAATAAGGAAATAAAGTGAGTGAATAATAATGATGAGAGTATTCAGACTAGGGTTTGATTGTGACTTGTTTTATCATCGACTTCTAATATTCCAATTCATAGTTTTTAAGTGTGGTTGACCCGACAAAGGTGCCTACCCAAGTAACCCGACAAAAGTGTTACTCCACCACTTAACCCGACAAAGGTGTTAAGCTTTTAATTCCCCTAGGTTTAATAACCCGACAAAGGTGTTATCTAACCTAGCCGTGCTTCCTATCCAACGACAAAGTATTAGATAGATGATAAATATAGAAATATTGCGCAACTAAGTTTTACGACAAAGTATCCACCTAGTCTAGCAATAATTCATGGGATTTATGCACGAGATTTAGTAAAACATGAATAGCATTAAAAACCAAGTCTCAAAGACATTCGTCACAACGAGTAAACCCTAGCCCGAATAATGGAATTAGTTACACATGGCCATTAGGGCAAAAACAATAAATAAACGAGTAAACTTCACTGGTGCCGAGAGTGACTGAAGTCCGGGCCGTGAGGGCTGAGGTGCGGCTGAGCAAGGACGGAGCAAGGGCTGATGTGCCGAGAGCAATGAGGACGGATGAGCCGAGAGAGCAGGGACGTGTGCCGAGAGAGCTAGGCGTGCGCCGAGCCAATGAGCCGAGATGAGTGAATTGAGAGATGAGCTCTCGATTCTGTGATGATGGATCATTTGAATGGCTGAGTTGCTCCTCTATTTATAGGATTGAGTGAGGCACGAAATCCCTCTTGGACTAGGTCAAATCGGTGGCCCAAAAGACAAATTAGGAAAAGTTTCCTAAATTGACTTTGCTTGATCTCTAAGTTAACTTCTTGTGCAAGTCTTCCAGAGTCTTCTAGGGACTTCCAGAACCTTCCAGGAGCTTCTGAACCGTCAAGGACGAAATTGGGAAATTTCCCGAAAATCACTGTTCACGACCCGAAATACTGTTCACCCCGGACACTGTTCACCGGACACTGTCCATGCTGGAATCACTGTTCACGAGTACTGTTCATGCCGGAATTACTATTCACGAGCCGAAAAATACTGTTCACGACGCTCCTCTGGCTTCGTTCTTCAACTGCGATGCTTCTGGCATGAAAATGCCGTCTTTTAAGCGCGTTTCCTCCTAGAGCTTCCGAAACACCTGAAATGCAAAACAACACTAAGAAGTAACTGTTTGCATGATAAAGTGCCGAAATTGGTGGGATTTGATGACTCGATGAGTCGTATAAATACGGCTCATCAAACCACCCCACACTTAAACTTGTTCGTCCCGAACAAGGACTAGGTCATAAGAGGAACGAAAACTGTAAACACCACAATGCTTCGGCATCCTAGACATGCTACATGAACATGATTCGGTTAATCTAGATTTCGCTTTCTATGCATGCTCGTTACTAATAGCCTTGTGCGAAAACATGGGTTAATGACACGTGTTACCTTTGGGCCGAGATGCAAATCAATTCGGATGTCTCGGGAGATAGCCCTTTTTAGACCCATGAACCGCATTCTCGGACTCGAACTCTTGCTATATGGTTATGCTTCGTCGCTTTTTCTTGCACGTGATTGATTCGAGCTTCAAAGTGTTGAGTGCTTTTCGGCCAGCTATAGTGTCTCGGGTTGATGTATCAATTGAGCTCTTCACTTGATTTCGGTGTAAACTTTCACAATGATGATGGATTTGTTACTTTGTGGTGCGGATTGTGACTTGCTCGAACCTACTTGCTCTCACTCATCATCGTCCTTTTGACTCGGGTCAAGCCAAGGGTCGCTTGTCTATTTTCCCGGCTACTTGGACTAGAGCTTGGACGGTGTGAAGTATTCCCGTCCCGACCAACCGCAAAGGATACCGCAGTGGTGGAGCAGACTCGTACTATGTTGCTTCGAAGTGCTAGCCTCCACGAGATCCACATAACCATATATCTTGAGTTCGGCCTTTGAATGATCTGTCAAGTCTCTCTAGGGCGTTTCCATCAACTCCACATCCCTGTTTATCTCAACTAACAAAGGCACGCAATATTTTAAGATCACATGTAATCGCCCAAGTCTGATTTCACTAAAGACATGCATATAATCGCCTCTATCTATTTCACCTTATCATTATCCAATACCGCAAGTCTAGGGAATAGTGAAGAAACATGTACAAAAATTTTAAAAATTATGGGAAACGTGCTGACTCTGTGCAGGGTGCAAGAAAATAAACGTGCTGACTCGATGACTGACTCTCCCACCCCACACTTTTGAAATAAGCCGTGTCCTCACGGCACGCCTTAAGCTCTAGACACGACTATGCATGACAAACAAACAAAAGGGAAATAAGAAGAAAGTAAGGTTGGACAGACACTTCCCTCGTGCGATGCGTGATGCTCGAAAACAACTGATTATTCTCCTTTGAGTCCTCGAAGAGCACCATTGAGACTTGTATCGCAACGTGAGTTCGTCACAAAATGAAAGGGCTATGTCAAGAAATTAAGACAAATTAAGGATTCCCAGGAGATTGGAGGAGTCACAAACGGTCTCACTTAAAAACCAATCTCCTTAGACTCGTAAGTCTTGGTGACAGAATCCTTAAAATCTTATGTTTCTCGACACAATTTATTCAAGGTGTGAAACTACTCACGTTGGATAACAGTCTTACGCAAATACCTCAAATGGCATGCGGTTGGATTCCCAGCCGTGTGCGCTCTGTCCCCTGCATGAAAATCAGCTTCTTTCCCAAGTACAATGTGACATATGATGACTCTAAACATGGACAAACATAGAACGACTCTAAATAAGACTAAGAAAAGAACGAGAAAGTGCCGGGCTGCCTCCCGGCGAGCGCCTTTGTTTAACGTCGTTGGCTCGACAGTACCTCCTCTATATGTTGTCGGGAGGCTCGGCTAGGTCAATCTCATCAGTGGTGGTGTCGATCTCTCCTTGATAGTGCTTTATCCGCTGCCCATTGACTTTGAACCGATTGCCATCCTTCGGGTTTTCTAGCTCGAGTGCGCCGTGATTAAAGACATGTGTGATCGTGTAGGGTCCTTGATAGCACTAGAATATAGGCATTTTAGGCATCCTCTACGCTTATTGTTTTGATCATTCCATTACGATTTCACTTGCTTTTGATGCTTTGTGGTTCATTTCAGGCCTATTACAGAGATTCAGCTGAGAACACAAGTGAGCAGTGATTTTGGAGCAAACCGAGCATTCTAGAGCGAAAAAGAGCAAAATAGAAGTCGGAGCAAGAATCCTTCAAAAGAATGCGCTCGCATGATCCATTCATGCGTTCGCATGGATCGGACCAGTCGCATGATAAAGTCATGCGCTCGCACGAATGACTTCCCAGAGCTCGCATAGCAAACCAGTCGCATGCAAAATCCATGCGATCGCACAACCAAAGGACCATGCGATCGCATAAGAATATCATGCGCTCGCATAAGACAAACCAGTCGCATAAGAATATCATGCGAGCGCATCACCTCAAGCTGCAATCGCACAAGACCAAGCCTTCAGGAGTTCATGCGAGCGCATGAACCATTCATGCGATCGCATGACGTCGTAAAGTTTGGGCTTTTACGGAAAAGTATAAATAGGAAGCTAGGGTTTTTTCAGTGGAGGCTGGGATTTTTCTGGGTTTTTGGAGAGAAGATAGCTTGGAGAAGAAGCCAGAATTTTCTATCATCATCAACAACTCGGATCGCGGATCGTCCTTCACACTTATTGCTCCATATTGGTTTTACATTCCTAAACTCAATCATCTACATGTTTTTCTGCTCATCCCTTGTTGTTATTGATTGTAATCTCACCATGAGTGAGTAGTGACCTTGGTTGGGGATCTATGAATCCCCTAGACATGTTTGTGACATTGTAAATACTATGGATGTTATTGATGAATGATTTGCACATGATTTTTCTTCATTTGAACTTAATGTTTCGGATTGCATATAAGGTGTTTGTGAGAAGTCCTCAATAGCAATTCTGCTTGATTTCATGTTTGAAGTAGCTAACCCTGAAAAGCATGATTTCAAATGAACTAAATGAAGAAGCATTAGGGTTTTTGTGTTACATGGCGACACTTTAATCTTAATGAGAATGGCATGGATTAAACAAGAACATGATTATTTAGTCAATAGAGCGCGAGTGTGAGGCTAGATAATCATATTCTATAGTACCAATAGAGCGCGAGTGTGAGGTACTATGCGAGATGTAACCTCTTCATACTAAGTTGTAGCGCGAGTGGAACTTAGTATCAATGTTGCATGGCTAGATTCTAAGTATGTGTATGTGATTTCATCAATAGTGTCCTATTTTACCGTCACAATAATTGTCTAGGTGGGGAATTAGATCCCTAGTCATCTTTGAATTGATTATTTACCTTTTTCGTTGATCACAATCTCTCATTTGGATAGTAAAAATCTGCTATCAACCTCTTAAGAGGAACAATTCCCCCCAAACCATAGACTTTCCGAATTTAATCGTTAGCACCATTAGTTTAATCACCTATCTTTTGGGTACGACCTTGGGTTTCCCGAGTCAATATAAATTGTTTTGATTAATCGTGACTAGCAATAGTATTTGAATTCTATTCGAATATTTCTGCTAAATTACAACCGATCAAATGGCGCCGTTGCCGGGGATAGGTTAATTAACTAGGTGCTAATAGATTGTTTAGTTTGTCTACTTGTGAATATTTTCTTTTTCTTATACTTGTATATTCTTCTTTTTCTCTCACATCCCTTACTAACTTACTCTATCTTGTTTTGCGAGGATGGACCCCTACAACCAACAAGTCTTGCACAATGGAGATTATTATGAAGATGATCAACCAAATGCCCATTGTGAAGACTATTGGATGTACAACTACAACCAACAAGTCTACTCAAATGAGGGATACTATCAAGAGGAGGAGCACATAAATTCTCATTGGCAAGAACATGGTTATCCGACAAGTTATTACACTCCAAATTGGGATGATAGCCAATGTTTTGAAGTTGAAGACTCCTACCCCCCATACCCTCAATCTCCTCAACCTTCAAGTGAGCCCTCCAATATAGAATCCATGTTTGCTATACTTCTAGCAAACCAAGAGAAGATGGAAGCTCGACTGAATAGATTGGTGGCTCAAAGCCATGAGTTAGAAAGCAGAATAGCTCAAGGAGCCATTGAAATTGGGAACTTGGATGAGGAAGAGAAAATCTCCAAAGAAGAAGAAGTCCTTGAATCTAATGTCTCAAGGGAAGAATGGGATCAAGAAAGGGAGGATGAATTTTGGAGAGCCGGCACCGAAGCTCATTACAACCAAAGGGATGGTGAATCTTGTAACGAAGAAGAGATGGAATGCAAAAGTGAAGCATCCTTCACCACTAGCACATCTCAAAATCATTTAGATGAGAACACACAAGAGCTCGACATCCATTTGACGCTCTCCGATGAGGAATTCTTCAATGATGATGCCTCATGCATAGAAGAAACATCCTTGGTCAATGAAGAAGAGTTCTTCCCTCCCGATATAGAAGAGCCTAAATGTGAATCCCAATTCCTTGATGAGGATAAGATAGAGGAAGGGCGCATAGAGACTAAAATTCTCCAAGGATATGAAGACTTTGTTGAGGTTTACATGGACCAAGCTAAAGGGCATTCTCGCATGCAAGAAGACACAAGTTCAGAGAGGGATATTGAGGAATGGGCACCCAAGGAAATATTTGAAAAACTTAAGGAGGGGATGCCCATCATTCTCGAGACAAGTTATGAAGACCCTTTCTTCACTACTTCGTCTCGAGACAAGTTTTGGAGCTTCTTGCTATATTTTCCAAGATTATTCGGAAAAAGGTCCCATGGCCCCTTAATTTGTAAGGGATTTTCATACTTGAAGGGGTCATGCTCCCAAAGGAAAGTCCATTGTAGGCTTGATGGGAGGAAATTCAAATGGGATTTGAAGGTGGTTTGACACGATCAAGTGCAAGGCCCCACTTGAGGAGGGATCTTAGCAAAAGACTCCTCAAGTGTGCTTCCTATCTCCTAAGAGGAGAATCGGCTCCGTCTTAGCCAAGACGTTAAACTAGGCTTGTGAGTGTTTTCTCTCCCGATCTTTAAGTATATCTATTTTGATTGGATTTCTATTTGTTTCGTGCAAGAATTTGAGGATATGAACTATGCATGTGTGAATGCCCATATTTGATGATTTCTTAACATGTGCTTAGTTAGCTAGATGTCTTGATAGGGCATAAGTGTGGGGTGTTGAGATTCTTTGCCAAGCTCGCATGAGCCGCATGCGCTCGCATGAGTATCTTATGCGACTGCCCAATGTTATGCCATGAATTCATTCATGCGCTCGCATAAACGTTTAAATTCCCCTTGTGCCAAGCTCGCACGAACTCATGCGACTGCCTTCAGTCATGCGAACACATAAACAAATTCATGCGATCGCATGAAACTCTATCCTGCGTTCGCATACTCGTCTAATGGAATTCTTGTGATAAATTTTTGAAATTGACTTGCATTATGTTGATACGTTTACGATGATGATTTCCCCTACCTAGTGTGCTTAACATTCTCATTTTTAGTTTCGTATCTTATAGAAGAAAAGGGGGAATCATCCCTCGGATCTTTTGGGCGAGTTCAACTCGACAAGCAAAGCAACATCTCTTCCATTGATAAGGCTACCTCCAAACGAGAGAAGTTTCTCTAAACTCTCTTTTTGCTTTCATTATATTCATTGCTTAGGGACTAAGCAATTGCTAAGTGTGGGGTGGCCTATGTTTGACATTGTCTATACTACATGAGATGTTTGTGCTTGCTTGATATGCTTTCACGTTAAAAATCCAATCAACTTATGCTTAAGGAAAAACACTTGCACTACCGCACAATTCATCCAAAATTTTGAAATATTAATGAGAACAAAAAGTCTAGGCAAGGCTACATCTTCGAAAAATCTCATTCCCAATTCAACTAGTCGTGCATGATTTCACTTGATTGATCCTTTAGATGACTAATGGATTGGATTGTTGACTTTCATTCTTGAGAATCAAAGCATCTACTAGCACTTCCTTATCTTTTGTTCTAAGCTTTTTCTCGTCGAGACTAAAGAGTTGATCTTTGAAAGCATAAAATCGAAATAATTTATAACTTTGAAACCCTTGCATGCCATGATTGCCTTTAGGTGACCTTAGTGACCTCGCTTATCTAGTGGATTTGTCTTGTTGGTTTGTCATGCTCCATTTTTAACACATAGCCCTTTGTCAAAGTTCTAAGTGTGGAGTCAAAAGAGGGCGAAAAATAGGCCCCAACAAAAAAAATGCTTCATTCTTATGGTCAAAAGAGGGCAAAGCCCCGACTGAAAATTTTCTCAAAGTACAAGAGAAGTTTTGATTAAAATATACAAATGCCGGGGGTTAGGAAGAAAAGTTCCCCCTCGAAAGCATTTGTAGGCCAAAGGCCATTTGAAAAAAAAAGAGAAAATAAGAAGCACTTAGACTTGACGATTGGCTATTCCACCATTCTCTAGCATGAAAACTAATGAGACGATTGAAGCTTTCTAGCAAGAATTCACTAAGGGACGAACCTCGTATTCTTTTATACTTAGGCATGATATGACTTGCAAGCATATATAAAAGCTGTAATGTTGAAACTCCTCTTCTCTTATGACTAAGTGACCCTTGCGTCCTAGGCTTGAGAATGAGTTCAAAGCTCACGAGCCAATGGACTAGCCTCCTTGCTAGCATTGGTGAGTGATCCAACAAGATTTCTTTGCGACTATTAGATTGTTTTCTTGAAGTCACTAATTAGAAAATGACTAGAATCCTTGATTAAAGATTTATTAGTCTTTGCTTTGATTTGCTTGAATGTCTTAATTCATGAATTTCCATAAGGATTTGAAGAAGTTTCATGTAGCGATTGAAATGCACATATCTAGTTGAATACATTATGAACTTCATGGAAAACACCTTGCCTAGTACTTCGACATTTGTGAACTTAAAACACCTAATTGGATGGTTGTTCTTTTTGAGGGATTTGTGAGTATTCCCATATCTGAAAACTCTCAGGAGACTACAACTCCTCCACTAGGGTAGCCTAGGGGTTTAAAGGCTTGGTGCATTCGCTAAATGCACTCGTGTTACCTACGAAAGTGGTTAGTTAGAAGTAGGATTTGTTTCTCAGTGTTTTTAGTTAGTTTTCGTGACCATATGGAGTTTTCTTAGAACCGATCCGGAGCATCTGAAATAGAATATTGTTGTTGATCTCTATGATTAGTTTGCTCGGGACGATCAAACGTTAAGTGTGGGGTGATTTGATAGCACTAGAATATAGGCATTTTAGGCATCCTCTACGCTTATTGTTTTGATCATTCCATTATGATTTCACTTGCTTTTGATGCTTTGTGGTTCATTTCAGGCCTATTACAGAGATTCAGCTGAGAACACAAGTGAGCAGTGATTTTGGAGCAAACCGAGCATTCTAGAGCGAAAAAGAGCAAAATAGAAGTCGGAGCAAGAATCCTTCAAAAGAATGCGCTCGCATGATCCATTCATGCGTTCGCATGGATCGGACCAGTCGCATGATAAAGTCATGCGCTCGCACGAATGACTTCCCAGAGCTCGCATAGCAAACCAGTCGCATGCAAAACCCATGCGATCGCACAACCAAAGGACCATGCGATCGCATAAGAATATCATGCGCTCGCATAAGACAAACCAGTCGCATAAGAATATCATGCGAGCGCATCACCTCAAGCCGCAATCGCACAAGACCAAGCCTTCAGGAGTTCATGCGAGCGCATGAACCATTCATGCGATCGCATGACGTCGTAAAGTTTGGGCTTTTACGGAAAAGTATAAATAGGAAGCTAGGGTTTTTTCAGTGGAGGCTGGGATTTTTCTGGGTTTTTGGAGAGAAGATAGCTTGGAGAAGAAGCCAGAATTTTCTATCATCATCAACAACTCGGATCGCGGATCGTCCTTCACACTTATTGCTCCATATTGGTTTTACATTCCTAAACTCAATCATCTACATGTTTTTCTGCTCATCCCTTGTTGTTATTGATTGTAATCTCACCATGAGTGAGTAGTGACCTTGGTTGGGGATCTATGAATCCCCTAGACATGTTTGTGACATTGTAAATACTATGGATGTTATTGATGAATGATTTGCACATGATTTTTCTTCATTTGAACTTAATGTTTCGGATTGCATATAAGGTGTTTGTGAGAAGTCCTCAATAGCAATTCTGCTTGATTTCATGTTTGAAGTAGCTAACCCTGAAAAGCATGATTTCAAATGAACTAAATGAAGAAGCATTAGGGTTTTTGTGTTACATGGCGACACTTTAATCTTAATGAGAATGGCATGGATTAAACAAGAACATGATTATTTAGTCAATAGAGCGCGAGTGTGAGGCTAGATAATCATATTCTATAGTACCAATAGAGCGCGAGTGTGAGGTACTATGCGAGATGTAACCTCTTCATACTAAGTTGTAGCGCGAGTGGAACTTAGTATCAATGTTGCATGGCTAGATTCTAAGTATGTGTATGTGATTTCATCAATAGTGTCCTATTTTACCGTCACAATAATTGTCTAGGTGGGGAATTAGATCCCTAGTCATCTTTGAATTGATTATTTACCTTTTTCGTTGATCACAATCTCTCATTTGGATAGTAAAAATCTGCTATCAACCTCTTAAGAGGAACAATTCCCCCCAAACCATAGACTTTCCGAATTTAATCGTTAGCACCATTAGTTTAATCACCTATCTTTTGGGTACGACCTTGGGTTTCCCGAGTCAATATAAATTGTTTTGATTAATCGTGACTAGCAATAGTATTTGAATTCTATTCGAATATTTCTGCTAAATTACAACCGATCAAATGGCGCCGTTGCCGGGGATAGGTTAATTAACTAGGTGCTAATAGATTGTTTAGTTTGTCTACTTGTGAATATTTTCTTTTTCTTATACTTGTATATTCTTCTTTTTCTCTCACATCCCTTACTAACTTACTCTATCTTGTTTTGCGAGGATGGACCCCTACAACCAACAAGTCTTGCACAATGGAGATTATTATGAAGATGATCAACCAAATGCCCATTGTGAAGACTATTGGATGTACAACTACAACCAACAAGTCTACTCAAATGAGGGATACTATCAAGAGGAGGAGCACATAAATTCTCATTGGCAAGAACATGGTTATCCGACAAGTTATTACACTCCAAATTGGGATGATAGCCAATGTTTTGAAGTTGAAGACTCCTACCCCCCATACCCTCAATCTCCTCAACCTTCAAGTGAGCCCTCCAATATAGAATCCATGTTTGCTATACTTCTAGCAAACCAAGAGAAGATGGAAGCTCGACTGAATAGATTGGTGGCTCAAAGCCATGAGTTAGAAAGCAGAATAGCTCAAGGAGCCATTGAAATTGGGAACTTGGATGAGGAAGAGAAAATCTCCAAAGAAGAAGAAGTCCTTGAATCTAATGTCTCAAGGGAAGAATGGGATCAAGAAAGGGAGGATGAATTTTGGAGAGCCGGCACCGAAGCTCATTACAACCAAAGGGATGGTGAATCTTGTAACGAAGAAGAGATGGAATGCAAAAGTGAAGCATCCTTCACCACTAGCACATCTCAAAATCATTTAGATGAGAACACACAAGAGCTCGACATCCATTTGACGCTCTCCGATGAGGAATTCTTCAATGATGATGCCTCATGCATAGAAGAAACATCCTTGGTCAATGAAGAAGAGTTCTTCCCTCCCGATATAGAAGAGCCTAAATGTGAATCCCAATTCCTTGATGAGGATAAGATAGAGGAAGGGCGCATAGAGACTAAAATTCTCCAAGGATATGAAGACTTTGTTGAGGTTTACATGGACCAAGCTAAAGGGCATTCTCGCATGCAAGAAGACACAAGTTCAGAGAGGGATATTGAGGAATGGGCACCCAAGGAAATATTTGAAAAACTTAAGGAGGGGATGCCCATCATTCTCGAGACAAGTTATGAAGACCCTTTCTTCACTACTTCGTCTCGAGACAAGTTTTGGAGCTTCTTGCTATATTTTCCAAGATTATTCGGAAAAAGGTCCCATGGCCCCTTAATTTGTAAGGGATTTTCATACTTGAAGGGGTCATGCTCCCAAAGGAAAGTCCATTGTAGGCTTGATGGGAGGAAATTCAAATGGGATTTGAAGGTGGTTTGACACGATCAAGTGCAAGGCCCCACTTGAGGAGGGATCTTAGCAAAAGACTCCTCAAGTGTGCTTCCTATCTCCTAAGAGGAGAATCGGCTCCGTCTTAGCCAAGACGTTAAACTAGGCTTGTGAGTGTTTTCTCTCCCGATCTTTAAGTATATCTATTTTGATTGGATTTCTATTTGTTTCGTGCAAGAATTTGAGGATATGAACTATGCATGTGTGAATGCCCATATTTGATGATTTCTTAACATGTGCTTAGTTAGCTAGATGTCTTGATAGGGCATAAGTGTGGGGTGTTGAGATTCTTTGCCAAGCTCGCATGAGCCGCATGCGCTCGCATGAGTATCTTATGCGACTGCCCAATGTTATGCCATGAATTCATTCATGCGCTCGCATAAACGTTTAAATTCCCCTTGTGCCAAGCTCGCACGAACTCATGCGACTGCCTTCAGTCATGCGAACACATAAACAAATTCATGCGATCGCATGAAACTCTATCCTGCGTTCGCATACTCGTCTAATGGAATTCTTGTGATAAATTTTTGAAATTGACTTGCATTATGTTGATACGTTTACGATGATGATTTCCCCTACCTAGTGTGCTTAACATTCTCATTTTTAGTTTCGTATCTTATAGAAGAAAAGGGGGAATCATCCCTCGGATCTTTTGGGCGAGTTCAACTCGACAAGCAAAGCAACATCTCTTCCATTGATAAGGCTACCTCCAAACGAGAGAAGTTTCTCTAAACTCTCTTTTTGCTTTCATTATATTCATTGCTTAGGGACTAAGCAATTGCTAAGTGTGGGGTGGCCTATGTTTGACATTGTCTATACTACATGAGATGTTTGTGCTTGCTTGATATGCTTTCACGTTAAAAATCCAATCAACTTATGCTTAAGGAAAAACACTTGCACTACCGCACAATTCATCCAAAATTTTGAAATATTAATGAGAACAAAAAGTCTAGGCAAGGCTACATCTTCGAAAAATCTCATTCCCAATTCAACTAGTCGTGCATGATTTCACTTGATTGATCCTTTAGATGACTAATGGATTGGATTGTTGACTTTCATTCTTGAGAATCAAAGCATCTACTAGCACTTCCTTATCTTTTGTTCTAAGCTTTTTCTCGTCGAGACTAAAGAGTTGATCTTTGAAAGCATAAAATCGAAATAATTTATAACTTTGAAACCCTTGCATGCCATGATTGCCTTTAGGTGACCTTAGTGACCTCGCTTATCTAGTGGATTTGTCTTGTTGGTTTGTCATGCTCCATTTTTAACACATAGCCCTTTGTCAAAGTTCTAAGTGTGGAGTCAAAAGAGGGCGAAAAATAGGCCCCAACAAAAAAAATGCTTCATTCTTATGGTCAAAAGAGGGCAAAGCCCCGACTGAAAATTTTCTCAAAGTACAAGAGAAGTTTTGATTAAAATATACAAATGCCGGGGGTTAGGAAGAAAAGTTCCCCCTCGAAAGCATTTGTAGGCCAAAGGCCATTTGAAAAAAAAAGAGAAAATAAGAAGCACTTAGACTTGACGATTGGCTATTCCACCATTCTCTAGCATGAAAACTAATGAGACGATTGAAGCTTTCTAGCAAGAATTCACTAAGGGACGAACCTCGTATTCTTTTATACTTAGGCATGATATGACTTGCAAGCATATATAAAAGCTGTAATGTTGAAACTCCTCTTCTCTTATGACTAAGTGACCCTTGCGTCCTAGGCTTGAGAATGAGTTCAAAGCTCACGAGCCAATGGACTAGCCTCCTTGCTAGCATTGGTGAGTGATCCAACAAGATTTCTTTGCGACTATTAGATTGTTTTCTTGAAGTCACTAATTAGAAAATGACTAGAATCCTTGATTAAAGATTTATTAGTCTTTGCTTTGATTTGCTTGAATGTCTTAATTCATGAATTTCCATAAGGATTTGAAGAAGTTTCATGTAGCGATTGAAATGCACATATCTAGTTGAATACATTATGAACTTCATGGAAAACACCTTGCCTAGTACTTCGACATTTGTGAACTTAAAACACCTAATTGGATGGTTGTTCTTTTTGAGGGATTTGTGAGTATTCCCATATCTGAAAACTCTCAGGAGACTACAACTCCTCCACTAGGGTAGCCTAGGGGTTTAAAGGCTTGGTGCATTCGCTAAATGCACTCGTGTTACCTACGAAAGTGGTTAGTTAGAAGTAGGATTTGTTTCTCAGTGTTTTTAGTTAGTTTTCGTGACCATATGGAGTTTTCTTAGAACCGATCCGGAGCATCTGAAATAGAATATTGTTGTTGATCTCTATGATTAGTTTGCTCGGGACGATCAAACGTTAAGTGTGGGGTGATTTGATAGCACTAGAATATAGGCATTTTAGGCATCCTCTACGCTTATTGTTTTGATCATTCCATTATGATTTCACTTGCTTTTGATGCTTTGTGGTTCATTTCAGGCCTATTACAGAGATTCAGCTGAGAACACAAGTGAGCAGTGATTTTGGAGCAAACCGAGCATTCTAGAGCGAAAAAGAGCAAAATAGAAGTCGGAGCAAGAATCCTTCAAAAGAATGCGCTCGCATGATCCATTCATGCGTTCGCATGGATCGGACCAGTCGCATGATAAAGTCATGCGCTCGCACGAATGACTTCCCAGAGCTCGCATAGCAAACCAGTCGCATGCAAAACCCATGCGATCGCACAACCAAAGGACCATGCGATCGCATAAGAATATCATGCGCTCGCATAAGACAAACCAGTCGCATAAGAATATCATGCGAGCGCATCACCTCAAGCCGCAATCGCACAAGACCAAGCCTTCAGGAGTTCATGCGAGCGCATGAACCATTCATGCGATCGCATGACGTCGTAAAGTTTGGGCTTTTACGGAAAAGTATAAATAGGAAGCTAGGGTTTTTTCAGTGGAGGCTGGGATTTTTCTGGGTTTTTGGAGAGAAGATAGCTTGGAGAAGAAGCCAGAATTTTCTATCATCATCAACAACTCGGATCGCGGATCGTCCTTCACACTTATTGCTCCATATTGGTTTTACATTCCTAAACTCAATCATCTACATGTTTTTCTGCTCATCCCTTGTTGTTATTGATTGTAATCTCACCATGAGTGAGTAGTGACCTTGGTTGGGGATCTATGAATCCCCTAGACATGTTTGTGACATTGTAAATACTATGGATGTTATTGATGAATGATTTGCACATGATTTTTCTTCATTTGAACTTAATGTTTCGGATTGCATATAAGGTGTTTGTGAGAAGTCCTCAATAGCAATTCTGCTTGATTTCATGTTTGAAGTAGCTAACCCTGAAAAGCATGATTTCAAATGAACTAAATGAAGAAGCATTAGGGTTTTTGTGTTACATGGCGACACTTTAATCTTAATGAGAATGGCATGGATTAAACAAGAACATGATTATTTAGTCAATAGAGCGCGAGTGTGAGGCTAGATAATCATATTCTATAGTACCAATAGAGCGCGAGTGTGAGGTACTATGCGAGATGTAACCTCTTCATACTAAGTTGTAGCGCGAGTGGAACTTAGTATCAATGTTGCATGGCTAGATTCTAAGTATGTGTATGTGATTTCATCAATAGTGTCCTATTTTACCGTCACAATAATTGTCTAGGTGGGGAATTAGATCCCTAGTCATCTTTGAATTGATTATTTACCTTTTTCGTTGATCACAATCTCTCATTTGGATAGTAAAAATCTGCTATCAACCTCTTAAGAGGAACAATTCCCCCCAAACCATAGACTTTCCGAATTTAATCGTTAGCACCATTAGTTTAATCACCTATCTTTTGGGTACGACCTTGGGTTTCCCGAGTCAATATAAATTGTTTTGATTAATCGTGACTAGCAATAGTATTTGAATTCTATTCGAATATTTCTGCTAAATTACAACCGATCAAATGGCGCCGTTGCCGGGGATAGGTTAATTAACTAGGTGCTAATAGATTGTTTAGTTTGTCTACTTGTGAATATTTTCTTTTTCTTATACTTGTATATTCTTCTTTTTCTCTCACATCCCTTACTAACTTACTCTATCTTGTTTTGCGAGGATGGACCCCTACAACCAACAAGTCTTGCACAATGGAGATTATTATGAAGATGATCAACCAAATGCCCATTGTGAAGACTATTGGATGTACAACTACAACCAACAAGTCTACTCAAATGAGGGATACTATCAAGAGGAGGAGCACATAAATTCTCATTGGCAAGAACATGGTTATCCGACAAGTTATTACACTCCAAATTGGGATGATAGCCAATGTTTTGAAGTTGAAGACTCCTACCCCCCATACCCTCAATCTCCTCAACCTTCAAGTGAGCCCTCCAATATAGAATCCATGTTTGCTATACTTCTAGCAAACCAAGAGAAGATGGAAGCTCGACTGAATAGATTGGTGGCTCAAAGCCATGAGTTAGAAAGCAGAATAGCTCAAGGAGCCATTGAAATTGGGAACTTGGATGAGGAAGAGAAAATCTCCAAAGAAGAAGAAGTCCTTGAATCTAATGTCTCAAGGGAAGAATGGGATCAAGAAAGGGAGGATGAATTTTGGAGAGCCGGCACCGAAGCTCATTACAACCAAAGGGATGGTGAATCTTGTAACGAAGAAGAGATGGAATGCAAAAGTGAAGCATCCTTCACCACTAGCACATCTCAAAATCATTTAGATGAGAACACACAAGAGCTCGACATCCATTTGACGCTCTCCGATGAGGAATTCTTCAATGATGATGCCTCATGCATAGAAGAAACATCCTTGGTCAATGAAGAAGAGTTCTTCCCTCCCGATATAGAAGAGCCTAAATGTGAATCCCAATTCCTTGATGAGGATAAGATAGAGGAAGGGCGCATAGAGACTAAAATTCTCCAAGGATATGAAGACTTTGTTGAGGTTTACATGGACCAAGCTAAAGGGCATTCTCGCATGCAAGAAGACACAAGTTCAGAGAGGGATATTGAGGAATGGGCACCCAAGGAAATATTTGAAAAACTTAAGGAGGGGATGCCCATCATTCTCGAGACAAGTTATGAAGACCCTTTCTTCACTACTTCGTCTCGAGACAAGTTTTGGAGCTTCTTGCTATATTTTCCAAGATTATTCGGAAAAAGGTCCCATGGCCCCTTAATTTGTAAGGGATTTTCATACTTGAAGGGGTCATGCTCCCAAAGGAAAGTCCATTGTAGGCTTGATGGGAGGAAATTCAAATGGGATTTGAAGGTGGTTTGACACGATCAAGTGCAAGGCCCCACTTGAGGAGGGATCTTAGCAAAAGACTCCTCAAGTGTGCTTCCTATCTCCTAAGAGGAGAATCGGCTCCGTCTTAGCCAAGACGTTAAACTAGGCTTGTGAGTGTTTTCTCTCCCGATCTTTAAGTATATCTATTTTGATTGGATTTCTATTTGTTTCGTGCAAGAATTTGAGGATATGAACTATGCATGTGTGAATGCCCATATTTGATGATTTCTTAACATGTGCTTAGTTAGCTAGATGTCTTGATAGGGCATAAGTGTGGGGTGTTGAGATTCTTTGCCAAGCTCGCATGAGCCGCATGCGCTCGCATGAGTATCTTATGCGACTGCCCAATGTTATGCCATGAATTCATTCATGCGCTCGCATAAACGTTTAAATTCCCCTTGTGCCAAGCTCGCACGAACTCATGCGACTGCCTTCAGTCATGCGAACACATAAACAAATTCATGCGATCGCATGAAACTCTATCCTGCGTTCGCATACTCGTCTAATGGAATTCTTGTGATAAATTTTTGAAATTGACTTGCATTATGTTGATACGTTTACGATGATGATTTCCCCTACCTAGTGTGCTTAACATTCTCATTTTTAGTTTCGTATCTTATAGAAGAAAAGGGGGAATCATCCCTCGGATCTTTTGGGCGAGTTCAACTCGACAAGCAAAGCAACATCTCTTCCATTGATAAGGCTACCTCCAAACGAGAGAAGTTTCTCTAAACTCTCTTTTTGCTTTCATTATATTCATTGCTTAGGGACTAAGCAATTGCTAAGTGTGGGGTGGCCTATGTTTGACATTGTCTATACTACATGAGATGTTTGTGCTTGCTTGATATGCTTTCACGTTAAAAATCCAATCAACTTATGCTTAAGGAAAAACACTTGCACTACCGCACAATTCATCCAAAATTTTGAAATATTAATGAGAACAAAAAGTCTAGGCAAGGCTACATCTTCGAAAAATCTCATTCCCAATTCAACTAGTCGTGCATGATTTCACTTGATTGATCCTTTAGATGACTAATGGATTGGATTGTTGACTTTCATTCTTGAGAATCAAAGCATCTACTAGCACTTCCTTATCTTTTGTTCTAAGCTTTTTCTCGTCGAGACTAAAGAGTTGATCTTTGAAAGCATAAAATCGAAATAATTTATAACTTTGAAACCCTTGCATGCCATGATTGCCTTTAGGTGACCTTAGTGACCTCGCTTATCTAGTGGATTTGTCTTGTTGGTTTGTCATGCTCCATTTTTAACACATAGCCCTTTGTCAAAGTTCTAAGTGTGGAGTCAAAAGAGGGCGAAAAATAGGCCCCAACAAAAAAAATGCTTCATTCTTATGGTCAAAAGAGGGCAAAGCCCCGACTGAAAATTTTCTCAAAGTACAAGAGAAGTTTTGATTAAAATATACAAATGCCGGGGGTTAGGAAGAAAAGTTCCCCCTCGAAAGCATTTGTAGGCCAAAGGCCATTTGAAAAAAAAAGAGAAAATAAGAAGCACTTAGACTTGACGATTGGCTATTCCACCATTCTCTAGCATGAAAACTAATGAGACGATTGAAGCTTTCTAGCAAGAATTCACTAAGGGACGAACCTCGTATTCTTTTATACTTAGGCATGATATGACTTGCAAGCATATATAAAAGCTGTAATGTTGAAACTCCTCTTCTCTTATGACTAAGTGACCCTTGCGTCCTAGGCTTGAGAATGAGTTCAAAGCTCACGAGCCAATGGACTAGCCTCCTTGCTAGCATTGGTGAGTGATCCAACAAGATTTCTTTGCGACTATTAGATTGTTTTCTTGAAGTCACTAATTAGAAAATGACTAGAATCCTTGATTAAAGATTTATTAGTCTTTGCTTTGATTTGCTTGAATGTCTTAATTCATGAATTTCCATAAGGATTTGAAGAAGTTTCATGTAGCGATTGAAATGCACATATCTAGTTGAATACATTATGAACTTCATGGAAAACACCTTGCCTAGTACTTCGACATTTGTGAACTTAAAACACCTAATTGGATGGTTGTTCTTTTTGAGGGATTTGTGAGTATTCCCATATCTGAAAACTCTCAGGAGACTACAACTCCTCCACTAGGGTAGCCTAGGGGTTTAAAGGCTTGGTGCATTCGCTAAATGCACTCGTGTTACCTACGAAAGTGGTTAGTTAGAAGTAGGATTTGTTTCTCAGTGTTTTTAGTTAGTTTTCGTGACCATATGGAGTTTTCTTAGAACCGATCCGGAGCATCTGAAATAGAATATTGTTGTTGATCTCTATGATTAGTTTGCTCGGGACGATCAAACGTTAAGTGTGGGGTGATTTGATAGCACTAGAATATAGGCATTTTAGGCATCCTCTACGCTTATTGTTTTGATCATTCCATTATGATTTCACTTGCTTTTGATGCTTTGTGGTTCATTTCAGGCCTATTACAGAGATTCAGCTGAGAACACAAGTGAGCAGTGATTTTGGAGCAAACCGAGCATTCTAGAGCGAAAAAGAGCAAAATAGAAGTCGGAGCAAGAATCCTTCAAAAGAATGCGCTCGCATGATCCATTCATGCGTTCGCATGGATCGGACCAGTCGCATGATAAAGTCATGCGCTCACACGAATGACTTCCCAGAGCTCGCATAGCAAACCAGTCGCATGCAAAACCCATGCGATCGCACAACCAAAGGACCATGCGATCGCATAAGAATATCATGCGCTCGCATAAGACAAACCAGTCGCATAAGAATATCATGCGAGCGCATCACCTCAAGCCGCAATCGCACAAGACCAAGCCTTCAGGAGTTCATGCGAGCGCATGAACCATTCATGCGATCGCATGACGTCGTAAAGTTTGGGCTTTTACGGAAAAGTATAAATAGGAAGCTAGGGTTTTTTCAGTGGAGGCTGGGATTTTTCTGGGTTTTTGGAGAGAAGATAGCTTGGAGAAGAAGCCAGAATTTTCTATCATCATCAACAACTCGGATCGCGGATCGTCCTTCACACTTATTGCTCCATATTGGTTTTACATTCCTAAACTCAATCATCTACATGTTTTTCTGCTCATCCCTTGTTGTTATTGATTGTAATCTCACCATGAGTGAGTAGTGACCTTGGTTGGGGATCTATGAATCCCCTAGACATGTTTGTGACATTGTAAATACTATGGATGTTATTGATGAATGATTTGCACATGATTTTTCTTCATTTGAACTTAATGTTTCGGATTGCATATAAGGTGTTTGTGAGAAGTCCTCAATAGCAATTCTGCTTGATTTCATGTTTGAAGTAGCTAACCCTGAAAAGCATGATTTCAAATGAACTAAATGAAGAAGCATTAGGGTTTTTGTGTTACATGGCGACACTTTAATCTTAATGAGAATGGCATGGATTAAACAAGAACATGATTATTTAGTCAATAGAGCGCGAGTGTGAGGCTAGATAATCATATTCTATAGTACCAATAGAGCGCGAGTGTGAGGTACTATGCGAGATGTAACCTCTTCATACTAAGTTGTAGCGCGAGTGGAACTTAGTATCAATGTTGCATGGCTAGATTCTAAGTATGTGTATGTGATTTCATCAATAGTGTCCTATTTTACCGTCACAATAATTGTCTAGGTGGGGAATTAGATCCCTAGTCATCTTTGAATTGATTATTTACCTTTTTCGTTGATCACAATCTCTCATTTGGATAGTAAAAATCTGCTATCAACCTCTTAAGAGGAACAATTCCCCCCAAACCATAGACTTTCCGAATTTAATCGTTAGCACCATTAGTTTAATCACCTATCTTTTGGGTACGACCTTGGGTTTCCCGAGTCAATATAAATTGTTTTGATTAATCGTGACTAGCAATAGTATTTGAATTCTATTCGAATATTTCTGCTAAATTACAACCGATCAGTCCTGTCCATCGGGACCTCAACTTCCCGGGCATGAGTCGTAGCCGAGATGAGAACAAGAGCACCTGTTGTCCGACTTCAAATGTGTGCCTAAGGATGAATTTGTCATGATAGAGCTTGGTCCGCGCCTTGTAGTCTGTTTGGCTCTCGTAAGCCTCGAGGCGCAGCTCCTCAAGCTCACATAGCTGCAATCTCCTGTCTAGCCCGGCTGCTTGTAAGTCTGGATTGCACTTCTTCAGTGCCCAATATGCCTTGTGCTCAAGCTCGACCGGCAAGTGACATGCCTTCCCATAGACCAACCGAAAAGGCGAGGTGCCTATCGGTGTCTTGTAAGCTGTCCTGTATGCCCACAATGCCTCATCTAGCCGCTGGCTCCAATCCTTTCGGCCTGGGCTCACCATCTTTTCCAGAATTCCCTTGATTTCGCGGTTGGAGATCTCCGCTTGCCCATTCGTCTGGGGATGATATGCTGTGGAAGTCCGGTGGTGAACGTGGTAGTGTCTCAGAGTGGACGCCATCATCCGGTTGCAAAAGTGCGTCCCCTGGTCGCTGATAATGGCCTTAGGTACTCCGTACCTGCAAAAGATGTTAGTGCGCAAAAAGTCTATGACAGTTTTAGCATCATCACACCTAGTGGCCTTGGCCTCTACCCACTTGGACACATAGTCAACCGCAACTAAAATATAGGCATAACCACACGACACCGGAAAAGGACCCATGAAATCGATGCCCCATATGTCAAAAACATCATTCACAAGTATGGGTACCTGGGGCATCTCATTCCTAGCCGAAATATTGCCTACACGCTGACATTTATCACATCTCTTACATGATTATAGGCATCTCTAAAAACATGCGGCCAAAAGAATCCACTATCAAGAATTTTCCTAGCCGTTCTCCTAGGGCCGAAGTGGCCACCACATGCATGCTCATGGCAAAAGCTAATCACAGAAGCAATCTCATCATCGGGGATGCACTGTCTAAGAACCTGATCTACACCAATTTTCCATAAGTACGGGTCATCCCACACATAGTATTTCGAATCATGCTTCAACTTCAAACACTGGGCCCTAGAACAAGAGGGCGGGAACTGACTTCCGACCAGGTAGTTCACAAGCGAAGCGTACCATGGCGTCTTACCTGTAAGAGCGTACAAGTACTCGTCCGGAAACGTCTCGGTAATCTGCCCGGCATCTTCCTCTCGGACAAGTCGGCTTAAGTGGTCGGCCACCGTGTTCTCTATGCCCTTCTTGTCCTTAATCTCCAAGTCAAACTCCTGTAGGAGCAGGATCCACCTAATGAGCCTCGGTTTTGCCTCCTTCTTTGTCATCAGGTACCTAATAGTTGCATGGTCAGAATAGACAACAACTTTAGTACCGAGCAAATATGACCTGAACTTCTCTAAGGCAAAGACCACGGCTAGCAGTTCTTTTTCTGTGGTTGAATAGTTCTTCTGGGCCACGTCCAGTGTCCTTGAAGCATAGTAAATCACCACGGGCTTCTTGCCCACCTTTTGGCCGAGAACTGCTCCTACTGCGTAGTCACTTGCGTCGCACATGATCTCAAAGGGCTGTGCCCAATCCGGAGCTCTGATGATAGGCGTGCTGGTGAGGGCCTGTTTCAGCTCGTCAAATGCTGCCCTGCACTGATCTGTAAACTCAAAAGGAATGTCTTTCTGCAAGAGGTTAGATAAAGGCAGTGCCTTTTTAGAGAAATCCTTAATGAATCTACGATAGAAACCAGCATGCCCCAAAAATGATTTAATATCACGGACTGTAGAGGGATATGGTAGAGTAACAATCAAATCTATCTTGGCTTTGTCTACCTCTATACCCTCATGTGAGACTATGTGACCGAGTACTACTCCATGGGTAACCATAAAGTGACACTTTTCATAATTGAGTACCAAATTCATAGAAACACAACGTGCTAACACCGTACTCAAGTTGTCTAGACATGCATCAAAAGTGTCACCATGCACAGTAAAGTCATCCACGAACACCTCTATAAACGAACCTATCATGTCAGAAAAAATACTAGTAACGACCCGCTGAAAAGTGCCGGGTGCGTTACACAAGCCAAAGGACATCCGGCGAAAAGCAAACGTACCGAATGGACATGTAAAGGTCGTCTTCTCCTGATCCTCGGGTGCTATGGGAATCTGATTATAGCCTGAAAATCCATCTAAAAAGCAGAAATATGGCTTACCTGCCAATCGGTCGAGCATCTGATCAATGAATGGAAGAGGAAAGTGATCCTTGCGCGTTACGGCGTTCAGTTTCCTGTAATCTATGCACATGCGCCATCCATTCTTCACTCTGGTCGTGACCATCTCGCCATCGGCATTCTGTTCCACTGTAATCCCAGTCTTCTTCGGCACAACATGTACCGGGCTCACCCACTGACTGTCTGAGATCGGGTAAATCACGTCTGCATCTAGTAGCTTCTGAATCTCCTTCTGAACGACCTCCATCATAATTGGGTTCAATCTGCGTTGAGGTTCCCTCGAAGGCTTCGCTCCATCCTCCAGTAAAATCCGATGCATACAAACTGCCGGGCTGATTCCCTTGATGTCGGCCAGTGTCCATCCGATGGCCAGTTTGTGCTCGATCAGCACCTTGATCAACCGTCGTTCCTGATCAGTTGCGAGCCCGCTCTTGATGATGACCGGTAATGTGTCATTCTCTCCTAGGAATGCATACTTCAAATGCTCGGGTAGAGGCTTCAATTCTACTGTAGGTGCCTGCACAACAGAAGGCAAACACACATTAGATTTAAATAAACGAACTTCATTAACCTCATACCTCGGGGTGAGTGGTTGCGCAATCTCCAGGTGGGCTAGTGCATCTATGATAGTCTCGGTGAGCTCATAGGAGTCCTCGGCCGAGTATACTGCTCTCTCTAGTGCGAGCTTGAGCGGGTCGGCTAGTCTCTCTGGTTGCACCTCCTGGACTAGGTCGTCTAGTGTGTCTAGGGCATGGACCGCTTCGTACTCCATTGGATGCTTCATGGCCCGGAAGATGTCAAAGCTGAACACCTCTCCTTCAACTTCCATGGAGAGAGTCCCACTGTCACAATCGATCTTCATCTTTGATGTCTTAAGGAACGGTCGACCGAGTAGGATGGGGGCATGGTCGGTCGGGCCGCAGTTCTCCATCTTCAGCACATAGAAATCGGCTGGGAACACAAGCTCTCCTACTTGCACGAGCACATCTTCGATCTTGCCCTCGGGCTGCTTGTATGATCTGTCCGCCAACTGTATAGTGAGTCCTGCAGGTTCTAGAGGACCAATGCGCAGGCAGGAATATATGGAATAGGGCAAGACATTAATAGATGCACCGAGATCAAGCATGCAATTCTCTATTCTAATGTTACCGATCGTGCAAGGTATGGTGTAGGTGCCTGGGTCACCGCATTTAGGAGGCACCTTGCGCTGAATGACAGCAGAAACATTCCGGCTCATGAGCTCCTCGTCGTGCCGAGTACCTCGTCTCCGGTTGGTGCAGAGTTCCTTCAAGAACTTTGAGTACCTCGGTATCTGTTTGATGGCCTCGAGGAGTGGGATGTTGATTTCCACTTTGCTGAATAGCTCCCATACTTCTCTGTCCATTACGTACTGCTTGGGAGCTCGAACCTGCACAGGGAAGGGTAAAGGAGCTTGTGCATTGGAATTTTCGGTTACAGGAACCGGGTCTGGCCGAGATGCGCCGGCTGCTGAAATCGGATCCTGTCCGAGAGTGCCCTGGCCGCTGGATTCGAGAGGGCCCGGCCCGGCTATTTCGTCATCGGCTTCTGGCGGGCTGCTGTCTTCGGATGACCTGGGTGCTGATGGTGCTCCTCTCCCACTCCTGAGTGTTACTGCATTGACGTTCCCCCTTGGATTCTGAATAGTTTGTGAGGGGAGTCGCCCTGGGTCGTTCTTGAGCTCGAAGACTGTCGTGGCGATCTGGGACATCTGTTTGGACAAGTCGGCAATGGCCCCGTCAGTTTTGGCCTGGAACTGGTGAACTGATGCGGCCAAGTCCTTCACAACATCTTCTAAGGACTTGCTCGAGCTGTGCTGGTGCGGGCCTGGCTGATTGCGGTTCTGCTGATACTGACTCGGCCCATTCTGTCCCTGCTGCTGGCGAAACGGAGGCTTATAGTACGGTTGGGCCTAGTGAGGTATGGGCTGCTGTGCTGGCTCCCTCTGGAAGTGGTTATTCTGATTGTTGTTCCTCCAGCGCGGCCCGTTCGCTCCTTGCTCATTCCCGATCGGTCCATACTGTCGGACTGGCCCAGTCTGGTTGCTATGGCCCTGGTAATCGCCTACTGCGTTGACTTCGACGTGGTCATCCTCCACTATGGTTGGGCACTCGTCTGTTTTGTGGTCCGTGGCAGCACAGAAACCGCACGGCTTGACCTGGACTGGTTGCCTTCTGATCACTTGCTGCATCATCTCCTTGAGCTGCCTGATCTCTTCGGCCATTGCATTGGATGGGGGCTCAACCTTCGACACGTTCCTGGTTCGACTGAATTCTTCTTCTTTATTGGACTCGTCCTGGAACCGTTCACTTTCTGCCACTGCCATGATCTTGCGTCTCACACCTGCTGGGGACAAGTTCATAAGGTTGCCCCCAGCCGAGGCATCTAGTAGCTTCCTGTCCAGTCGTCTCAGTCCGTCTAGCATATACTCTACCAGCAGCTTCTCTGGGAGTCCAAGATTGCAGCAGCTCTTCTCCAGGGCGTTGAATTTCTCCACGTACTCGTACATGGTCTCGTTGGGTTCTTGCCTGAGCTCTTGCAACTGCCTTCGGACTTGCATCGCTCTGCCTGCTGGGTAGTACTTGTTGAGGAACTTCCTCTGCATCTCGTCCCATGTGTAGATACTACCTGAAGGCAAAGATAGAAACCAGTCAGTTGCCGAGTCTGTAAGTGAAAAATAGAATGCTTTCAATTTGAAATCGTCCACTCCGACTCCGTATGGTTTGAGGTTCTGGCAACTGCCATGGTAGCGTTGCAGATGTCCTGTGGCTGACTCTCCTTTCATTCCCGAGAACTTGGGCAGGTGATGGACGACCGAGGTGTTGATGGTGATGGCTTCGAGGTCTGGCCCTTCGTAGTTGCACCAAGCTTGGTCTCTGAAGTTCGGGGCCGAGAGCTCTCCCATGGTTGGCTCTGGATCGTCGTCCTCCTCGTGATCATCCTCTCTGACGGCCGGCTGTTGTAGTGGCCGTGGGGGTGGTGGGAATTGCTGGTGTGGGATGTATGGAAGTTGTGGATATTGTTGATACGGTGGTTGCGGGTATGGCTGATATGGTGGTGGCGGGTACTGCTGATATGGTTGCGGTTGATATTGTGGATAGGGCTGGTACGGTTGAGGTTGGAATGGTGGTTGGAGCGATTGGTGTTGCAGTTGTCCCGGGGCAGCCCCCCTGATCTCTTCATTCTGTCTTATCGGGCCTTGCTCGTCGTGTTGTGGGAGCGCCCCTTCCATGTTCCGGATGCCCTGCTCCACTTCTTCGTTGATGTTGTCGCCTACGCGGCTACCTGCATGAGACATGGTAACCGTGCAACCGCGCCTGCCGTCTTTTGGCAGAACCTTATATCGCAACATAAGTTCGTCACAAAATGAAAGGATTATGTCAAAGAAATTAAGACAATGAAGGATTCCCAGGAAATTGGTGGAGTCACAAACGGTCTCACTTAAAAACCAATCTCCTTCGACTCGTAAGTCTTGGTGACAGAATCCTCGAAAGCTTATTTTTCTCGACACAATGTATTCAAGATGTGAAACTACCCCCGATGGATAGCAGTCCTACGCAAAATTCTCGAATGGACGAAGAACGCTGCGTGTCACGAGCGACGCTGGTGATTTGTGATCTCCTCGTTGTTATGGGCTGAACTCGGTCACTAGTAGCTTGAATCCTGCAGTTTTGTTGTAATACCGAAAAACAAAAAAAAATAAAAACAAAACTGAAAAAGGAAAAGAACAATTTCACCGTGCGTAGCTCCCCGGCAACGGCGCCAAAATTTGACAGGCCGTCGTCGGTACCTGTAAATTTGTATTTATAATGTCCACTTACTCTTGGCTTAGTATGGCTGTAAGTAAGGGGTCGAACCCTAGAGAGCTAGATGGTTACTACTTGTTCTGTAAGAAAGGGAAGTAAACGTTTGGGTAAGAGTAAACAGTTTAGGAAACAAGTGCGAATAAGGAAATAAAGTGAGTGAATAATAATGATGAGAGCATTCAGACTAGGGTTTGATTGTGACTTGTTTTATCATCGACTTCTAATATTCCAATTCATAGTTTTTAAGTGTGGTTGACCCGACAAAGGTGCCTACCCAAGTAACCCGACAAAAGTGTTACTCCACCACTTAACCCGACAAAGGTGTTAAGCTTTTAATTCCCCTAGGTTTAATAACCCGACAAAGGTGTTATCTAACCTAGCCGTGCTTCCTATCCAACGACAAAGTATTAGATAGATGATAAATATAGAAATATTGCGCAACTAAGTTTTACGACAAAGTATCCACCTAGTCTAGCAATAATTCATGGGATTTATGCACGAGATTTAGTAAAACATGAATAGCATTAAAAACCAAGTCTCAAAGACATTCGTCACAACGAGTAAACCCTAGCCCGAATAATGGAATTAGTTACACATGGCCATTAGGGCAAAAACAATAAATAAACGAGTAAACTTCACTGGTGCCGAGAGTGACTGAAGTCCGGGCCGTGAGGGCTGAGGTGCGGCTGAGCAAGGACGGAGCAAGGGCTGATGTGCCGAGAGCAATGAGGACGGATGAGCCGAGAGAGCAGGGACGTGTGCCGAGAGAGCTAGGCGTGCGCCGAGCCAATGAGCCGAGATGAGTGAATTGAGAGATGAGCTCTCGATTCTGTGATGATGGATCATTTGAATGGCTGAGTTGCTCCTCTATTTATAGGATTGAGTGAGGCACGAAATCCCTCTTGGACTAGGTCAAATCGGTGGCCCAAAAGACAAATTAGGAAAAGTTTCCTAAATTGACTTTGCTTGATCTCTAAGTTAACTTCTTGTGCAAGTCTTCCAGAGTCTTCTAGGGACTTCCAGAACCTTCCAGGAGCTTCTGAACCGTCAAGGACGAAATTGGGAAATTTCCCGAAAATCACTGTTCACGACCCGAAATACTGTTCACCCCGGACACTGTTCACCGGACACTGTCCATGCTGGAATCACTGTTCACGAGTACTGTTCATGCCGGAATTACTATTCACGAGCCGAAAAATACTGTTCACGACGCTCCTCTGGCTTCGTTCTTCAACTGCGATGCTTCTGGCATGAAAATGCCGTCTTTTAAGCGCGTTTCCTCCTAGAGCTTCCGAAACACCTGAAATGCAAAACAACACTAAGAAGTAACTGTGTGCATGATAAAGTGCCGAAATTGGTGGGATTTGATGACTCGATGAGTCGTATAAATACGGTTCATCAGTCACGAAAATGGTTCACCAGCCACTTCCATTGATCCTTGCGATGCAAGAACGCTACCTGCACAACCTCACCATGTTTCAGAAAGTGTGTTTTGCAACTAGACTTCCAGTCTCGATATCGTTCATCAGCAGACTTGCAGATGAAATTCCATAGCCAATTCACGAATGCTTCCATCTCAAAATGACCTACAAATTGAAAAACAATTATTAATAACATCTTGAATGGCAGAAACATATTTAAACAAAATCTGAAATAAAGTAATCTTACACTTAGATGATCATAAACTGTCATTCATGTCTCTGGAGGTAGCTCACCATAAGTCGGTGCCATCATTGGAATCTTTTCCCTAACACAACTGCCTATCTCATGGACAAGAGCATTCCTCACATCAGCACTTTTTGGGATAATACCATATTCTCCGGGTTCCACCTTAATGTTGTGCCCAATTGTTCTTTTCATATCTTGCGCCCTTGCACCACTAACCAATCCTCATTTATTCTTCTTTAAATTCTCCTCCCCTATAAAATTTCATAAAAGCAAGTCAAGTAGTATAAATTTATGTCATAAAAATTGTGATAAGGAGAGTGTAGTGTACCTATTTGTGGGAGGTCCGGATCAACTTTGAACCTTATCCATTTTGCTGCTCCATATCCAGACTTGACAGGTGCGGATTCTGATGGGCCAAAAGATGTAGCAACATGTAGCGCAGGCGATTGTGGCTGTGTAGATGTTGCTCAAATAGGTGGGGGTGAAGGGGGATGAGACAGGGCAGATATTGATATGGTTCCTCGTATTGGTGGTGGTAAGTGACGTTGTAATATTTTAGCAATGCAATTAGTCAAAAACAATTTGTAATTCAACCGGTAAGACCGGTGTCGAACCCAAGGGAGCAAACGGATTACACGCTAGTTCTATCAAGTTTTCTTACTCGGCTAATTCCTAAAATTCAAGTGTGGTTGAGTTATCAATGATTCAAAACAAGAATGAAATGGTTTTTAGGGGATTAAATTCAATTAAAGGCGAGTTTCGAGGGACTAATCCCCTCCTTGGCAATTTCCCAATGATCATGCATACAAGAGTTTAATTAATTATGAGTTGATAGGTTTCAAACCTAGCTTAAACTAAAATCGAACAAACCATGCATGTTTGATCCTAGTCAAGCCATCTTAGCTAGGATCTCACTAATTAAAGAGTATTGATCCACTATATAGCATTTACCCTCATAAATGCCACATGCATAAAGTTCTAGTTCACCTCTCACCATGCATTTACTCTCATAAATGTTGGTTAAGTTCAATTTTACTACATCCAAACCATCACTAAGCTCTTTCAATACTTAGGTCATAGTTCTAACACAAACATGTCACTTGGGCATTTTATCAAACACTTAGAGACATGTCAATCATGAGGAGCATAGTAAAATGAAATCAACTTCAATAGATTCATTCAAATGTGTATACAATGATCATTGAGTACCAAGGAGGTTCATAGAACCCTCAAAACACAAGGGGGACTACTCACACATCATATAAGACAACATGATGTGTGGGTTTTTAGCAAAAATCTAAGAGAAAGGAAGAGGGAAAGAGTAGGATTGATGATCCTAATAAACTCCCTTGATCTTCAATCCTCCTTGATTAGATGATGTTCAAACCCTTGATTTGGCTCACTTCCTTTTGCCTTTTCTCCAGAAAAATCCAAGATGCTAGGTCAACTTTGCCTCTTTCTATTTATAGCTTCGGAAAAGATTCGGTACTGTAGCAGTCCAGTCGATCGACTGGCGTTGGGCTGTTGGGCCAGTCGATCGACTGGAGGTAGATGAGTTGCTTGGAAAGTGGATTCTCAGTCGATCGACTGGAGCAGGGGAGCTTCCCAGTCGATCGACTGGAATAACTTGATTTGCAGCCCCTCCTGAGAGTCCATTTAGTCGATCGACTGAGGTCCAGTCGATCGACTGATGGTCACGTGATCTGCATGCTCTGGGCAGGGGACTCTTCAGTCGATCGACTGAATGGGTCAGTCGGTCGACTGGCGCTGGTCGATTTGCAACACCTCCTGTTAGTCTGTTTAGTCGATCGACTGGAGCAGGGGAGCTTCCCAGTCGATCGACTGAAGACCAAATACTGCCACTTTTTGCTCTAAAACACTGATTTTCCCCGAGCTTTCTTCCAATGGCTCTTGACACAGAGACATCTTGCTTTGCACCTGAAACGCACGAAAAGGAGATCAAATGACATCTAATAGTAGTCGGAATCAAACTAAAGCTATAGTGAAAATGGGCATTTAATGAGTCGAAAGCTCGACTCATCAACACTCCACACTTAAGCTTTGCTCGTCCCGAACAAAGTATGCGAATATGCCAAGGAAGTGCAAATGTCGATATGCTAGTGGTGCTATGTTTGTCGTGCATTTGCCTCACTAGATCTCACAAGGTCTCGATATTCATTTCTAAACATGTTATTTGAAAGGTAAATGACAAGTATGTACAACCTACCTAGCTCCTTTTCGTAGGCGTTACGAATGCATTTAGCGTATGCATTAAGCCTTTAAACCCCTAGGCTACCCTAGTGGACGAGTTATAGTCTCGTGAGAGTTTTCAGAAAAAGGAATACTCACAAATCCCAAAGGTGCACATGTCCCATAAGAGTGAATGCAAGAGTGCTCAACCAAGGCTACGATTATTCAAGACCAAACCCTCACCCCAAGCTCGACTAGCGCCACAATATCATAAAAAGAACTTTCTCAACCTTTTGAGTACCTTTGAGGACATGCATTCAAGATTATCAACACTAGGGCTATAAAATGTCTAATCCCAAATTCTACTCATTTTCAAGGCAACACTATCGAGGCAAGGCTTATAGTTTGCACAATAGAGCGTCAACCGCTCACCTATGCTAGCTAGGGCTAGTCCAAGGGCTCGCGACTAGGAACTCATTCCCAAGTTTTAGGCGCTCAAGCCGTAATCCATAAGGGAAGTGGAGTTCGACACTAGAGTTTCTCAATAAACAAGCATAGCCCAAATGAAGGCTCCCGTGCAAGGCACATGGGTCGTCCAAGAGTTATTTTAACAAGCACACATTGTAAATGAATGAATCCCGCACAAATGAAGAATGGAGGGAAAAACATATAGTCAAGTTTTAAGTGCTCCTTATTTCTTTTTGAAACGGCCTTTGGCCTACAAATGCTTTCGAGGGGGGACTTACCTCCCTAACCCCCGGCATTTGTATATTTGGAGCAAAACTTCTCATGATCATTGAGAGAGTTTTTAGTCGGGGCTTTGCCCTCTTTGACCGCAAACATTTTTTTTTTTTTTTTTTTTTTGACTCCACACTTAAAACTTGACAATATGTTCAAAAAGTGCATGGAATGTGCGGGAATCAATCATGAACAAAGCACTATGTTAGAGCACTCAAGTCACCAAAGAGCATTCAAACGGTCTAAGTTTTTCAAGATGATATTTTAAAAGTGTTTGCTAGCTTGATCAAAGGTGTTGCAATGAGAATACTTAAAAAGTTGGATAGACAATATATAGCCATGATATTGATTCTCAAGAATGTATGCTCAAAGGACTAGGTCGGTAAATGTGGCAAATAGGCTAGTTGTGATTTATAGGGATTTAGAGTTGAAAATCATAAGCCTTTGTGGTTAAAACACTCTCATGTTGGGACAATGTGCAAGTATGCGAGTGTCCATCTAGAAATGATATGTATGGCATGCAATAATGTGAACTATGCGCATCAAACCACTCCACACTTAATTCAAGCTTAGTCCCTAAGCGCAAAGAATGATAAAACAAAGGCAAAGGCGCATAGGAACTCCCCTCGTTTGTAGACTCGGTGATAAGACTCTCGGGAGTGAGAATTAACCTTGTGGTTGCAAATGTAGATCGAGACGGCGAATATGGGCATGGTGAGAACATGGAAATATATATCCTGTGGATTGAGCAACATAAATGGTAAACACCGTCAATATCATAGAAAATGTGACATACAACCAAAGGCAAATCAAGAGTATATCACACAAGATGGCATACATCATCCAAAATTGCGCCAAAAGGCGACTTAACATCCAAGTACATGATCTAAGCGAGAAAGCACCAAATGATAGACAAAAGTACGAGCAAAATGCAATGCAAGCTCAAGATGTAGCCTCATCGCCTCCTCGAGTGATGTCTCTAGTGGAATCTCCAACTCCCTCCTCTCTAGCAGAATCTGCTCGCTCAATAGTGGCACCAGTGTAGCGCGAGCCCTCTGGGAGTGACGTGCCCGCCTCCCCTGCTCTAGGAGCTGGCGTGGTAGGCAAGGGGGAGGCGCCACATGGAGCAGAGAACTCTGGGACAGCAGGAGGGATGAAAGGAGCGCTGGGGCCACTGATGAAGGATTGGTCATCGAAGCTAGATGACGCTTTATGGGCCTATCGTACGGCATTCAAGACCCCTATTGGAATGTCTCCCTATCGCCTTATTTATGGGAAGCCATGTCACTTGCCGGTGGAATTGGAATACAAGGCGATGTGGGCAATTAAGATGTTAAATATGGACTTGCAAACGGCGGGAGACAATAGGGTGCTTCAACTCCATGAGTTGGAAGAGATAAGGAATGAAGCCTACGAAAGTGCTAGGATCTATAAAGAGAAGACCAAGAAATGGCACGACAAGAGAATATTTCGTCGTGAATTCAAGAAGGGAGAGAAGGTCTTACTCTTCAATTCTAGGCTCAAGTTATTCCCGGGAAAATTGAGAAGCCGGTGGAGTGGTCCATTTATTGTCCACAAGCCTCACGAGGATGGACACGTGGAATTGCTCAACAATGATGGGACTACCTTCACGGCAAATGGGCAAAGACTAAAGCATTATAGAGAAGGCGTTCGGGGTGAGAAAAATGTGACTCACCATTTGACCGACCCTTAGAGAGCCTCTATCCGCTTGAGGAGGGATCCTAGCTATGGACTCCTCAAGTGTGTTTCTTAGTGAGAAGAGATTCGGCTCGGTCTTTGCCAAGACGTTAAACTAGGCACCTCACGGGAGGTACCCCGGTTTGTGAGTTGTCTATCTATGCACAAGTAACTTTCATATATGTGTAGCATGCAAATTGTGAACTTGTCACGTGGTTTGGTGATTGGGATGATTCTAAATGCATGACTAGGTGTGTGTGACATGATATAAGGCTTGCATGAAATTTCTTGATGATGGTGGCATTCTAAGTGTGGAGTGTGATCCTAGCTTGTTTGTTTGAAAATCGTATGTTTATGTGCTAGTGATTGCATAGAAGAGCGTGCCTTGAATATATGTGATATTTTGAGTGGTGTCCACTTGATTTTGAGTAAAAATTCAGAGTGTGGAGTCGGGATTCATTCGGAAGAGGAAAATATTTTTCAAGCAGAAATTCGTTCTCAGTCGATCGACTGGAGACAAGCTTCATCTCAGTCGATCGACTAAACGTTGTTTCAGGAGCCCTTGTTTTTTGCGCATTCTCAGTCGATCGACTGGGCTCTCAGTCGATCGACTGAGCATCTCTTATCTAAACTTCAGTTTCTTTCCTTCTTCTTCATTCGACCAAAACCGCCCAAACCCTAAATTCGAATTTTCATCCTCCGATCCGAACCTCCGACCACCACCATTCCTCGCCATCAGCTCGCCGTCCATCCGTCCGCCTGTCCACCGCCCAGCAAGCGCCCAGCCAGCCACCCTCACGCATCTCCGATTTCCGATCGGAAATCTACACCCCAGCCGACCTCCTCCGTCCAGCCTCGCCGACGCCCGTTCGACCTCCCAAGCTGCTCGAAATCAGTCCGCCTGCAATCCCCTAGCATCAATTCGACCGCCCAAAGCCCACCGGAAAACCCCCGATTTCGCCCTAAGCCCGACAGATTTTCCCCTCCCAGTCGATCGACTGAGCCACAAGTCTCACCCCAGTCGATCGACTCGATCAAGAGTTCAGTGCAGTTTTGAGTTTTTGCTCAGTTTGGCTCAGTTGTGCATCATGGGTCGCGCCGGTACCTCCTCCAGTTCCAAATCGAAAGCAAAGGGAAAAGAGATCGCTCACGAGCCCTCGCTCGATGAGCAAATTGACGACTTCACACTAGAGGGCGAGGATGATAGACCTCTAGTTACCCGCAAGAGGAGGTTATTGAGGACCTCGTTAGCCGACCATGTCTCGGGGTCAGAAGAAGAGATTGAAGCCGTGCCGGTTTCCCCTGCGCCTCCAAAGAAGAAACCGCCTCAACCGAGGAAACCGGCGCCGAAGAAGAAGGCGCCAGCGCCTACTAGACCGAGTGCACCCCCGCGCCCTGCTGCTGCGCCTACCTCCATGGCCATTGTGCCGGTTGAGCCTCATGAGGGGCCTTATGAGGGACCGATGCCCATACCGGTCCCGTACCCGTTCTCGGCCCCCTTGGTCTTCAAGGAAGAGAAGCACCGGACTCGTCACACCACTATCGCTACGAAGAGGAAGAAGGCCATCCCGACATTGTACCTAGACATGGGCTTGCTTCGTAGCATCGACGAAGTGGTAGCTATTGAGGTACAATCTCGTCTCACACAACATGGTTTGCCTTTTCTATTTTGTGATGATCCGGGCTCCTACCAGAGATTAGTTGAGGAGTTCTTGTGCTCGTTTGAGTCGGTGAAGGAGAGAGTGGGGGAGGATGGATCCTTAGACTATTATTGGAAGTTTGTTTTGGGGGGTAGAGATTTCCGGATCAGGGAGAGTACGATCCGAGAGTGGCTTGGTTTTCCACCGCCTGCGGCATCGCCCCGGGTATTCACTGAGCACGACCAGTCCAGGCTTTGGAAGAGGATATCCGGTAGGAATGAGTGGTTCGTGTCCTCATATAACTCTTCTGCGATCGTTGACCCGGTTTGGAAGATTGTGCACCACGTCATTGCCTTTTTGAGATGCTTCCCGTTCTTTGGCATTGATCGCAAGCTTTCACAAATTCGTAAGCATCACCAAAGAGAGTTGGCCAATAAAAACCGCTTTGTAGAACCTTGGACGCCGTCTTTGCTCCACTACCATGTCCTCCATATTGGGAAGAGTGACAATGGTGTAGAATATCTCTCATTTCCTCTTCGGCGACGCAAGTCCTATATAATCCATCCGCGCATAGCCTATACAAATAGGGTTCATCCCAATAATACCTCTTGGTCTCGGATAGGAACTTCCTCTTTTGATGGTGGTTCATATCGTGAGGAATGATCCCACAAACCACGAAGTTTACAAAGTCCGCGTACCATGGGAGGGCCTCCGCCTCAACTCTCATGAGTTGCTCTCCAATAAATGAGTCATTCACGGGTCTAGTATCCTCTTCAATCTCTTCATTTTCCTCTAGCCTTGATAGGTGGTCGGCTACCACATTTTCTACTCCCTTTTTATCTTTGATCTCGATATCAAACTCTTGGAGCAATAGAATCCATCTTATCAACCTTGGCTTGGAATCTTTCTTTGCCAAGAGGTACTTGATTGCCGCGTGGTCGGTGAATACTATAACCTTTGATCCCACTAGGTATGAACGAAACTTGTCAAAGGCATACACGATAGCAAGGAGCTCCTTCTCGGTTGTAGTGTAGTTCAATTGAGCTCCATTTAGCACTTTGCTTGTGTAGTGAATGGCATGAAGTTTCTTGTCCACCCTTTGCCCAAGAACCGCCCCAACGGCATAATCACTTGCGTCGCACATAAGCTCAAAGGGCAAGTCCCATCTAGGGGGTTGAATAATTGGAGCCGAAATCAATGCTTCTTTCAACTTCTTAAAGGCCAACAAGCAATCTTCATCAAACCGGAACTTGGTGTCATTGCATAGAAGGTTTGTTAAAGGCTTTGCAATCTTCGAGAAATCCTTGATAAATCTCCTATAAAACCCCGCATGGCCTAGAAAACTCCTTATGCCCTTGACATCCTTTGGGGGTGGCAATTTTTCCATAACCTCTATCTTTGCTTTATCCACCTCAATTCCTCTTTTAGAGACCAAATGACCAAGAACTGTCCCCTCCTGCACCATAAAATGACATTTTTCCACATTAAGTACAAGGTTCGTCTCAATACATCTTTTCAACACTTTAGCCAAATTAGCTAAACAATCATCAAAAGACGAACCATACACAGAAAAGTCATCCATGAATACTTCCATAATCTTTTCAATAAACTCGGAGAAAATAGCCATCATGCAACGTTGAAAGGTACCCGGCGCATTACATAGTCCAAAAGGCATTCGCCGATAGGCAAATGTTCCATAGGGACATGTAAAGGTGGTTTTCTCTTGATCTTGTGGATGTATAGGGATTTGGAAGAATCCGCTATATCCATCAAGATAGCAAAAATAGTCATGCTTAGCTAGTCTTTCCAACATTTGGTCAATGAAAGGGAGGGGAAAGTGATCTTTTCTAGTGGCTTGGTTTAGTTTCCTATAATCCACACACATACGCCACCCGGTTACCGTTCTTGTGGGGATTAGTTCATTTTTCTCATTTTTAACTACGGTCATCCCTCCCTTTTTGGGGACTACATGAATGGGGCTCACCCATTTAGAGTCCGCAACGGGGAAGATGATTCCCGCATCAAGCAATTTAAGAACCTCCTTTTTGACTACTTCCCCAACAATAGGATTCAACCTCCTAGCTCTCTCCCTAGATGGCATACTATCACTCTCTAAATTGATTTCATGCATGCACAAGTTTGGGCTTATTCCCTTCAAATCATCAATAGAGTAGCCAATAGCATCCTTATGTTCTCTAACCACATCAAGCAATTTAGAAGTCTCAACATCATTCAAAGAAGCATTCACAATGATAGGCAAGCTAGAATTTGGGCCTAAGAACTCATACCTTAGGCTTGTTGGTAGAGCTTTTAGCTCTACCGAACAAGACTCCTTACCTTTGTCGCTTAGAGTTCCTTCTTCGTTTTCTTCCTCCAAGATAGCCCAACAATTGGCAATGTCGGGAAGCTCATTATCAAGGTCAATTCCACTCATGTAGAGGTTAGGCACATCATACAATTCATATGCATCAACTAGGTCAAGATAATTACAAGTCATTGTAGGACTAGGACCTTTTTGTGCCTTTTCAAGATTAAACTCAATTTCCTCATCTCCTACTCTCATGGTGATTGACCCCTTAGTAGTATCAAATATAGCCCCCGCGGTGTAGAGGAAAGGCCTTCCCAAAAGAATGGGAATTTCATTGTCCTCTTCCATCTCTAACACCACAAAATCCCCCGGAATATAGAAATTCCCTACTCTAACCGGGACATCCTTAAGAACCCCCCTAGGGAATCTTGAGGAGCGGTCCGCGAGCCTTAGAATCATGTTAGTTGGTTTAGGCTCACCCATATTCAACTTTTTGCATAAAGAATAAGGCATCAACGATATACTTGCACCCAAATCACACATAGCACGTTCAATCTTAATATCATTAATAAAGCATGAAATGGAGAAGCTACCGGGATCCTCGAGCTTTGGGGGCATGCGCGGTTGGAGTATGGCACTACATTCGCCATTGAGAGACACCGTGTCAACATCCTCGATTGTTCTCCTGCACGTAATAACATCTTTTAGAAATCTTGCATAAGATGGAGCTTGAGTTATTACCTCGGTGAAGGGCATTGTGACATAGAGCTTCCTCATCATCTCGGCAAACTTGGAGAATTGCTTGTCATTGCTCTTCTTCTTTAGCCTTTGGGGAAATGGAATAGGAGGAGTGTATACTCTAGGTTCGTCTTTCTCCTTTTCCACTTCACCATCTTTCTCAACTTGAGGGTTAGGAACCTCTTCATCTAACTCTTCAATTTCGGCACTAGCTTGGCCTCTTAGATCAAAGGAGACTTTCTTCTTCTTTGGTAGCTCTCCCTCTAGCTCTTTCCCGCTTCTCAAAGTAACCGCATTACAATGCTCCCTTTGTCCTTGCTCGGGTCTAGCCGGTAATTTACCTTGTGCCCTTGTAGAGGATTCGGCTTGTTGAGCAATTTGAGTTTCTAGCATTTTGTTGTGGATTTCTAGCCTTTGATTCGATTGCTTAACCTCGTTCAACTCTTACCTCATCTCATTTTGGTTTGCTAGGAGCTTTGCAAACATTGCCTCAACACTAGATAGTTCACTAGAGGGTTGTGGAGGAGCTTCAACTTGTTGGTAGGGTCTTTGAGCTTGAGCTTGATATTGTTGCCCTTGGTTTTGATTCCTTTGAAGCAAAGCCGGTCCTTGACTTTGATATTGGTTCCTAGGTTGGAATGCTTGATTCGGTTGAGTAGGCTTAGGACCAAATCCGGGAGGTGTGGACCCAAAGTCGGGACGAGTGGGGTTAGTGGTCTTGTAGGAGAAATTGGGGTGATTTCTCCATCCCGAAGAGAACTTTGGTGTAGTGTAGTTCGCTTGAGAGCCTTGCCCTTGGTTGGCATTCCCTCCATAGTCTCTTCCTTGGTTTCCTCCCACAAAATTCACCTCTCCATAGCCTTGCCCTTGCACATCCCTTTGCACCAAGGGGCAAGAAACGGTCTCATGCTCGTAGACCTCACAAATATCACACCCTTGCTTTGTCGAAGATTCTCTTTCCGGGTGTTTCAACTTGAAGACCTCATCCGAGAGGCTATCAAAGTCCTTTCTCAACGCATCGTAATCACTTGTGCTCACCGCTTTAACCTCATGCCTTTCATGTCTTCTTCTCGGGTTTCCTCTTTCGCTTCCCCACATGAAGTAGTTTTTCGTTATCTTCTCTATCACCGCGTATCCTTCATGCGGTTCTAGTTCCATAATAGCTCCGCCCGAGGCGGTGTCAAGTGCAAGTCGAGAGGCACCATCGACACCGTGGTAGAAGGTGTGGAAGACTTGGAGATCATCGAGGTTGTGGTGAGGGCAAAGCCTTTGGTATTCCTTGTATCTCTCCCATGCTTCATAGAGGTTCTCCCCATCCAATTGTGAGAAATTTGTAATTTGACTTCTATAGAAAGCCGTCTTGGAGGGAGGGAAGTATTTGTTCAAGAAAGCCACGGCGAGCTCCTCCCAAGTCGTGAAGCTATCGGGAGTTTGACTCCTCAACCAATCCTTTGCTCTTCCCGTGAGGGAGAAAGGGAAGAGTCTTAGGAGCTTAGCGTCTTCCGAGAACCCATTGATCTTGAAGGTGGAACACACTTCAAGAAATGTTGTCAAGTGAGAATTAGGGTCTTCATTGTCCCTCCCCGAGAATTGGTTAGATTGAACCATTTGAATAGTGGACGTCTTCAAGTCAAAATCTCGGTTATCAACCGTTGGTACGAGGATTGGGGAACGATATCCATAGGCCGTAGGGGTAGCATAATCCTTGAGAACCCTTCTAGCTTGAGGGACTTGTGGTAGGTGACCTTGGGGAGGTGGAGGTGGAGGAGGGAGTCTATTGTCTCTATCACCCATGCCTTGAGCGATGGTTTCTTGATTTCCTTGAGTGTTGGAGGCTTGTCCTTTGTCTTTAGTCTTACTCCTTGTAACGGGAAGATTAACTAGCTCTCTAATAGGTTGGTTCAAATCTCTATCCGCTATTTGAGAAAGTTTCTTGGTCTTGGGTGGCATAAAAGAAGTGAACCTATAAGAGAAGCCAATTAAAACAAGTAAGCGTAGTGAATAAGCTCAAGAAATCCAAGTAACAAGTAGAATAAAGAAAAACATGGAATAGTCGGAGCACTAAATGATTTTCCTAGGGGTAATCTAGCTATTGCTCCCCGGCAACGGCGCCATTTTGACGTTGTAATATTTTAGCAATGCAATTAGTCAAAAACAATTTGTAATTCAACCGGTAAGACCGGTGTCGAACCCAAGGGAGCAAACGGATTACACGCTAGTTCTATCAAGTTTTCTTACTCGGCTAATTCCTAAAATTCAAGTGTGGTTGAGTTATCAATGATTCAAAACAAGAATGAAATGGTTTTTAGGGGATTAAATTCAATTAAAGGCGAGTTTCGAGGGACTAATCCCCTCCTTGGCAATTTCCCAATGATCATGCATACAAGAGTTTAATTAATTATGAGTTGATAGGTTTCAAACCTAGCTTAAACTAAAATCGAACAAACCATGCATGTTTGATCCTAGTCAAGCCATCTTAGCTAGGATCTCACTAATTAAAGAGTATTGATCCACTATATAGCATTTACCCTCATAAATGCCACATGCATAAAGTTCTAGTTCACCTCTCACCATGCATTTACTCTCATAAATGTTGGTTAAGTTCAATTTTACTACATCCAAACCATCACTAAGCTCTTTCAATACTTAGGTCATAGTTCTAACACAAACATGTCACTTGGGCATTTTATCAAACACTTAGAGACATGTCAATCATGAGGAGCATAGTAAAATGAAATCAACTTCAATAGATTCATTCAAATGTGTATACAATGATCATTGAGTACCAAGGAGGTTCATAGAACCCTCAAAACACAAGGGGGACTACTCACACATCATATAAGACAACATGATGTGTGGGTTTTTAGCAAAAATCTAAGAGAAAGGAAGAGGGAAAGAGTAGGATTGATGATCCTAATAAACTCCCTTGATCTTCAATCCTCCTTGATTAGATGATGTTCAAACCCTTGATTTGGCTCACTTCCTTTTGCCTTTTCTCCAGAAAAATCCAAGATGCTAGGTCAACTTTGCCTCTTTCTATTTATAGCTTCGGAAAAGATTCGGTACTGTAGCAGTCCAGTCGATCGACTGGCGTTGGGCTGTTGGGCCAGTCGATCGACTGGAGGTAGATGAGTTGCTTGGAAAGTGGATTCTCAGTCGATCGACTGGAGCAGGGGAGCTTCCCAGTCGATCGACTGGAATAACTTGATTTGCAGCCCCTCCTGAGAGTCCATTTAGTCGATCGACTGAGGTCCAGTCGATCGACTGATGGTCACGTGATCTGCATGCTCTGGGCAGGGGACTCTTCAGTCGATCGACTGAATGGGTCAGTCGGTCGACTGGCGCTGGTCGATTTGCAACACCTCCTGTTAGTCTGTTTAGTCGATCGACTGGAGCAGGGGAGCTTCCCAGTCGATCGACTGAAGACCAAATACTGCCACTTTTTGCTCTAAAACACTGATTTTCCCCGAGCTTTCTTCCAATGGCTCTTGACACAGAGACATCTTGCTTTGCACCTGAAACGCACGAAAAGGAGATCAAATGACATCTAATAGTAGTCGGAATCAAACTAAAGCTATAGTGAAAATGGGCATTTAATGAGTCGAAAGCTCGACTCATCAGTAAGAGAGGATGAGACATGGCAGATTGGTTCCTCGTACCAAGAATATTATCGAACACATTCTTCTCGATTTGCATCACATCCAATGAGTAAGGCTGACTAAGAAATTTCCAATATGGCAAGTCATAAAAAATGGACACGTGAGTCCAACACAACCTCTTGGTGGTGCCTCTAGTTTTCAAATCTGGGTGCAAACTCAATGCCGGATACTCATGACTAAGTATCTCGGATAAAACTTCAATACCTGAAATGGAAGGTGGAGCATCTCTTGACTCAATCGTCCCATTAAATTTTTGAGGCGCTCTCCTCCACGGATGATTCTTGTGTAGCCATCTTCGATGGCCCTGATATGACATTCTACCTGATATGTGCTCAACATCTACCTCTTCTAAACACAGCGGACAAGCTTTGTACCCTTTTGTCTTCAAACCTCCCAACATTCACAGACTGGGGAAATCGCTTATGGTCCAAAGAACAGTTTCTTTCATAAGAAATGATGATCTGTCATATCGGTCAAATGTAACAACGCCCTCATTCCACAAAGTATTAAGCTCATCAATTAGCGGTCTCATAAACGCGTTCAAACATTTTCCCGGAGACTTTGGACCCGAAATCAGCATAGTGAGAATGTTAAACTCTTTCTTCATACTCATCGAGGGTGGAAAGTTATATGGCATGACAACAATGGGCCACGTGTTGTGAGAAAGACCAGCAGCTCCAAATGATTGAATCCATCAGTAGAAAGTCCAAGGCGAACATTCCGAATCTCACTAGCAAAGCTTGGGAACTCTTTGTTAAAATCTTGCCATGCTTTCCCGTCGGCAGGATGCTTAATAATATTGTCCTCACTGGTACGCCGATGACCATCCCATCACATTTCCTTTGCAATATGTGACGTGCAGTATTTTGAGCGTCAAAAATAATTTATAAAATCGGTAAGTACCGAGTCGTCCAAGGGAGCAATTGTAAACTTGTGCACTATGTAAGGTTATACTTCTATTTATCATAGTCTGAAACGAGTGGTTATTTTGTTTTAAGAATCTAATCAATCTAAATATGCAAGAAAGTAAGAAAATGTTTTGACGAATTTCGAGAAGTATTTCGGGGAACTACTTCACTTACCCAACATTAGAATCGAGTTTATTAACTAGCATGCAAGGATTTGCCTATATTGATTGGAAATAGCCGCACAATCCAAGTAAGAACCTCACCCTTTAGGCGCTATTGGTTCAAATTGGAGTTGTACCTTAAACTAGGAACCTCACCCTTTCGGCGCTATTTGTTCAAATCAAGTAACTCGCTGATGTTTACCAACTCTCGTCGTGTAAACATGGGGAGTCCTTGTCGTAAAACTAGCATTTCCCATTACAATCTCGGGCCACTCTCGTAGTCACCGAGTTCGTAACGTGTATTTTACTTAATGGTCTGACGTTTAGCCTCACCCTTTCGACGTTATTGGCTTAAATGTCACAAAGCAATTCACTTAGGCATTTTCTCAAACACCTAGTATATGCATCGTTGGGTTTTAAGCGCTAAGTAAAACACAAATCATGTAAAACAATCCAAATCATGCAACGGTTAATATATTAAACGATTCATAGTCGAATAAGATCCGTAGGACCCCAAAATATGGGTCACTACTCACTATCCATCGTCACGGAAATACAAGTCATGTTTTGTTCGAAACAAAAATTACCAGAGAAAAAAGAATTACTACACCCTTTCAATTGATGTCGATAATCTCTTTAAGCTCAATCTTTGATCCGATCAAAATCCTCGCGTTTTCGTGCCCCCTTCTCTCTTTTCCGTCGTCTCCAAGTGTGTCTAGGCGTGAATGGATGTGGAGAATTTAGAATGATGTTGGCGGCTGCTCTCTTTTCCTCTTTTTCTTCTTTTTTGGCTTTTTGCAATTTTTCCCAAAAACCTAGCGTAAACCGCGTTTTTGGCCCATTTGGCCCGTCTGACAGTATAAGTGGTATCACTAGTGTCACCTAAAAGGTGACACAAGAAAAACCAGAGAGCTGAATTTTTCTGGCAAGTTTCACCAGTGTCACTTAAATAGGCGACACGGGCAATACTGGCGCATAGTGATATAGGCTCTTTGGCTCCATTTTTGACCCCTTTAACAACTGAATCAGCTCTTGGTAAACTACAAATTTGTAGCCCTTCACCTCAGCTTTCAAACAAGCCAAAGATCAATGCATTTGGACACCGTATGAGCTCTGGGCGTGCGTGACATGTAGGGATGTCAATCTTCCTATTTCTGCACTGTTTTTGCCAAAATTCCCAAAAATACTTTATTTCGCCTTGGATTCTTTTGTCACCTAAAAACACCAAAACACAGTGTGAAAGCTCATAAGAATAACAAAAATGATCGATAATTCACTAAATGTGAAGCATAAATATAGTCAAGATTTATGCTCATCAATATGTGATGACATAAAAAGACGTTGTAGTCTAGGAGTCAATGGAAAGTACTTAACCACCTTTTTTTGGAAATCTGGTCCTACGATCACTGTGGACATATCTTGGCTCGTTGCAAACTGGACAACAATACAAATTCTCGAACTCTTTGTAGTACAAAATGCAACCGTACTCACAAGCATGAATAGTCTCATAACCCAAGCCCAAATTCTTCAGAATTTTTTTAATATCTCGGTAAGAAGCAGGATGATTGTTGTCAGTAGGGAGCAATTTCTTAGCATATCTCAGCATACTATCGAAGCTCTTGTCAGACCACCCATTATCAATCTTCAATTGCATTGCACTCAAAGTGGTATCTAGCATGGTCGTATCACTACCATGTATTGGAGTTTGAGCTTCGGATAGAAGCATATGGTACTTCTCATAAGCTTCCTTTACAATAGGATCATCATGTACAACATCCTCATCCATACCTTGTACACTCATAGTTGGATTTGTGTTGTAAGCACCGCGAGTACCACTAGATGAACCTATTTCTCCATTCTTGTCCAATACATAGTGTTTGTCGCAAAATATACAAGGGACCACTAGAAACTTCTCCGTGAGATGTCCAAGTAACATATAATCTCCATCATACCATTAAGCATCAAATGCCCACGCATCTCATCCAATGTAATGAGTCTCCGGTTGTGCAACTTACATCGTCTACAAGGGCACAAATGCAAGGTCTCCAACTTATTATGTTTGATGAATTCTATGAAATCGCCGATTCCTCTAATATATCGATCGTCACATCTCTCCAACCCTATCTAACTTTTATCCATGATTTTCTGTAGCAAAATTAACAAAGCTTCATAAGTACCTTTGAAAATACAAAGCTTCATTAGTACATTTGAAAATAACCCAAAAACCCTTTGAATTGTTGGTTAAACTCACACATTGGGCAAAAAATATTATTTTGTAATCAAAGAATAAACTTATGTCATCACCAGCCGACCCAAGGGATTCACCCCTGCTTCCTGCTTGCTGTATATGTACAACTAGTACTCGTATTATTTACTAGCCAGAGATAGAGCTAGTTGGTACATAAACAATTGCAAGGTTGATGTTTGCTGAAATTAAGGTTAATGTTCTACGTTGAAAACTAGACAAACATCATCTAGCTAGCTAGCTAGCTTGCTGGACGTAAACTGTGACACAGTTACTGTGTGAACCATTTTCAATTATAAAATCATCAAAATCATCACATGAAAGAAATATGAACACACAAAGCTAAGCAGCCCACCTGCTGCCGTTTTTTGTGTGGAAAAACAGCAAACCAAGGGAGAAAGAAATAGGACAGGGGGAGCAAGAGAAGGCAAGTGGTAGGCGAGATGTCATGGAGCTCACATCATCTCTCTTCTAGTACATTAACACCTGTTTTTTGAGTTGCAGGTTTCAAAATTAATCAAATTTGGGGGTGATGAATTAGTTGAGTAGAGGATGCTCTGTTTTGTACAAAATGAATTTAATTTTCAGTTCTTATGCGATTGAAGTTATGAAGGTATGTAGCTTAAGATGTAAATAGTTGGTGGGTATTAACTAGTCCGTACATTGTTGTTCGAATAATTGAATGTGGCAGACACTTATACGACCTACTTAGTCATGTCGTTTAAGTGGGGTTGCTTAAGAGAAGTTATAGCACATTTCAAACTTGTGGCTTATGACTGTGTCTCATTTACTTTCTTAAACGAATAAATTATACTTACCGCATAAGATGTGTAGCATTGCATAACTTATATGACATACCTAGTCATGTCGTTCAAGTGGTGTTGCTTTGGAAACGTTATGACACATTTTTAACTTGTGGTTATGACTGCGTCCCATTAGCTGTCTTAAGCGACTAAACTTTACCCGTTGCATTGGATGCGTAGCGTTACATGACTTATACGACACAGTCGGAAGCGACATCCTTATTTGTGTCCCATTAGATTCTACGTGACACAATTTAATGCGACACGGTTAAAAATTGTCCCATAGGTTGTAAAATGACGTAGTGATAGGGCCTTGATACGAATTAATATAGAACAGCAAAATAAATTATATAAAAAAATTGTTTTAGAAGCTGGTAAGGGAACCTACACTAATGACTAGTTAGAAGATTACATTAGAAAATGTTTAAGCTTTATCTTTATAGAAAAAAATCAGTCAACTAGTCAATGTGAAATCCATCTAAAGCTATATAGCCAATGCTCCAACGTGATGGAAAAAAAATGTTCTGCTTTCTCACTTCTCAAACTTCTTGAATCCCATGATTATTTTCTTCTATAGCATTCCGAAGCGAAATTATTTCCACTCCCGCATTCGACTTCTCTATTCTTTCCTTCGCCTTAGCGGCCTAAGAAAACAAAAATTCAGAAATCATCGATCAGTAACGCACGTCCCAACACTACTCAAGTAAGTGTATTGCGGACAATGTACAAAACGAAGAATTGCCATGTACCTCTTTTTCCCAACCGGTGCGAATAGTGGCAACAAGTAAGCAGTTCATTTGAACAAAAATGGCTATCAAAATCCCAGTCCAAAGTCCCTGTAATCAAATATGCTGGTTAACAAAAGAATATAATTCGAAAGAGTCATTAAAAATATATTAAGGACACCCTCTTGCCTTTGATCCAAAATGGACTTTAAATGCTAAAATAACCGCACAAGGAACGCCCACAAGATAATACGCTGCAAGATTAATGTATGCTCCTATCTTTTGCCTCCCGCATCCTCTTAGAATGCCTATAGCAAAAAGTAGCGGAATAATAATGTTATGACAACTTACCGCTAATTTTACAATTGGTGTTATTTACTTCATATCTTCTTTGAAACAAATTGACAAGGTTGTGGAGAAATGAGCATTACCTGAGAGTATACATTGGATACCATCTAAGAAGTTGGATGCGGCGAGGATAAGCATCATGCTCGCAACTTCTGCAACAACTTCCTTATCCTTGCTATATGTGTATCCCCATGCTCGTCGAACCATTATCAGGGCTAGAGTTAGCATAAATCCAACCACACTGTACATAGCTAACACGACGCATATTGCTAGCTTTGCGGCCTGTGGGTTTCCTGCTCCCAATTCATTGGAGATCCGCGTGCTGCTCCAATAAATATAACTTCATTTTCAGAATCGAGAGAGTTCCATCAGAAGAAGATGAGAACTTGTTTATTTATAAAGTCTGACCTGATCGCAGCGCCAAATCCGAAGGAGACCATGAAAAGAAGTGCGGATGTATTCAACCTGAACGCAACATCATATTTCAATTCAAAAATTTGTACAAGCAAGAAGTAATACACAAACACAGCAAGGTTACGAATAAGGTAAGGACTAACGTGATGGTGAGCACGGATGTCTGAAGTTGCGGATTAGGAAGGAGACCTGAGAGAAGCACCATGAGTTCAAATGTCCAGAATTCCAAGCTGTAAGAATATAACCAAAAGCGAGTGAGTCAAATTTAAATGAACGAACACGGATATGTTAAACATGAACATATTTGGATGACCGCCTTACTGTACCATGAGTGTAATGCTAGAGATATATCATGACATATTATTACATTTGATTGTTATTCGATGTATATATTTGATATTATCTATCATTCTTGTCTATGCACTGCATATTATAAATACAAGAACCAATTTTGATGACGTCCTTACCAGACCATGAGCGTCGAAGGGATTGCCAATCTAAGGTGAAACCTTATACCGCTGAACGCTTCCGTAGAGAATCCAGGCCATGTTTCCTTGCAATTAGCGGAGAACTTTATATACATCGAGTAGATAAACACGCTAAGCCAAACAGACATCGTGGTAGACAACGCAGCACCTCGATACCCAAGATTTGATTTCGAAAGCATAATCCAACATAAAATGGCGTGGAAGAGAAATGTAAGACCGGACAGGAGAACCATTGGAAAGACAATGCTTTGAGTTTGCAAGAACTTGACTTGGCTTTGAAGAAATGCATGGCCATAAACACATGGTATGAGGTACAAAGCGTATACTCCCGCTGTTTCTGCTATTTCCTCGTTTTGACCAATTGCTTTGAGAATGCGTCCCGTGTTTGCCCAAATGGCGGTAAGTAAAATGCACGTTGCTAGCTGAACAACTATAGCTCGCTGCAAATGAATTCCTACAAGGCGAAACTGCTTGGCGCCGTATGCTTGTCCGCATAGAGTGTCAAGTGCACTAGACATTGCTATCTGCACAAGATTAATCCACCAAGTAATAAAAATCCAAAATTTTCAGAGGCTGCCTCATCAGCAAAAATCTAGTCCCAGGGCGAATCGATAATGATGAAATTCACTTATTTTTGAGATTTTTATGCAGAAAAGTGATCTGACGGCTTAACGTTTTACAATCCTCATATATATGAACCAAAATTGAGAGCCAAACTGTGAGAAAAATTTTACAGCAATCAGAAAGTGTGAAAAAGAACTTCAAAAAACCAAAAAGAGAAAAAAAAACAACAAAAAAAAGAAAAGAGTGTAGAAAAACTTACGATGACACTGATTCCAGTGACAGACACAAATGAATAGCCTAAGGCAGCACCTGAAAGCGCGGTCACGCTAAGATGACCAACAAACATTATCGTGACGATCTGAATACCAGCAATGAAAAGATTGACTATGATCATCGGCAAAGCAAGATAAAGCTGCAACTTGGTTTCTGATATCAAATCTATTCTGGTGATTGGTTTGCTCCCATTGCTGGATGAATCTTGCGGCATTTGAGATGGGCTAGGAAAATCTGAGGTTTTGAAGTCTTGGATGGATTGTGTGCTCTGAGTTTATGAACAGGCTTTGTTTTTAGAGAAAAAAAGCACAGAGGGGATTCAAATGATACACCAAATTTATACTCATTTTAAGGTTTTGTTTCTCATTTGAGAAATGAAAATTCAAACCAATATCTTATTCTCATTTCACAAGATTACTCAAAAAAAAAGATTATATATTTTATAAATTAATGTGATATGCAAATGATATACTTTCTTTTGTTCTATTTTAGTTTAGATAAACAATGATCTAAAATTTCCTCTTTAAATGGTAAAAAATCCTTGATATTTGTTTCTTTTTCTAGAGATTTGAAATTTTGAATTGGAAATGACATGACTGATTAATTTTGACAGTTGGACATACTGTCATGCTGCAATATCAAAGTTCAACTAACCTCGATATCAAACAAAAAATAAAGAAAAAACTAGCCTAAAAATGAAATAAAGCAGGTTCAACTATCTTTTACTTTATTTGTCATTTTGTTTAATAATAATACCTGTATAATTAATGTGTAATAAATGAAAGTCGTCCGTTCATTTTTTTTTGATGGGGATTAGTGGGTTAGAGTTAGTATCAGCTCATTTTGAGCTTGTGAGGATTTGAACCCTAGTTGCTTTGCAAACTTAGGAGGGAGTGCTCTACTGAGCCACTCCACTTGACCTCGTCCTCTGGTTCATTTTGATACATAAGAACGTGCCAAATGCTGCAATGAATTAAAGCACCTACGACCTACCCGACTCACACCTGAGATGCCTCTTTGGAATGTTTGTGGTGTTTCAACCATTATTCGGAGAGCTTTTTTTTTTGAAAATGACCACTTTGGGTTTCAAATATTAGAAATGATCCATGCGAGTTTGCTCTTTAAAAAATGATCCATTTTTGATGAAATCGTATTCCCAGGATCCGATGTTATGTGCAAACGAGAACACGTGGAGTTCTCTTCGAACGCGCACATAACACCGGATCTCCAGGGTCCGGTTTTGTAAAAAACGTAGAAAACCGGATCCTGGGGATCCGATGTTATGATAAACACAGAAAACCGGATTCTGAGGATCCGGTTTTATTAAAAATGGGTCATTTAGCAAACTCGCATGAGTCATTTCTGAAGTTTGAAACTCAAAATGGGTCATTTTTAAGAAAAACTCTTATTTTGATGGGACAACAATAATTTTTTGAATAAATGAAATTAGAAAACGGATCAAATAAAAATTAGGGTTATAAATAAGAATTAAAAATCTAATAAAATATTGTTACGTGTATATTTCGACCAATCGTAATTCAGGGCGCTTTTTGTAAATAATTTTTTTTAAAAATGGACTTACTTTAAAATACATAACAGATGCGAGGGTATAATCGTGCTAAAAATTTACCTAGTAATATCCAGACTTAAGTTAAGTCTGGATATTGCTGTTTTAAGTCTGCATATTGCTGTTTAAGTCTGGATATTGCTTTAAGTCTGGATATTGCTGTTTTAAGTCTAGATATTGCTGTTTTAAGTTTGGATATTGTTGTTTTAAGTCTGGATATTGCTGTTTTAAGTATGGATATTGTTGTTTTAAGTCTGATTATTAAGTCTGATCATTCCAATTAAGTCTGATTATTATGTCTGATCATTCCGAGTTAAGTTTGATCATTGCAAGTTAAGTCTGATCATTGCTCAATGTCTGAAACTTAAGCATGATTCGAAATACTATGTGTGGGATGACCCGTATATGTGAAAGATAGGCTTAGACCAAATACTTAAGCGGTGTATTCCCGATGATGAGATTTCTTCTGTGCTTAGTTTCTGTCATGAGCATGCATGTGGTGGTCATTTTGGCCTCAAGAGGACTAGCAGAAAATTTTTGGATAGTGGTTTTTACTGGCCACATGTGTTTAAAGATGCCTATGATCATTGTAAGAGGTGTGATAGATGCCAGAGAGTAGGTAATATTTCTGCTAGGAATGAGATGCCCCAAATGCCTATTGTAGTTGATGATGTCTTTGACATATGGGGGGATTGATTTTATGGGTCCTTTTCTTGCATCGTTTGGTTATCTGTATATTCTTGTTGCAGTGGATTATGTGTCTAAATGGGTAGAGGCTAAGGCTACCAGATGCGATGATGCTAAAACTGTTGTGGATTTTCTTCGCACATACTTTGCAGATACGGAGTGCCTAAAGCTATAATCAGTGATCAGGGGACACATTTCTGTAACACAATGATGGCAGCTGCTATGAGACAGTATCATGTTCACCACCGTACTTCCACAGCTTATCATCCCCAGACGAACGGACATGCAGAGATCTCTAACCTAGAAATTACGGGAATTCTAGAAAAGATGGTGAAGCAGACTAGGAAGGACTGGAGTCAGAGACTAGATGATGCACTTTGGGCGTACAAGACAGCCTACAAGACACCGATAGGCACCTCGCCTTTTCGGTTGGTGTATGGGAAGGCATGTCACCTCCCAGTCGAGCTAGAGCACAGGGCCTTTTGGGCGCTTAAGACGTGCAATCTTGATTTGAAGAAGGCAGGATTGGAGAGGAAGTTACAGCTCTGTGAGCTTGAGGAGCTGCGCCTAGAGGCTTATGAGAGCCAATCAGACTACAAGGCGCGGACCAAGCTGTACCATGACAAGTTCATTCTACGACGCACATTCGATATTGGCCAGCAGGTACTTTTATTTTCATCACGTTTACGACTAATGCCTGGCAAATTGAGTTCTAGATGGACAGGTCCTTACACGGTGACAAAGTTTTTTAACCATGGAGCCCTTGAGCTAGAGAACCCGAGGAATAGAGACCGTTTCAAGGTCAATGGACAACGGGTGAAGCACTACCAAGGTGAAATCGAAATACCTGTTCAGGATTTCGAGCTGGCCGAACCTCCCACTGAAGCATAAATGAGGTATCGTCGAGCCAACGACGTAAAACAATGTTGTTCGCAGGGAGGTAGCCCGGCAAAGTTTTTGTTTTTTCTCTCTATTTTCTTGTGCTTTCGTGTCTTTTGTGTCAGTTTGAGTCTTATTTAGTTTTTGTTGCCTAACCGGTCTACCTTGACTTGGTTTTGCGAAAATGAAGTTATTTTGCAGGTGAAAAACACATCCAACTCAGTGGGAATCGCGCCAGGCTTAAACATTACTCTCGCGTTCAATACTGACATTATAACCGCGTCCTGAGGGAACATTACAGCATTGACCAAATTATAATGTCTGTTGTGGGCTCGGCAGGCGGTTGACCAGAGTAAAACCCTAATTTGCGTCTCTCTTTTCCATTCCAAAGTAACATCAAACCCTAACGCTCAAAACTCTCAAGTCGCCGGCCAATATAGAGGAATTGTCGAAGGATTTCGCAGGAGGACTCCTCATAATCATCATTCACAAACATCCCTGAAGCTATTCTTCCGATCCAGATCTTTAGGAGACCAAAATCAAGGTAACCCTCACTTCGATTCTTTACGAGATTTGGTTTGTTGAAATCGGGATTGGCCTATTGGATTATTGAAGGGAGTGATAGAGGGGTATTTAGTGTGGTTTCTGTGCTTATTTGGTGTTGAAAGTTGACGTGAGTGGTTGAATATCGGAGTTCCGCCGGAGAAGACGGGTGCAGGTGCCGCGCATCCAGCATTGACATTAGCTGGCCGCGCCCTGACTTGATATGATCTAAAGTACTTAACGGACGCGGCACACTAAAGTGTGCACTGGGCGCGACGGGCGCTGACCAGAGTTGACCAAGTGTATTTTCTTCAGTTTTGAGCCGCAATTCGATATGCCACCACGAGAGGTACCATTTGAGGAGTTGTATGCGAAACTCAGGGGCCGACCCAACATACCGAGCAGATTTGTCGAACCCGAGTTTTTGAGTAACAGTGGATTCGAGGATCGAGTCCGAGGCATGCTAGAGGCCAGTGGTTGGCCAGGACTCCTCACCCTCAGCTGTGAGATAGACGCCGAGGACACGTGCGAGTTTTTTGCGTCCTTTTTCTATGAGGGGAGATAGGGTCATCAGGGTATACGCTATAGGCACCGAGGAGAATTTTATTTCATTCATCGTGCTCAGGTGAGAGAGATATTCGACTGGCCGAAAGATGGGGAGTGGATTCGTGATGACATAGCACTGTATGCTGCTTGGAGAAGGATTAAGATGGGAGACGCTCTTGTACTTGAGCCATCTGAGTCTAGGGCAATGTGTATTCGAGACCCAACATTATTCTATCTACAGAAGGTGCTAGGAGGTACTCTTTTCGCCAGAGGTAACGGGGGAGACAAGGTGACCTTCTACGATATAATCTGCCTAGACGCCCTAGACCGCGGGCAGCCGATTGATTTCTTCCATCTGGCCTGCACATTCTAGAAGAACCGCCCTTCAACAGGACCAGTTGCATGTGGAGGGATAATTACCTATATGCTGCGCCACCTACACGGGCAGCCGAGCTTAGATTCTCATGAGCACATCCCTCCAGCCTTCTGTGATATCGACTACTTCTCTAGTGGACATGCTATTCGTAGGCGTCCTCGCAGGAGGGAGCAGTCTGCCTGGACTTACCATAACGACCCGAGGTACTACACCGCTATGCCCACTGACAGGCGTCGCACTACTACAACTGGAGATAGAGCCGAGGCCTCATTAGCTGTTGCTCGCCGACGCCAGACTCGGGAGAGAGGAGAGTCCTCCACAGCTCGACAGAGACGTACTAGAGCACTAGAGCCACCAGTAGCTGTGCTTTCTAGGCAGCAGCTGGACATGGCCTTCAATATGGCTAGAGCATTGCAATTTTTTCTGCCCCCAGGGACCCAGTCAGTGTCAGCCCCACCCGGATGGGAGTTCAGAGATCATGTTCCTCCGGAGTTTGCTATTCCTCATCCAGCATCATCGTCGGATTCTGACTAGGGGAGTGCCTATTTTCCTTTCCTCTTTCTTTGTTTATTTTTTCTCTTTGTCATAGTCAGTCAGTTGTGTCTGCATTGTCTGTTGTCTTTGAACTAAAGCCGTGCCGTGAGGACACGGCTTGGTTCAAAAGTGTGGGGTGGGAGAGTCAGTTTGTTGTGTCTGCACGTTTATTTTTCTTGCATATTGTACTGTGTCTGCACGTTTCTTTTAAAAAAAATAAAAATAAAAACTTGAATGGAAGTGTGAAATTTCTCTATTTCTTGGATATGCAGTATTGAATTATGAGTATGTGAAATTTATGATGCCGATTACATGTATTTCTCTTGTGAAATTTGAATTGTGTGACTTCATGTGAATTTAACCTACTACGTGTCCTTTCAAGTTGAGATAAACAGAGATGTGGAGTTGATAGAAATGTCCTAGAGAGACTTGACGAAACATTCAAAGGACCGAATTTCGAGTTATATGGTTATGTGGATTTCGTGGAGGCTAGCACTACGAGACGATATGGTTCAGAGTTGGCTCCGCCACTGCAGCGTTTATGTAGGTAGGCGGGACGGGAAAACAGACCGTCCTATCTCTAGTCCGAAGTAACCGGGAAGAGGTGAGTGACCCTCATCTTGACTCGCGTCAAAAAGGGCGAGGATGAGAAAGAGCGGGGAGGTATTTCCATATGCTTGCGGGCGATGATTAGACCTCCCTCAAAAGAAAGGAAGAAGAGGACAAGCTATTCACAACAAAAGAGCAATGCTCAAGAAAAATCAGCCAAATTGTGAAAGTTCTACACGCAAAAAGTGAAGTACATCATTCATACACAAGAGCCAAAGGCCAAAGAAAGTTCACTAAATCAAAAGCTGTCCAACAAAAAAAAAGAGAGAAGAACAACTCAAAAACCTTGAAGCTCGAATGAATCACGTGCAAGAAAAAGCAATGAAGTGTAACCATGTAGCTAGAATTCGGGACAACGAATACAGATCATGGGTCTAAAGAGGACTATCTCCCATTCATCCGAATTGATTTGAATTTCAGCTCAAAAGGTAACATGTATCAAGTTAATTCTGTGTTGAGCATGATGATTTGAGTAACGATTGAGCTATGCATGGAAAGGAAGAATTTAGACAAGCAACTCATGTTCTTATATTATTATCCAGGACGTCGAAGAAATTGTGGTGTGATATTTGTTTTCTTTCTATGACTTAGTTCTTGTTCGGGACGAACAAGTTTAAGTGTGGGGTGGTTTGATGAGTCGTATTTATACGACCCGTTGAATCAATTAATCCCATTTATTTCGACACTTTTATATGCGAACAGTTACTTTTTAGTGTTGTTTTGCATTTCAGGTGTTTCGGAAGCTCTAGGAGGAAACGCGCATAAAAGATGGCATTTCGTGCCAAAAACACCACAATGGCAGATTAGACCTTTCGACGTTCGACGGAGTGCTGGACATCGACCGCTGATCACAAAATTACGAGCTACATGCTGATGCGTAGCTGGCTCAATTCCCTACAACTCTCTAGTTCGCACTGAGAGCAACACAAGTCATTTGGGAGGTCAAATCCAGAGTCGTAGTCGGAACTGGCGCGCAGGAAGGAGAATCAGACTCAGTGTGCACCGCGTCCGGTAGAGACATTAGCGTTAACGCTAATGTCAACTCTGAGCGCGGTGATTACGTGAAGGCTGGGCGCGGTGAGCCAAGAGGTGCTGACGTCAGCAACGCGCTTGATGACGTCAGCAGCACGGGATTTGGTAATTTGGGCCTAAAAACAGACTTGGAAACCCAGTTTTATTATAAATAAGAAGCTTGGATTAAGGTTTCCATCATCAGTTCATAATCCTACATTTTATGAAGACTGAGACGGCTCTGGAGAAGACGAGGTACTCAAAGCTTTCGGCGATACAGAGAATTTCTACTTCCCTTTCCTCAAAAATAATTGTGTTTACTGTCATGACAATGAGTAGCTAAATTCCTGTTTCAGTTTAGGGTTTCATACATTGTGAACACGTTTTGAGATTTTCGTTCTTAATGCAATTTTATATTTTACTAGTTCATGTGCTCATTCTTATGAATTAAATTGTTACACTAAGTGGAAGCTTTGTCGCAAAGCTTAGTCGAACAACTATTTCTTACTGGTAATATCTACTGGATACTTTGTCTTAAAGATAGATAGTAACACCTAAGCTAAATAATACATTTGTCGGATTATTTAGCTTAGGAAAGAACAAGAAGTCTAACAACTTTGTCGGGTTAGATTGTGGCGTATCACCTTTGTCGGGATATTTGGGTTGTTACCTTTGTCGGAACGACCACACTTCAAAATATAAAATTGATCATTATATATCTATGATAAACATGTCATAATAGAAACCTTAGACTAAATATTCTCGCTGTTTGAAAACCCTAATACTTGTCTTTTTCTCTTGTGTTTCCAAGTACTCGCTCACAAAGCCCCCTTTTTATTTGTTTACAGTTACAGAACCAGCTCTCTTGGGTTCGACCCTGCTTGCCGCTACACTAGCTTTTAGCAAGAGATATAAATATTAAATTTAACGCGTAAGATGACGCTCGTCAAATTTTGGGTCTAACACCTTTGTCGGGTTAGATTGTGGCGTATCACCTTTGTCGGGATACTTGGGTTGTTACCTTTGTCGGAACGACCACACTTTAAAATATAAATTTGATCTTTAGATATCTATGATAAACGTGTCACAATAGAAACCCTAGACTGAATATTCTCGCTGATTGAAAACCCTAATACTTGTCTTTTTCTCTTGTGTTTCCAAGTACTCGCCCACAAAGCCCCCCTTTTTATTTGTTTACAGTTACAGCTCACAAACCAGCTCTCTTGGGTTTGACTCTGCTTGCCGCTACACTAGCTTTTAGCAGGAAAAATAAATATTAAATTTGACGCGTCAGACGACGCGCGTCATTGTTCAAGCAGAAGTCAAGAGGTGTTAAACCGAAGATTGGGACTCGCATACATCGTAGAACAGAAGCACGGAAGTTTCCGAATCTGGAAATTTCCAAATATCGATCTAATGGAGATTGGAGTCGGCTAACGAGAAATAGAAGATAAGATAAAAGAAGAAGCAGAAGCACCAATTGCGTATTTACAACAAATAAATAAACTAGAAGAACTACAAGAATTATTAAAAGACACATCTAGTGAAAATCCTTTAGATCTAAGAATAAACAAATCAAAAGAAATTGCAATCATAAAATTAAGAGATGAAACTAAAGTTATAAGGGTAAAACCAATGATTTACACTCCTAAAGATAGGAATGAATTCGCCATACAAAAAAGAGAATTACTAGAAATGAACCTAATTACGCCAAGTAAATCCCCACATAGTTCACCAGCATTCATGGTAGAAAATGAAGCAGAAAAGAAAAGAGGTAAAAAGCGAATGGTTATTAACTATAAAACATTAAATAAAGAAACTATTGACGACGGATATTTCTTACCTAATAAAGAAACGCTATTAGCACAAATCAGAGGAAAAACATATTACACTGGCTTAAATTGTAAATCTGGCTTTTGGCAAATACGCTTAAGTAATGAATCAAAACCACTTACTGCTTTTAGTTGCCCTCAAGGTCATTATGAATGGAATGTAGTTCCTTTTGGACTTAAACAAGCTCCAGGTATTTTCCAAAGATATATGGATAAAATACTAGAACCATTTAGAGACTATTGTCTTGTATATGTAGACGATATACTTATTTTCTCAAATACTGAAAAAGAACACTATGAACACGTGAAAACTATTCTGCTCACATGTAAGCAACAAGGAATTGTTCTGTCAGAAAGGAAAGCTAAACTATGCCTACAAGAAATCTCTTTTCTAGGATTAGAAATAAAAGCAGGACAGATTAAACTACAAAAACATATAACAGAACACATAAATAAATTTCCTGATAGAATAGAAGATAAGAAAATGCTACAAAGATTTTTAGGATGTTTGACTTATGCCGAGGCTTACATATACAAGCTAGCAGAATTAAGAAAACCCTTACAAGTAAAACTAAAAGAAAATGTAAGATGGACTTGGACAGACAGCGACAGGAATTACATTGCAAAATGTAAAACAATGTAAAAATCTACCAAATTTATATCATCGAAGTAAAACTGACTTTATGATTATTGAAACTGATGCAAGTAATCTATTTTGGGGAGGTATCCTGAAAGGTAGAACAAAGAATGGCTCTGAACACTTATGTAGATATGCTTCAGACACCTTCAATGGCCCTGAAACTAGATATCATTCCAATGAAAAAGAATATTTAGCCATCAAGAAAACTATTAAAAAATTTCGAGCATATATTATAGATAGAGAATTTCTAATTAGAACAGATAGTAAAATTTTTGGTTATTTCCTTCGAACAAATATTGCTGAAGATTATAAGCAAGGAAGATTACTTAAGTGGCAACAATGGTTCAACTATTATCAATTCCAAGTAGAACATATACCAGGAACGAAAAAATGCTTAGCAGATAGTTTGACTCGAGAACTAAACAATGTAGAAGAAAGGTTCGAGTTAAATATTCATGATGAAATCAATAATCTCATGCAGGTACAAACGCAGAAGACATGGATCTTTCGAAAATTACCATCATGGAAAAAGAATTAGCATATGAAAAGCTTATGACAGAAATTACGGAAAAAGAGATCAAGTACGCCAAACAACAAGCTAGTATTCTGGAAAAAGAACTTACGCTACTTAAGGCGAAAAGTATGAATACTGAGAATAAGAAACCCGAGATACTTATGACTTCTCAAACACTCGCTCCACAGCAACCTAACAAAGCATATGTAATTTTCTCTGGACCAAACAAAGGAGTCTATACTAAGTACCCACAAGAAGCATCAGATAGAGATGTAATTAAAGAATATCCCTCCGAATTTGAGGCGAGGTATTTATTCAATCAACAAGAAAACGCGAAAGGTATGAATGATTATCTCAGAGCTATTGAAACTGAGAAACCTAAAAACATGATGCAAGTTATTGGTTCCATTCAGAAAGTAAAACAACCTATCATCAGAAAGAATGCAGCTACTTTCACTGAAGATTTATGGCTTGAAAATTACAATGCTCTCCTTACTGGAAAGAAGAAGGAGAATATTTATCCAGTTTACAAGAATGGACTTTTGAAAGTGATCATTTATCCGGGAGCACATCCGGCAAACGTCTATGAATTATTTTGCCAAGGCTTGATTGACACGATCTATCTAAGTGCAAATTATGGTGAATTAGATCACTTCAACGCAGCGTACAAGAACACGATAAATATGTTCGTCAGAAAAACGAAAACACCTAAGCAGCTATACCTAAAGCTTGAATCGAGCTTTCCCGATTTCCATGAAGAAGAGAGTTATACTTCATATCATTTCATAAGAATCGGACTAGTTGGAACTCATCCAGCCATCAATGAAATAATCCCTAAATTACCAATTGAGAAGAAAGAAATTATGGACCTAAGGCTCCAGTCTCTTGACAATGTTGCCTACGAATTATTCAAGATAAAACCGACTCAGGATTTGAAGGTAAACCTATCAAACAAGAAAGTTATTATTTACAGCCATTTCAATAAGAAGATTCATGAAAGAGATTGGAGAATCATCAAAGATTGGCAAGAGAAATTTACGCTTGGACAACTAGAGATCGGCCCAGTTACACTCAGGGCTTTCAATGAAAAACCTATGGAGATTGAAGAACAGCCCAAGAAGGAAGGCCCAAAAGAAGGAGAAACCAGTGGCGCCCCTGGTATTTGAAAACCATGTAGGACCAACCACTCAAGAAGATGTGACTTAAAGACAAAGAAAAATGAAGACAAAGACAAAGGATACCCAACTATTCCGAGTGCCTTTCCTTTTTGCTTTTTCTTTTGCTTTTCTTAGTGGCAAGAATTATGAGGATGATGGGGCCCGATGCGCACCCACTCATAACTTAGCTTCTAAGTAAGCCCTGCCTATATAAGAGGCAGTTATGTAATGTATAAGAGAGACCTCTCTGAAAACTCCGCCTTCTCTCTATAAAAAAACTCTCAAGCTTTCAATCTTCCATTTACTTACAGGAGCACACACAGTATGATACCAAGTTTAGGCTTCGCCTACTCTGGGGGGCTTCCCACACCCTAAAGGGTCACAAATCTTTATTATGAGTTTAGAGCTACAAGTGGACTTACGCTTAAAGAACTCCTCGTTTGTAATTGCATAGCCTCTAACACTCCGTCTCTCTGATTTGCAATCTCGATTCACCGCGGCTCACCTCGATCCCCTTTGTCCGAAGATCGGTTGCTTTCTCTCGAAAGCCAACAGTGGTCACTGGTGTGTGCAGCGGCAAGTCGAATCAGGAACAGTCCGAACAGCACACTGAACGGACTGTATCAGCGTCGATGTTTTCCCAGTGGGGAAAGACAATCGGTCGTCGCTCTCTTCTTCTCCGATCAGCAGTATGCACTCGTGTATTTTTCTCGTAGAAAAGCAATACAGATATGGACGCCCTAGCATTCTATTTATATGCATTGAAGGTTCCCAAATCTGTTCCAGATATCTTGTCAAATATTTAGGAAATATTCATAAATATTCGATGTATATCTTCAATCCAATCTTTTAGGAAGATCACGAGATTGCTTCCTCGACAAGTCAGCCAACCGGACTTCAATCTGATGAGAGTATATTCATTCGAATATTTGAATCTCTTATTCTTCGTTTGCCGACTTCAACCGAAAAGATCTTCGATCTTTTAGAATCTTCCGGTTTGCATTCTTGCGTCTGCTTCACGCTGTACCTTAGTCCCAGAATGCGTTTGAACTCTCCTTGAACACCTGCTCGAACTGTCTAAAGACGTTTTGCCAAATACATGCCATTCATGGGAACATCAATCTCCCCCTTGACATTTTGGAAAACCAAATCTACTAGATCTATCTATCTCTCTAGACTTTAGACACACTTGAGGGAACAAAATTTAGTCACCTCAAAATACTCCCCCTTTTTTCCACAAACTGGCAAGGGGTCCAATCAAGTTCGAACAGAAAATACGAGATGTGCCAGAACAAGCACTAAACAGTACGAATGTTCAACCAAAAAAACAGACTTCAGAGAGTTGTTGCTAATGGACCTTTAAGCAGACGACCCATCAATAGAATCACCATCAGACCCTGCATCATCATCCTCATCTTCGCTCGGGTAGCGGAGTGCACGAGCCAGCTTGTTGATGCGCTTGCGTTGCTCCTTGTCAGCTGCAATGATGGTATCCAGTTCCTTGATCAGCTTGTTCCTATCATCATGTCCCATCCTAGCTCCCCCTCTCCTTGATGCCTCTGGGACATCCTTTCCTCTCTGTCTCGACTCCTTGAGATTGTTCACATGACGGCCTTTGAATAGCTTATGATCTACAGAGAATTTTTGCGGGGGCTTGGAGAGACGATCATTTGGAGTCTTCAGTTCTGGAGCTTTGTAGATGATCAATTCATATATAAGAGATGGGAAACAAATCTGGTGGAGAGATCGGCTTGAAGTTGCATGTTCAGCAATCTGTTTGAACATAACCCTGCCCAGATTGAAGAGCATCTTGTTCCCTATCTGATATATCAGCTGTGCCACTTCTCTGCTGACCGTGGAGCGGTGAGAGGAGGGCTTCCAGTTGAACACTGCAATGAAGAACAGCATTGAGTAGAATGTAGTCAGATCGGCCGTAGGAATGACTGTCTCCGGCCACCAAGGGAACGAACCCGCAGTAATAGTGTCTGTAATTTTGTCATAATCGTGTTCCTCTTCATCGACTGTTGGATCATCCTTGGAGAAATAAACATTGATGAGATCCGGATCGAGCTCAACTCTCTTTCTTCGAAAGTAGACCACTCCATAGTCTTTGTCTCTGACCACACCAAACTGTGGAGGGAGGTTTGCAATCGCCTCTCGAACCAACTGTTCGTTGAATGGTTTGCATCTTGACAGGGTCCAGATCAGGGACGTTTGATTCAGTACATGGACTACTTCCTTCCCTTTGTACCGTGACTCATCAAGAAGCTTTTCTGGAATTATCTTCCTTTTCTGAACTGACTTCCATTTCTTAGCAGCATCCTTGTTTACGTACCAGATGTTGTGCTTCACAATGCCGACTGGAGCATCTTCTGCAATAGGTGATGGGACTTCCCGTTTCCTCTTTTTGGTTGCATTGACTCCCCCTGCAACCTAACTCCCCTCTGCATCCCTGGCAGAGTCCTTCTTAACAGGGCTTTCAACAGTAACCTTCTTCTTCCCTTTGTCCTTGTTGGTCTTTTTAAGCTTAGCAAGTGGAACGAAATCCTGAGCATCCTCTGATGGGGTGTCTGACAAGGGGACACGGGCTTCCTCCACATGATCATCATCACGTAACTCACCTTGTATATTGACTGGAACTTCAGCTGACTCTTCCACTGATACTGCCTCTGAGGCAGAGGTCTCTTGGGGTAAGACTGTCTCAACTCCCTGCTGACTACCTGAGATAACATCGGCTGGCACACTTGCCTCCTCTGCAGCTTGTGAAGTGCTGGCAGGTGCAGATTCTTCAACCCCTACAGCCCGGGCTTCGGAAGACAGATCTGGTCTTGGCACTACCGGCACTGAGACCTCTTCCTTTTGCAAATCTTTAACGACATTATCAATGTCCTTGTAAATATCATCCAGTTCTTCATCCTTCTCGGATGGATCAGACTCTTCAGACGCACCATCATTCTGTTTTGCTTGCAGCTCGACACCTGCTCCATCATTCTTCTGTCCCGAGCCATCTTCAGACCCTTCATCGAGGACCACCTTCCTCTTGCTGGAAGACTGAAGGAGCTGTTCAGTCTCTGAATCCGACATTGAAACGAGACGGCCTCTTATAACACTAATCTCGGCTAGACATTTTCTTGGAGAATCTATTCGTCGACTAACAACTTTCCTGCGAAGTCCGGATGGCCGTACGTATCCGGAAGCATGAATCTTCTCCCTCCATACTCTTGAACCAGCTACAACCTTAGACATAGGCTTGCCAGAATCCCCTTCTTTCACAACTTCGACAATATCATCCCTAACAACAGCCCTACTGGCTTCACCACTCTCATCAACCACAACTTTCGCTTCTTTTTCAGCCTTCTTATTTCCAACAGCCGCAACTTTCACAGGTAAGGAAATAACAACGGGAGCTTTAGGGTTTGAGATTACCTCAGATTGGGGCATGGCCGGTGGAGGGATGTGACTTGTTGATGTCTAACTAGCATCGATTGGTTTAGGAGTCCCCACTGCTGTTTGCGAGGGCACCACCATCTGCTTTGCAGCAGGTTCGGGTCCTTTCTTCTCCACCGCCCCGGTCTTAGGGATTGCTGGAACCGCTCCTTCGTCGGATACCTTGACAGCAGACATTGTTGCAGTTCCGTCAACTAAAGGTGACGCCTTTTTCTCCATCGACATCTTCGGGTTCTCTGTCTTGGCAATTTTGGGTTTTGTCGCTAGTGCTTTGGGCGATTTCTTGGTCATCTTCTTTGTTTCCGGCGAAGTCTTGACAACTGACTTGGAGGTTTTCCTGGTATTCACAATCGCCGCTAAGAGATTTCGTAACACGCTGCTGTTCTAGGGTTTGAGAGAGAGCAAGAATAGCAGCAGACGAAACAAATTGATTTTTCAAAACGAGATGAGCCTTTTCAACTCCCCAAAAGCGTCTTTTAGAATATCTTCTCTTTCCCCATAACGGTGCGAATAAATCTTCGAAATATTTGAAAATATTCATCCTCTTAATATGCATCTTCTGTTCCAGCTCCCTTCCTTAAGTGGTCAGTCCAACTGTTTTGCTGGTATTCTGCCTATAACTGACCACAGCCTGGAACACTTAGTTTTTGACGACACATAGACCCAAGGAGGATCTGAGTGTCTCAAACTGTGTAGCATCCAGCGGTTTGGTGAAGATATCAGCCAATTGCTTGTCCGTTGTCACATGCTTTAGGGTCACCACCTTCTGTTCAACCAGCTCTCTGATGAAATGATGTCTGATGTCAATGTGTTTCGTCCTGGAGTGCTGTACTGGATTTTTGGATATGCTGATCGCGCTCATATTGTCACAGTACAAGGTCATCTCCTTCTGTTCCGCTCCGTATTCAGACAACATTTGCTTCATCCACAGCAGTTGAGTGCAGCAACTTCCTGCAGCAATATACTCCGCTTCGGCCGTAGAGAGCGAGATGCTATTTTGCTTTTTACTGAACCAGGAGACCAAGTTGTTTCCCAAGAAGAAACAACCTCCAGACGTGCTCTTTCGATCTTCAGTGTTTCCTGCCCAGTCAACGTCGCAGTAACCAACTAGGTATGGGTTGGTGTCCTTGGTGTACCAGATTTGAAAGTTAACAGTTCCGCATACGTACTTAATGATCCTCTTCACTTGCAGGAGATGACTTTCTTTCGGATCCGCCTGGTACCTTGCACATACTCCTACCGCATACGCTATATCCGATCTGCTGGCTGTCAAGTACAAGAGACTCCCAATCATACTCCTGTACATTGTCTGGTCGACCTTTGCTCCAGCATCGTCTTTAGTGATCTTTAGGTGTGTAGCAGCTGGTGTTCTTTTGTGACTTGCCTTCTCAAGATCAAATTTCTTTATCAGATTCTTGGCATACTTGCTCTGTAAGACAAAGATGCCATCCTCCTTCTGTATCACTTGGAGTCCAAGGAAGTAGTTCATCTCTCTAACCATGCTCATCTTGAACTTTTTCTGCATTTGTTCCACCGGCTTCGGTGTGTTGGACCCGAACACTATATCGTCAACATAGATTTGTGCGATAATAAAATCTGACCTTGTGTGCTTCATAAACAGGGTCTTGTCTACTCCCCCTCGCACATATCCATGGTCGACGAGAAAAACGGTGAGACGCTCATACCAGGCTCGGGGCGCCTACTTGAGATCGTACAGTGCCTTCTTCAGCCGATACACATGAGCAGGGTGATGTGGATCCTCAAATCCTTTTGGTTGAGCGACGTAAACCTCCTCATTCAGAAAACCGTTCAGGAACGCACTCTTAACATCCATCTAAAATAGCCGAAACTTTAAGTGACCTGCGAGAGCAAGAAGCAGACGAATGGCTTCAAGACGAGCGACAGGGGCAAAGGTTTCATCAAAGTCGATCCCCTCTAGCTGGGTATAGCCTTGTGCCACAAGGCGAGCCTTGTTTCTTGTGATATTACCTGTTGCGTCTGACTTGTTCTTGAAGATCCATTTGGTGCCGATGACGTTCACACTATCAGGTCTTGGAACTAAGTCCCAGACGTCATTGCGAGCAAACTCTTCCAGCTCTTCCTGCATGGCTAGGACCTAATATTCATCGAGTAATGCTTCCTTTATGTTCTTCGGCTCTATGGCAGACAGAAAGCACGAGCAAGCAGCTAGTTCTCTGAAGTTGATCTCCTTGCCTCGAGTCCTTATGCCGTCACTTGGAGCACCAATGACCTCAGTAATTGGGTGGTTTCTGGCAATGCGTCGAGAGGGTTGTAACACAGTAACATCCTCTGGAGTGTTGACATCATCAGCTTCGTCAGATGGCATGATTCCAGGGTGATTGTCAGTCGTTGGAACTCCGTCTGTAGGATCATTCTCAGTCCGCTGAGATGGCGGTGGTGTCTTAGGTACTGTTTCGGTACTGTCATCAGCATCGTCCGAGACAGCCTGCTCAATCACTTCATCCTTTTACTTTGACTGACTCCATGACTGAGCCTGTGCGCCTGTTGAACACCCGGTATGCTCGACTGTTCAAGGAGTATCCTAGAAAATAACCCTCATCACTCTTCGGATCCAGCTTCTGTCGGTACTCACGGTGATTCAGGATGTAGCACTCACTCCCAAAAATGTGGAAGTACTTGATAGTGGGTTTCTTCCCTTTCCAAAGTTCATAGCAGGTCATCTCTGTTCCAGTGCGTATTGTCACACGATTGATGATGTGACATGCAGTATTCATCGCTTCAGACCAGAACTTCAGAGGAATCTTCTTGGCATAAATCATCACGCGAGTCATCTCCTGAATTGTGCGATTTTTGCGTTCCACAACTCCATTCTGATGGGCAATTCTGTGTTCTGCACAGTAGGTGGCCATAGTGGTATTCTTAAACTCTGTGCCGTTGTCACTCCTGATGCACACCAGGTATTCTCCCTTTTCATCCCTCTCTCTTTGAAGAAGGGTAGCAAGTTGAACGGACTGTTGAGCAGCCTCAGTCTTGTCTCAAAGAAATCTAGTCCAGGTAAATCTGGTGTAGTCGTCCACACACACTAGAATATATTTCTTGCCACCATAGCTCTCAACTTGCATCGGTCCCATCAGATCCATGTGGATCAGTTCCAACGGTCTGCTAGTACTGATCTGCGAGGTGTTGGGGTGCGAAGCCTATTTCTATTTCCCGATTAGGCATTCTACACAAATTACATCTATATCACCTGTCACTTTGGGCATTCCTCGGATGAGTCCAGTTGAGGAGAGCTTCTTTAAGGTCTTGAGATTCAGATGACCCAAGCGCCTGTGCCACAGTGCCATCTCGTCCGCTTAACTCGATAAACAGGCTGATGCAGCAACTGTTCCAGCAGAACCTATGAGGTAGCAATTGTTGGCTGCCCTGCTGCCTTTCATTAGTGTGCCTCCTTCCTTGTCCAAAACTTGACATGAGTCGTAAGTGAATTGCACATGGTGTTCGCCATCGCACAGTTGACTGATACTGATTAAGTTCACCTTCAATCCTTCAACTAGGAGAGTATCCTTGAGTACAAGGAGATCCGGAACCTTCAATGTCCCACAGCCGATCACCTGACCCTTTCCTCCATCTCCGAAAGTGACGAACTGCTTTTTCTTAACAGGTCGAATGTGTGTGAGATAATTAGAGTTACCTATCATATGGGCGGAGCATCCACTGTCAAAGTACCAACGATCGTTCTCCATGTGACTCGATGAGCTGAAGGCAACCATCCATACGGTCTTGCTTGTCTTTGGTACCCAGACCTGTTTCAATCGAGATTTCGTCCTTTGTTGAAAGGCCCTTCGTTCAGCAAGAAACAGGCGACACTTAGGTTTGATGTGTCCCATCTGGTAGCAGTACCAGCATGTGCGAGAGTCTTTCTTCTGCTTCGAGTACGGGCTAATGTGAGCATTGCGAGTGTTCCTCTGACCAGCTAGGGTTTTTCCTTGGTACAGATTCACCTTCTGTTCAGGGTGCTGTTCAGCCACTGGTTTCGCTTTAACAAAGGTTGTACCTTTTGAGCTGCCTTCTTCAGTGAACCTCAAACCTCGATGTCCGGACTCCATCCTCTGAGACCTGAGAATCTCGTTTAAATTCTTAGAACCAGAGTTTAACATTTTTGCCGACTGTTTGAGCTGATTGAGCTCCTTCACGGTGATTGAGTGGTCCATTCTTTCAGATTCTAGCTGAAGCTCCAACGACTCTACTTACTTTAGTAGGAGCACCTCCTTGCGTTTCAGATCAGTAATAGTTTTCCTTAGTCCCCCATGCTTACTGGATGAGTCTCACGATCTTTCTCCATGTCAACTTTCAGCGAAGCGACAGTACACAGGTGTTCCGTTTTCTGAGCGAGCAGACATGACCTTTCCCGTTTCATTTCAGTCAGTTGAGTATTCTGCAAATCAACCTTACCTTGGAGTTCCACCTTCTGTGTAACCAGAATCTCGACCTCCTGCCACACTTTGTCTTTTTCAACAGTGAAGCTGGCAACAGTGTCGTTGAGCTTCTTGTTGAGTTTGATCACCAATAGCCACTTCTCATATAGCTCTTTGTAAGTTTCGGCCAGAGTCTCCTGCGTGAGTTCTTCATCATCACTGTCTGAGGAGTCGTCAGCTGGGAGTTCCAACTGAGGTGGCATGCTTTCACTGGTTTTACTGCATTCCCCTATGGTTGCGATGAATGCGACAAAGTTGGTAGTTTTTATTGCCTTCCTCCTCATCATCTGACTCACTATCGCTGAGATTTGCATCCTTTGCCTTTTTCTTCTTGAGGGTGTTAGCGCATTCTGCCTGGATGTGACCGAAGCCCCTGCATTCGTGGAACTAAATCTCTTTCCCTTTTTCAGAAGAATCCTGCCACTTTTCACTGGTCCTTGTCTTGCTTGTTTTCCAGTTACGGAAGTTGCTCGAGGATGACTGTCCTTGCCCAGGTCCGCGTCTGTTGATTTTTCGGATCATCCTGCCAAAATTCTGAGCCATCATTGCCAGTTGCTCAGTGGTGCAGTCAGATTCAACCATGTCTTCGGACACCTCAGCTTTTAGAGCAATTCCTTTCACTTCTCTGGATTGGGCCTCGTGATTCATCTCATAGGTTCTGAGTGGACCCATTAGTTCGTCCAGTTTTATAGTGGAGATATCAAGCATTTCCTCAATGGCAGTGACTTTCATGGCAAATCTCGGAGGGAGCGATCTTAGCACTTTGCTGGCCATTCTTTCTCCGTCAATGGGTTTTCCCAGTGCAGCAGCCTCGTTGGACAGATCTAGAACTCTTGCATTGAATTCTGGAATGGTTTCACTATCCTTCATCTTCATATCCTCGAACTTTATTGTCACAATCTGCATTCGCGAATTGCGAACTTTGTCGATGCCTTCATAAGTTGTTTGGAGAATATCCCAAGCTTCCTTCGCGACTTCACAGTTTTTAATCAGTTTTAGCATGTTTTCATCTACTCCCGAAAAGATTGCATTCATAGACTTTGAGTTTCCGATGGACGCTTTTTCATCTGCATCATCCCATAGAGCTTCTGGTTTGGGGACAACTTCTCCCGTAAGACTTTCCATCATGGGTTGAGTCCATCCAATCAAGACTGCCTTCCAAGCTTTTTCATCGAGAGATTTCAGGAACGATTTCATCTTGGGTTTCCAGGAGGCATAGTTTGATCCTTCAAGAAGCGGGGATCTGGTTGTGCTTTGTCCTTCCTTCAGAGTCATCTTGAACAATGCTAGGATCCCACTCAGTGTGTCGAGTGTCTGCTCTGATACCAATTGAAATACTGTTATCTGTTCAAGCTACTCTCCGAGGTAGTGTTCAGACAGATGTTGAACACCTTTGCAAACAGTACCGCAAACAGAACAAAACAGGAGCACACACAGTATGATACCCAGTTCGGCTTCGCCTACTCTGGGGGGGCTTCCACACCCTAAAGGGTCACAAATATTTATTACGAGTTTAGAGCTACAAGTGGACTTACGCTTACACAACTCCTCGTTTGTAATTGCCTAGCCTCTAACACTCCGTCTCTCTGATTTGCAATCTCGGTTCACCGCGGCTCACCTCGATCCCCTTTGTCCGAACCTCCCGTCCGAACGTGCTTTCTCTCGAAAGCCAGTAGTGGTCACTGGTGTGTGCAGTGGCAAGTTCAATCAGGAACAGTCTGAACAGCACACTGAACAGACTGTATCAGCGCCGATGTTTTTCCAGTGGGGAAAGACAATCGGCCGTCGCTCTCATCTTCTCCGATCAGCAGTATGCACTCGTGTATTTTTCTCGTAGAAAAGCGATACAGATATGGACGCCCTAGCATTCTATTTATATGCATTGACGGTTCCCAAATCTGTTCCAGATATCTTGTCAAATATTTAGGAAATATTCCTAAATATTCGATGTATATCTTCAATCCAATCTTTTTGTAAGATCACGAGATTGCTTCCGCGACAAGTCAGCCAACCGGACTTGAATCTGCTGAGAGTATATTCATTCGAATATTTGAATCTGTAATTCTTCGTTTGCCGACTTCAACCGAAAAGATCTTCGATCTTTTAGAACCTTCCGGTTTGCATTCTTGCGTCTGCTTCACGCTGTACCTTAGTCCCAGAATGCATTTGAACTCTCCTTGAACACCTGCTCGAACTGTCTAAAGACATTTTGCCAAATACATGCCATTCATGGGAACATCACTTAACAATAGGTGATTTACCAATTCACCGACTTTAACTTTTTTATTATTCCAATAACGCATGCACGGACAGTGAACGTATTCGGACCCATTTCGTTCGGCAAATAACCTCGCGAAATTACAAAAACAATGAATTCCTTGCTCGTATTCATCTATTAGATGGTTAGCTGATATCCACGCTCGGTCCATTATCATCAAACTATATGTATCGCGTTGATTAGGAATATGAATAAATTGTAACCTAGGGGTTGTATTGGACAAAAGAAAAGTAAAAGCAAAATTAGCATGTATTTTTATTTTTCAAGCAAATATATCTAACAATTCTAGTACATACAATTTGCATTAAAATTACACATAATGCATCAATTTCGCTCCAAGGAAGGAACACAAACTATATAGAGCAACAACATATAGACAAACACAACACAATACCACCAATGTAAAATCAAAAGAATACACAAACAATTCTTACACACTCTAACCCCTTTCCAATCTCCATCCATCCACACTGTCAACAGGTCTCACACAAACAATTCTTAATTCCTAGATATTGTAGTGTTATCAATTTTAGCTCACCTTATGTATAGAAAATCTGGACCACTCCCCCGCTATCATTTCAACTATGGGTTCACTCCTGCAACATGACTGTAAGGTTCATCATGATTTGCTTACAAAAAGTCACATCGGCAAGGTATGAGTGTAAACCAAATAAGCCTCATTCACCTTCACTTGGGTGCTAACCACCAGCAAACTATTTACTTCAATGCTTTGATAAACAAATTAAACAAATAACCAAATTCAGCAACTTCATCGCATCAAAATTCAGAAATTTCAGCAGCTATGTACGAACTTACTCACTAAAAATCAATGGCAGTTATGAACCCTAATGACAAGCATATTTTTAGCCCTTTATAGTTGTCAAGTTAAAAGTTTTAGGGGTCAAGTTGCAGTCAAAAACAATTTATAAACCTTGGTAAGCCAAGGGTCGATCCAAGGAGCAGACGCGTGCGTGTACTTGTATGCAAGTAATGTGTTCAACTACTCCTATAGGAAAAAGGTTTGGTTATTACTAAATCCTGTGTGACACTGAAATTAGGAAAGGTTTGATTCAATCAGAGAAATAATTCCAAGATCAAACTTTACACGTGCCTACATACAATTCATGTGATACTGTCATGCAATCCAAATATGCCATCAAATATGGAAATAAACCAAAATAACATTAGACGAGCCGTCCATCCACGGATCATTGTGTAAATTAACCTAGATCGTTGAACGCCGCCCATCCATGGATTATCAACAATTTTGATTTATTAAGCCAAGGGTTTTCCAAATACTGACTATTCCACTACGTACTTATTATACCATCGTCGCGGATGCGTGCGCGTTGTACTTACAGATACCTACGTACTACTAGCGTAGCTGCCGTAGTCTAGCGAAACAATTAATATTAACTCTCTTATTAGGTCATATAATATCAGCATAGCTACTATGACCTAACATCAATTCTACTTGATTCAGTTAACTACCTCAGACCCATCCATCTTTTTGGTGTTTAACCTAATTTTAGTCATACAAGAAAACATCCATTCAATGTATAGCGTGCAAAGAACGATAGAATTAAGCGTAGTAAAATTGAATAACTTGGATGACATTAATGGAAAAACAATTCGATAAATCACATGAAGAGTTGGATACAAGCACGGGATCTTACAGATCCCGGAATAACACGACTACTCACAAAACATGGCTATTAACCACAAATACATATGGAAATCGAAGACTACAAACGAGGAAACCGTGTTTTGATGAAGCGCTGCCTCAAATCTTGGTCTTTCTTGAGCTCTTAGTTGTCTTACTTCTCCAACTTAGGTCAAAATCGATCCCAAAGTCAGTGTCCTCAAAAACTGGTCCGAAACTACTATTTATAGCTCAAAATTGACGACGGTCCCGTGACAGAGGGTGTGTGGCCTTCACGGGCTGTCACGCGACTTGGAAGATGCAAGCCTTTTGAGACGGGTCTGTGACAGTCGTGGTGTCACGGGGTCTGACTTCTATTGTCGTTTTGGTAGTCTAACGATTGTCACGGTGTCTGACTTATATTGCTGTTTTGGTGGTCTAGACCTTCTAATCTTTTCTTCGTGTAAACTAGAAAGTTGTAGGTCTTCGAGTTAGCTTTCCAACAAGCTATAGCATGACCCATTTGGAACCATATGCGCTCTAGGCTTGCAAAATAAGTCGTAAAGGTCAGTCTGCCTTGTTTTCGCCCAAATCTTCACTAAATGCTTTGTTTTACTTCGGATCAATCCAAAAGTCTTAGGTACGTGATATTTGACCTGAAACATTATAAAAGAGATTAAATGACAATAAAATGTTGGGAAAACAAACATAATCCATCATCGAATGAAGTGAATAATAGGTCAAGAATTCGACCGATCACCTAACGATGGTGGACTTCGGTTGAAACTTACCTCAAAGCTATACTGGTGGATTTCGCAGAGAATACTAAACGAAATCGGACCGTGAAGGCAGAATCGAAACTGAGCAATCCCTAACGAAATCAGTAATCGGACTATCGATTTCAGTAACTGGTATCGATGGTACTGTGAAAATCCTAACGAATTCAGGCTAAACGAAAATTAGCAACACCGAACGAAATCAAACACCGAATGAAATCGACAACGACGGTGAGGTTTCTCAAACTGAACAAACTAAACACACCTTGGCTACGATGCGAAGAACACGATGACGTACGGTGGCACTGGCGGGATCGAAGACGGTGATAATTCAAAAGTGGAGGTAATTTCGTCGACGACAGTGAGATTTGTCGAGTGAAAAGTCAAAAGCGAGAATGAGATCAGATCTGTTTTTAGGTTAATATTAGACAACGCTTCACGCACAAGCGCTGTTTAATGTCTACTTAAGGCAGCACCTGCATAAAAAGCGTAGTGTAAAGTTTAGTTAAAAGACCGCGTTTCGTTGACAAGCGATGTCTAAGTGGACATTAAACAAAGCCTGTTTATAAGCGTTGTCTAAAGGATATATAAGACAGCGCCTGTGTTTGAAGCGCTTTCTAAAGTTCACATAAGACATCACTTATTGACGAAGCGATGTCTAATGACCCGTTTTTAAAAGACAGCGCTTATCGTAAGCGCTGTCTTTAGTGTGTCTGTACTAGTCCACATGCGGCATGCCAAGTCAAGCACATTTACCATCGCAAGGCAGGACGAGGAAGAGGAAGAGATAAAATTCTCACAAAATTGTAAGAAAACTAGTGACCCCAGAGTGCAAGGATTCAAGATCGACTTCTTAACCATTAGGGCACAACCTTTGATGGCTGCATAAATGACTAGCATTAACATACAGAGATGGCTGATGAGATACTAGAATAGCTAGTGGGAAGGACATCACATTAATTGCAATTTGGAAGACAACATCAGTTGCAGTTGTTTTAGACGTGGTCTTCAAATTCCGCCCAACATGTAGTTGAAGGTCTTTGCATATATAGACGTCTCTGATATGGTCCTTCATCTCATCAATGAAAGCCATCAGTACGAATTGTCTCCCCTCAGCTGTATTATATTATCCTCTTCTTCAATTCTTTGCTAACTTCGAGTCTGAGTTTCAATTCATGTAGGTGACTAGTCAAATGCTTTTTCTCCATGCCGGCGTACTTGTTGTGGGGGTTGAAGGTTGATCCACATTAATTTATCTGCAACACTGGCTGCTATTTCATAGTGCAGCCCTCACTTGGCCCACTCGACATAAGCATGCCATTGCCAAATATGAAAATAATTCTTTTACATATTCTATTAAGTGGAAAATTAGGAGGATACTTTTATGTTGTGTGCTATTATTTTATTTGTATTTTTGTTTTCCTGGAATAAAAGATTAAGTACAAAATATATTTTGGTGCAAAATGAAAAGTTTGTTAAAACTGGGTTATAATTCGTCGTCGAGAAACCAAAAGTATGACATAGTTCGTCAGGAAATATTTTATAATTTGTTACCAAGAAATTAAGAATAAACCAAATTTAATTTCTCATCCGCCCAAATGGCCAAATCAAGAGCTGTGATTTGTTTGTATTTTCTACAACAACAAAAAATGTCCTTTGCGCCGGATCCTTCTTCTTCCTTCACAGACAAAAATCACACTACATTTACCTTCAAATGTTCTTTTTAATCCTCCATTTTTTTTTCGTGAATCGAATGGGGCCTTAATATTTTTGGAAATTTAAAACATTTACAAAATAAGAGAGGAAATAATAAATTACATTTGGCTTACATGAAAAATTAAAAGGAAAAAAATATAGCAAATAGTAAACTTGAATTATAAGTTTTAAAGAAAATTAATTTTGCACATCTATTTTTCATTTTCATTTTTTCCAACTAATTTTTTAGGATCCTAAAAAACGATAAGATTACATTGTCTTGTAACCTATACTAACAAGATGACTGTTGGTAATGGTATTCAATATTGAAGAACGATATAATTGTTTTTATGTGCATAAAAGGTTATGTTCTAACAGTCATAGTCTTGGTCGAATGATTAGAAGGTCGACGAGTGAAACTCCTCTGAATGCACCGAATGACATGAGTTTCTGATTTGTTCATTCATTGTCTATCATAGTGAAAAGTAATTTTTAAAAAAAATATTTTTATGTAAAAAAAAATCAATTTTTAGTTTTAGATGGCCTATGTATGCAGTCAAAACTATATCATTCCCTAATGCTATTATTTATTTGCACTTTCTTGAAAAATAAAAAGAGGTCCTTCTTGACATTTGATGGGCCTTTCGACAAAATATTTTTTGGACCCTCTAAAATTATAAAAAAATCTTTACATATATTTTTTATAATAATATCTATATTTACTTTAATAAATGAGAGTTTATAATTATATACACAAATTATGGGTCACTGATATATTTTTTTTGGGAGTTTGCACATGTTTTTTTTTTGATGGGAGAGTTTTCACATGTTTTAATCAGTGCTATGTGTGGAATCAGATCCGGTGCAGCGGAAATAAATGTTGCAAGCACCAAAATGACACCGATTTATGTTTTAAAAATTTAAATCATTTTTGTCACGTGACGACTCTTTGCCCATACCTCTGCAGTCTGTTGTGTGCGATGCGTATCTCGCGCCGATCTGCCTTTGACAAATGTCAATTTGAATCGGCGTCGGTAAGTTACGCGTTATGGTTCATTTGATTGTCTTGGTGCTTCGGTTTTGATTCATTCACTTAGAGCGAGGACCGTCGAAGGTTTTAGGTGTTGATTTGTGAGAAATTTGAGTTGTTCGGTTGTCGATCGGTGTATGGATTTTCGAATCGGTGATATAGAGGGATTCTTATGGTGTTGGACTTTTGGTGTATGAGATTGGGTGGGATGGCTCAGGAGCTGAGCTGAGTTGAAGTGAATTTGATTATTGAATTTTGGATTTTTTTTTTATTTGCGATTTGATTTGACTCGGGTAAGGGAGGGAGGCGAAAATCACATCTTGAAAAACCTTCCATGGAACTCCTTCTCAATTCCAAAACTCTGATACTCTGTTTATATGTTTCAATTTCATGCTCTTTGTCCCTCTGCTCATTTCATTTGTGGACTCATTCGCCGGGGCAAAGGGAACGTTAGTACTTGGCAAACTTATCACATTCGCCACTCTACACCTTTAGCTGCTAAGCACCTATGAAACTCAGTGTAACGAGTAAAACAGTTCCTTTGTCTGGTTGGTTGTAGGGAATCGAAAATCAGCTGGTGCTGTTTTGAGCTCAATCTCATCCTCGGACATGCTGTTTTGCGATCGGCGAACGATGCGAATATACCAAGGGTGAAAAAGAAGGTCACGTGACCAAAACTGTAAAATTAAAAAATAATACAACTAAACGGCTGTGTTTTGATTACAATCAACATATAATAATAAACTGTGCCGAAACTACGTCCTTTCGGATGCTGGCAGCATTCTGCTGCGCAACACCAGAGATGGTTATGCTATATGTGTGCTCTTTTTTGTCGGTTCATAAACAAATTATCATTTTTTTTTCTTTATCGAGTATATGCATATAATTAAAGAAAGAGGAACGTTCAAATAAGAATTTCTTATTTTTTCGAAAATTTGAGACCTCAATCTGCACTTTTCAAATGCATCAACAAGTAATTGTGGTGGTGACACGGGTCCCATGTGCATCTTCCAAGATTCATTTAATGCAAAATCAAAGCCACCTTTTTTACTTTATTTTTTGGACTTGTGTCATATGCAGATTCAAAGATGCACAATGATCTAATGGTGAGATTTGGGATCTCAAATTCTCGAATTTGTAAGGATTCTCAACCGAATGCTCTCCATTAAACAAATAACATATAAAGATAAAAAAAAAATGGACCCCTTAGACTGTGGACCCTCGGCCTGATCAAAAGTAACGAAGGCATTAGGGGTCGGCCTTGTGTGGACCATGCATCCTCCAATTGATGCACATACCACCCACCTTATAAATAAGAGTGACTGACACACAAAGGACTCCTCATCATACACAATATGGATTATTTTTCACGTATGGAGAAAGATGATGAGCCACTTACTCCAGTAGGGGTTCTCTTCTCCAGGCCGGACCTCTACCAGATCATGAACTGTGCTGTCACAGCGGCTGAAACAATCGACGTGCAAGCGCTCAAGGCTGAGCTAGCAAACTCAGCCTTCGCGCATCTTCCACGCTTCACTTCTCTCTTACTCCGCCACCCTACGACAGGACACGAATACTGGCGAAAGACGACCTTAGTCCTTGACCAGCATATTAAAGTCATTAACGAGGAAATGAGCAATAATGTCAATGACTACTTGGCTGACCTAGCTGTCTCATGTCCGCTCCCGTTAGACAAACCTCTATGGGAAGTCCACGTTCTGCCGGCTCACAACTGCGCCGTGTTCAGAGTCCACCACTCGTTAGCTGACGGAATGTGCTTCATGTCACTACTTCAGAGCTTGTTCAATGGCAAATCTCACCTCAATGGAATTGGAAAGAAGCCTTATTTCATTGTAACGACAACTAAAAGGAAATCGATTTGGGAGCTGATCGAGATGGCGTGGTTCACAATGATCTTTGTGATCGAATTTATTTTAAGGTTTTTGTGGGTGAAGGATAAGACGACGGTGGTGAGCGGAGGAGATGGTGTCCAGCTATGGCCTAGAAAGCTTGCGACCGCGTCTTTTACGCTAGAAGATATGAACATTGTCAAGAGATCTGTGCTTCCTAATGCAGTGAGTTTCATTTTCATGTCAAATGTTATTCTCTAAAATAACTTTGATCAAGGAATGGGCAATTAACACATTTACCTCGATCTGGTGAACTATGTTTCAGACAATAAATGATGTTATGTTGGGAGTGTTGTCTTCTGGAATATCAGCATATATGAATCTTCAGTCACCTAGTCGGATTAAAGAAGGACAGAGGATTACAGCTATGATGTTTGTCAACTTGAGATCAGTTGCAGGAATTCCGGTGAGTAACTTTATATGTTGAAACACTCCGATTACTTTTTAGCATAATTCGCTACAGGGGAGAGCACTGAAGAAGAATTTTTTATAATTCGAGAATTTAAAAATTCAAATCTGACCATTAAATCAAGACGCACATCTTCGAATCTGCGCATCTTACGCGTGTCCCACAAACAAAGTAAAACTTGATGATTTTAATATTGACTTTATGTATTTTTGAAAATGCAAGTGAGACACGTGACAACACCAGAGGACAGGTGAGTTTTCGAATTTGAATGTAATTGTCATACATTTTCAAGTTTTGTTTTATATATGTTGTTGTCCTTTTTAAGTTGAAATTGTTGGAAAGTATTATAAGTTCAATACTCTTTCATTCTAAAGAAAATATTATAACCCCACAAATTTATTGTAACACAAAAGGGATGATTCTCATTGAATAGGATGTATCAGATTTGATGAAGGCAGACTCAAGCTCAGGGTGGGGCAACAAGATAGGGTTCATGCTTCATCCCATACACCTTCACAAGCCCAATGAATCAGATCCTTTACATCAATTAAAGGTTGCAAAAGCTAGCATGGACAAGAAAAAGTTATCCATGATTGCACAATTTTCTTATACTGCCGGCTGCTTAGCTAAGACATTTTTCGGACCCAATGTAAGATTTTTGTTTCTCAGTATTCGATCAACTACTATGCTTACAAAATTGGTAACAATCACTGTATATCGAACATGTTCGTTTAAATGTTTCTTAATATATGTTTTTGTTTCAGTTTGGGATATGGCTGCTATACAGGATGACTTGCAATACAACATTAGCATTCTCAAACATCGTCGGTCCGTCCCAAGAAGTTACTATGGTTGGAAAACGAGTAACATCTATAAAGATGAGCGTATCGAGTCTTCCTCATGTATGCGTAACTATAAATTTTTAAGCGTAAATACAGATCAATTTATGTTTCTTAAAATTCTTTTTTTTCCTTTTGCACAGGCCTTAACAATACACATGTTGAGCTACGCCGGCAAGGCGGAGATGCAGATTCTGGTGGCGAAAGATATCATTCATGACCCGGATGTTCTAGCAAAATGCTTTGAAGATGCACTACAACGCATGAAAAAGGCAACCATTAGTTCAAGTGAAGCCTATGAGAAGCTTCTTTGCTAACTTTTGCTTTAGGAAAATAATCGTATATGTCATCATGATGGATCAAAATTACTAAGCCTACCAAAATTTATGATTCAAACGATTTATATACACTATACACTGTTTGTATAGTAGATTGACTTCTAGGCAGTGTTATTAAAATCGGACCGGTGATCGAACCGGTTTGACCCGCACAAATTAAATAATAAAAATAAAATACTTATATATGATATTATAATTTAACATATTTATGACTTGAATAAATATTACATGTTTATGACCTGATTACAATAACATATCATAACAAATTTAGAATTTAATAAAGTACAAATCAATAATACAACAATAACAATTTTATTCTTAACTTGTAAGTCACAACAATAAGGGATTTCTAAGACTAATTGAATTTCTAGCTAAATTGATAGTAAGTAATAAATTTTATAGATTTGAAAAATGAATATACATTATTGAAATAAATAATAAAACAATAATCATGTTTAGCTTGGTGGAATGAGAGGGGATAATTATAGAGGAAGACTAGGTTCGAGTCTTGTCCAAGTCAAAATAAATATATATTTTTTCAGACCAAATCGAACCGATTGAACCGATCAAATCACGTTTTAATGAAAAATCGGGTCAATCGGGTCAACCGACCGGGTCCTAACCGGTTTAAACCGGGTTTGACCGGTTCTTGACCGGGTTTGACCGAGTCGGTTTTGCATTTCCGATCCGATTACAGAACCGAACCGATCCGGTTTTCACAACACTGCTTCTAGGGAATACCATTACTATATATTGAAATGATAATTTTATTTTAGGAAGATGTGGACATAAGACATCATCCACTAGGAGAGCGTTCGGTTGAGAACCCTTAAAATTCGAGAACTTGAACTCTAAATCTCACCATTAGATCATGATGCATCTTTGAATCTGCATGTGACACATGTCTAAAAAGTAAAGTAAAAAATGGTGGCTTTGACTTTGCATTAAATGCATCTTGGAAAATGCACATGGAACACGTGTCACCACCAAAATGACTTGACCAAAATGACTAGATGATGCATTTTGGAAGGTGTAGATTGGGGTCTCAAGTTCTCGAAAAAATAAGGGGTTCGCATTTGAGCGCTCCTCTCATCCACTATATACCATTTTGCAACATATATACGCGACATAGATTTGTGCGAATCTCTTCTGAAGGTTTTTATAAGCCATCAAATACGACATACAATGAAAATATGTCGCATAAACGATCATCTGCAATGCCACTAAAGCGATGTCTATAACTATGCGTTGTGCAAGTATTATATATGCGACAAGCCTTATTTTAAACCCAAATACTATGTTGCTTAAAATGTTGTAAGCGACATAGTTATATGCAACAACATAATATGTGTCGCACAAAACATTTAAAAATAAGCCGTGTGAAATGATCTTAAGCGACAACGCTTATGTGATTGTTATTCCTTTGTGACATAAGAGGATTTCGTTGTGTTGCGGCAGAAGTGATTCGACAACAAAGAATTAGAACGAAAAATAAGAAACGACACATGAATTTAACGTGGTTCACCAACAGTGTGTTGGCTACGTCCACGGGCAGAAAGAGATAGCTTGTATTCAGATTTGGAGAGTATGTGTTTACAGCTTGACTAGTAGGGTTTATATATCTATTACAAAAAAAAACCCTAACCCTAGCCAATAGTGGGCCAAAGCCCACCTCAGATTCAAGGTAGCCCAACAAATTTCCACATTGACTTGAATCCCCGGACACCAGATGCACCTTAATGCGCCAGAAATACTCAGATCCTCTTCCTCAGATGCCCCTAAGGGCCTTCAACAGCTTAAAACATTGAGCAAGTCCAAATAATGCTTGAACTTGTCATGTGGAGCCGACTTATGAATATCAACCTCTTCAACAGCCTGTTGTGCATAACCAACCATATCCTCAAAGCCATATCTCTTTAGAAGTCCAACATCCACTCTTCTAGCTCTATCAAGAGCTATACTATGCTGGCATGTTTCTGACAGATGAGAATGATTACCATCTGATTCTGGCATATCAACTTCTCTAGCAGCATGTTGATCTTCTCCACCTTGGTGCTGTGATTCACTCTCTCCTGGAGTAACCTGCAGCTCCACCTGTTTATCAACACTACCACTTTCCTGCGCAACAGTGGACTTCACAGTAGGGTTAAGTATAGAACTTTCTTCAAAGATTACACTTCTGCTAAGTATAACTCTCTTCTCAGATGGTGACCAAATTCTGTATCCCTTAACTCCATCTCCGAAACCAACAAATATACCCTTCTTATCTCTTGGTTCTAGTTCGCCTTCACTAACATGATAGTAGATGGTGCAATAAAAAACTCTCAGCAAAGAATAATTTGCAAGATTACCAGACCACACCTCATAGGGTGTCTTCCCGCCAATATATGTGTGAGGTCCACGGTTAATCAGATATCACGCTGTGCTTACAGCCTCTGCCCAAAATCTCTTTGGTAATCTAGCATTAGAGAGCATGCACCGCGCTCTCTCCAACAGAGTCTGATTCATACGTTCTGCCACCCCATTTTGCTGCGGCGTGTCTCTCACAGTGTGATGCCGTGCAATCCCTCCCCTCAGTCTTGCAGAACTCATTAAACTCAGACGAACAGAACTCCAACCCGTTATCAGTTCGAAGGCTTTTGATCTTCTTCCCGGTCTGATTCTCCACTAAAGTTTTCCACTGTCTGAATTTGTTAAAGGCTTCACTTTTGTGTCTCATCATGAACACCCAAGTCATGCGATAATAATCATCAATAAATGACATAAAATATATGTTACCTCCCGCGGATTCAACACGAGCAGGACACCAACAATCAGAGTGGGTATAATCCAGCGTGCCTTTTGTTCTATGAACACCTTTCGGAAACTTACCGCGGTGTAGTTTTCCAAAGACACGATGCTCACAGAAATCAAGATTTTTGATCCTGTAGCCACCAAGAAGATCCCTCTTCGACAGAATTTGCATCCCTCTTTCACTCATATGACCGAGCCTCATATGCCACAACTTAGTCATATCCTCTTTGTGAGCCTCAGACGATGCAACAGCTGCATAACCTGTTAGTGTAGACCCTTGCAGCAAATATATGGCACCATGCTTCACACTCTTTAGAACCACCTGAGAACCCTTGCAGACATACATAACACTACCTTTACCTCTGAAACTGAAACCCTTGCTGTCTAGTAGACTTAGCGATATCAGATTCGTCGTCATTTGTGGAACATAGCTTACTTCGTTCAATGTGCAGAAAGAACCATCATGCGTCCGTATCCTGATTGAGCCGATTCCAACAGCTTTGCAGACATCACTGTTGGTCATGGAAACATTACCTCCGTCTATCTGCTCATAAGTAGAGAACCACTCCCTATACGGACAGATATGATACGATGCCCCAGAATCAAGAACCCACACATCCTTGTAGTGTGGTTGTTCATTGGCAAGCAAAGATAAATCTTCTTCAGAACTGACATCATGTTCTGCAACAGCAGCAGAATTATCACCCTGCTACTTCTGCTTCTTAGGGCACTCGTTCTTCCAGTGTCCTTTCTCCTTACAATAGTTGTAAACATCGTTAGCTGTAGGACCAGTAGATTTGAACTCCTTATAGTTTGACTTCCTCCTATTTAGCTTTCCATGTCCCTTACTCTCGGTAACAGTTAACCCTGATGCCTGATTTTCCACAGCAGAACCAGAAACTTTATGGCGGACGTCCACTACAAGAAAATGTGTTATAAGCTACGATTTAAATCCAACGGAATATATTTTGTTGGTAATATGTATAAAACCTTCAAAAAATTTGTTGGAAATAAATCCGTTGGAAATTTATGAATTATAAGCGACAAATTAAATTCAACAAAAATATGTTGTTGATAATATATATAAAACCTTCGAACTTTGGTTGAAATTAAATCCGTCGAGATTTATATGTTATAAGCTACAAATTAAATTCAACGGAAAATATATTGTTAATAATACATACATAAAACCGTCGAAATTTTGTTGGAAATAAATCCGTTCAGATATACGTGTTATAAGCTACAAATTAAATTTGACGAAATTTTTTTTGTTGATATTATATATATATAACCTTCAAACTCTGGTTTGAAATAAATCCGTTGCGATTTATGTGTAATAAGTTACAAATTAAATGCAACGGAAAATAATTTGTTGATAATATTTATATAAAATCGCCAAAATTGAGTTCAAAATAAATTTATTAAGATTGATGTGTTATATGCTATTAATGATAAAGATAATGCTCCTAACAAAACTACTTCACCAAAGACCGTGTACTAAAAAAAATGTTCATTTACAACAAATAATCACACAAAATTAAAAATATCATAACAAATTTACAATTGCCACTTGTTATCAGTTAGTATGATGACCAAAATCAAATAGATTTGTCATATAATTATATACACATAACTGTAGATTGATTGAATTTGTGACAAAAATGAAAGAAGAATTGGACGCATATGGTAGCATTTGAGCTCGTATAATTTAGTAAAAATAAAATTCAACAAACAATTTGTGCATTGGGTTATGATTTTATTATTTTGATTAAACTTCAATAAGTAAGTTATTATCTAGTTATTATATTAGTTTAGTGATTTTATTATTTTGATTAAACTTCAATAAAGTATATATACATAAATAAACATAAGATGACAAGACTAGTAGACTGATTCATAAATAAAATATAATACATAAATAAACATAAGATGACATCTTCCAGCGACAAACTATCTTTCCCATCGATAAACGTTTCCACAAAATGCTCGCACGACATGGGCAAAGAAACTAACAGAATTAAGGCAGCATCCTCGTCATCAACTTTAACATCAATATTACGCAGATCCAATAATATCAAATTCAACTGATCAAGGTGATCTCTCAGAGGTGTACCTTCTTGCATCCGTAAACTGAACAGACGTTGCTTGAAAAGCAACTTGTTGGTTAAAGACTTCATCATATAAATACTTTCCAGCTTCAACCACAGACCACCGACAATATCTTCATCAGCGGTTTCAGTGATGACGCCATCAGCCAGACACGGCATGATTGTTGAATGAGCCTTCTCCTCCATGCTATTCAACTCTTTGTCATCAGCATCCGTTTTCTTCTTCCCAGACAATGTCGCCCACAGACCCTTTTGCTTCAGCAGAGCTCGCATCTTGATCTGCCATAACCCGAAACGGTTCCTCCCGGTAAACTTGTCGATCCTCACGTTCATAGTAGCCATCTTTGATGTCGAAATCACAAACCCTAGCAGCAGCGGCAAAACCTAGCTCTTGATACCAGTTTGTTGTGACAGAAGTGATTCGACAACAAAGAATTATAACGAATAATAAGAAACGACACAGGAATTTAACGTGGCTAACCAACAGTGTGTTGGCTACGTCCACGGGCAGGAAGAGACAGTTTATATTCAGATTTGGAGAGTATGTGTTTACAGCTTGACTAGTAGAGTTTATATAGCTATTACAGAAAAACCCTAACCCTAGCCAATAGTGGGCCAAAGCCCACCTCAGATTCAAGGCAGCTGATGGTTGCACAGTCGTTATGCGCAATCGTCAAGAATAAATTTATAAGTGTCCGCTACTCGCGACTTCACTACTGGGTAGTAAGTGGTAAGTAGGGGTCGAACCCAAAGGAATTAGGGGGATAGTTGTTCTTTGAGGGGATTATTCAGCGAGAGAGCGTGTTTTAGGTTGGTTGGTTGGTTTTAAAGCTACCAGCTAAGTGATTGATTGGTTGGTTGGTTGGTTTTAGTACTGGAAAGTAACTGATAATTATTACAATTAAAAGAAAGCATTCGGTTTCAGGGGCCTTGTATTATATCCTGTTTATCATTGACCTTTAGTGAATCTTCTAAGTATTCAAACATGAATCGAGGCTATTCCTAGCTCAAGACTTGCAACATCGTCTAGCCTTTTTAAGGTCGTAGAGCACTTATTCTACTTCAACTAATTCCTCATTCCGAAGTATCTTAGCCTTATGTGCATCCATTTGGTCCCTTTGGTCCAGTTTCCAAATGGTTTTTTAGATAGATCGAACTCCTCAGATAAGCTTTGCCCGTCAAAGCATCCACTTACCCGAGTATGTTCACGAATCCCAAGGAAGAGCTTTGCCCGTCAAAGCGTTCACTCAACCTTGGAAGTTCTAATCTTATATATGGCACATAGAATAAGTTTTGAATACAAAGACGAGACACTAAGTTAATAGTCTAAAACATTTTATAATACAAGTCCACCCCTTCTACCGAACGACTAGTTTAGCTACTATTCATCGCGCTAAACATTATAACTAAGGAATTGGAAATTAAAGACAGTAAATAAATATTAAAATACTTACAACCGTTGAAGCGCCAAGGGAGCGATCCTTTATTTCCAAAACCAAACTTACAAAACTTAGAGAGAGAAGTGTTTACAAACTTATGGATTTGATTTTGATTTTGTGATGATACAAATGAGGAGGAGATGAGCTCCATTTATAGGGAGGAGAAGGGGGGAATGGATGGAGGAGATGATGGCATGTGGTTTTTGATCCAAGGGAGGAGAAGGAGGAAGAAGGAGGAGGCGCCACATGGGGGGGAGCAAAAGCCGCCGGTTGCCGGTTGTGGGGAGGAGGAGCCGCCGGTCATGGAGGGGAGGAGCTCCTCCCTTGGCCACCTTCTCTTCAAGTGGTCGGTCACCAAGGCAAATGGATGAGTTTTGTGAGTTTTGTGCAGTCTTTTCACAAAACTATCAGTGTGTTTCGTCCCGGGCTGACTTGATTCCTCTTCTGCTTAATTTGTTATGAGTGATTCAACGTCAGGATCCTTGATATTTCTTCAGTCGGCATATGATCTTGACCTCGGAATGACTCGTAACATCTTTTCTGCTTTAAAAGCTCCTCTTTAGCATGTATTCTCTCTAAGCTCTGAAATACCCTGTAGAAATATATCGGAACTAACAAGCAAAAGTTAAATAGACAAAGTGTCTAATTAAGGAGGTTTTACTGTGTTTATGATTCGTATAATTTTGGTCCATCAGCAGCCCAACAAATGATTATTCGACAATAAAGAATTAGAACTAATAATAAGAACGATACAGAAATTTACGTGGTTCACCAATAGTGTGTTGGCTACGTCCACGGGCAGGAAGAGACGGCTTGTATTCAGATTTGGAGAGTATGTTTTTACAGTTTGACTAGTAGGGTTTATATTGCTATTACACAAAAATCCTAACCTTAGCCAATGCCAAAGCCCATCTCAGATTCAAAGCAGCCCAACACGTTGACTGCCAAGCTCCAATGATTTATTTCTCTTATGTGCAACATAGTTATAAAACTCTACGCATTGGTATCATATTTAATACTAAAAGAAGAGGGCCTCTACCAAAATTGTGGAGCAATTTAAGCATCGATTTCTTCTCCCACTCGTTGATTTAGAGCCGGATGAGGGAGACAAAATAAAGTATTATTAGTAATAACAAAATTTTATAAATGTTTTGAATATAGTTATGAAAAAATTTTAAAATAAAATTTTATTTTGTAAATTTTTATATGTTTTTATTAGTAATAACAAAATTTTATTTAATTAAATTTTATTCAAACTTTATTTTATAAATTCATTAAATAAAAATTATATTTAACTTAGCTTAGTTTATTTTAGGTGAGTTTAATTTAACTTAGTTTAGTTTGTCTTTGGTGAGTTTAGTATTTTTTTTAGTTTAGCTTAAATGAACTTAATTTGTATTAACTTAGCTAATTTGACTTAGAAATAAACTCAAAAGAACAAGCTTTTTATCAGTGTTATTAAAACCGACCCGTGGATCGAACCGGTCAAGTCACTGGGTCAATGGGTCAATGGTTCAACCGGGTTGAACCGAATTGACCTGCACATATTAAAAAATAAAATAAAAAACTTATATATGATATTATAATTTAACATATTTATTACTTGAATAAATATTACATGTTTATGATCTGATTACAACAACATACCATAACAAATTGTCAAATTTAGAATTTGATAAAGTACAAATCAATAATACAACAATAATAAAACAAAAATAACAATTTTAGTCTTAATTTGCAAGTCACAACAATAAGGGATTTCTAAGACTAATTGAATTTCTAGTTAAATTGATAATAAGTAATAAATTTTATAGATTTGATAAATGATTATACATTATTGAAACAAATAATATAACAAGAATCATGTTTAGCTTGGTGGAAGTAGAGAGGATAATTATAGAGGAAGACCAGGTTCGATTCTTGTCCAAGTCAAATAAATAAATATTTTTTCAGAACAAAACGAACAGATTGAACCGATCAAATCATCGTTTTAATGTAAAATCGGGTCAACCGGTTCAACCGACCGGGTCAACCGGATCTTGACCGTGTCGAATATAATCTGGTCCGATTACAAAATCGAACCAGTCCGATGACCGATTCTCGATCTAACCGGCCGGTCCGATCTGGTTTTAATAACTATGCTCTTAATTATATTCACAAATTGCTTCTTTCCATTGAATTGGCCCTTCCTATCCTAACCCGGGTCACACACTCACACTGCCATGAAAGTGCATAAAATATCTCTTGCCTGCTTTTCCAATTTCTGGTCAATGATTTGAAAATTATGATTCCAGGCTGCTACTTTTTCCTTGTAATGACCCAGAAAACTCCACTCAACTTCCATATGGTCTTCTGACACAGTGACTTCATTTTTGAAAATTATAACTTGGAAAAAGGACTTTCTGAGAGGGCCGGCCCGGTTGATGCCTGAATTTATAAAAATAAATTTAAAAAAAAAAGAAGACTTATAAAACCTCAACAACCACACTTTGTTTTTTGTCTTTTGATTTCAAAGAAAGGGCAATGCCTATAAACAGGCAAGGAAGACACTTGTTTATCATTCAAAAACATAATTCGGAAACAAAGACGAAATAGAGAGGAAGATGCAAGGAAGCAGAAACTTACAATTCAATAAATTTTGGAAGTCAATGGCAGCAGTGTAACAAAATTTCCAAGTATAAATACCTCCTCCATTGCTTGTCCATTCTTGCATCAACAACTATTTATTCACGTGAGAATATGGATTGTCTCACCACCACCACACACGCTCTTACATGGCTAGCCATTGCCTTGTTCCTTCTCCTGTCGACCTATGTTCGTCGGGGTGGCAGTAAAAAACCCAATCTGCCACCAGGACCGAAGCCGTGGCCAGTGATTGGCAATCTCAATCTCATAGGATCACTACCCCACCAGTCTCTCCACCACCTCTCCCAAACCTATGGCCCCCTCATGCACCTACGCTTCGGCTCCTTCTCTGTCGCCGTAGCGTCCTCTGTCGATATGGCTAAAACATTCCTCAAAACCCATGACCTCAACTTTGCTGGAAGACCCAAAATTGCTGCTGGTAAATACTTAACTTACAATTATACAGACATAACTTGGTGCTCTTATGGTCCGTATTGGAGACAAGCCAGAAGAATGTGCTTAATGGAGCTCTTTAGCGCGAAGAGGCTCGAATCGTACGAGTACATTCGAAAGGAAGAAATGAAGGCACTCATAAACAACTTGTACTCAACATCAACTCGTGATAACAAGGAGGTTCTCATCAAAGACCATCTTTCGACGTTAAGCCTCAATGTGATTAGCAGGATGGTTCTTGGGAGGAAATACACGGACGAGTCAGAAAACGGCGTCGTTTCTCCTGATGAGTTTAAGAAGATGATTGATGAGCTTTTTTTGTTGGGTGGAGTTTTGAACATTGGAGATTCAATTCCTTGGCTTGATTTTTTAGACCTGCAGGGGTACATCAAGAGGATGAAGAAATTGAGCAAAAAGTTGGATAAGTTCTTGGAACATGTTCTGAATGAGCATGATGAGAGGAGACAAAGCTTGAAGGGAAATTTTGTTGCAACTGATATGGTGGATGTGTTATTGGACTTTGCCGATCATCCTGAGCTTGATGTTAAGCTCGAGAGGGACGGTGTCAAATCTTTCACTCAGGTTCGTATTTGTTGAATTTCGCTAGTTCATTTCTGTCTATATCGTCATCGTGACTCAAAAACTCAAGCTTGTTAGTTATGGTTTTATAGAACTATATAAGCCTACTAATCTCTCTTCTCGTTAACGATGTTGGACATTTGTCTAATTGACATTCACTCAACAGTATCCATCTTTGTTTCGACTAAACTAGTAGTACACATATCAATCAATTTGAAATCGATATAACTTTGTTAGTACTGAATTACTGATGATACATTATACATGCCTATCTTTCTGCATTAGGATTTAATTGCTGGAGGCACCGAAAGCTCTGCAGTGACAGTGGAATGGGCACTTTCAGAGCTTCTAAGACGGCCTGAAATTTTGAAAAATGCAACTGAGGAGCTTGATAGAGTTATTGGAAATGAGAGATGGGTAGACGAGAAAGACATATCTAACTTGCCTTATATCCAAGCAATAGTAAAGGAAACCATGAGACTACACCCCGTGGCGCCAATGCTAGTCCCGCGAGAGGCGAGGGAAGATTGCCAAATCGACGGATATGACATACTAAAAGGGACAAGGATTTTAGTCAATGTGTGGACTATTGGCAGGGATCCTAAGGTGTGGGACGACCCGAACAATTTCTATCCTGATAGGTTCATTGGCAAATCCATTGATGTTAAGGGACATGATTTTGAGCTATTGCCATTTGGGTCTGGCCGAAGAATGTGCCCTGGATATACTTTGGGACTCAAAGTCATCGAGTCAAGCTTGGCAAATCTATTACATGGCTTCAAATGGAAAATGCCAGGAAATATGAGCCCTGGAGATCTCAATATGGAAGAAATTTTTGGACTTTCTACGCCTAAGAAATTTCCTCTCACGGTTGCTATCGAGCCTAGACTTCCAAAACATGTATACTGTTTGTGATTAGATTATGTGCATCAAATAACCTTGTACAAGGGCTTTATTTGTGTTGATTTGCAGCTTACACATAATGTAAACAATGTTGAAAAGGGGATTTCAATAAATCACAATGTTTTATTCATATATTCATTTCTGTTAATGCATGTAAAAAACTAGAGCAGTGACTACAAAGTACTGTCAATATTTTTATATGACAAATTATATCACAAAACTGAATCTTCAAATCGAATAATTGTTTGGGATACCTCTGCAGGTGATTCGGGTTCAGAAATGGGAGCGAGCCACCAGCCCCACATTTGTTTCTAAAACTCAGATCTTGGTTTCTCTTCTGGATCTCCTTCTCCACTCTATAAATACCTTCTACAAATTCATAAAATGCTTCAACCATGTCGTTGTCACTTGCCCACGTAGATTCGGTGGATGTGGCCGCTGACCAAAATACTCTTCATCAGCAGGTTAATGTAGAAGCTATGACGGACGTGAATGAAGTCGATCGACAATGATCGGAGCAGTTCGATTATCGGATTGAGCTGCTAGGGTTTGAAAATGGGAAGAGCACGAGAGCGGGAGCAATTTCTATTTCATTGATGCAACTGAAACTACACAGTAATTCTGTATATATACAAAACTAGAAAAGGCAATTGACTCCCTAAACTATCTTTAAATACAAAACCTACCTGACAGAATAATAACGGACATTACCCCTCCTCAAGTTGGAGAGTGTAAGAAGTTACTTACACCCAACTTGGACGAGAGATAGGTCAAGCGATCTGCAGGAAGAGGTTTTGTGAGAAGATCCGCAGGCTGGTCGTCGGTGCAGATGGATGTTGGAAGGAGAAATCCGGTGTTGACGTGGTGTCGGACGAAGTGACATTCGATCTCGACGTGCTTCGTCCGTTCATGGAACACAGGATTCCGAGCGATGTGGAAGGCGGCCTGGCTGTTGCAGAATACAGGGACGGGAGATGGAATATTGGCCTGTAAATCGGCAAGAAGACGGACGAGCCATATGACTTCTCCACACGCCGCAGCCAGGGCGCGATATTCGGACTCTGCAGAGGAACGGGCGACAACCACTTGTTTCTTGGTTTTCCACGAAACGATTGAAGAACCAAGCATCATACAATAACCACTGACGGATCGACGAGTGGTTGGGCAACTAGCCCAATCGGCATCACAATACGCGCGCAGCCGGTTGGGAGAATCAGCAGGAAATAAAAGACCCTGTGCCGGAGCCAGTTTGATGTATCGAAGGATACGGTGAGCAGCACGTAGATGGTCGTCAGTGGGGCTGTGCATAAACTGGCTCAAGACGTGGACTGGAAAAGCCAAATCAGGACGAGTAATCGTCAAGTAAATAAGGCGACCAACTAAGCGACGATACACTGAGGCATCCGGTAACAATGGGGCTGAAGAAAGGCCAAGGCCATGCTAAATTTCCATCGGAGTCTTTGCTGGTTTGCAATCAGTGAAGTTGTAATCGCCAAGGAGGTCGAGAACATACTTGCGCTGATTGAGGAAGATCCCAGACGCAGACCTTGCTACTTCCAAGCCAACGAAATATTTCAGGTGACCTAGATCCTTTATTTGAAACTTGTCGTGAATAAATTGTTTGACACTCACAATTAATTCTGCTGATGTTCCAGTGATCACCACATTCATCAACGTAAACAAGGAGGATCAAGAATGCACTGCCAGTGGTTAAGGTGAAGAGGGAATAATCGTTGAGACTTTGGACAAAACCAAATTCTATCAAGGCATCGCTAAACCTGGAGAACCATTGCCGAGAAGCCTGCTTGAGCCCATATATGCTGCGCTGAAGCTTACAGACTAAGCCATTTTGCTTCGCTTGAGGATAGAATCCAGGAGGTAATCTCATGTAAACGTCCTCATCAAGCATGCCATGGAGGAACGCATTGTTAACGTCAAGCTGATACAAGGGCCATTTCCGAGAAGAAGCAACTACCAAGACACAACGCACCGTGGTCATTTTAACAACTGGTGCGAATGTGTCGTGGTAGTCAATGCCTTCTATTTGGGTGAAACCTTTGGCGACGAGGCGAGCTTTGTACCTTTCTATGGTGCCATCTGAGCGATGCTTGATTTTAAAGACCCATTTACAGTCCACAGTGTGCTTATCAAGAGGAAGACATGTCAGCACCCAAGTTTGGTTTTGTTCCAAAGCGGAGATTTCTTTCTGCATCGCCTCGAGCCATAACTTGTCTTTAGATGCTTGATTGTAACTGGTAGGTTCCTTATGTGTAGAAATTAAGCCAAGAAATTTCCTGTGAGCAAGGGATCAATTACCATATGTAATTTGTTTTTCAAGTGAATGAGGAGATGAAATACTGTTACACTGATATTCCTTCATCCATGCTGGTTGTTTAGAAATTCTTTGTGATTTTCTTGGACCAATAGATGAAGAAGTTTGGGCATCACTGATATTGGTAACCCATGTACTGTTACTGTCCCCATTATTAGAACTGTTATTCTGTTCAATAGTTGCACTATCAAGACTGCTGGTGGCTTCAGCAGGAGAAATCTCAGCATCAAAGAATTCTATATTGTCATCATCAACAACAAAGTCACAGTCAGCACTAGTGGCAACTGGAATGGTAGAAATATCAGGTTCATTAGGCACCATAGGCACCACCACAGAATGATCAACCACAGGTGACCCTTGCTCCATATTTGCAAAAGGGAAAATGTCCTCAAAGAAATAAACATTTCTACTGACCAAGACCTTGTGAGAAGTGAGGCAGTACACCTTATGTGCCTTTTTACCATAAGGATACCCTATGAACATACAAGGAAAAGCTTTAAGATCCATTTTATCCCTGAATTTTGGTAAGGTGTTCACATAACACAAGCACCCAAAAACTCTCATGTTGTCCAAGGATGGAGCTGAGCCAAAAATAACCTCATAAGGAGTCTTACCTTGCAAAGTACCAGAAGGTGTTCTATTTAGTATATAGGCAGCAGTGAGGATACAATCACCCCAGAATGTTTTGGGAACATTTGCCTGCATTCTTAATGCCATTGCTACATCAAGAATGTGCCTATGTTTTCGTTCCACAATCCCATTTTGCTGTGGGGTATAAGCGCAGCTACTTTGATGGATACACCCCTTCAAACTCAGAAACGAAGCCAATTTAGTGCCGAAAAATTCACCCCCATTGTCTGATCTTAACACCTTGATCTTCTTATCAAACTGAGTTTCTACTAAAGCAAAGAACTGTATCAATAAATCTGTCACCTCAGATTTCTGCTTCATCAGATACACCCATACACGTCTAAATTTATCATCCACAATTGTAAGAAAATAATGAGCTCCACTCATAGTTTCAACAGGGAAAGGCCCCCAAACATCACAATGAATCATTTCAAAAATGTCATTGGATACATGCTCACTTAAAGGAAATTTCAGTTTGCATTGCTTAGCTAAAGGACATACAGCACAATGAGTACCCTTAGGGATGGTATGTAAGTTGGGAATGTACTTACACAATAATGTGTTCATCCTATCAAAGGACATATGCCCCATTCTATTGTGCCAAGTTTGACTGGATACCTTATTACAAATAGTTGCATTCACCCTTGCATTATTGTTGGCATCCTTGACTTGAAACATCCCTCCAACCATGTTACCAATCTCCAAAATGATCCTCTTTGCTGAGTCCTGAATGAGACACTTATTCTCAGTGAAGGTTACTGAGTAAAAGGTGTCTTTAACCAACTTGTTGACTGATAGTAAATTGTACTTTAAACCAGGAGCAAAGAGGACATCAAATAGAACAAGATCATGTCTCAACTGATATGAGCCAGCAGAATTAACCACAATAGTGTTTCCATCAGGCAAACTAATGTGGCACTTCTTTGGCAATTCATACACATTATCCAACGAGGCTTTATCACAAATAAAGTGATCGGTAGCACCACTGTCCACTATCCAGCTGTGCTTAGCAAAAGAATTTAAGACAAGGCTACAAATACCTGCCATATGACATTGGCCTTCACCTGACTCAGCTGTCCCCTGCTGTTGTTGCTTGATCATATTCCAAATCTGGTTAACCTGCTTAGCAGTGAAAGGATTAGTAGCACTATTAGCAGATGAAGCAACCTGAGAAGTGTTACCAGCAGTCTTGGAGCCATTGTCAGAAGGACTGTAAGTAACACTGTTAGCAGTAAATTTTTGGCTTGGACCTTTGCCCGTGTACAGCCTGTGTCCTGGAGGATATCCGTTCAACTTGTAGCAATGTTCTTTGGTGTGGCCATTGAGCTGGCAATGAGTGCAATGAAGCCTTTGTTTCACCTTCTCTGCAGACTGATTACCAGACCTTTGAGACTGCACTTGTTGCTTATATGGAGACTTTTGTTGTACATACATAGCAGAAGCCTCTATGCAAGCACTCTTGGCTATATGCCTTTCACTCTCATTGGTGACAACCATATCATAAGCCACATCCAAGCTAGGTAGTTCTCTCAAAGCTATGATATGTGTCATAATATGAGTAAAAGACTCATTAAGTCCCATGAGGAATTTAATGACTCTCCCTTCAACCCTCTCTTGATCATAAAAGAACTTTGTCTCCTGGCACTTAGTGCAATCACCAGCTATACTGCACTGCTTATACTTACTCATCGAATCCAGCTCATGCCAGAGATTTACCAGTTTCTCATGGTAACTAGACACATCCATATCTCCCTGCATAAGACATGCAATCTCTTACTGAAGTGAGAACTTCCTAGACACATTAGAGCCTCCATACTTCATATGCAAGCCTTTCCAAGCTATAGCAACTGTTTCAAAATGAAGGATTTGACCTACAACATTCTTAGAAACTGAGTTCAGAATCCAAGTCATGATCACGTTGTTGCCACGTTTCCAACGAGCCTTCAACTTCGGATCAGTAGGAATAGGAATTTCGCCTTCAACAAACTCCAGTTTGTCACGAGCGGACAACGCAATCTCCATAGCCTTGCGCCATGAGACAAAGTTCTGGCGTCCAGTAAGTACCTCACTAACCAAAGGATTCCCATGGATGTCATTTTTGTTGACATAAAACACATCATCGGAGACATCCTGAGTGGTAGCACTAATACCAGAGATCAATGAACCATCCATTGCAGAGTTCACACCAGCCATAGTTCAGAAATCAGATGAAAGCCAAAAACGATGAATCAACTCACAATCGGATGCCGTTTTTGCTCTGATACCATGTAGAAGCTATGACGGACGTGAATGAAGTCGATCGACAATGATCGGAGCAGTTCGATTATCGGATTGAGCTGCTAGGGTTTGAAAATGGGAAGAGCACGAGAGCGGGAGCAATTTCTATTTCATTGATGCAACTGAAACTACACAGTTATTCTGTATATATACAAAACTAGAAAAAGCAATTGACTCCCTAAACTATCTTTAAATACAAAACCTACCTGACAGAATAATAACGGACATTAGTTAATGTGTTGATAAAGTGTCAACAACAGCCATATACCTGGCCATCTACATTCTAGTAGGCAATGACATTAAAAAGTACTTCTCAGGGTGTGCGACAAATTTAGCCATATTCAGCATCATTTTCATCAATGAAAGGATTTGAAGCTAAATACATGCTGCCAGGGACGGAGGCAGGATTGAAAACAATATTGGGCAAAAAAAAATTGAGGTTTGGAACCCAAAGGGAGGCTCATCGTCACGTCTTTTTCATAAACATCAAAACATGTTATAGGGGGACATAAACCGAAACCCTATAAATTTTACAAAATGCGAAACTAAGCTTTTCTTTTAATCATCCTTCGATAGAATCAACAAAGATGGGTCTAAGCTTTTTTTGACGGAGTCCATTGACATATTTCTCATCTCATTGCTGCTTCCATCGCCTGTAACATGATGCTCAATTTCATTGACACTGGAGGGAGTAAACCATTGCGATATACGTTTTTGACGTTTAGGAATTCTATTATCCGTCATTGATTTCAAAAAAACCTATTCCAAAAACAAACAGTTAACGCTTGAATAATTGGAGAACTCTACTTTCAGTCTTTCATTAACATGAATTAAAAGAGTCATGTTAACGCTTGAATAACTGCAGTCTGCCTCACGCGTCATTACTAATGAAATCATTAAAATTGTAAACAATGAGATTAACCATTTGATTCTCATTGAAAACAAACAACAAAAAAATTGCAGCAGTAAAAAACTGTCAATGTGTGCATCTTTTTCGGAATCGAGAACATAAACAATACAAAAGGTAGTAAACAAAGATATGTCAATGATGAAAACAGGAAAGGGACATCAATTTCAATACAAAACAATAAACAAATGTGCAGTCGTGCAACAAAATTAAAAATAGTATTTAGAGCAAGATTGATGAACCTCTTTGGTGAGTGCAGACCTGGCTGAGTTGAGACTTGAGAGTGAGACACAACGAGTTATTACTAGCTGATGTTGCAAAAAAAAAATTGAAGCATCAAGAAGCCCTCATAAAGCGATTGAAGCAGCACGCGTGTCGAACGAATACATCTGGTCGGAGGAATTGACGAGTTGTAGTAGAGTCGAAACTCGGATTGTTATGCCCTAAGTCTCGTTCAGCGGAGCGAAAGAGAGAAATATGATGTGTTTATCATTTTTTATTTATTTTTAATAAAACTTAATTGGGCCAAAACCCAAAAAGTCACAATACAGTTTAACAAGCAGATACAAATTGATGCATATATGAATTATATTTATATGAAAATGCAAAAAAAGAAAAAAGAAAAAATTGGGTCAAAACTACTTGGGCATTGACCCAATATGCCTCAAGGGTGCATCCGTCCCTGCCTGCTGCAGGGATTCGTTCTTGCCGTTGAAGTCGTTGCTGATAAAAGCTGCTCGTTGCCGTTGGTACACCAAATGGAACAGTGACGGTCTAAAGCAAGCCGAAGTCGCGCGCCTGATGTTCGTTGCTAAAGGTTTGAACTAGCCAATGAAATTGAAGCTCGAGTTGGCACGGATTGGTTCAGATTTAATCCATCAGACGAAATCCAACGACTGCTGCTCGTCGTCTCCAGCTAAATAAGAACTCGAGTTGTGTTCGTTAGTGCTCATTTTGATATCATCTTCTCACTCGAAATTCTCTCTCCCCATGTAATCTCCGATCAAGATAGTGTAGGGATCCTGGTGTGCGGATACTGCCGACTGTATTCGTGAGTGTGATTGGGAGAATAGCGTTCTCGACGTGTGAGTTTTGCTGGTTAAGAGTGTGTAACCGAATACTTAGATTTCTGCACGATTTTTCAATTCCGACGATTGAAGATAGTGCATACTGAGTCTGAGTAGCTCAACGTGAATTAGGCACATTGTGCTAAACCACGGGTCTTAAATTTGTGTGTCAATTTCCTTTTAAGTTGAATTTCAATTTCTAGGGTTCTTGGATTTAATTAGGAATTGCTAAACTAACTGATTAGACTGTTAATTAACTGAGATTCAAACCCTACAGTCGGGAATCAATCTTCAAACCAGAGGTGGACGGTTAGGGAGGTAATTAACCCACGTAAGACAAGGATACTAGCCGAAGTTCAAAGCTGCGTGAAGAGTAGATGCAAGCTAAATGAAAATGGTTAGGACTTTGGATAAGTTGTCCGGAGAGTTAAGGTAAAAGTATTTTGGTGTTAAGTCAATTTTTTCCAGTTTAGAACAAAAGTTCAACCAGACCCATTGTTTAGGAAGAACTTAAGTGAGTTGTATTGTGTTGATACGAGCATATTTACTATATCATTATACACGTACGAATACAAATATTATGTTTTCTGGATCGTCGATCACAAATGATCAACGATTCAGATTATTTCCGTTAAAATTCGGATCTCGTTTAATTATCCCGTTATACTCGAAATAAGGATATATTGGTCAATTACACATATTTGTTGTGTTATTACGCATCAATTTTTCAGATGCGGATTCCATTAGGGTTTCAATAAGATCGCCAAAAGCAAGAACGACGAGATATCAGGTGGACTTCGTGATGACCAAATTAAATTCGTAGTCTAAGTAGTAAAATTCGTAACTGGTGATGAATTCTTGATGACCAAATAAAATTCATAGTTTGATTAGTAAAATTCGTAACTGTAAATGACTTTGTGATGGCCAAATAAAGTTCGTAGTCTAATTAGTAAAATTCGTAACTCTTAATGACTTCGTGAGACCAAATAAAATTCGTAGTCTACTTAGTAAAATTCGTAACTGTTAATGACTTCGTGCTGACCAAATAAAATTTGTAGTCTAATTGGTAAAATTCGTAGCTGCTAATGACTTCGTGATGACCAAATAAAATTCGTAGCCTACTTAGTTAAATTTGTAACTGTTAATGACTTTGTGATGACCAAATAAAATTATTTGTCTAATTTGTAAAAAAAATTAGTAAACTTCGTAACTGTTAATGACTTAGTGATAACCAAATAAAATTTGTAGTTAGTAAAGCAAAATTCGTAGTGTGATTTGTAACTAATTCGTATTATTATTTATGCGTTGCATTACTCGTAGCATACTTGTCAATAATTCGTAGCATATTTGTAACTATTTCGTAGAATAATCTCTTGCTTTTGGCCTCTTAGCTCTATGTATCTCAACAACCGCGCACAATCTCAACAACCTCTTAGATCCGGACATTGTCAATGGAGCATCAAACGATTTAGGGACATGGGAAGACACTAAGGTGAGATTTATTCGGTGAGGGTGAAGGGCTGATTTGCGAGTTGCAGAGTCTGGAACTGCGACGGTGGTGAGATTGATGAGAGCAAGAGGGACGAGACGGCGGAAGTGAAGGGCTGATTTGCAGGTTGCGTAGTCTGAAATGGCGGCGGTGGCAAGATTGGATGAGAGCGAAGGGACTAGGCGGCTGTCATCGGTTGGTGATGATGGCTTAGATGGAGATTTGGGGATTGAGAGATTGCGGATGTTTGAAGTTGTAGTGGAGATACGTTTGGTGGGATACAATGAAGAAGACATGGTTGATGAATGATGGCCTATTCAAGCGGGTCGATTTCTACGCAGGCAGGTGGAAGGGTAGGTGAGAGAATTTGTGTTGCAAAGATGACTAATATGCCCTTAATACTTTGCAAAACAAATTTATAGATTTAAATAAACGGGAATTATTTGAGCCATTGATTATGAAATTGTACGGTTTAGATTAATTCTCATTTCTTATGAAACATAACAATTCTCATTTGATCCTAATTTGCATATCAATTGTATGCAGAGGTCGGCAATGGGTCGGGTCAAGTAAGCCTAGCGCTAGTCGGGTTTAGTTCAGATAAGCCCAAGCCTGACTCGAACATTAGTCGAGGTAGAATCAGGCTCAAATTATAAAGCTTTTGCCAGCCCTAACAATGGTTCGGATTAGAATCAGTCCGATTTACTCAAGAGATTCAGTAACTTAATAGAAAATTTTAGTGTTGAATTCGACTTAGTTGACCTCCTTTAGATACATTCGGAGAGGTTTGAATTGTCGACTTCCTGAAAATTTCACCAAAACTACGACTGCTAGACAACTACTTCTTTTGCCATTATGTATACTATAATTAAGTTATGAGAGATTCCCCGGATTGTGTTTTTGGTATGCATCCTCTACTTGAGATAATCTACAAGAGGGTCATTCTCATTCTCATCATGTGCAAGCGAAAGGGTGTACTCAATTATGTGAGCTCTGTTGAAAATAACCCGATAATCTCATTATAAACTCTTAATGTATTAAATCGATTTTTCTTCTTTAACACCAGTAGACCTCTTTATTGAGTCGTTATTCACGAATTTCACATGGTTGAGTTCACAATTTAGTCAAGGTGAAGCTACATTGCTCGGTGTTTTGGTCAATTAATATTTATATTTTATTTTCTGTGAAACCATGTATAACATACACGGACGAATAAAATGATTGATTGACCCAAACATGCCAGTTCAATTTGAGGAAGAGAAAAGGAGTAGAATCGTTTACTCTAATCTGGTAGGTAATTGACTCGTTCTTGAAATACGATGTATTTAACAATTTATAAGTAGAATAATTCTTCCAATCAACGGACTTGCTTTGCTCATAAACTATGCAGGTTTGTAGCCAAATGTACTGTTGGCAATATTGCTGAATTCACAGGCGGATACTATTGAAGTTACTGAATAACATATACATAATATTGAGATGTGATTAAACAGAACAATATGCAATGCAAATTGAATGACTGAAAATTAATCGCAAACCGAAGTGGATCGAGTCACGTTGGACAATGTCCTTAAAGCAAGATTGCCGCCCTACTGTGCTTGGGACTCGCTGGCAGTATGCTTCCCAGGATAAAACGATCATCGACAACAACTTAGCACCAAGCTTTGTTGATCGAACCTTTCTGGCCTTCTAGAGAATTAAGCCCTTTGAATTCTCCTTTGAAGCGGCTCCACTTCTCTCTCACATAGGTGATTCTTTCTTAAAGTAAATCCGCGTTACCCATTTGAATCTCACTGTTCAAATTACTAGGATCATTAAAAGCTTCGAGCTTAGCCTCGTGCGGGAGTCACTGTTTTATCATGGAATAGGACTGGGGTGTTACCCCCACAGTGACCTCATAGTCTTAGCAGTTAGGTGGTCCGTTTGAACCAAGTTCTTGGGATCTCGAGTCATCATAGTAGGGTTTTCCGTTGCCTCGACTTTATTTCCAAAAGGGCTTAAGCCTGTGTTTTGATATTACCAATCAAAAGGCTTCAGTCTCATTCCTTTGGACAACTTCTCTAATAGGTCCTTACTTAACCATTTGGTTAGCGGATCCGCAATATTCTATTTGGACCTCATGATGGTGAAGATATATTTACATTCTTATTAAATATAACTTTTTCCGTATTGATTAACCGCCTCAATTGATCTTATTATTTTCATAGATATTTGGAAGTGATTCGGAATATTCTTGCTGCACAATTAGGGTGTAAATCATAAAATTTCAAACAACTTTTGTAATAATGTCATTTTCAATTAGCGAAGTTTAGAAATCAGATATAAAAAAATTTAGACTTCCATTCTATTTCAGTTACACAAATAAAAAAATCGTCTTACTTTTTGTCCTTATCTATCAATTTTTTATTTGTCTGTATTTTGATAAATTTGGCCCACAATCATCAATTATTGAAGACAACTACCTAGTAGTGCTTATATGTACGACAACAGTACGACAACTTTTTTTTACGACAACATGTTCTTGTCGTATTGTTTTAATACCATATACTAGGAAAAATGGATGTACATTTCCCTTAACATTTCCACATATCACACCATGTTCGACCGATCAAGTACCCGAATGGCCAACTCGTACTCGACCGATCAAGAAGTGAATAATAGGTCAAGAATTCGACCAATCAAGTACCCGAATGGCCAACTCGTACTCGACCGAGTACGGGTATCCAAGGAGTGTGATGGTGTTTGGGAAGCTGGTACTCGGCCGATTACAATGCTCAGAGAAAAATGATGTCTTTAGGCAAGCCGGTACTCAGGCGAGTAGGAGAGCGTACTCGGACGAATACGGGGGCTCAGAGCAATTCGCCTTGGCTTCTAATGGTGGTACTCGTGAGAGTACACCAGGAAACAAATTCGTACTCGGTCGAGTGCGGCTCCAAAGTGCTTAATTCTTCCCGAATTTTCAACATTTCGTGCAAAATTGATCTTTGAGGGCTTGACTTTGATGGATAGTCGTTTTGTACCTGAAATGTAGGGATAGAGGTTAAATGATATCAAAATAATGCCGGAAACGAAATAAAGCTTTAATGAAATGACATGAATAACAAGTCGAAAACTCGACTTATCAATACAAACCATGTTTTTATATCAAATTTAAACCACATAGAAAGTTGCCACGTGGCACTTAATGAAACGATGAATTTTTTTGTCATAATGTAAATCTTGATGAAATTCATATATAAGGACTTTAAGGGATAAACCAATCACAATACTTAAAAAGGAAAAGTCAGTTTGGGTATCTGAACCATCACTTCCAACTTGGGGGCCGAACCGAACTATATAAATTTTCAAACAAGGAGCGAACTATCAAATTTCCAAACGAGGGGTACCATCCAACGCGGTTAGGGACTTCACTAACGCCGTTAGACGGGGCAAACTCCTTTAATTAATTAAAAATTTCAAAATTTAGAAAAATTCAAAACAAATTGTAAACAATTTAAAATTGCCAAACTATTTAGAAAAATGTTCACAAATTATAAAAAAATTAAAAGAAATTTTAATTTATAAAACTTAAAAAATTATAGTTTGTGTTCAGAAAAATAAGAGAATTTTATAAAAAATTTAAAAAAATTGTAAACATTAAACGAATTTATAGAAATTAAAAAAATAATTAATTAACTAGGAATATAAAAAAATTTAAAAATAAAAATTAGAAACTTTAGAAAAACTAAACACAAAATGAAAAATATTTTTTAAAAGTTTTCAAAAGTTCCCCTACAAATATTTCCAGAAAATATTAATTATTGTTCTTATCTGGTTTGAACTATATAAGGGGTATTAAAGATCAAATTTTCATATCACATCAAATAGTTAATCTACTACGTATTTATTCAACCATATAATATTGTCAAAGTTTTACATTTTGTCCTTTTGACTACACATAAAATGAAATAGTTTTTTCTTCAATCATTAAATAGAATTGAAACATAATTGAAGGTTTGTTTAAAACTTTTGAAAAATTCGATTCTATCATAGAATATAAAAGTTTTAAAAAATTAAAAATTCGAAACTTTATAAAAAACTATTCTATGATGGAATCGATTCTAAATTTTGAATTTGAAACGGAATTGAAGGTGTGTTTTAATTTTTTTTAAAGTTTTCTAAAATTTTGTAAACATTTCTAAAAAAATTTAAATTTTTTATTTTTTTTTGTAAATTTTCAATTAATTTATTAATTAACGGAGTTAACACCGTCTTACGGCGTTAGTGAAATCCTAACGGCGTTGGACGGTGCCCCTCGTTTGGAAAATTGTTTGATAGTTCGCACCTTGTTTGGAAGTTTTTACAATTCGGCCCCCAAGTTGAAAAATGGCGATAGTTCAGCTCCTCAAACTGTATTTTTCCCTACTTAAAATCGTTACTTTTTGCTTCAATGTATTGGAAATTTTTTTTATTCACTGAATATTTAGCAAAAATCACTTAAATATAAAAAAACGTGGACAATTTGAAAATTTTGACTGGACAATGTCTATTAACATGTAATATTTAGCCGAAATATGTGGAAACCTTGAAAAAGCTAAATGTTCAGTAATACCTAAATGTTCACCGAAGAGAACAGTAACGATTTTGTCATATCACTGAACATTTACCTAAATCACTGAACAATAACACCAGCAATTGAAAAAGATCATATTACCCTTGACAGGTAGCATAATTTTAAGTGATTTATAGTTTATATAAAAAAATAGGACTTATATTTTACCCAGTCTCATGTAAACTATGAACAAAATCATTCCATATTTAAAAACTCTCACATCTCTCTTCCTTCACTGCCTTCACCATCTCTCCCGTCGCTTCACAGCCATCTTCCCATCCTTCATCCCTCTCCCTCAGCTCCTTCTCCCTTTCTTTTTAGCCCACTCCCTCTTCATCAGTGTCGTCCTGTCCGACTTTTACTCCTTTTGCGGCGTCGTGGCTGCCCTTACCGCGGGATGTTCTTTTTGGTTCGTCCCTGGTGGTTTTGGAGCTCGGATCGGGTGGCAGGAGGGTCGTCCGGGGTTTTCTAGCGGCTGATTTGAGGTGGAGTTTGTTCGGCGATGCGTTTGAGGGTGTTTGGAGCCGGGAGAGGAAGATGGAGGGTGTTTGGGCTTCCGTTGAGACGGTTGTTTGGGTTCTGGTGTTTGTGCGGCTGAACAGCCTATTTTTTGTGGTTGTTGTATATATGTTGTGGTGTTTTTGTTCTTTCGATATGTTACTGGAGGGCTCACCTTGAGGCGTGAGGCAAAGTGGGACAGTAGTCCACTATTTTATTACATAGGTTTATGTTTGTTGGATCTGTTCTCAGCTAGAGTTTCTCTAGCTTCAAGCCCTCTGAAATCACCTTTGTGACTGTTTCAGTCAGTTTATCAACAAAAAAAATTCATTCCATGTTTAATGGGATGATAACTAAACATTAATGTGTCATTGTATTTTTTAACCATAATTATTAAAAAAACCAACTTTAATTATGTCACACAATTAAATGTAGGGAAAACTACAAAAACATGACCTGGACTATCATGTCATTTCAAATCAAGTACCGAACTATCAAAAGTTTCAATTTAAGTACTGAACTATTATCTCATTTCAAATCAAGTACTGAACTATCAACAGTTTTCAATTTAAGTACCGAATTATCAATTCTTTTCAATTCAAGTACCGAAACATAAAATTATTATTGTTAATTTAATATTCGAATATAAAAAATATAAAAAAAATCATAGTGAACTGGGTCGGAGAAAGAAAATTCCCATGCTCATACCCTGGAACCACTGTATGTCTGCCTAAATCGAAATGGAAATTTCAAAGGATCCAGCTTCCAGCCATAAGCACCAAAGCTTAACTCAGAAATTTGAAAAGGTGAACGCTTGAATCCAACTCAATGTAAAGCCTAAATCGATCTCAACAAACCAAAAACTGATGATATAGATGAAATTACATACACATTGAAGATTTCAATAACCTCAAATTGATCATCAAACACATTAAATCACAAACATGTCAACAACTGACACACAACTAATACAAAACAAAAAGGTGCAGAAGGACTATCAAAGATGATGCCAATATAGAAATTCAAACTAGCGAAGCTTCAGAAGAAGTTATTACCGGAGAAATAGAAGGTGCAGAAGGACTATCACCTCCAACAGATGCTTCAGTTGAGGACGATGGCCACGTTTCACCTCCAACAAATGCTTCAGTTGAGGATGATGACCACGTTACAGGGAAGATACTTTTAAGTGAAGTAATTTTGCAACTCAATGATAACCGAGGCGAGGAGATTTAGCATTTGTCAAGTAAGACTAAAGCAGTGAGTCGTCTGCTTCGAGTGTGAACGATGAAAACATCACCGGCCTTCAATTGCAGCCGGTGGTGAGTAAGAAATCTCACCCTTGCTTCAGATGGAAGCGGTAACGGAGTCGGTGGAAGAGATGTATGCTGAGTGTCGGACGAGTGACGTTGTAATATTTTAGCAATTCAATTAGTCAAAAACAATTTGTAATTCAACCGGTAAGACCGGTGTCGAACCCAAGGGAGCAAACGGATTACACGCTAGTTCTATCAAGTTTTCTTACTCGGCTAATTCCTAAAATTCAAGTGTGGTTGAGTTATCAATGATTCAAAACAAGAATGAAATGGTTTTTAGGGGATTGAATTCAATTAAAAGCGAGTTTCGAGGGATTAATCCCCTCCTTGGCAATTTCCCAATGATCATGCATACAAGAGTTTAATTAATTATGAGTTGATAGGTTTCAAACCTAGCTTAAACTAGAATCGAACAAACCATGCATGTTTAAACCTAGTCAAGCCATCTTAGCTAGGATCTCACTAATTAAAGAGTATTGATCCACTACATAGCATTTACTCTCATAAATGCCACATGCATAAAGTTCTAGTTCACCTCTCACCATGCATTTACTCTCATAAATGTTGGTTAAGTTCATTTTGACTACATCCAAACCATCACTAAGCTCTTTCAATACTTAGATCATAGTTCTAACATAAACATGTCACTTGGGCATTTTATCAAACACTTAGAGACATGTCTAACATGAAGAGCATAGTAAAATGAAATCAACTTCAATAAATCCATTCAAATGTGTATACAATGATCATTGAGTACCAAGGAGGTTCATAGAACCCTCAAAACACAAGGGGGACTACTCACACATCAAGTAAGACAACATGATGTGTGGGTTTTTAGCAAAAATCTAAGAGAAAGGAAGAGGGAAAAGAGTAGGATTGATGATCCTAATAAACTCCCTTGATCTTCAATCCTCCTTGATTAGATGATGTTCAAACCCTTGATTTAGCTCACTTCCTTTTGTCTTTTCTCCAGAAAAATCCAAGATGCTAGGTCAACTTTGCCTCTTTCTATTTATAGCTTCGGAAAAGATTCGGTACTGTAGCAGTCCAGTCGATCGACTGGCGTTGGGCTGTTGGCCCAGTCGATCGACTGGAGGTAGATGAGTTGCTTGGAAAGTGGATTCTCAGTCGATCGACTGGAGCAGGGGAGCTTCCCAGTCGATCGACTGGAATAACTTGATTTGCAGCCCCTCCTGAGAGTCCATTTAGTCGATCGACTGAGGTCCAGTCGATCGACTGATGGTCACGTGATCTGCATGCTCTGGGCAGGGGACTCTTCAGTCGATCGACTGAATGGGTCAGTCGGTCGACTGGCGCTGGTCGATTTGCAACACCTCCTGTTAGTCTGTTTAGTCGATCGACTGGAGCAGGGGAGCTTCCCAGTCGATCGACTGAAGACCAAATACTGCCACTTTTTGCTCTAAAACACTGATTTTCCCCGGGCTTTCTTCCAATGGCTCTTGACACAGAGACATCTTGCTTTGCACCTGAAACGCACGAAAAGGAGATCAAATGACATCTAATAGTAGTCGGAATCAAACTAAAGCTATAGTGAAAATGGGCATTTAATGAGTCGAAAGCTCGACTCATCAACACTCCACACTTAAGCTTTGCTCGTCCCGAACAAAGTATGCGAATATGCCAAGGAAGTGCAAATGTCGATATGCTAGTGGTGCTATGTTTGTCGTGCATTTGCCTCACTAGATCTCACAAGGTCTCGATATTCATTTCTAAACATGTTATTTGAAAGGTAAATGACAAGTATGTACAACCTACCTAGCTCCTTTTCGTAGGCGTTACGAATGCATTTAGCGTATGCATTAAGCCTTTAAACCCCTAGGCTACCCTAGTGGACGAGTTATAGTCTCGTGAGAGTTTTCAGAAAAAGGAATACTCACAAATCCCAAAGGTGCACATGTCCCATAAGAGTGAATGCAAGAGTGCTCAACCAAGGCTACGATTATTCAAGACCAAACCCTCACCCCAAGCTCGACTAGCGCCACAATATCATAAAAAGAACTTTCTCAACCTTTTGAGTACCTTTGAGGACATGCATTCAAGATTATCAACACTAGGGCTATAAAATGTCTAATCCCAAATTCTACTCATTTTCAAGGCAACACTATCGAGGCAAGGCTTATAGTTTGCACAATAGAGCGTCAACCGCTCACCTATGCTAGCTAGGGCTAGTCCAAGGGCTCGCGACTAGGAACTCATTCCCAAGTTTTAGGCGCTCAAGCCGTAATCCATAAGGGAAGTGGAGTTCGACACTAGAGTTTCTCAATAAACAAGCATAGCCCAAATGAAGGCTCCCGTGCAAGGCACATGGGTCGTCCAAGAGTTATTTTAACAAGCACACATTGTAAATGAATGAATCCCGCACAAATGAAGAATGGAGGGAAAAACATATAGTCAAGTTTTAAGTGCTCCTTATTTCTTTTTGAAACGGCCTTTGGCCTACAAATGCTTTCGAGGGGGGACTTACCTCCCTAACCCCCGGCATTTGTATATTTGGAGCAAAACTTCTCATGATCATTGAGAGAGTTTTTAGTCGGGGCTTTGCCCTCTTTGACCGCAAACATTTTTTTTTTTTTTTTTTTTTTTGACTCCACACTTAAAACTTGACAATATGTTCAAAAAGTGCATGGAATGTGCGGGAATCAATCATGAACAAAGCACTATGTTAGAGCACTCAAGTCACCAAAGAGCATTCAAACGGTCTAAGTTTTTCAAGATGATATTTTAAAAGTGTTTGCTAGCTTGATCAAAGGTGTTGCAATGAGAATACTTAAAAAGTTGGATAGACAATATATAGCCATGATATTGATTCTCAAGAATGTATGCTCAAAGGACTAGGTCGGTAAATGTGGCAAATAGGCTAGTTGTGATTTATAGGGATTTAGAGTTGAAAATCATAAGCCTTTGTGGTTAAAACACTCTCATGTTGGGACAATGTGCAAGTATGCGAGTGTCCATCTAGAAATGATATGTATGGCATGCAATAATGTGAACTATGCGCATCAAACCACTCCACACTTAATTCAAGCTTAGTCCCTAAGCGCAAAGAATGATAAAACAAAGGCAAAGGCGCATAGGAACTCCCCTCGTTTGTAGACTCGGTGATAAGACTCTCGGGAGTGAGAAGTAACCTTGTGGTTGCAAATGTAGATCAAGACGGCGAATATGGGCATGGTGAGAACATGGAAATATATATCCTGTGGATTGAGCAACATAAATGGTAAACACCGTCAATATCATAGAAAATGTGACATACAACCAAAGGCAAATCAAGAGTATATCACACAAGATGGCATACATCATCCAAAATTGCGCCAAAAGGCGACTTAACATCCAAGTACATGATCTAAGCGAGAAAGCACCAAATGATAGACAAAAGTACGAGCAAAATGCAATGCAAGCTCAAGATGTAGCCTCATCGCCTCCTCGAGTGATGTCTCTAGTGGAATCTCCAACTCCCTCCTCTCTAGCAGAATCTGCTCGCTCAATAGTGGCACCAGTGTAGCGCGAGCCCTCTGGGAGTGACGTGCCCGCCTCCCCTGCTCTAGGAGCTGGCGTGGTAGGCAAGGGGGAGGCGCCACGTGGAGCAGAGAACTCTGGGACAGCAGGAGGGATGAAAGGAGCGCTGGGGCCACTGATGAAGGACTGGACTGTAGATCTGAGCCACTCCCACTCTCGGCTGGCTCTCGCATCAGACTCTCGGACGAAGTCCTCGAGGCGAGTCAATCCACTCCTCAAATCAGCCACGCCGCCCTTCAGGTCATCAATATCAGAGGTGATCCTCTGTCGCCACTCAGCTGAATCATCGGCGACATGAGGGGGAATCTCGGCAGCGGGCTCCACTGGGGGAAGCTCCTCAGCTGCGGGAGGAAGCTCCTCATCTGCGGAAGGGGGAGGAGGAGGCGAGCCAGGAGGCGAGGGAGCGGGTGAGGGGGTGAGGTGGGCAAGGGAATAGAGCGGGCGTTGTTGCTTGAAGGCTCTCCTCCGCGCAGCAGCGGCGGTCACAAGCTCCTCCACATGAGGCGACGGGTCACTGCTCCATGTCCTGCCGTCCCGCTTGACCATATGCATATTCTTCATCAAGTCTAAGTCAAGCTTGCTCCTAGAAGGGGCCTCACAACCCTCGTGGCCAAAGGTGAAGTTACACCTTTGGGCTATCAATGTAATCAAGGAGCCCCCTCCCATGCTCTTGTTCCTCGTACTCGGCTTTACAACGGCCTCAAACCGGTTTGCAAGAACCACTAGCCAATCAATGATCTCCCCGTGATCCATGGCAACCATGAGGTCCATATCCGGGAAAGTAACCTTCCTACCCTTCTCCGTCCTCGTATTAAAATCAATAGCAATGACGTGGTGCACAATCTTCCAAACCGGGTCAACGATCGCAGAAGAGTTATATGAGGACACGAACCACTCATTCCTACCGGATATCCTCTTCCAAAGCCTGGACTGGTCGTGCTCAGTGAATACCCGGGGCGATGCCGCAGGCGGTGGAAAACCAAGCCACTCTCGGATCGTACTCTCCCTGATCCGGAAATCTCTACCCCCCAAAACAAACTTCCAATAATAGTCTGAGGATCCTGTAACGTCACAATATTTCGTATCCAATACAAAATAATGTTTTACAAATGATTTATGCTTGAGAGCGGAAGTTGTGTTCGTAATCTCAAATGCTCCTCTGATTCTACTGTATTGCTTGCTTCGGTCTACTCAGCTTGATGTGTGCGGATGAAGGCGTAGCGCAGCGTGTCTTGCGTAGCGAGGGTCTTGATGACTTGATCTCACATGCGCAGCGAAGTAAGGGTCGCGGGGACTTGGTCTCACGTGCTTGCGTTGCCGTTGGATGCTCTAGTAGATGACGGTGGATGAAGGCGTAGTGCAGCGTGTCTTGCGTAGCGAGGGTCTTGATGACTTGATCTCACGTGCGCAGTGAAGTGAGGGTCGCGGGGACTTGGTCTCACGTGTCTGCGTTGCGGAGTGAGGGTCGCGGGGACTTGGTCTCACGTATCTGCGTCGCAGTTGGATGCTTTGGCAGACGGCGGATGAATGCGTAGTGCAACGTCTCTTGCGTAGCGAGGGTCTTGATGACTTGATCTCACGTACTTGTCGGTTGCTGGCGGCTGACGCTTCCTTTTAGAGCTCTCTTCTCTCTGTTTTCTTCTCCAACTTCAGAATGTCTTCATTTGTGAAGTGAAATCCTCTATTTATAGAGTTCACTAGTGGGCTTGAGATTGGGCTCGTGTTTTGGGCTGAGTTTAACTCATGGACTGGGCTTGTAGTTTTGACCCAAATATCCCTTGTGGGCCAGCCCATTTATACTTTAAATAATTTTGTTTTGGTCCTTGAACTTTTTAGTGCCTACAAATTGCCCCCTCATGATCATGTTGTGCGACACAATTTGAGTGTCTCAGCGCGACGTGATCGTGAGTGATTGACTTGAGAGTCTTGTGGATGCCGAACTTGTCGTAAGAGCTTCCACATAATTTCTTTTTGAGCCACCGTGTTGTTCTCCAACTTGACGGTTGACTTGAGATTTTTGTGAATGTCGAACTTGTCGTAAGAGCTTCCACGTAATTTTTTTTTGAGTCACCATGTTGTTCTCCAACTTGACGGTTGACTTGGGATTTTTTTTTTTCAACAATAGGCACGTCTCTCTGTCTTCAGAACTTTATATAAAGCAAGAATAGACAAGCATGGCTCGGAGTCAGAACTGTCCTCGACACTCCCTTCTTTTTTTTTTGTATAGGGATATCTGATCTAGTCTTCCATGGAATCTAAATTTATTAGATAAATTTAGATATAGGCATGCCACGTCAGGCTAGGGCTTTGTGAAGAGTTCTTTTTTTTTTTTAATATCTGATCTGATAATCATAATCCCAAAAATCAGCAGATCACAATCCCAAAATCAGCGTTTGATAATCACAATCCCAAAAATCAGCGTTTGATAATCATGATCCCAAAAATCTGCATTGGTCAATGCTATATATTCACTCCTCTTCGTCAACATCGTTATCAAGGTCTTCCTTCTCTGTTGTGCCACTTGTTCGCCCAATAACAGGTAGATTGCTGTTCATCTTTTTAATTTCATTCAACTTGTCTTCAAACTCGGATGAAGCAACTTGTCTTCAAACTCGGATAACAGGTAGATTGCTGTTACAGGATGAAGCAACGTGTTCAATCTTCAATTAATCTTCAAGCTTATCCGATCAAGCAACGTGCTCAATCTTCAATTGTCTTCTTCTTTTTGTGATTTTTCTTTTGAAATTTTTTTTTTAGCTTGCTTCCGACGAGCAGCTAGCAATTAGCGACCAGCGGAGCTACAGCCGCGCGCTTGTTTCGCTTTCCATATCTCATTCGATTTATTCTCTGTGCGTATCTCAGATTACTCGTCATATACGTCAAACCCTAATTCCTCAAGTCTCTCCCTTTTTTTTTTTTTGCAATCAATGACATGTGTAATCTCACTGATTTTTTTTTGTTCATGACTAGGCCCCCTTCTATCTACAGTTGCCGATTTCGCTGCTCTGACGTTGATGCGCTGTTGTTGACGGTATTCTGGCCTGTTGTTGAGAGACCAACCCGCTATCCTTCTTTGCGTAAAACTGCTATCCATCGGGGGGAGTTTCACACTTTGAATTCATTGTGTAAGAAAAATAAGCTTTTGAGGATTCTGTCACAAAGACTTACGAGTCTAAGGAAATTGGTTTTTAAGTGAGGCCGTTTGTGACTCCTCCAATTTCCTGGGAATTCCTTACTTGTCTTAATTTCTTCGACATAGTCGTTTCATTTTGTGACGAACTCACGGTGCGATACAAGTCTCTACCAAAAGAAGGGAGGCGCAATGGTGCTTTTCTTGGACTCGTAGGAGAATGGCCAGCTGTTTCTGAACATCGCGTCTGACTCAAAGGCTATGGAAGACAACATAAAGCAGAAATTTCATGTGTTCCCGTCGATGTTGCGCCCGGATACAGGCTCGAATTCAGGTGCCATGAAGGAGATGTTTCCGCCGTTGAAGAGGTTCAGAGGGCTGTTGTCCCAGTGCCAATTGGTGATGCCGCACAGAGCTCTATATGGTCGGTACGACATAGCCAACAAGTCTCCGATGCTTCATCTTCCTCTGGGCGACCGCAGGGTAACAAAGCACTGAGTGCTGAAGCTGTCACCGCTCCACCTTCCTCATGCCAAACTGTCAAGATGACTGACCAGCTCGTGAGGGTCCTCCTTCAGAACCTTACGGAAGCTCCCTATGCAGAAGTCAGTGGTGTAGCTGCGCATGTTACCCACTTCCTTGCTAGCTTTCGAAATGTTGGCGATGACACCTCCATTCTTCAGGCGGCCGTTGATGCGTATGTAAAGAGCGTTGCCAAACTCCTTGCAGTCTAGCAGGGTGTTGTTTGCAACTCCGCCCGTCATGCCTGTGAGATTTCTGCGGTTGAGGGCAGTCTACGTTCTGCTCGAGCGATTTATAAGGGCGCCCTCCAAACCAGCAAGAGCTTGGAGAGACATGGAGAAGTAGTGGCGCAGGCAATAGAGGGAGCTGAAGCCAAATTACGAGCTTTGCATGATGAGGCAAAGAGCGTAAGACACCAGCAAAGCCGACAAGTGGAAGTGATTGTTGCGGCCGAGTCGAACGTGGGTGCACTTCAACAAAAGTTAGATGAGTTGAGAACTTTTCGAGTAAGCTCTGATGACTTGGTGCAGGTGAAGCGTGAGTTGGGTCAATGCATGAAAGCCATCCAGGCAGCTATGCGTTAGAACCGTCAGACTGCTTTTTTTTTGTAGAGACTGCACTTGATTTTTTTTTAATCAAGCTACCTACGTACTTGCAAAGCCACGTGCGTGGCACTTCGCAAGATCAAGTCAACGTAGTTCATTTTTTTTTAATTTTTTTTTGAGCCGTTCACAGTTTATACTCTTGCGGGCCAGGAGTGTCGATCTTCACCTTTAGGAGTAGTAGCGTTTTAAGAACTTCCCATTGATTGGTCCGACGCGTAATCCTTCTTGATCCACGATCTTGTATGCCCCTGAGGTTGCGTTGACACCAACTTTATCGAAGTAATCCTCTGGAAAGAAGTCTTCTAAGGTGATGGGACTTGGTGGAATCTGCTTCAAAGGATCAATAGGCAGTATATGTGAGCTCAGACTCCTCTTGAGTCTTTTCTTCCCTTTCGCCTGACGTAGTCTCTCCTTGGTCACCTGGTTCTTCTTTCGGTGGGCAGGTTCTGGTTGTGGACTGACTTGCTTCTTTGACCTTCTTCGAGTTACAAGAGTCCATCCTTCATCATCCTCCATGCATTCAACCTCTTTCGTGATCCTATACGTTTCGATTCTTTGTGGGTTATAATCGCATCTCAACTTCTTTGATTCAGCTTCAATAGATGGCTTTGATATCCACACTTTTATTGGCTCAAGGGTGCCAAATTGGACTTGTTGCATGTACCATTCTTGTGGCTTGCAAAGTGAGTCGCAACTAGTCGTCACGGAGGCGTGGTTTGCTTCTATTGTCTCATCTGTGTCAAGCTCGATGCGTCCTTCTTTGACTAATCTCATTATAAGCTCCTTGAGAGTGACACAGTTTTCGATACTATGACTAACCAATCTATGGTAGCGACAGTATTTGGGATCATTCGTCCTGTTGACTTCATCTGGGCGTTTTGCTTCTGGTAAGTGGATGATGCCTTTTTCCAACAGGTCGTCGAGCATGCCTGACAGATCCGAGTCAAGGAATGGATACTTCTTGGCTTGTAATTCTTTCAGTGTAGGCTTCGTGCGCTTGAAGTCTCTTGAGGTGACTTCGTTCCTCTTCTCCTGCTTTGGTTTCGATGATATCTCCACAGGATCGTCGTTGGTGCTGATGGCCATGGCCTCGTCGATGATCGCCTTTGACGAGGATATGCGATTCCTTCCATGTCCTTTCACGGTGATTTCCATGTCGTGTGCGCGTGTGGCTAACTCTTGAAAATTCCTAGGTTTGATACCTTTAAGGATGTATAGCAAATCCCAGTTCATTCCATCGATGCACATTTCTACAGCTGACGTCTCGCTGATGCGATCTTTACATTCAAGGCACAATGAACGCCAGCGATTGATATAGTCAACCACAGGTTCTTCTTGCCATTGTTTCGTATTCGTTAGTTCACTCATACTGACAACCCTTCTGGTGCTATAGAATCGGTTGAAGAATTCATCCTCCATCTGACTCCAGCTGTCAATAGACTCTGCCTCCAAGTCAGTGTACCAATCGAAAGCAATGCCCTTTAGAGATCGCACAAATTGTTTGACCAGCAGATCCCCTTCAGTTCCGGCGTTGTTACACGTTTCTATGAAGTGGGCAACATGTTGCTTTGGACTTCCTTTTCCGTCAAACTGTTGGAGCTTGGGGGGCTGATATCCCTGTGGCATGCGCAGACCGTCTATCCTCTTGCTGTAGGGTTTGGCACAGCGTGCACCACCAGAAGAATCTCCACTTAGCTGGCTCTTGACCGCGTTGGCTATCAGCACTTGAAGTTGGTCTTCGTTGCACGCAACACCTCCGTTCCTGTTGTTTTCTACAGGGATCATCTTATTAGCGTCATCATCTTCTATCGTTGGATTGACTTCTTCAACCTTTTGTTTCCCGAGCCCAACCACCTCTCTCTGGAGCTCTTCAAGCTTTTTGTTCTTCTCCTGGTTGTCTTTCAGGACTAGCTCAAGCATCTCTCTTAATTCTTGCATCTGCTCCTCCATGGTTTTGGTGCCTATGGTCATGACAGAAGCTACGCAGGGTTTGGGTGTCTCGGCTTGTTTTGGCAGAGCCACCTTCGTTTTTGGTGAGGGTGTTCCGTCAGCCTTCGCACTCTCCTTGTGTCGTGGGGAGTTGGAGGCAATCAGTGCCGTAGCTGCAGCCATGATGGAAGCAACGGTATATGTGCGTTCCCTCCTTGGCACTTGAGAAGCTCGTAGGCTTGCAGCAGCGGCGTTGACAGCCATCCTCTGAGTCATCCCTCTTGTGCAGATGCCGGTTGGTTGAGCCATGGTTGCGGCGTAAGTCTTCTTGGGAGTTTGTGGACTGGTAGGTTGAGCAGACATCTTAGCTTTAGCGTAGGGATGAGAGGTAGAGATCTTCACGTCGGGTTCACCAAAATTTGTAACGTCACAATATTTCGTATCCAATACAAAATAATGTTTTACAAATGATTTATGCTTGAGAGCGGAAGTTGTGTTCGTAATCTCAAATGCTCCTCTGATTCTACTGTATTGCTTGCTTCGGTCTACTCAGCTTGATGTGTGCGGATGAAGGCGTAGCGCAGCGTGTCTTGCGTAGCGAGGGTCTTGATGACTTGATCTCACATGCGCAGCGAAGTAAGGGTCGCGGGGACTTGGTCTCACGTGCTTGCGTTGCGGTTGGATGCTCTAGTAGATGACGGTGGATGAAGGCGTAGTGCAGCGTGTCTTGCGTAGCGAGGGTCTTGATGACTTGATCTCACGTGCGCAGTGAAGTGAGGGTCGCGGGGACTTGGTCTCACGTGTCTGCGTTGCGGAGTGAGGGTCGCGGGGACTTGGTCTCACGTATCTGCGTCGCAGTTGGATGCTTTGGCAGACGGCGGATGAATGCGTAGTGCAACGTCTCTTGCGTAGCGAGGGTCTTGATGACTTGATCTCACGTACTTGTCGGTTGCTGGCGGCTGACGCTTCCTTTTAGAGCTCTCTTCTCTCTGTTTTCTTCTCCAACTTCAGAATGTCTTCATTTGTGAAGTGAAATCCTCTATTTATAGAGTTCACTAGTGGGCTTGAGATTGGGCTCGTGTTTTGGGCTGAGTTTAACTCATGGACTGGGCTTGTAGTTTTGACCCAAATATCCCTTGTGGGCCAGCCCATTTATACTTTAAATAATTTTGTTTTGGTCCTTGAACTTTTTAGTGCCTACAGATCCATCCTCCCCCACTCTCTCCTTCACCGACTCAAACGAGCACAAGAACTCCTCAACTAATCTCTGGTAGGAGCCCGGATCATCACAAAATAGAAAAGGCAAACCATGTTGTGTGAGACGAGATTGTACCTCAATAGCTACCACTTCGTCGATGCTACGAAGCAAGCCCATGTCTAGGTACAATGTCGGGATGGCCTTCTTCCTCTTCGTAGTGATAGTGGTGTGACGAGTCCGGTGCTTCTCTTCCTTAAAGACCAAGGGGGCCGAGAACGGGTACGGGACCGGTATGGGCATCGGTCCCTCATAAGGCCCCTCATGAGGCTCAACCGGCACAATGGCCATGGAGGTAGGCGCAGCAGCAGGGCGCGGGGGTGCACTCGGTCTAGTAGGCGCTGGCGCCTTCTTCTTCGGCGCCGGTTTCCTCGGTTGAGGCGTTTTCTTCTTTGGAGGCGCAGGGGAAACCGGCACGGCTTCAATCTCTTCTTCTGACCCCGAGACATGGTCGGCTAACGAGGTCCTCAATAACCTCCTCTTGCGGGTAACTAGAGGTCTATCATCCTCGCCCTCTAGTGTGAAGTCGTCAATTTGCTCATCGAGCGAGGGCTCGTGAGCGATCTCTTTTCCCTTTGCTTTCGATTTGGAACTGGAGGAGGTACCGGCGCGACCCATGATGCACAACTGAGCCAAACTGAGCAAAAACTCAAAACTGCACTGAACTCTTGATCGAGTCGATCGACTGGGGTGAGACTTGTGGCTCAGTCGATCGACTGGGAGGGGAAAATCTGTCGGGCTTAGGGCGAAATCGGGGGTTTTCCGGTGGGCTTTGGGCGGTCGAATTGATGCTAGGGGATTGTAGGCGGACTGATTTCGAGCAGCTTGGGAGGTCGAACGGGCGTCGGCGAGGCTGGACGGAGGAGGTCGGCTGGGGTGTAGATTTTCGATCGGAAATCGGAGATGCGTGAGGGTGGCTGGCTGGGCGCTTGCTGGGCGGTGGACAGGCGGACGGATGGACGGCGAGCTGATGGCGAGGAATGGTGGTGGTCGGAGGTTCGGATCGGAGGAAGAAAATTCGAATTTAGGGTTTGGGCGGTTTTGGTCGAATGAAGAAGAAGGAAAGAAACTGAAGTTTAGATAAGAGATGCTCAGTCGATCGACTGAGAGCCCAGTCGATCGACTGAGAATGCGCAAAAAACAAGGGCTCCTGAAACAACGTTTAGTCGATCGACTGAGATGAAGCTTGTCTCCAGTCGATCGACTGAGAACGAATTTCTGCTTGAAAAATATTTTCCTCTTCCGAATGAATCCCGACTCCACACTCTGAATTTTTACTCAAAATCAAGTGGACACCACTCAAAATATCACATATATTCAAGGCACGCTCTTCTATGCAATCACTAGCACATAAACATACGATTTTCAAACAAACAAGCTAGGATCACACTCCACACTTAGAATGCCACCATCATCAAGAAATTTCATGCAAGCCTTATATCATGTCACACACACCTAGTCATGCATTTAGAATCATCCCAATCACCAAACCACGTGACAAGTTCACAATTTGCATGCTACACATATATGAAAGTTACTTGTGCATAGATAGACAACTCACAAACCGGGGTACCTCCCGTGAGGTGCCTAGTTTAACGTCTTGGCAAAGACCGAGCCGAATCTCTTCTCACTAAGAAACACACTTGAGGAGTCCATAGCTAGGATCCCTCCTCAAGCGGATAGAGGCTCTCTAAGGGTCGGTCAAATGGTGAGTCACATTTTTCTCACCCCGAACGCCTTCTCTATAATGCTTTAGTCTTTGCCCATTTGCCGTGAAGGTAGTCCCATCATTGTTGAGCAATTCCACGTGTCCATCCTCGTGAGGCTTGTGGACAATAAATGGACCACTCCACCGGCTTCTCAATTTTCCCGGGAATAACTTGAGCCTAGAATTGAAGAGTAAGACCTTCTCTCCCTTCTTGAATTCACGACGAAATATTCTCTTGTCGTGCCATTTCTTGGTCTTCTCTTTATAGATCCTAGCACTTTCGTAGGCTTCATTCCTTATCTCTTCCAACTCATGGAGTTGAAGCACCCTATTGTCTCCCGCCGTTTGCAAGTCCATATTTAACATCTTAATTGCCCACATCGCCTTGTATTCCAATTCCACCGGCAAGTGACATGGCTTCCCATAAATAAGGCGATAGGGAGACATTCCAATAGGGGTCTTGAATGCCGTACGATAGGCCCATAAAGCGTCATCTAGCTTCGATGACCAATCCTTCCTTGAGCTTCCCACGGTTTTCTCCAAGATTGCCTTGATTTCTCTATTCGAAATTTCCACTTGCCCACTAGTTTGTGGGTGATAAGGCGTAGCAACCTTGTGACTAACTCCATATTTGCGAAGCAAGGCCTCAAAATGTTTTTCCTTGAAATGTGAACCGCCATCACTAATGACGGTCCTTGGAACTCCAAATCGAGGGAAAATAATCTTCTTGAAGAGCTTTGTGACCACCTTGGCATCACAAGTAGGGGAAGCGACGGCCTCAACCCATTTGGAGACATAGTCAACCGCGACCAATATATATTGGTTCCCATACGAGGATGGGAAAGGACCCATATAATCTATGCCCCATACATCAAATATCTCGACCGGGAGGATGCTTTGTTGGGGCATTTCATGCCTTTTTGAGATGCTTCCCGTTCTTTGGCATTGATCGCAAGCTTTCACAAATTCGTAAGCATCACCAAAGAGAGTTGGCCAATAAAAACCGCTTTGTAGAACCTTGGACGCCGTCTTTGCTCCACTACCATGTCCTCCATATTGGGAAGAGTGACAATGGTGTAGAATATCTCTCATTTCCTCTTCGGCGACGCAAGTCCTATATAATCCATCCGCGCATAGCCTATACAAATAGGGTTCATCCCAATAATACCTCTTGGTCTCGGATAGGAACTTCCTCTTTTGATGGTGGTTCATATCGTGAGGAATGATCCCACAAACCACGAAGTTTACAAAGTCCGCGTACCATGGGAGGGCCTCCGCCTCAACTCTCATGAGTTGCTCTCCAATAAATGAGTCATTCACGGGTCTAGTATCCTCTTCAATCTCTTCATTTTCCTCTAGCCTTGATAGGTGGTCGGCTACCACATTTTCTACTCCCTTTTTATCTTTGATCTCGATATCAAACTCTTGGAGCAATAGAATCCATCTTATCAACCTTGGCTTGGAATCTTTCTTTGCCAAGAGGTACTTGATTGCCGCGTGGTCGGTGAATACTATAACCTTTGATCCCACTAGGTATGAACGAAACTTGTCAAAGGCATACACGATAGCAAGGAGCTCCTTCTCGGTTGTAGTGTAGTTCAATTGAGCTCCATTTAGCACTTTGCTTGTGTAGTGAATGGCATGAAGTTTCTTGTCCACCCTTTGCCCAAGAACCGCCCCAACGGCATAGTCACTTGCGTCGCACATAAGCTCAAAGGGCAAGTCCCATCTAGGGGGTTGAATAATTGGAGCCGAAATCAATGCTTCTTTCAACTTCTTAAAGGCCAACAAGCAATCTTCATCAAACCGGAACTTGGTGTCATTGCATAGAAGGTTTGTTAAAGGCTTTGCAATCTTCGAGAAATCCTTGATAAATCTCCTATAAAACCCCGCATGGCCTAGAAAACTCCTTAAGCCCTTGACATCCTTTGGGGGTGGCAATTTTTCCATAACCTCTATCTTTGCTTTATCCACCTCAATTCCTCTTTTAGAGACCAAATGACCAAGAACTATCCCCTCCTGCACCATAAAATGACATTTTTCCCAATTAAGTACAAGGTTCGTCTCAATACATCTTTTCAACACTTTAGCCAAATTAGCTAAACAATCATCAAAAGACGAACCATACACAGAAAAGTCATCCATGAATACTTCCATAATCTTTTCAATAAACTCGGAGAAAATAGCCATCATGCAACGTTGAAAGGTACCCGGCGCATTACATAGTCCAAAAGGCATTCGCCGATAGGCAAATGTTCCATAGGGACATGTAAAGGTGGTTTTCTCTTGATCTTGTGGATGTATAGGGATTTGGAAGAATCCGCTATATCCATCAAGATAGCAAAAATAGTCATGCTTAGCTAGTCTTTCCAACATTTGGTCAATGAAAGGGAGGGGAAAGTGATCTTTTCTAGTGGCTTGGTTTAGTTTCCTATAATCCACGCACATACGCCACCCGGTTACCGTTCTTGTGGGGATTAGTTCATTTTTCTCATTTTTAACTACGGTCATCCCTCCCTTTTTGGGGACTACATGAATGGGGCTCACCCATTTAGAGTCCGCAACGGGGAAGATGATTCCCGCATCAAGCAATTTAAGAACCTCCTTTTTGACTACTTCCCCAACAATAGGATTCAACCTCCTAGCTCTCTCCCTAGATGGCATACTATCACTCTCTAAATTGATTTCATGCATGCACAAGTTTGGGCTTATTCCCTTCAAATCATCAATAGAGTAGCCAATAGCATCCTTATGTTCTCTAACCACATCAAGCAATTTAGAAGTCTCAACATCATTCAAAGAAGCATTCACAATGATAGGCAAGCTAGAATTTGGGCCTAAGAACTCATACCTTAGGCTTGTTGGTAGAGCTTTTAGCTCTACCGAACAAGACTCCTTACCTTTGTCGCTTAGAGTTCCTTCTTCGTTTTCTTCCTCCAAGATAGCCCAACAATTGGCAATGTCGGGAAGCTCATTATCAAGGTCAATTCCACTCATGTAGAGGTTAGGCACATCATACAATTCATATGCATCAACTAGGTCAAGATAATTACAAGTCATTGTAGGACTAGGACCTTTTTGTGCCTTTTCAAGATTAAACTCAATTTCCTCATCTCCTACTCTCATGGTGATTGACCCCTTAGTAGTATCAAATATAGCCCCCGCGGTGTAGAGGAAAGGCCTTCCCAAAAGAATGGGAATTTCATTGTCCTCTTCCATCTCTAACACCACAAAATCCCCCGGAATATAGAAATTTGACATGCACTTATCGTGTGGTGCAAAAATCAAATCTAAATTTATAAGTCCACTACCTTCAACTTACTATAGACTAGTAGAGTGGCAAGTAGGGGTCGAACCCAAGGGAAATAGATCAACTACTCATTGTTCTTTTGTGCGAAATGTGAAGGAAAGTAAATACAAGTTTGGGTTTTTGAAAAGGTTTTTTTTTGAATGTAAGTGCAAGTGCAAAAAGTAAATAGCAATGGACTGTGATCAATAGAATGGAATTCGGTCTAGGGGCCCTTGGTTGTAGCTCAACTCATCATTGTCCTCTAATGATCTATCCTTGTATCCATAAGTGTGGGTTAGTTCCCTTTCGAGACAAAAACTCTAAAGTAAGGCCCTTTCGAGCGCATTACACCACAATCCATTCCTTTTCAAGACTTGGATTTCTAGTGCGAACAAGTTTAATAACCCCTTTCAAGGTGTACTAGACTAGGTGCAAAAACTTGTTTCACTTTTCAATGACAACAAGCACAATGGAGGTAGTGAACCCACACGGCTAAACCTTGCCTTTTCAAGCCTTAGTTAAGCCTAGGTATTCATTCCCAAATCATTGGCACATGACTAGCAAATGGAATACAAGGAAGCATTAAAATCAAGGTCTCAAAGCCTTGCTACAACATTAGGGATCCCCAAACCGAATTGTGAGGGTTTAGCCACTCATATTCATCAAGGGAATATGAGAGCTAAAAGACACCATCGGAATCACAAGGCTCACACTAAAATGCGTAGATGAAAATGTAAAGTGCGTAGAACAAGTAGAAGGAGTAGAGAGAAGTTGGAGCTTTCAATATCAAATAAGAACAAGTAGAAGAAACGTGTTACAAGCTTGTGTTGTGAGGGATTGTGAGATGTTGTTGATGATGAATTGTGTGAGAAGGAGAGAGGAGCTCTCACTTCCAATGGATGATGAAAACATGAGTTTTAGTTCTCCTTTTATAGAGCTAACCCCCTGCTCCTCTCCTAATCGAAGTGCAAGACGCTCCCAACATAGGCTCCCCTTGAGGTCCCATGAGCAATTGTTTACTTCCTCCACTAGTGACACTATCCCATGATTCAAGGCTTGTTTATTGGCAATTAGGGACGTGGGCAAGTTATTGTCATTTGAATATGAAGTCCACCAGCTCCCTTTAGGCATTGAATAAGAGCTCCACTTGAATATCCCTTTTGAATATGAATAATCACCCTTTAAAGGGCCTTTGGACACTTTAACCGGGACCCTTGATTGCTCTTTCTTGACATGATGGGATTATTCTCTTGTCCACCTATATGGAATATTTGAAGACTATCTGTCGAGGCCAAAATACCATATGAGGTGTTACGGTCGGAGCTTCTAGAAACTTGCATATTCTGTGCGCGCAGGGCCCTTCGGTAAGGACACTTGAATCTGGACCCTGGTAACTTTGCCTTGACACGATTGGGTTATTCACATTTCCACATATATTGCTCCGTTTAAGACTACCTGTCGAGCCAGATTTGCCAAAAACGCCATTCCATTCGGAGATTCTGGCATAACCCCAATTCTGCGCGCGCAGGGCCCTGTCGGAAATGAGCCGAAATGGCTTGGCATGGGCCAACAATCAATCTGTTCGGGCGTTTTGCTTGGGATTGAGTTTGTGAAAGTTATTGGGCATTTAAAACAACTTGGTCGAGCCAGATTCCCTAGATGATGATTTTGGTTCGAGGATGCTCGCATCGACTTGAATCTGTGCACGCAGGGCCCTGACGGAAATGAGCCGAAATGGCTTGGCTTGGGCCAACAGCCAATCTGTTCGGGCATTCTCCTTGGTTGTCCGACATTGTCCACCTTATATTCTATTTGGATCATTTTGGTCGAGTCGGATTTGTCATCGGAGTCCGTCTGGTCGAGCGATTTGATTTGGTCCTTGGATGGCTCGGCTGGTGTGCTGGGGCGCTGGGCGCGGCTTAGGCATTCTGATCTCACCCGGTCGGTTGGACCTCAGGCACTTTCCCACCCGGTCGGGTCAACCTTCATTGTGATGTTTTAGGCACAAAATGCCCTTCTTAAGCCCGATTCCTCTTAAGGCTCCAAGATTGCCTGAAATGCAAAACCATACTAAAAAGTAATTGTTCGCATGATAAAGTGTCGAAATATATGGGATTAATTGACTCGACGGGTCGTATAAATACGTCTCATCAAATCACCCCACACTTGAACTTGTTCGTCCCGAACAAGGCCTTAAGTTACAAGAGGAAATAATAAGCACAAAACATCATAAGTCCTTCTTGGCATCCCTAGATAAATGCTAGTCTAGATTTCCCCTTTCCATGCATTCTCAATCACTACTCAAGGCATTTGCTAAAACATGGAATTAACTTGATACATGTACCTTTGAGTCGAGATGCAAACCAATTCGGATGAGTGGGAGATAGTCCTTTTTAGACCCATGATCTACACTCTTGGGTCCGGTTCTTATTACATGGTTATACTTGTTGCTTCTTCTAGCACTTGATGTATTCGAGCTTAAGGATTGAGTCTTAGGTATTTGCTTGGACATCTTTGTAGTGAACTTGGCCTTCGGCCTTTGTATGGCATTGATGTACTTCACTTTGTTTCGGGTAATCCTTCACATGAGTTGATTTTTCTTTGAGCTTTGCTCCTTTTTGTGAGTCTCTTTGTCCGTTCCTTCTTGGGAGGTCCAATCATCGCCCTCAAGCATATGGAAATACCTCCCCGCTCTTTCTCATCCTTGTCGTTTCACGCGAGTCAAGATGAGGGTCACTCACCTATTTTCCCGGCTACTAGGACTAGAGATAGGACGGTTTGATTCCCGTCCCGCCCCTTGCATAAACGCTGCAATGGCGGAGTCGACTTCAAACCACAAGTCTCGAAATGCAGCCTCCACAAGTCCGTATAACCATGTAACTTGAATCCTGGATCCTTGAGTGCTTTTGTCAAATCTCACTAGGACATTTCTATCAACTCCACATCCCTTTTTATCCCAACTCATAAGAACACATAGATAGTTAGAATCACATGTTAGTCGCACAATTATAATTTCATAAGAGTAATGCATGTACTTGGTTCCATCTATTTCACATCATGCAAGCTCAACTCCCACGCATTTTATTCACAAAACTACGCATTTAATTCAAAATTTTAAAATTTTCAAAGGGAAACGTGCTGACTCATGCATGTGTAAGAAAAATAGACGTGAGACACAACAAACTACTAATCACCCCACCCCACACTTTTGAAATGAGCCGTGTCCTCACGGCACAACTCAATTCAAGACAATATGCACAATATCAAGGAAAAGGAAAAAAAAGTACTAAAGTGAAACGGAACTCCCCTTATGATGTCCTTGTATGTCATGAAATGACAAGGCTTGGACTTGCATCAATCGGTTGAAACTCATGGGGAGCTAGGTCGGGCTCGGTATCTCCATCGAATGCGTTCCGGACGCCCTTTGTCTCTCAGGTGAGCCTCGGCTTTGGGTGCGTCCCGGTCTAGGACCGTCGCTGGGTTCCTCGGGCCTAAGGTCTCGGATGCGCCTCGGTGCTCTCCTTTGGCACGCCCGATTCTGCTTAAAATGCGTAGCATGACCGGCGAGATGCGTAGCACTTGGGAACCCGACCTATAAAAACATCCTTTTTCCTTTCCAAATGCAATGGGGTGAGGGTTAGCATAAAATGCAAGAAAGTAAAATGCAGAAAATACTGTAAAATGCCAGGCTGCCTCCCGGCGAGCGCACTTGTTTAACGTCCTTGGCTCGACGGGACCTTAACCATAGGTTATTGGTTGGGGTCCCATGGGTAGGCAAGGTCGAATTTCTGAATGGTCAAATCTGCACCCTCGTGATAGTGTTTGACCCTTTGCCCATTGACTGTGAAACGACTTCCATTGGCCGGGCTCTCTAGCTCAAGTGCCCCATGATTGAAAACCTTAGTCACCTTGTAGGGACCGGTCCATCTAGAGCGCAACTTGCCCGGCATCAACTTTAGTCGCGAAGTGAACAGTAGGACTTGTTGTCCCACTTCAAATGAGCGCCGAAGGATGAACTTATCATGATAGAGCTTGGTGCGCGCCTTGTAGTCGGTTTGGCCCTCATAGGCCTCTAGGCGCAATTCCTCAAGCTCATTCAATTGTATCTTCCTATCAAGCCCGGCCGCTTCAAGATCCCAATTGCATTGCTTCAAGGCCCAAAAAGCCTTGTGTTCCAACTCCACCGGAAGATGACACGCCTTACCATAGACCAACCGAAAGGGAGAGGTTCCAATGGGTGTCTTGTAGGCCGTCCGATATGCCCATAAGGCATCATTTAACCTTTGACTCCAATCCTTCCTTGTTGCCTTTACCATCTTCTCAAGAATCCCCTTAATTTCGCGGTTGGAGATCTCCGCTTGTCCATTTGTTTGGGGGTGGTAAGCCGTGGAAGTCCTATGATGGACGTGATAGTGTCTCAAAGTGGCGGCCATCATCCTATTGCAAAAGTGTGTGCCTTGGTCGCTTATGATGGCCTTAGGCACCCCATACCTACAGAAGATGTTAGTGCGAAGAAAATCCACAACAGTTTTACCATCATCACATCTAGTAGCTATAGCCTCTACCCATTTTGAAACATAATCCACCGCAACAAGGATATAAGCAAATCCACATGAAATAGGAAAAGGCCCCATGAAATCGATACCCCATATGTCAAAGACATCATTAACCAAGATGGGCACTTGGGGCATCTCATTTCTAGCCGAAATGTTACCAACTCTTTGGCATCTATCACACTTCTTACAATGCTCATATGAATCTCTAAAGACACTAGGCCAAAAGAAGCCGCTATCAAGGATCTTCCTAGCGGTTCTCCTAGGCCCAAAATGTCCACCACAAGCATGCTCATGACAAAAACTAATAACAGAAGCAATCTCAATATCGGGGATGCACCTTCTAAGCAATTGATCAACACCTATTTTCCACAAGTAAGGGTCATCCCACATATAGAACCTAGAGTCATGCTTAAGCTTCATGCATTGTGCTTTAGAGTAAGAAGGAGGAAATGTACCTCCCACCAAGTAGTTGACAATAGGAGCATACCATGGAGGTTTGGTCGAGAGAGCAAAGAGATGCTCGTCAGGAAATGTCTCGGTTATGGACCCGGGCTCCTCCTCTCGGACAAGTCGGCTCAAGTGATCCGCCACTGTGTTTTCGATGCCCTTTTTGTCCTTGATCTCCACATCAAACTCTTGCAATAACAAGATCCATCTAATCAACCTCGGCTTGGCTTCCTTCTTGGTCATCAAATACCGAATAGCTGCATGGTCTGAAAAGACTGTCACTTTTGCACCAAGCAAGTAAGACCGAAACTTCTCCAAGGCAAAAACCACGGCTAGGAGCTCTTTCTCAGTGGTGGAGTAGTTCCTTTGGGCCGCATCTAATGTCCTAGATGCATAGTAGATCACAATGGGCTTCTTCTCATCTCTTTGGCCAAGGACCGCTCCCACCGCATAGTTACTAGCATCACACATAATCTCAAAACCCTTGCTCCAATCCGGAGCTCTAATGATAGGTGTGCTAGTGAGAGCTGTCTTCAACTCATCAAATGCCTCCTTGCATGCCTCCGTGAACTCAAAAGGGATGTCCTTTTGCAAGAGAGTCGATAAGGGCAACGCCTTTTTAGAAAAGTCTTTAATGAACCTTCGGTAAAAACCGGCATGTCCAAGGAAAGACTTGATATCTCTTGTCGTGGAGGGGTAGGGCAGAGTCATGATCACATCAATCTTGGCCTTGTCAACCTCTACTCCTTTCTTTGAGACGATATGCCCCAAAACAACTCCGTGAGTAACCATGAAGTGGCACTTCTCATAGTTGAGCACCAAGTTCATAGAGACGCAACGCTCTAGAACCGTGCTCAAATTCTCCAAGCAAGCATCGAAGGTGTCTCCATGCACAGTGAAGTCATCCATGAATACCTCAATAAAGCTCCCAATCATATCCGAGAAGATACTAGTCACCACTCTCTGAAATGTACCCGGAGCATTGCACAAACCGAATGACATCCTCCGAAAGGCAAACGTGCCAAATGGGCAAGTGAACGTGGTCTTCTCCTGGTCCTCGGGAGCTATAGGAATCTGATTGTACCCCGAGAACCCATCCAAGAAGCAAAAATATGGCTTGCCCGCCAATCGATCTAGCATTTGGTCGATGAAGGGAAGAGGGAAGTGATCCTTCCTCGTGACTGCATTCAACTTCCGGTAATCGATACACATCCTCCACCCGTTCTTGACCCTTGTAGCCACCATCTTGCCCTCGGCATTCTCCTTAACTGTAATCCCGGTCTTCTTAGGAACAACATGAACCGGGCTTACCCATCTACTATCCGAGATAGGATAGATTACATCTGCATCTAGCAACTTTTGGATTTCCTTTTGGACCACCTCCATCATAATGGGATTGAGTCGACGTTGAGGCTCCCTTGATGGTCTAGCCCCATCCTCTAGCAATATCCGGTGCATACAAACTGCCGGGCTTATACCCCTCAAATCTCCCAATGTCCAACCGATGGCCATCTTGTGGCGAGATAATACCTCAACCAATCTCCTCTCTTGGTCCATCTCAAGTCCACTCTTGATGATGACCGGCAGAGTCCCGTTGTCTCCCAAGAACACATACTTCAAGTGGTCGGGCAATGGCTTAAGCTCCACCTCGGGTGCCTGCACAATAGAGGATAAACATGGGTTAGTCTTGAAAAGACTAATTTGGTTTACTTCATACCTCGGCGTGAGTGGCCTAGAAACCTCCAAGTGGTATAGGGCGCCCTCCATCCCTTCGGCCAAGTCTAAGGAACTTTCGGCCGAGTATAGGGCTCGGTTAAGGACTAGCTCAAGGGGATCCAATTCTCGCTCCGGTTGAGCCTCATGGGCTAGATCGTCCAAGGTATCCAAGGCATGGACGGTCTCAAACTCTAATGGATGCTTCATCGCCCGAAAGATATCAAAGCTAAATACCTCCCCCTCAACCTCCATAGATAGCATTCCACTTCCACAATCAATCTTCATTTTGGAGGTCTTGAGGAAAGGCCGACCAAGTAAGATAGGCGCATGATCATTAGGGCCACAGTTTTCCATTTTCAGGACGTAGAAATCCGCCGGGAAAACTAGCTCTCCAACTTGGACTAGAACGTCCTCAATCTTACCTTCGGGTTGCTTGCATGATCGATCGGCCAGCTGAATGGTGAGTCCGGCCGGCTCAAGAGGTCCAATCCGGAGGCTAGAATAGATGGAGTATGGAAGAACATTGATCGAAGCCCCAAGATCCAACATGCAATTTTCGATCCGAATGTTGCCTATAGTGCATGGAATGGTATAAGTGCCTGGATCACCACATTTTGGGGGCACAGTCCTTTGTATCACTGCCGAAACGTTCCTACTCATCAACTCTTGATCAACATGAGTCCCTCTTCTTCGGTTTGTACAAAGCTCTTTCAAGAACTTAGCATATCTTGGAATTTGCTTGATGGCCTCCAATAGGGGAATATTGATCTCCACCTTGCTAAACAACTCCCAAACATCCTTGTCCATCACATATCTTTTCGGAGTTCGGGCCGGGACAGGAAATGGCAAGGGAACATGGTTGGGCTCGGCACCGGGTGCTGAATCTAGTCCGGACGCCTTAGGCGCTGAAGAGGGCCTGTCCGAAGTACCGGGCGTCAGGTCCAAAGTTCTGAGCGTATGAGGTGTGTCCGGTGCCGAGGTCCAGAATGCCTTAGGCGCTGTTTGGTTCTCTTCGGCTAATGTTGAGCACTCTCCTTCCTCATGCCCTTCTAACTCATCAACCAACTTCTTACCATTCCTTAGAGTCACGGCGCTCACATTGCCCCTCGGATTTTGAACGGTTTGAGAGGGAAGCCGACCGGTCTCCTTCTTCATTTCGGACACGTTTGCAATAAGTTGGGACATTTGCTTCTCGATCTCGGCTATTCGCCCATCGGTCTTGGCTTGATTTTGCTGAATGGTGATATTTATTTGGGCATTACTTGCGGCCATCTCTTTCATCATATCTTTCATCATGTCCTTCATCGTGTCTTCTAAGGACCGGTTTTGTCCAACCGGGCTTGGACCGCCTTGATTGTGACTAGGGCCCTGTCGGTTTTGAATAGGTCCGCCTTGTTGGTATTGCCTTTGGGGAGGCCGATAGACATTTTGGTTGGCTTGAGGAGTGGTTTGATGATGCTGAGCTAAGTCCCTTAGATTGCCATGTCGCCAAGTCTCGCCGGCCGGTCCTTGTCCATAAGGGCGACTAGGTCCGGTCCGGTTTTGATAGTCCCCCATGGCATTCACCTCTCCATGGTCCTCGTCTAGCAGCGTCGGGCAAGAGTCCGTTTTGTGGTCCATAGATCCACAAAACTCACATGGCTTGGTCTTGGCTGGTTCCCTCCTCATTAGATGCATCATCATTTCCTTCATTTGTTTCACGTCTTCGGATAAGTGATTTGTAGGGGTCTCGGCCTTGGCCACATTCTTTGTTCTCATGAACTCCTCTTGTCGACTAGTTTCCTCTTGAAATCGGGCATTCTCGGCCACCTTTGAAATCAACTCCCTTATTTCTCTTAGGGTCAAGCTTGCCATTGATCCTCCAGCCGAGGCATTCAAAAGCATTTTGTCCAATGGCCTAAACCCATCCATCAAGTACTCCAAAAGAAGCTTTTCGGGTAAGCCAAGATTGCAACAACTTCCTTCTAGCCGGTTGAATTTTTCCAAGTAATCATACATTGATTCATTCGGCCCTTGCTTCAACTCTTGCAATTGTCTCCTCACTTGTGTAGCTCGGCCTGCAGGGTAGTATTTGGCCAAAAATTTTGCTTGCATTTGTGCCCAAGACCAAATACTTCCCGGAGGCAAGGCGAGGAACCAATCATTAGCCGCATCCATTAGAGAGAAGTAAAAGGCCTTTAATTTGAAATCCTCTACGTCTACTCCATGGGGTTTTAAGTTTTGGCAAGTGCCGTGAAAACGTTTGAGATGGGATGTTGCGGACTCTCCTTGAGTGCCCGAGAACTTGGGCAAATTGTGCACAACTCCGGTGCTAACCAATATATCCTCTAGTTCCGGACCCTCATAGATACACCAAGATTGGTTTCTAAAGTTAGGAGCCGAGAGTTCCCCCATAGTGGGTTCTCGGATATCATCACCACCAAAGTTTTCCTCCCGGGCGTGCTGCGCTCTCGGGGCATACGGTTGAGGATGAGGCCTAGGCGGTGGCCTAACCGGCTGCCTCGGACCATTTTGGGCTTGGTCCTCGGGCTGCCCATGGTTTTGCCCGGCCGCTTGCCTTCTCCTCATATTTCCTTGTCGGACTAGCACCTCGGGATCCTCATAGAATAGAGGTGGTGCTTCGTTGTGACCAAGTCGGTGCATATCATTGTTCACCTCATCTTCACCAAAATTGTCACTATGGTGAGACATGGTTCACTAAGCACAAGAGCAAAAAAAGTAAAAAACAAGAACAACTTTCAATGATTTAACTAGTCCCCGGCAACGGCGCCATTTTGACATGCACTTATCGTGTGGTGCAAAAATCAAATCTAAATTTATAAGTCCACTACCTTCAACTTACTATAGACTAGTAGAGTGGCAAGTAGGGGTCGAACCCAAGGGAAATAGATCAACTACTCATTGTTCTTTTGTGCGAAATGTGAAGGAAAGTAAATACAAGTTTGGGTTTTTGAAAAGGTTTTTTTTTGAATGTAAGTGCAAGTGCAAAAAGTAAATAGCAATGGACTGTGATCAATAGAATGGAATTCGGTCTAGGGGCCCTTGGTTGTAGCTCAACTCATCATTGTCCTCTAATGATCTATCCTTGTATCCATAAGTGTGGGTTAGTTCCCTTTCGAGACAAAAACTCTAAAGTAAGGCCCTTTCGAGCGCATTACACCACAATCCATTCCTTTTCAAGACTTGGATTTCTAGTGCGAACAAGTTTAATAACCCCTTTCAAGGTGTACTAGACTAGGTGCAAAAACTTGTTTCACTTTTCAATGACAACAAGCACAATGGAGGTAGTGAACCCACACGGCTAAACCTTGCCTTTTCAAGCCTTAGTTAAGCCTAGGTATTCATTCCCAAATCATTGGCACATGACTAGCAAATGGAATACAAGGAAGCATTAAAATCAAGGTCTCAAAGCCTTGCTACAACATTAGGGATCCCCAAACCGAATTGTGAGGGTTTAGCCACTCATATTCATCAAGGGAATATGAGAGCTAAAAGACACCATCGGAATCACAAGGCTCACACTAAAATGCGTAGATGAAAATGTAAAGTGCGTAGAACAAGTAGAAGGAGTAGAGAGAAGTTGGAGCTTTCAATATCAAATAAGAACAAGTAGAAGAAACGTGTTACAAGCTTGTGTTGTGAGGGATTGTGAGATGTTGTTGATGATGAATTGTGTGAGAAGGAGAGAGGAGCTCTCACTTCCAATGGATGATGAAAACATGAGTTTTAGTTCTCCTTTTATAGAGCTAACCCCCTGCTCCTCTCCTAATCGAAGTGCAAGACGCTCCCAACATAGGCTCCCCTTGAGGTCCCATGAGCAATTGTTTACTTCCTCCACTAGTGACACTATCCCATGATTCAAGGCTTGTTTATTGGCAATTAGGGACGTGGGCAAGTTATTGTCATTTGAATATGAAGTCCACCAGCTCCCTTTAGGCATTGAATAAGAGCTCCACTTGAATATCCCTTTTGAATATGAATAATCACCCTTTAAAGGGCCTTTGGACACTTTAACCGGGACCCTTGATTGCTCTTTCTTGACATGATGGGATTATTCTCTTGTCCACCTATATGGAATATTTGAAGACTATCTGTCGAGGCCAAAATACCATATGAGGTGTTACGGTCGGAGCTTCTAGAAACTTGCATATTCTGTGCGCGCAGGGCCCTTCGGTAAGGACACTTGAATCTGGACCCTGGTAACTTTGCCTTGACACGATTGGGTTATTCACATTTCCACATATATTGCTCCGTTTAAGACTACCTGTCGAGCCAGATTTGCCAAAAACGCCATTCCATTCGGAGATTCTGGCATAACCCCAATTCTGCGCGCGCAGGGCCCTGTCGGAAATGAGCCGAAATGGCTTGGCATGGGCCAACAATCAATCTGTTCGGGCGTTTTGCTTGGGATTGAGTTTGTGAAAGTTATTGGGCATTTAAAACAACTTGGTCGAGCCAGATTCCCTAGATGATGATTTTGGTTCGAGGATGCTCGCATCGACTTGAATCTGTGCACGCAGGGCCCTGACGGAAATGAGCCGAAATGGCTTGGCTTGGGCCAACAGCCAATCTGTTCGGGCATTCTCCTTGGTTGTCCGACATTGTCCACCTTATATTCTATTTGGATCATTTTGGTCGAGTCGGATTTGTCATCGGAGTCCGTCTGGTCGAGCGATTTGATTTGGTCCTTGGATGGCTCGGCTGGTGTGCTGGGGCGCTGGGCGCGGCTTAGGCATTCTGATCTCACCCGGTCGGTTGGACCTCAGGCACTTTCCCACCCGGTCGGGTCAACCTTCATTGTGATGTTTTAGGCACAAAATGCCCTTCTTAAGCCCGATTCCTCTTAAGGCTCCAAGATTGCCTGAAATGCAAAACCATACTAAAAAGTAATTGTTCGCATGATAAAGTGTCGAAATATATGGGATTAATTGACTCGACGGGTCGTATAAATACGTCTCATCAAAATTCCCTACTCTAACCGGGACATCCTTAAGAACCCCCCTAGGGAATCTTGAGGAGCGGTCCGCGAGCCTTAGAATCATGTTAGTTGGTTTAGGCTCACCCATATTCAACTTTTTGCATAAAGAATAAGGCATCAACGATATACTTGCACCCAAATCACACATAGCACGTTCAATCTTAATATCATTAATAAAGCATGAAATGGAGAAGCTACCGGGATCCTCGAGCTTTGGGGGCATGCGCGGTTGGAGTATGGCACTACATTCGCCATTGAGAGACACCGTGTCAACATCCTCGATTGTTCTCCTGCACGTAATAACATCTTTTAGAAATCTTGCATAAGATGGAGCTTGAGTTATTACCTCGGTGAAGGGCATTGTGACATAGAGCTTCCTCATCATCTCGGCAAACTTGGAGAATTGCTTGTCATTGCTCTTCTTCTTTAGCCTTTGGGGAAATGGAATAGGAGGAGTGTATACTCTAGGTTCGTCTTTCTCCTTTTCCACTTCACCATCTTTCTCAACTTGAGGGTTAGGAACCTCTTCATCTAACTCTTCAATTTCGGCACTAGCTTGGCCTCTTAGATCAAAGGAGACTTTCTTCTTCTTTGGTAGCTCTCCCTCTAGCTCTTTCCCGCTTCTCAAAGTAACCGCATTACAATGCTCCCTTTGTCCTTGCTCGGGTCTAGCCGGTAATTTACCTTGTGCCCTTGTAGAGGATTCGGCTTGTTGAGCAATTTGAGTTTCTAGCATTTTGTTGTGGATTTCTAGCCTTTGATTCGATTGCTTAACCTCGTTCAACTCTTGCCTCATCTCATTTTGGTTTGCTAGGAGCTTTGCAAACATTGCCTCAACACTAGATAGTTCACTAGAGGGTTGTGGAGGAGCTTCAACTTGTTGGTAGGGTCTTTGAGCTTGAGCTTGATATTGTTGCCCTTGGTTTTGATTCCTTTGAAGCAAAGCCGGTCCTTGACTTTGATATTGGTTCCTAGGTTGGAATGCTTGATTCGGTTGAGTAGGCTTAGGACCAAATCCGGGAGGTGTGGATCCAAAGTCGGGACGAGTGGGGTTAGTGGTCTTGTAGGAGAAATTGGGGTGATTTCTCCATCCCGAAGAGAACTTTGGTGTAGTGTAGTTCGCTTGAGAGCCTTGCCCTTGGTTGGCATTCCCTCCATAGTCTCTTCCTTGGTTTCCTCCCACAAAATTCACCTCTCCATAGCCTTGCCCTTGCACATCCCTTTGCACCAAGGGGCAAGAAACGGTCTCATGCTCGTAGACCTCACAAATATCACACCCTTGCTTTGTCGAAGATTCTCTTTCCGGGTGTTTCAACTTGAAGACTTCATCCGAGAGGCTATCAAAGTCCTTCCTCAAAGCATCATAATCACTTGTGCTCACCGCTTTAACCTCATGCCTTTCATGTCTTCTTCTCGGGTTTCCTCTTTCGCTTCCCCACATGAAGTAGTTTTTCGTTATTTTCTCTATCACCGCATATCCTTCATGCGGTTCTAGTTCCATAATAGCTCCTCCCGAGGCGGTGTCAAGTGCAAGTCGAGAGGCACCATCGACACCGTGGTAGAAGGTGTGGAAGACTTGGAGATCATCGAGGTTGTGGTGGGGGCAAAGCCTTTGGTATTCCTTGTATCTCTCCCATGCTTCATAGAGGTTCTCCCCATCCAATTGTGAGAAATTTGTAATTTGACTCCTATAGAAAGCCGTCTTGGAAGGAGGGAAGTATTTGTTTAAGAAAGCCACGGCGAGCTCCTCCCAAGTCGTGAAGCTATCGGGAGTTTGACTCCTCAACCAATCCTTTGCTCTCCCCGTGAGGGAGAAGGGGAAGAGCCTTAGGAGTTTAGCGTCTTCCGAGAACCCATTGATCTTGAAGGTGGAACACACTTCAAGAAATGTTGTCAAGTGAGAATTAGGGTCTTCATTGTCCCTCCCCGAGAATTGGTTAGATTGAACCATTTGAATAGTGGATGTCTTCAAGTCAAAATCTCGGTTATCAACCGTTGGTACGAGGATTGGGGAACGATATCCATAGGCCGTAGGAGTAGCATAATCCTTGAGAACCCTTCTAGCTTGAGGGACTTGTGGTAGGTGACCTTGGGGAGGTGGAGGTGGAGGAGGGAGTCTATTGTCTCTATCTCCCATGTCTAGGGTGGTGGTCTCTTGATTTCCTTGAGTGTTGGAGGTTTGTCCTTTGTCTTTGGTCTTACTCCTTGTAACGGGAAGATTAACTAGCCCTCTAATAGGTTGGCTCAAATCTCTATCCACTATTTGAGAAAGTTTCTTGGTCTTTGGTGGCATAAAAGAAGTGAACCTATAAGAGAAGCCAATTAAAACAAGTGAGCGTAGTGAATAAGTTCAAGAAATGCAAGTAACAAGTAGAATAAAGAAAAACATGGAATAGTCGGAGCACTAAATGATTTTCCTAGGGGTAATCTAGCTATTGCTCCCCGGCAACGGCGCCATTTTGACGTTGTAATATTTTAGCAATTCAATTAGTCAAAAACAATTTGTAATTCAACCGGTAAGACCGGTGTCGAACCCAAGGGAGCAAACGGATTACACGCTAGTTCTATCAAGTTTTCTTACTCGGCTAATTCCTAAAATTCAAGTGTGGTTGAGTTATCAATTATTCAAAACAAGAATGAAATGGTTTTTAGGGGATTGAATTCAATTAAAAGCGAGTTTCGAGGGATTAATCCCCTCCTTGGCAATTTCCCAATGATCATGCATACAAGAGTTTAATTAATTATGAGTTGATAGGTTTCAAACCTAGCTTAAACTAGAATCGAACAAACCATGCATGTTTAAACCTAGTCAAGCCATCTTAGCTAGGATCTCACTAATTAAAGAGTATTGATCCACTACATAGCATTTACTCTCATAAATGCCACATGCATAAAGTTCTAGTTCACCTCTCACCATGCATTTACTCTCATAAATGTTGGTTAAGTTCATTTTGACTACATCCAAACCATCACTAAGCTCTTTCAATACTTAGATCATAGTTCTAACATAAACATGTCACTTGGGCATTTTATCAAACACTTAGAGACATGTCTAACATGAAGAGCATAGTAAAATGAAATCAACTTCAATAAATCCATTCAAATGTGTATACAATGATCATTGAGTACCAAGGAGGTTCATAGAACCCTCAAAACACAAGGGGGACTACTCACACATCAAGTAAGACAACATGATGTGTGGGTTTTTAGCAAAAATCTAAGAGAAAGGAAGAGGGAAAAGAGTAGGATTGATGATCCTAATAAACTCCCTTGATCTTCAATCCTCCTTGATTAGATGATGTTCAAACCCTTGATTTAGCTCACTTCCTTTTGTCTTTTCTCCAGAAAAATCCAAGATGCTAGGTCAACTTTGCCTCTTTCTATTTATAGCTTCGGAAAAGATTCGGTACTGTAGCAGTCCAGTCGATCGACTGGCGTTGGGCTGTTGGCCCAGTCGATCGACTGGAGGTAGATGAGTTGCTTGGAAAGTGGATTCTCAGTCGATCGACTGGAGCAGGGGAGCTTCCCAGTCGATCGACTGGAATAACTTGATTTGCAGCCCCTCCTGAGAGTCCATTTAGTCGATCGACTGAGGTCCAGTCGATCGACTGATGGTCACGTGATCTGCATGCTCTGGGCAGGGGACTCTTCAGTCGATCGACTGAATGGGTCAGTCGGTCGACTGGCGCTGGTCGATTTGCAACACCTCCTGTTAGTCTGTTTAGTCGATCGACTGGAGCAGGGGAGCTTCCCAGTCGATCGACTGAAGACCAAATACTGCCACTTTTTGCTCTAAAACACTGATTTTCCCCGGGCTTTCTTCCAATGGCTCTTGACACAGAGACATCTTGCTTTGCACCTGAAACGCACGAAAAGGAGATCAAATGACATCTAATAGTAGTCGGAATCAAACTAAAGCTATAGTGAAAATGGGCATTTAATGAGTCGAAAGCTCGACTCATCAACGAGCTCTGACATTTCTCGTCCTTCTCCGTTCAAATCTCCGCAAATAAGATGAACACAATAAAAACCCTAGATTATATTCCAAATTTATCCTTTAGGATCAGGTGCAAAGTGATAATTATTGTAAAAAATACAAAGTTATCTCAACCATTCATTTAAATCTTTGGATGGCTCTGATTAATTGAAAACAAATATATTTAATTTCGTTTTTTACTGCGTGGAGGGCAAATATGGCATATATTAATCAAAATCGATTTTCACGTAACCATCTTTATTTCTCTCTTCCTCTCCATTAAAAAACTCTCTCTCTCTCTCTCTCTCCTCTCCTCCATGAAACAATCCCAGATCTGAATCTCCATCACCCCTCTCTCCTCCCTTCTCCCCAACTCCATCATCTCTACAAAATCAAATCCACAAAAGTAATCGATCTCATCCATCGACGATGACAACACCATGGATGACGATGCCGACGACGACGCTCATCCATGGACGACGACGGCTGTGCTACGAGAGAGTTTTTGAAAGAAAATCCATCGTTCCCTTTGATCGATGGATTCTTCTCGAAATCTCTATGTATCAACAATTTCTTCTGCTGCAAGAATTCGTCGATTTGGCTGGTTGTGAGTGAATTTAAAGGGAGGCCGGATCTGATTGTGGAAAAACATTGACGAATTCTTAACGAATTATAGTCCAATTTTGACGAATTATGTCATAGTTCGTCAAAATTGGACTATAATTCGTCATGAATTACGACATATTGTAGCACACTTCGACAAACAATGCTATAATTCGTCAAATGTAACTAAAATTCGTCCAGAATTTGGCAGTATCATTGTATAATATGTCAAGGCATTTTATAATTCGTCACGGCCAATTTATAGTTCGTCATGTTCAGTTTCGATTTTTTCTTTATGATAACTGTTGATTTGATTTTGGGTTGAGTTCCATTGATGTCGAAGATGATCCAGAGTGTGAAAAATTGAGTTCAACGAAGTTTTACTCCTTCAATTTGATCGAATTAAGTCCGATTTTTTATAATTCGTCACGACCATTTTATAGTTCGTCATGTTCAGTTTCGATTTTTTCTTTATGAAAACTGCTGATTTGAATTTGGGTTGAGTTCCATTGATGTCGAAGATGATTCAGAGTGTGAAAAATTGAGTTCAACGAAGTTTTACTCCTTCAATTTGATCGAATTAAGTCTGATTTTTTATAATTCGTCACGCCAATTTAGAGTTCGTCACGACTATACACGTTCAAACTCTTATTATTTGACAATTCGTCATAATTCTTGACAAATTATGTGTTTGATTTCGTACTTCGTAGAGTAAATGATTCGATACTGAGATTGAGATCTGATGCTGAGTCCGCTTGTTTTTTCACTGAGATTGAGAACGGTGAAGCGTGGAGGTTGAGATTTCATGGTTGCGTGTGGAAAAGGCTAAAAAGAAGGAAAAAGAAGGAGAGATGAGAGAGAATGTGCTTAATTTGAGGGATATTAAATTATAAAATATATTTTGTTTATTTAGTTAGTCAATTATACCCTTTTGGTAGAGAGATACACGTATAAATGGTAGTTATTAATTTATTTCCTCCAATTATTATCAGCCTTTGGATTAACAAAATGAATGGATGAGATGAGTTTGTATTTTGCACCATATTTGGGCTTTGCCCCAGATCTGGCCTCTTACCCTTTAACCATAATTATCTTTTAATTATATTCCTACTATGCTGTTTATAACAACCGTTTGATCTTAAACATAAATGGACTAGATAAATTCTTATTTCTCACAAAAACATATACTTCTCACCTGATCTTTTTCCTATATATTTGTTAAAATTAATAGTCACGGTACTATTAGTGATAAGTGAACTAAAAATATTCATCATTAAAAATATATAATGTAATATTGTATTATGATTTTTTTATTTTTAATATTCAAATAGTAAATTAACAATAATAATTTTATGTTTCATTACTTGAATTGAAAAGAATTGATAGTTCGGTACTTAAATTGAAACTGTTGATAGTTCAGTACTTGATTTGAAATGAGATAATAGTTCAGTACTTAAATTGAAATTTTTGGTAGTTCGGTACTTGATTTGAAATGACCTGATAGTTCAGGTCATGTTTTTGTAGTTTTCCCTTAAATGTAACATGATATTAATAAGACTTACCAATTGCACAAAGAATGTACAAAAAAACTGTACGAGTCTCAGCCAACAAGGATGATGACCTGTTGGTTAAAGAGTCTGACAAGATTCCATATAAGATTCCATATACCTCAGGTTCTCGTCCTGGGGCTACCAATTTTCTCGTCCCGCCTCGTGCGTGGATGTATTGCTCCGTCCTATGGAGGTGTTATGTCTTACAATGGCAAAGGCGCCCGATGAGGCCTGTGCTCCAAATGTCGGAGAATGTACCAATGATTTCAGGGGTAAAAGTGTGTCGATTAATGGTAAAAGGTGTCGGACCTGACTTGTGCTTCAAGATGCGGATATATGTATCAATGTTTTCGGGATCCTTTCGAAATGCCTTGATAGAGCTTCGAAGATCAATATATATGTACTAGATTGGTTAAGGTCACCGTGATATGCATTGTAATGTTATGAATCGTTATACCCCTTCATTAAAAAAACCGTAAGAGTCTCGCTCACTCTCTGAAGCTGAACCGAAAAGGCTTAATGGGCATGATATGTATAGAATAAGGAATAAGGAAGGATATATAGGGTAAGGGTAAGGGTCAACCCAAGGGCATATTGAACCGCGAATCAATGTTGAGGCCTACAGCTGTGCGACAACACAGTTGCCTCAAAGCTATCGCGCAACGTGTCGGGGAAAAATAATTGAAGGAGGTCGACATAGTAACTGTAGAGTGTTGGGAGACAAATGATATTTATTTGTTGCTTTTTACCTAAATTTGGACGTAACTTTATATACTGAAGTAGATATGTACGTTACAAAGATTGCAAAAACTAAATTAAAAATTACGGTACAATTTAATTTATAACATGCTTAACGAGACGAAATGTGTAGTGTGTTCATTTTAAAAGTGACGGCTCTTAGAACAAATTGTGTTTATAAGCAAATGTTATGATTTCGGATCGACAATGCAGCACAAATGAAACAAACGAAAGCAATCAAACTCAATGATTTACCCTGGTTCGGAATGGCCGGGATGACCAAATCTAATCCAGCAACCGAGGAACCCTTTATTGATGAATTGAAACAACCGGAGTCTTCTTCGTCGTCGATCGAGCTTCGTGCCTTCAGGAATTTCAGATTCTAGTCTACAATCGCTCTGCTACTCTAGCTCACTCGTCCGCTCAAAAGATGAACCCTAATTCCCAAATCGAGAATCTTAAGTTCAAAGTTTCTACCGCCTGACAATCTAGTCCGTGAAGTTTCTAATGTTACAATACGACCCCGCTAAATTACAGACTTTACAACCCAATACACTAGCCGTTTGAATAACGGAAATAACGACCTATTATTCCCTAAGTCCAAACGCTGCGTTTTGGCTTTGATCTTCAGTCTTCAACTCAGCTTCAAGTCTGATCAGATTGCCAACTTCAGCCACTGATTCCGGCGCCTTGCTCCGCCTTGCTCCGCTCAGCTTCCACTCCGGTTAATAGTGCTGACCACCGACTCACATTTAAAATCTCCACCTTGAGTCGATGAGCAACAGGGTTGCCTCGGTTCAGGCTTCATCAGCCTGCCTCCAGCAGACTTATCAGTTCCAAACACAGTTGGAATTTTGTGCTGGGAACTGGTTTTGTGAGCATGTCTGCTGGGTTCTCCTCGGTATCAATCTTCACCATTGCTACTGCTCCAGTCTCTATGACCTCCCGGACAAAATGCAGCTTCACGTCGATATGCTTCGACCTCTCGTGAAACACTTGGTGCTTGGACAGATGGATGGCTCCTTGGCTGTCACAGCCAATCTTCACACACTTCTGGTCATGCTTCAGCTCAGCTAGAACTCCTCTCAACCATAGGGCCTCATTCACAGCTTCAGTGACAGCTACAAACTCAGCTTCAGTTGTGGACAGAGTCACCACTGGTTGCAGTCCAGCCTTCCAGCTCACAGCAGTCCCATACACATTGAAGACATAGCCTGTTTGGGACTTCCTTGTGTCAATACACCCTGGAAAGTCAGAGTCTACATATCCAGTGATGATATCACTGTTATTGTCCATGTTAGTTGTCCCAAACATTAAACCTTTAAGCAGACTTCCTTTTACGTATCTAAGTACCCACTTAACAGCATTCCAATGAGCCTTACCAGGTTTTGACATAAACCTACTAATCATACTAACACAATGAGCAAGATCAGGCCTAGTGCATACCATTGCATACATTAAACACCCTACAACATTAGCATAAGGTACCTTACTCATGTGTTCAAACTCAGACTCATCTTTAGGACACTATTCAGTAGATAACTTAAAATGATGAGCAATTGGAATCAAGATAGACTTGGCATCAGACATATCAAATTTCTTAACAAGCTTAGACAAGTAACCAGTCTGATTTAAAAACAAAGTCCCTTTTGTTCTATCTCTCACAATCTGCATACCAAGTATCTTTTTAACAGGACCTAAATCCTTCATTTCAGATTGAGAGCTCAACTGTTTCTTAAGGTCATCAATTAAATGCATACTGTCACTTGCAATTAACATGTCATCAACATATAATAGCAGATAAATGACAGAATCAGCATTCAGAAATTTATAGTATATGCACCAATCATAGCTTGACCTATTGAAACCACATTTCGGCATGAACTCGTCAAATTTCTTATACCATTGTCTTGGTGATTGTTTAAGACCATACAGGGATTTTTTCAGCAAACAGACATTGTTTTCAGCATCACCAATAACAAAGCATTCAGGTTGGGTAATATATATAGTCTCATCAATATCACCATATAGAAAAGCAGTCTTCACATCAAGTTGTTCTAGTTCTAGGTTGTTATGAGCAACTAAGGACAGAACCACTCTAATAGACCTATGCTTAACTACTGGGGCATAAATCTCATTAACATCTACACCTTCCCTTTGAGAATATCCTTTAGCCACAAGCCTTGCTTTGTATCTAGGTTTTTCTACCCCTGGGATGCCCTCCTTAATTCTGAAAATCCATTTACTACCCACAACTTTCACACCCTTAGGTTTTTCTATCAAGTCCCAGGTATTATTTTCTTTTAAGGATTTTATCTCATCTTGCATTGCTTTATACCAAATCTCTCCTTCCTTTGAATCCAAAGCTTCCCTCACAGTCTTAGGTTCATTCTCAGATATATCAGCAGCTATATTGAAGGCAAAGGCTACTACATTGTTTTCCCCACTATCAAAACCATATCTCACAGTTCTCTTAGGTACTCTTCTCTCCCTATCCCTAATAAGGACATAATCCTGAGGAACTACAGTTTCTGGGTCAGGGCTAGTTATACCTTCATCTGGTTGATCAGGCTGATTTGGTTCAGGGGTTTCAGTTCTAAGGTTTCCTGGGTTTGCAGCACTCCCTTGCTCCACCTCAAATAAATCTTCCTTACCTTGTTCAACTTCTGTTATGACACTTTGCTTCTCACCAGCTGCTGGTTCTTTCTTGGATTTCTTAAATGGGAACTCACCCTCATTAAACACCACATCTCTACTTATGAAAGTCCTCTTATGGCTCTTCTCAAGACACAATAATTTATAACCTTTTACCCCATCTCGGTACCCCAAAAACACACATCTTAAAGCTCTAGGTTCTAGTTTATCCTGTCTAACATGAGCAGAAGCAGAACAGCCAAACACTTTCAGCATAGAATAATCAACAGGATGACTAGACCACATTTGCATAGGAGTTTTAAAATCAATAGCAGCAGATGGGCATCTATTAATCAAGTAACAAACATTGTTTGCTGCTTCAGCCCAGAAGGTTTTAGGCATACCTGCTTGGAGAAGCAAACACCTTACTCTTTCAAGGATTGTTCTGTTATACCTCTCAGCTAGACCATTTTGTTGGGGAGTTCCTGCAACTGTGTGATTCTTTGCAATACCACAAGACTTGCAAAAATTCAAGAATTCACTATCCAAATATTCTAGACCATTATCAGTTCTGAGTTTCTTAATATGTTTTCCAGTTTGGTTCTCAACTAGAAGTTTCCATGTTTTAAATGTTTGATAAGCCTCAGATTTCTTAGCAAGAAAATATATCCATACCCTTCTTGTATAGTCATCTATGAAAGTCATGAAATACTTTTTACCACTATGAGATTCAGTCCTAGTAGGTCCCCACAGGTCTGAATGTACATAGTCTAATATGTCATTAGTTCTATGAATGGCAGTTCCAAATTTTACTTTGCTAGATTTGCCCAAAACACAGTTTTCGCAAAAAGTCAGTTTTCCCAGTTTTCCATTTCCTAGACAGCCATGTTCATGTAGTTTCTGTAAACCGTTTTCACTCACATGAGCTAGCCTCAAATGCCAAATAGATAGTTCATTACACTCTTTTTCAGTATAATTCACCATAGCACCAACTATTGTATTACCTAGCAAAACATAAATGTCATTCACTATCATGCCTTTCATGACTACCAAAGAACCTTTAGTTATTTTCATGGAGCTATTTTCTGCTTTAAATGAATAACCTTGTTTGTCTAGCATACCTAGTGAAATCAAATTCCTCTTAAGTTCTCGTACATACCTCACGCCAGAGAGCACGATCTCTTGGCCATCCTCCATCCTTAGTCTCACAGTCCCAGTGCCAGCCATAGTACAGGACTTGTTGTTTCCCAGGTGGACTGTCCCAAGCTTCTTTTCTTCAAGCTCATTTAACCAAGACTTGTTTGGTGTCATGTGGTAGGAGCATCCACTGTCAAGGATCCATCTAGAGGATGAGTCTCCATCAACTACAGCAAGTAGGTCTGCGCTCTCATAGCCATCCTCTACCACAGCTGCATCAGCTTGATCCTTCTTATTGTCACCAAACTGCTTCTTCCTTTATGGGCAGTCCCTTCTGAAATGTCCTTCCTTATGACAAAAATAGCATTTCAACTTCTTTTGATCAGCTCTGGGACTCTTAGGTGTGGAGGACTTCTTGTGGAACTTGTTCTTGGAATTTCCCTTTTGAAAACCTTGCTTGAAACCCCTCCTTTGTACTGACAAACCTTCAGCTCCTTCATGACTTGATTTGGACTCAAGCTGTTTTGACTTTAGGGCAGCCAAAACTTCTTCCATTGACAGAGTCTCCCTTGCATAGTTCATGGTCTCCACAAGGGTGGAGTAATCTCGGGGCAGGGCATTGAGTATCATGATCGCTTGATCCTCATCCTCTATTTTCTCACTGATGTTTTCCAAATCAATGACGATCTTGGCAAAGTCATCCAAGAAATCCTCTATAGGCTTGCTATTGTCCATTTTGAATCCGAATAGCTTTCCCTTTAGATAAATCTTGTTAGTCAGCGTCCTCGTCATGTACAGGGACTCTAGCTTGGTCCATATCGCAGCGGCAGTCTTTTCTTTAGAAACTTCCCTTAGGACCTTGTCGCCGAGATGAAGAACTAGAGAACTATATGCCATCCCCATGGCCTCGTCCTTCTCATCTTGCGACATTGTCGCCGAAAGTTTGTGTTCACTCTCCAGGCACTTAGCTACCTTCATCTGCGTCAGAACTGCTTCCATCCGACGCTTCCATAGCGCAAAGTCTCCTTTGCCGTCGAATCTTTCGATTTCAACTTTCGTTGATACCATTGTGCCCGAATAGCTTCTGATACCAATTGTTATGATTTCGGATCGACAATGCAGCACAAATGAAACAAACGAAAGCAATCAAACACAATGATTTACCCTGGTTCGGAATGGCCGGGATGACCAAACCTAATCCAGCAACCGAGGAACCCTTTATTGATGAATTGAAACAACCGGAGTCTTCTTCTTCGTCGATCGAGCTTCGTGCCTTCAGCAATTTCAGATTCTAGTCTACAATCGCTCTGCTACTCTAGCTCACTCGTCCGCTCAAAAGATGAACCCTAATTCCCAAATCGGGAATCTTAAGTTCAAAGTTTCTACCGCCTCACAAACTAGTCCCTGAAGTTTCTAATGTTACAATACGACCCCGCTAAATTACAGACTTTACAACCCAATACACTAGCCGTTTGAATAACGGAAATAACGGCCTATTATTCCCTAAGCTCAAACGCTGCATTTTGGCTTTGATCTTCAGTCTTCAACTCAGCTTCAAGTCTGATCAGATTGCCAACTTCAGCCACTGATTCCGGCGCCTTGCTCTGCTCAGCTTCCACTCCGGTTAATAGTGCTGACCACCGACTCACATTTACAGCAAATAATATGAAACACAATATCAGTGTTATTAGAATCGGACCGATCCGGTCGGTTAGACCGGTTAGATCGGGAACCGATCACCAGATCGATTTGGTTCTCTAATCGGACTGTTATTGCAGTTGAATCGCTCTCAATCAGGCTGAACCGGTGGATTTTTGATAAATTTGGTTGACCCGGCCGGTTCAACCAATTCGATTTTGTCATTAAAAAAATAAACTTTTTGAGCTCAACAAGACTCGAACACAACAATCCATGTATAATTAGTCGCTTTCTTTCCACTAAGCTAAATATGATTTATGGTTCTAAGATTATTTAAGTAATATATATTCATCTATCACACTTAATACATATTATCAATTTAACTTTAAATTTAATTTAGTTAAATAGTACTTCACGATCGTATAATATAACTCAATAATTTTCCGCCTATGTTAGTGTTATTTCAATTTTGAGTTTGAGAAATATATGTAACCCTATTTTAATCAAGACTTCGATTAAATATCAAATAAAATTATAAATTTTGGATATAATATGATTGTATAATGAGCCGAAAAAATTGAAATACAATTATCCGACATGTTTAGATTATTTAAGTAATATATTATCAACTAGCTTTAACTTAAATTTTGGAGTCCTCTTTGTCTATATTTAAATATTTCTACATTTTCCAGTATTTTACTTTAAAATAGATATCACAATGTTCTTTCTATATGATATTGTTTTAAGGATGTGATTTCCTGGTTGCGCCCTTTTTGTTGTGATTTGTGAATTAAGACTAATATTTTTATTGTTGTTTATTATTGTTGTATTATTGATTTGTACTATTCGAATGCTAAATTTGTTATGAGAATAGTGTTGTATTCAAACCATAAACATGTAAAATTTAATTTGGTCATAAACATATTAAATTATAATGTCATATATAACTTTTTTATTTTTTAGAGCGTGCGGGTTGATCCGGTTCGATCCGGTTGAACCACTAACTCATTAACCCATTTATCTGACCGAGTCGATTCCCGGATCAGTTTTCACAATACTGCCCGATATGATTTATTTATTTTTTTGATAGGGCCCGATATGAATTTGAAGGATATGAAAGTGAATATAGTTAACCTTACTCTACTAAGTAAATAAAGATGATCAATACAAATAAAAAAATTAAACAATAGGAAGAACTGACTTATTAACTCCAGTAGGTATGCCCCCTTTCCCATTATGAGTTGAAAACTAAAGTGGAAAAAAAAAGGATCTAAAGAGACGAAGTATGGAAGAAGAGTAAATTTTTGTATTAGTTGGACTTTTTTGTACGTAGAATACAAGAGAAAGACAGATCTTTATTGATGCTAGGATATTTAAGCCAGATAGAAAAATATCGAGAATATGACAAAAAAATTTTATGGGTGAGTACTATTACTATAACATTTCAATACATATCGTTATCGAGAGAAGTTAAATATGTAAAAAAATATATGAAACATGGCAATTAAATAGACAGTTTACTCAAATCGTGGTTGGCTCAAATCGTGCATCACTGCCTCACTTTAAGAAGGGGTCCCTCATTTGAACGCTCCTCTCGCGAGGCACAATCTGAGTCACACATCTAACCCTCCCCCCGTACTTTGTGGGCGCGCCACGTGTCCCACTACCAAAATCCATCAAAAAGCAAAAAGCAAACAGCAAACAAGTATTCTCTGCCACATCATCTAAATGAGTGGCTCACAATGTGCCTCACGTGCCTCATTCTACCAACCCTTCCTCAACCGAGTGCTCTCCTAAACATTCTAGAGCTACAAAGATAGTTATTAAATCATTAGCACCGCATAAAAACATTCCTCCTAGAGTAGATGTTAATACGAATAAAAGAAACTCTGTTATAGCCATTTCTGTACATTCAATGTACTCTACGGATAGAGGAATACATATAACATAGTAAAATAAGAAATTGAAAGATTTCGTTGAAATTGTTCGTTTGGAAATTTCCTGAAAAACGAATCATAGGTTCTTCTCTCCATCGGAACAATAGGGCCGCTATGCTCATTACTAAACTTATTGAAGAGATGAAATATAACCAAGGTATATCTTTTTGATCAGAGGTTGAATCGATCATCAGAAGAAGAATTAGGCCAAAAATTAGGATACATTCTGGGAAAATTAAACTTCCATCGAAGAGAAGAGAAGCAAATGAAAGGCTTTCATAAAAATTCTCGTAGAATCGAGAATGAAGTTTCCATTCTGTACATGCCAGATCATGAATTAGTAACTGCACCCAATCTCCAAAAAAATAGCAATCTTTCTATTTTCGGAATGGAATATTTACGGAATCCCATATGATGTGTTAACCGACAATATTTTTGACGAATGTCGTATAAGAAAGCCATAGCGACACACCCAAGACAACATATCAAAAAGTAAGTCGAGAGTATGTAAGCATTTGCAACAACATCTAAATCGACAGTGCAAAGTAAGTCGTATAAATATTGCTTATATTATGTGAGACATCATCGAATTTTATCTTGGACTGCGTAATGAAATATGAACACCAAACTAGTGCAATTCTGTAAATGAGGATTCTCTGATTGTGAGAAGCCAAATACAGAAACCCTGAAGGGGCAAAGAATCTGGAAACTTACTACAATCAGGAGGAACATGAAGCTGTCGCTGAAGACGGATCAAGTATTACTTAGTAGCCAAATCATGGTAGCTAGGATCACCCAGATCAGGAACAATAGAAGAGTATATAATAATATGGTTGAGAGAATACGTACTTGACATAAATTCATTCCCCAGGGCCAGGGCGTGCCATTTTATAAGCCTCGTTCACAATAAATATTGACAAAATAATTCCTTTTTTTTAATTATATATTATTATAATTCTGCATAAGTATCTAGAAAATTAAATCAAGTGGTTGGTCGAGGAGATTGGGTATTTTATAAGTTACAAATACAGTATATAGAGCGTACGAAAAAAATTTATCAATAAAATAATTTACCCAGAGAAGAGGTCATGGTTGAGCCGGTTGAGTTCTTAGACTTACAAGTTAAGAGATTAAGGGTTCAACAAAATATAGCATATTTGTCAAGAGTCGCCAGTAGAATTAGCAGCACATGAGCTAAATAGTCGAATAGATGTTTTGGAATTGAGATGGGTCGAGTATGTCATGAATGACAAGTGCTTCAGTTGATTGTGATATATGTTCTAGATGATATGTGGGTTTACCGAACATGTTAATGGACTTACAATTATAATATAATTTAAAAAATTGCAAAAATTGTATTTTTTTATTGATGAATCTTTAAATAAGCTCTTATATATGTAGAGGATATAACCAAAATTTAATCATTGATTCACTACCCCTTAGAGGAGCGCTCAAATGAGGTAGTCAAATTAGAATGAGGCGGTGAGGCACGATCTGAGCTACACATCTAACCCCCGTGCTTTGTGGGCGCGCCACGTGTCCCACTAGCAAAAAGCAAACAATAACACACTATTTCCTACCACATCAACACAATGAGTGGCTCACAATGTGCCTCACTGCCTCATTCTACCAACCCTGCCTCAAAGGAGCGCTCCCCCTACCCCTTATACATAAACATGAACCATTAAGGAATATATATATATATAGAGGAGCGTTCAAATGAGGCACTCAAATTAGAATGAGACTGTGAGGCACGATCTCAACCACACATCTAACCCCCCCCCCCCCCCCCCCCCCCCCGTGCTTTGTGGGCGCGCCACGTGGCAAATAGTAAACCCACTACCAACAGTAAAAAGCAAAAAGCAAATAGTAAAATCCCACTACCACATCTTTAAATCTCAACCATTAGATCAATATCATCAATGGCCAAGATCATGCCTTACAGCCTCATTCTACCAACCATGCCTCAACCGAGTGCTCCCCTATATATATATATATAGGGGCGCGCTCAAATGAGAACTCTTCTTAGGCTAAGAACATGAGAACCATTTTGCACCTTTGGATCAAATGATCTAAGGGTGTAGATTGATTTTGCACTTTCGTCTTATAGGTAAAAGACAAAAGTACAAAATAGTAAAAGCAGAAAGTGCATAGTAAAAAGTAGAAAATGCATAGTAGATGATGTGGTGCATTTTGGACCACTCATTTCAACAAAATGAGTGGCTGAGAATGATTCTCATGTTCTTAGCCTAAGAAGTGATTCACATTTGAGCGCTCCTCTATATATATATATATATATATATAGGGGGCGTTCAATTGAGGACATGTCTTATGGTGAGGGTGTAGGGACTAATCTTGGCCATTGGATGAGGTTCATCCAATGATCCACAAGCTGCCACGTGTCACATGTGGTAGTGAGTTTTACTATTTGCTTTTTGGTAGTGGGATTTTACTATTTGCTTTATTGGATTTTGGGTACTTGGACACGTGGCGCACCCACAAAGCACGGGGGGGTTAGATGGATGATGATCTAATGGATGAGATTTGTCCCTACGTCCTTACCAAATTTGGGTGTCCTCATTTGAACACTCCTCTATATATATATATAGGGGGCGTTCAATTGAGGACGGGTCTTATGGTGAGGGTGTAGGGACTAATCTGGGCCATTGGATGAGGTTCATCCAATGATCCACAAGCTGCCACGTGTCACATGTGGTAGTGGGTTTTACTATTTGCTTTTTGGTAGTGGGATTTTACTATTTGCTTTATTGGATTTTGGGTACTTGGACACGTGGCGCACCCACAAAGCACGGGGGGTTAGATGGATGATGATCTAATGGATGAGATTTGTCCCTACGTCCTTACCAAATTTGGGTGTCCTCATTTGAACACTCCTCTATATATATATATATATATATATATATATATATATATATATATATATGAGCGCTCAAATGAGAACCCATTATTTTTTCGAAAACTTGAGATCCCAATCTTCACCTTTCAAAATGCATCATCAAGTTGGTGACGACACGTGTCCCATGTGCATCTTTCAAGATGCATTTAATGCAAAATCAAAGCCACCTTTTTTGACTTTGCATTTTGGACATGTGTCACATGCAGATTTAAAGATGCATCATGATTTAATGGTGAATATAGATATATATATATATAGGGTGGCGTTCAATTGAGGACATGTCTTATGGTGAGGGTGTAGGGACTAATCTTGGCCATTGGATGAGGTTCATCCAATGATCCACAAGCTGCCACGTGTCACATGTGGTAGTGGGTTTTACTATTTGCTTTTTGGTAGTGGGTTTTACTATTTGCTTTATTGGATTTTGGGAACTTGGACACGTGGCGCGCCCACAAAGCACGGGGGGTTAGATGGATGATGATCTAATGGATGAGATTTGTCCCTACGTCCTTACCAAATTTGGGTGTCCTCATTTGAACACTCCTCTATATATATATATATATATATGGGGAGCACTCGGTTGAGGCATGGTTGGTAGAATGAAACTGTGAGGCACGATCTCGGCCGTCTGTGGGAGTTGATCCGAGGCACGTGGCGAAGCCACGTGGCAAGCCGCAATTGTTGACTTTTCAAAAGTTAGTGGGTTTACTATTTGGACACGTGGCGCGCCCACAATGCACGGGGGGGTTTGATGTGTGGATGAGATCGTGCCTCATAGTCTCATTCTAATTTTGATGCCTCATTTGAACGCTCCTCTATATATATATATATATATATATATATATATATATCATGAATTATAAAAAAAGCATATATATCATTAATAATGTTATAAGCACCGATTCCTCTTTTTCTCCTCGTTCTCTCTCCACACCGCCTCACCCCACCGCCGCTTCATCTTCCTCCGTCTTCTACTGCGGTTTCACTCGATTTGTTAGATTTCACGACTCTACTGCTCCTGGTTTCACGCTCAAATCAGGTTTGTTGTGGCAACTTTTTCGGGGAATCTCGGTCGTACTCAGATCCGAGGGTTGTGGAGCTTTAGGAGGCATGGCGGTGCGTCAGTGTTGTCTGTGGGTGGCGGTTTCGGCGGGTTAGAGGGGACAGGGGGAGTCAGGTGGCGTGTTAGGTTTGTAGTTTCTTGTTGTTTTTCCTCTGCTTCGTCGCAGAGTCGGCGACTGTCCAGCAGTTATGTATAGCTTTTGGGTCTTTTTTTGGGTTTGTTCACATATGGTTGCACTTGTGGTTGCGAGTTGCTTTCAGTCAAAGGTGGTATGCTCACTTCTCTGGGCGTGAGGCCAAGTTGAGCAGCTAAATGTTCCCAGCTAGATGGTTTCCTAGCTTTTAAGTCTTCCGTTACGCCTTATATTGAGTTTAGTCGGCGTGCTTTCCTTGGCATGAAGCTGATGAACTGAAGAATACATGTGTAGCCACATCAAGATATGAAGACCTGAGCTTAAGTGAAGATTGCAGAAGAGTTTCTTTCTCTGTTGGGGCCTAGCAGGCGTGGAGTTATTACAGGAAGCAGCTGGGGAGTTTTATTGAGTCTTGTATGTTGTATTTAGTTGTGGTCCAACAATTGGTCATGTTGTTGGTTGTATTAGTGTTTACGTTGATGAGTCTACTATGTTGGTTGTGTTGCTTAGCTTTGGTCAGGCTTTGCCAAACTGTGTTGTTTGGTTTGGGCTTTGGTTGGTGTTGAGTTTAGGTTTAGCTGTGTTGTCCCAGGGTGTTTCTTGTTAATCTCTTTTCCGTTAATCAAAAAAAATGTTATAAGCATCGAAATGCACTCAACCTCTTTATAAATCAAACAAAATCCCAAGGAAAAATCAATGGCTTCAAACGAGAGGAGGGCATTTTTTAAATATAAAATTATTTATTTTCCCGTGTAGTTTTATCTTGTTAATAACGAGAGGAGGGCATTTTTTTGTTAATGGGTTTTTACATCTCATACATATCAATCATTACACGAATATACATCTTATATATATTAAATGAGAACCGTAACGGGTCATTTGAATAACTCTAGACTCTTGGAGCACATGCCACACAAGGCACAGACTCGGATTTGATCATTGAATTGCGTCTTTGAAGCGCAGGTCGCAAGGCACCTCTTACTTGAACCCACAAGCATTAATTTGACACTCAACACATCCACGCGTCCATAGAAGGAATAGACGAAGCAACAGCACCTGCAGAAAACAACATGTCCATGTCGAGACGGGACGAACAACACCTCCACGAGGGAGGAACAACACGTACACGCCAAGGCTGGACGAACAACACATCCGCGAGAGAGGAACAACACGTCCACGCCAAGGCGGTACAAAGAGAACTCATACACAAAAGTGAGGAGAATTATGCTACTCGTGGGAATCAAACCTTTGACCTCTTGACAAATTATCAAGAGTTGAAGCAACTCGACAAAACCTCCTTTCGCGAGAGGATGGCATTTTGAAAATGCCCAATTCGATATTGACCGAATTTGAGTGCACATAGTAGAAAATGCCCAATTCGATATTGATCGAATTTGAGTGCACATTGTATTTACCTTTTTTTTATAAACTAGACACCAAAGGCAAGAAGAAGAAAAGAGGACTTGCATCAACTAGACAAGCAATGTAACCTCGGACAACAGTCTAGTCTCGTCCAGCTCCAATCACGTTCTGTAACAATCTTTGCCAATTGCTCTGCGACGATGTTTGCCTCCCTTCGAATTAAGAAAATCTTCCATTCCCAATGATGTTTAAAAAGTAGTAAGCTTTCCTCAAACCAACTTTCTTTTGCAATGTGTGATTCCGAGCAGATGTTGAACCACATAACAACTTCAGCACAATCAGTCTCAAATATAACCTTCTCAGCTTTGATTTGTTCTGCCATTCGGAAACTTTCCAATAACCCAACGCCTTCACAAACTGTACTATTATTCACTTGTGTAGCTTGTGTTACTTTTAATGCGCGGACGCCCACGACACAGCCTTCGCTATCCTTTGCTACCACTCCTAATCCACAACCCGAGGTTTGTTTCCATGAATAGTTCCACAAATTAAAGTGATGGCCATTCTTAAAAATAATAAATATAAATAAAATTGCAATATTTTGAATTTACAAAATTTATATTAAATCAAAGTTCCAAGGGGAGCACTCGGTTGAGGCATGGTTGTAAGAATGAGCTAGTGAGGTACGTTGTGAGCCACTCATTTTGATGATGTGTCAGGGAATAAAGCAGGAATAGTACCGGAATAGTTTTTGCATTTGATGGATTTTTGGTAGTAAGACACGTGTCGCGCCCACAAAACACAGGATTAAATTGGTGGCTCAGATCGTGCCTCACTACCTTATTCTTAAGAAATTTGAACGCTCCTCATATTTCAAAATGTATAATATAATCTAAAGTTAGATTCGGTATCCATATGGATTTTGGAAGGGCTCGAGCAGAGCAGTTCGTGGCTGCAGTGCAGATTTGCAATTACTTTTTTTTTATCAACAGATTTGCAATTACTTTAACCAAGAGAAGAAATGGCATTTAAAGTAATGATATAAATGGTGACCTGGCTTGTCGCATCTTCTTCCCCCCAGGCCCCAAACAAAATATCTTGAATGGTTTATTGCAGAAAATATCCTTTCACATGATTGTTTGCAATAATAAATATCTTCTCACGTACTGAAATATCTTCTCTATCTAGGTGTCAACATACAGCCCTAGAATCAGGAGAGGAATCAGCCCTATATAAGGGTGGCTCCTGTCACCCCCACTTATTTCCCAATTTTTTTTTGTATAATATAATACACATAAAATACATATAATCAAAATATATTAAAGTAGATTAAATAAAATTAAAAATTATTCTAAAACAGCAAAATTTCATCTCACGTTTTCACTACACCCACAAGTTAATATTAGGCATCGTAAGTCCTTAAATCCTTTTCCGATCAGCAGCGAATTATGAAACTAATCATTTTCTGAATTATGTCAATGGTTGATGAGGGCAAAAAAATCAAACATGATTCATTCTTAATTAGTAAAAGGTGAAATATCTTCTTCCAATTTCCACACTTTTGCTCAATGTCATTTTCAAAAATGAATATAGTAAAAACTGCACTTCACAACAAGAGGAACGTAATTTCTTACCAGATTGCTTGGTTATCAACATTGAAAAAGAAATAACTTATATGTTTAGCAATGATTCAAAACTATAATTTTTCGTGATATGGAAACGTTGTAATAGAACTTTTTTAAACGATGTTAATATTTTTAATAATACGGTCTCCTTTCGACTGTCACCCCCTCTCTCAATTCCTGGGTCCGGCCCTGCCTAGAATCAAAAGTAGCCTTAGGGCGACCTGAGGCCGAGACGATACGAACCCAAGCTAAGCCCTACAACGATCCGAGGAGAACCGAACCAGTTTCCTCGTCACCAGTTTCCGTCTTTGTTCTGTCAATTGTCCCTGAAAATTCGAAAATTTGAGAACTCAAATCTTACCATTAGAGCATGATGCATCTTTGAATCTGCATGTGACACATGCCAAAAATGCAAAGTAAAAAAATGTGACTTTGACTTTGCATTAAATGCATCTTGGAAAATGCACATGGGACACGTGTCACCACCAAAATGCATCTTGCATTTTGGATGGTGAAGATTAGAGTCTCAAATTCTTGAAATTTAAAAATTCTCATTTAAGCGCTCCTCTGCATATTCAATATCTCCGTTGAACTCCGTTGAAAGCTTATATACACATTACCATCTTAGCCTTATACCACTCTTTGATAAACAACTCACCGATTGGAGAAGACTTAAGTTGACTCATCAAACAATTCTTCCCGCATCGCCCAAACAATATGAAATAGTATTTTTTTTTTGATTGGGGGTTAGGTGTTAGGAATTAGAAGTTATAGCAGATACTTGAATCCGGACGCTTTGGCACCGGGGGAGTGCCTTACCACTGGTCACTCGACTTCGTCCTAACAATATGAAATGGTATTGCTAGATGGTTATAAAACTAATGTCATCTGCTACAGCATCAACATCTCATGTTTAATATGCACTGGTATGCTAAGCATATCAGATTGCTTTAGTCATGCCTATTTTGTGCAGACATTGAGCATATGATTAAGGAGAAATAGTTGGATGCTTATATAAAAAAGTGTCGGAATTCTTCCTTAGGTAGATGCTCAGTGGCTTAACGGGCTTAGACGGGTAGTACCCGACCCGAGCCCGATCGACCCGAATTATAAAAGGGCTAAAGTCGAGTTAGGGTCGTCTAAATTTTTTATGTCCCAACACAAACTTAGCCCTCTTATGAAAATTCGGGTAAGGATCTCTTAATATGAGGTTTCGGTTCACTCCTTAAAGGGCCGGATTAAACCGACCCGGTCCATTACCGAGCTCCATCTCCTATCTCTATCTCACAAACAAACATCGTGTCATACCTCGTAGGGTCTTCAGTTTTTGGAGGATGAGAATATTCTGGAAAAGTCTAGAATAAGAGAGAAGAAATGTAGAGAAACAGATTGTTTTATTTTTCATTTATTCTGCCCTTACTTTTTTTTTTATTTTACATTTAACCATTGAAGAAAAATAATTTTTGTATCAAATTGTCATTATACTAAGTATTTTTATCTAAAATTATTAAGATATCATATAAAGAGAAAGCTTTTTGTTAAATAAGTGAACTGATAAATTTAATAATAATTATATTGAAGACAAAGTTTAACATCAAATTCAAATCATATGTCCATATTACTATAAGGCCAAGGCCAGTATATATAATAAAGGAGTGGTTGTCAATTGTCAGTTGTCAAAAACTGTTGCTGCAAAATATCTCAAAGGAACATGTGGTTGTAAGCTTATTTGTTTGTTCTGTTTCTTCATGTCCTACGCTCTTAATTCTTACTCTTTCTAGTTTCTAGTATGCCGCATATGCCCTTCTTCTTTCTTCTTTTTCTCCATCCAACTGTTTTACCGACTCTCTTTTTCTTCTTCCTTCTTTTTTTCTTTCTTTTAGTTTATAATTTGAAATACATCAAAAGTACAATACTATTTTTTTTTCGATTGAAAAGTACAATACTATTTGAATATATATAGATGAACGTTCAAATAAGAATTTTTTTTTTGTTTCGAGAATTTGAAATCACAATCTTCACCTTATAAAATAAATTATCAAGGCATTGTGGTGATGACACGTATGTAACATTATTTTCATATTTATACTAAGAAATGACTACCTTGTGTTGCACACATAAATACAAATCTAGATGCAAAATTCTTGTTTTGCAACAAAAGATATCTAAATCTATTTCCCAACCCAAATTGAAATGTTTCCTTTTTGTCGGGGAGACCCAGATAAACGGAGTGACAAACAAATATAGATTCTAGCATTAAGAAAATTGGAAAAAGATCAAGTATAAAGTTGATTTTTTAGTATAAAGTTGATTTTTTAGTACAAAATACAAACTAATCATAGCTCTTGATTTTGTGATTTGAATGGATGAGATTAAATCCTGATTTTTGGTGCATGTTCTTGGTGACGAATTATAAAATGAAACTGACGAACTATGTCGTCTTTTTCATTTTTCGGCTCGAAAAGTGACGAATTTTAGGTTGATTTTGACGAACTTTGTATTTTGTATCAAAAATCAACTTTGTACATTATCTTAACCCAAGAAAATTAACATTATTTCAACAAAAAAAAGTATGGTACATGAGAATGAACAATATCTTGTTTGCACTAAATTCCGATAAGAAATCACCTTTTATCTTGCTGCGAATATCAATTTTCACTACAATCATGCTTAAAAGAGAGCATTCGATCCCATAAAAAAAAGAGCATTTAATAATAGCAGTGAAAATCGAAACAGCCATAAATAAGAGATATCGTCTTGTACAACAAAAGAAACATGTTGGTTTTCTTATTCCCAACCTATCGATAAAGTTCAAAAAAAAAAACAAAACCATAGTTTAGAACGATAGTGCAAATGACTCTAGTGCAACCTTATCGCTCCCCCAGAAGCTCCCAGAAGGTCTCCGAAAAAAGTCGATTGTTGTCGCTCCCTGCCTCCCCGGTCCCTTTCCCCGCCGGAGCTGGCCATGTCGCTGCCTGCTCGTTCCTTCCTCGTCCGCTTGTGGTGGTGACTGCGGGCGGTGTTGTGTTGGCTTGGGTGGGGTTGGGGTCCGGTTGGGGTGGTTTTTAGGATTGTTTGTTTTTTGCTGTATATATACAGGCGGCCGGCCGGTATTGGCCGGGTAGGCTCGGCGTGACGTTTGTGCAGCCGAGGTGGTGTTTTTTTGGCCGATTTTTGACCGGGTGGCGACAGTGGTGGCCCACTGCTCGGTTTTTGCTGGTGTCAGTTGTGAGTTGTGGCTGGATGATGATGGCGTAGGTGGCGCTATGGTGCTCTTATTTCCAATGGAGAAACTTTGTTTGTAGAAATATGGCTAGAGCTTCACTGGTGGCTTGAAGTTGGCTGTCGCGCCGCTTCCTCAGTTTGGCCATGTTGGCGTGCTTTGGATCTCGATGCACCTCGTGTATGAAAATGTCACAACAACTGTCGGATGAGCTCGTTTCACACGGATTCCGTTTCCAAGATTTCTGTGTTTGTAGCTTATTATTTCGCGGTTGTTGTTTCTTTTTCATTACTGTTGTTGTGTCTCGGTCTTTGTATGTCATTGTGTTATCAAAAAAAAAACTTCTAATTTGAACTTGTGTGCAATTTGTACACTTATAAAATTAGCCTAGTTCAATTACCTGACATAATTTATTTTTAGACTATTTAAATTTAGATTTAAATTAGTTAATTTTGTAGTAAAAATATTAAATGCTATTTATGAACAAAAGTATTTTGCAAAAGAGCAGGGGTGACATTTGTTAGAAAAAATTTCCAATTTGGCTAAAATTGAAATTTCGTCTCCCCAATGTAGCCAATTTCCAAATTCGTTTTCCAAAATGGCAACATTCATTTAGGCGTTGTTGCCCACGACGCCTAAGACTTTAGGCGCTGTTGAGAACACCTTATGCCCAGTGTTTTGTTTAGCTCGATATCATGCTGAGTCATGTGCTTATTTTGCAACTTTAACTTAGACGCCCTAAACAATGGCGTCTTAAAAAATGAAAGAAACCCCTGCTAATGTCGCCGACGATGGAACTCGAGTTCGTTTCTGCATTCGCTGATTTAGACAACAAAGATAAGCAGCAAAAGCTCGCAGAGTCAGCTGTAATCAGAGCCATCAATAAGGATCTGAACTTAACAATTCCCAGTGAGAGTTTTCTCAAAGTTGCGGTGCGGTGTATGTGAAGGATCTAGTAAGCGACTGCGGGACTAAAAACGCGACTGACGGGGCGAACGAAGGACGACGAACAACATAAGACGACGATTTCATAGTTCGGGATTGATTTCCGACTAAGAAGGAAGACGACAATTTTAGGCGCGGTGGAGAAGAGCGCTCTTTGCTTAGTAGACAATTTAATGCCGACTCATCATTTTTAATCTCGTAAAAATGACATCGGGCATGCCGTTAGTAACATCGTCTAAGGGAATATAACCATTTTTAAAAATAAATTTAAAAATTGGCCACTCAGGAAAACCAATTTTCAATTTTAGTTAAATTAGAAATTTTTTCCATTTATCACCCGTAGCATATGCCCGTCTTGTCCCTGTTTTTTGTACCATTTATGTGATAGCAAATTCTTACACTCCATGTTTGAATCATGAAGTCGCCTAAAGATGACGGATGCTTTTGAATTAACTTTTATTGACGTCGTTCCTGACGATATTTGTGTATAAGCAAAAGATCTAAATAATTCCACTTACAATCTATCAAAAAAAAATTGAATTCCACTTACTATATATGATTATGTTTAAGAGCATCCTCATTATGATCTTTTTTATTATAAGAAAGTGTCATGAGGGATGACTAAAAAAATTTGCTCTCCGTCCATGACCAAATGTATCATAGATTTGATCATCCCATGACCAAGTGCAAAAGAGATCATGTCATGACCAAAAAATGGATTTGGTCATGAGACTTGGGTCCCATAATATATACCATCTTTCAATAGAAATTGAACATGTGACAGTTTTAAGATCTAAAATTTTATTTTATAATCATTATATCTTAAAAAATATGAAGTAATAAAAAATATATATATAATATATCAAATTTTATAACTTTTTTAGCTCTATAAAATGATACCCATATTCCTATAAAGAAACTAAGTTGTTATTTTTTTTAAATTATCTTATATATTTAAATATTAAGTTATTTATTATTTGTTTATTTAAATTATCTTATATATTTAAATATTAAGTTATTTATTATTTGTTTATTTAAATTAATATTTTAAATTGTATTTTAAATAAAAATTGACATGGATAAAAATTACAAATATATATATGAAAAAGCATGAGAGAGAGAGGGGTGATTAAAAAAAAGTTAGTCATGAGTGAGATGCATATGATTGATTTAATCATGAGGGATGATTAGATGAAAGAAAAAAATAATGAGAGAGATGGATATCATTTTTTTTTATCACGGTAGGAATGCTCTAAGAGCATCCCCACCATGATTTTTTCAATCATAGAAAAGTACCATGAGACATGATCAAAAAAATCATGCACCCCCACCATGATCTTTTTTTGGGTTTTGATCATGAGAGTTGGGCCAATCGCAACGCCACACGTGTCATGTGTAAGAAACAATACCGTTTTTTTGATCTTGCAACGAATATATCTTCTAAATTACAAAGTAAAAAAAATCAAAATAAATATCAATATTCATAATTTTTTGAGCTCTATAAAACGAGATACACTTTGATATATTTTTATTAATCTTAACATTTATGAGCTATAATTTATGTAGTGATGAGAGAGATTGATGATAAACTTTTTTTTTGATCATGAGTGGGGTGCACTTGATCAAAATAATCATGAAGTATGAAAAGATGAGAGAAAAAATAAATGAGAGAGGAATAATATATTTTTTTTTATCATGGTGAAAGATATTCTTATAAAAGAAATCTGCTATTAGATTACAATAATGTCCCAAATGGATCGGGGTGGACTACCACGAAAGTAATTTGAGTAAGCTTGGCAAGACTCCGAAGTCGGAAGAAGAGAGTAAGAGACCACACAAAAGTCCACGTGGCTAATCGAGATTCGAGAGCCAATCGTTATAGGCCCTACTAGTATTACACATCAGAAAGGCCACGTGGGACTCATTCATTGAAACAACCTCTCTCTCACTCTTTAGTATTTTTATTTTTTTAACACAAAAATATAATAAAGTAGAAGAAAAAAGAAGAAGAGAGATGTATCTGACTCGCTACGGCTACTTTATGTATTAATAATGGCTACGTCGTCTACTTGTTGTACGAACAGAGAGCGTCTGGCCACATATTGGGCTGCTCAGCTCTCCCCATTAAACGCTGCGTTTCACTTACTCGCTTGGAAAAACTTCGTATCCTTTGTGAACAAGACACTAAACGCTGCGTTTCACTGGCTCGCTTAGAAAACTTGGTTACTTTTGTGAACGAACACACACACTTGTATAAATATGTGTCCATTTCCATTTTAATTTCACCCAACACAATTCAGTCCTTCAAACATTCTTCATATACAAATTTAAGTCAAATCTCACAGCAGCAACATAAACATACACTTGATCATGGATGGTTTTAGCCAATGTTCCGATCGTCTTTCCGAGAATTCATCATGTGTGTCGGATGCTGGAAATAGTACTACACCTCGGAGCTGCACGGATGAGGATATCGTCATGCTCGCTTCGAGTCATCCTAAGAAGCGCACCGGCAGAAAGAAGTTCAAGGAGACGAGGCATCCGGTGTACAGAGGAGTTAGGATGAGGAATTCAAACAGGTGGGTCTGTGAAGTTAGGGAGCCTAATAAGCGAAACAGAATTTGGCTCGGAACTTATCCGACCGCTGAGATGGCCGCAAGAGCACACGATGTGGCTGCACTCGCACTTCGCGGACTTAAGAGTTGTCTCAATTTCGCTGACTCAGCGTGGCGATTGCCCGTGCCGGTTTCAACTAATCCGGAGGACATACAGAGGGCGGCAGCGGAGGCAGCGGCAATGTTCAGTACCGAAGATGATGCTGAAGAAGATGAAGAAATTAATGTTGAGAAAATCAGCACTATATATGAAGATGCTTTCATTAAGAATAATTGTGAAGGGCAGTGTGAGCAATTGACATTCTATGGAATGGATGATGAAGCGATTTTCGACATGCCTGGATTACTCAATCACATGGCTCAAGGAATGCTTCTATCGGCGCCATCTTATGTGGATGGTGGTGATTCCACATATGATGCACAACAAGATGTCAACAATATGATGCTGTGGAATCACTCTATTTGAGATTTCCACTGCCCCCAGTAATTAGTTCATTACATTCAGATCACCATATTTTATTTATGTCGGTTTTGTACATAGAAGAGCGTTCGATACATATAATTCTATTTTTTTTTGCAGTTTTTTTGTACAAATAATTAAGAGCTATCATATCACAAATATGATAAAAAGTAATAAACACTTCTTGTTACAAATTTCAACTTTTTCGTTCTTTATACTGGTCGAAGTCACATAGAACTGAATATCTTAAGTAATAGGCACCGGTCTACACTACTTATCATTATACAGTATCAATTCAATACATGATGTTCGTATTTTTATTTTCAACGTTCGTATTTTCAGCTATCTGTTTGTTCATATATTATAAGTAATAGGCGCCGGCGATCTTAAGTCAGTTTGGAGATTTGTCTCAAGACTTCGGAGATAAATGAAAGAGCAGCTGTGTACTGTAGATTAAGGATGATTGGAGGGAGAGGAGGCTGGCGTGGCGTGGCTGCTGTATTCATTTCTTCTGGAAAGTTCTACAACTCATCGAGATCACGAGGAGGCCACGCCGACCCCACGTAACAATAATGCTAGTGGATTGAATTTAAAAACAGCGAAATCAGTAGCAGACACGGAAACTAGATGGACCAAATAAAATTTTCTTTTACTGTTATTTAAAGTAACTAATGGACAATCTCGAAACTCAGGCTATTAGACGTATACAAAACCTCTTTATCATTTATTTAAGACTATAATCTAGATTATTATTCATTTATAAACAAATTAGAGTTGAGGATTTGCTGGCCATCAGACTAGGCATGACCAAATCAAAGACTGTTATTGGTTTGTATATTTTACAAAAAATATACCATTTGCACCAAATTTTTTTTTTCTTTTCATGGAGGATGAAAAATTGAATTTTATTTTACTCTAAGTTTTATTTACATTACACAAATTGAAATTCCCCATAAATCATCTAAACCTTAAAATTTAGTTCAACTCAATTTTTCAACCGACAAGTTTATGGCATAAAGGACGTCGTTTCATAAAGACGACAAACGGTCCAAGTCTTGGTGGTATCCATGATGTATGCTAGCGAGTGTTCAAAATATCTAAACACATCATAATATCTAAATTCAATGAATATAAAGAAAAAGAAAAAAAACATACTACATATATGCTGGTGCGGCTGAATCACAAATGGGGAAGGGATCCCACAACAACAAGAGTTAATAATGACTTTAAATACTTGGTTGCAATAGCAAGAGGACCCAGTAGCATGATGCACGAGAACCACGCATAATTCCAGGTGGTTGCGAACCTCGTTGAGAACCACAGCCAATAGTAACGCGCGAGTCCGTACATATCCTAGGCCCTACTCTCAACATTGATTTACAATGATATTTTCACATCTCTCAACAAGAATTAATAATCACTTTAAATACTTGGTTGCAAGAGCAACTTTTGATTAGTTAAAGTATGTGCACCCTCGGAAGACATGAACTTTCGAGCACTTTTCAGTAGGGCAGATCACTATTCGGTAAATTTCGATTTTACAGAATTAATTTATCGAATCGAATCAATTCGGTTCGGTAAATTCGGTAAACGGTAATTTATCAATCGGTAAATTTTTGTCGGTAATTGGAATAGATTTTTTAATTCGGTAATTTACCGATTAAGAATTTTTTAATATTAAAAAAATAATATTTATTAAATGAATTATTTGTTTAAACTTTAAATGTTAACAAATTTTAACCGCAATTTTTGAAAACTTTTGTGATTTAATTGTGTAGATCAAAATTTTGAATTATCTTTGTGTTTTTTTGTTATTAGATGATTAATTATTATGTTTTAATAATTTTAAAATTAGTCAAAAAAATTCGGTTAATTCCGACAATTTACCGTTTTACCGAAATATCGGTAAAACGGTAAATTCGGTTCGGTAATCGGAATAAAAAATTTGGGTCGGTAAATTCGGTAACGGTTAATTCGATAAATTACCGAAGGCACACCCCTACTTTCCAGTGTAGTATCTCCTCAACGAGTAGGAGGTGTTATTGAAACAAGACTCAACATGAGCAATTGAGTTCCCTTTTTATTCAGTCTCTTAGATTATTTTCTAATTTACTCATTTTTCCTAAGGCGATATTGGCAGTCGCGTCTTACACATAAGCCGATCCTGACAACGACGCCTTAGATCTCGTATTATTTTTGCGCAAAAAATAAAGCTGACTCAGCATCAAATTACCAACTGAGTATAAAACGGTGTTGCTGAGAGCATTTAAAAGTAAGTCACTTTGGTTAGGAGCGGCTTAATGGTATACAATAGCTCAATGCCAGACAGGGGCTTTGTTTGTTCACAGGACAGATGCGTGTCGTCTGACGCGTCAAACTGAATCAATTATTTTCCTACTGACAACTAGTGTAGCGATAAGCAGGGTCGAACCTAAGGGAACAGATTGTTGAAGCTGTTGCAAACAATTGAGAAGGGTGGGGGGGGGGGGGGGGGGGGTTGTGAGTGATTTGTGAAAAGCACAAATAATACGAAGAAGGTTTTACTATTCATAGACAATGTCCAGTCGAGGATTTCCACTTGTGACATGCTTATCATCAACAACTAATGATCATAATTCATGTTTATAAGTGTAATTATTCCGACAAAGGTAATAACCTAAAGTATCTCGGCAAATGTGATACACCACAACCTATTCTGGTAAAAATTATAGGCTTCTAGTTCTCTAAAATACAATATTCCGACAGAGGTAATATTAAAACTAGGTGTTTGACAAGCGTTTTTTTAACCCTTTATAGTTGTCAAGTATGGTAAGCTATGGGTCGATCCAAGGAATAGGGTGTGTATACCAGCTAACAAGTGACATATTTAGCTATCCCTATTAACAAGAGAAAATATGGTGCAACTAATTTCCTAAAATTAATTCCTACCCTTTTATTTTCCCGCCCAGCTTGTTTAACCTAATGCCTAAAATGCAAGCTTCTTATGTGACATATATACATATACATAGTCGCATAAGTGAAAGCATACTTGGACAAAATGACATTCAGATTACATAGTCATCATTGCTAATGTTAGAAAATCATTGAACAAGCTAAAAAAAAACCAAAAAAAACTGAAATTTGCTACACATCATCAACCTCCTTCATCTCAATCCTCCTCTTCATCAAACTCTTCTTCATCTTATTCTATACCATTGTGATCGGTTGTAATTTAGCGTCAATATTCGAATAGAATTCAAATACTATTGCTAGACACGATTAATCAAAACAATTTATATTGACTCGGGAAACCCAAGGTTGTACCCAAAAGATAGGTGATTAAACTAATGGTGCTAACGATTAAATTCGGAAAGTCTATGGTTTGGGGGGGTTTGTTCCTTGAAAAGGATGATAGCAGAATTTACTATCCAAAAAGAGAAATGAGATCAACGAAAGAGGTAATTAATCGATTCAAAGATGACTAGAGATCTAATTCCCCACCTAGACAATTATTGTGACGGTAAAATAGGACACCATTGATGGAATCACATGCACATGTTTAGAATCTGGCTATTGCAACATTAACACCAAGTTCAACTCACGCTACAACTTAGTATAAAGAGGTTGCATCTCGCATAATGCCTCACACTCACGCTCTATTGGCATTATAGAATATGAATATCTAGTCTCACACTCACGCTCTATTGACTAGATGATCATACTCTTGCTAGGTCCAAGCCATTCTCATTAGAATAAAAGTGTCGCCATGTAACACAAAAACCCTAATGCTTCTTCATTTAGATCAATTGAAATCATGCTTTTCAACGCAAGTTACATCAAACATGAAATCAAGCATAATTGCTATTGAGGACTTCTCACAAACACCTTATAGGCAATTCGAAACATTAAGTTCAAATGAAGAAGAGTCATATGCAAATCATTCATCAATAGCATCCATAATATTTACAACGTCACAAACATGTCTAGGGGATTCATAGATCCCCAACCAAAGTCACTACTCACTCATGGTGAGTTTACAAGCATAAACGACAATCAAAGTGCAGAAAAACATATTCAAAGTTGAGTTTAGGATTCTAGAACCAATATGGAGAACTAAGGACAATAGACGATCCGATCTTCGATGTTGAATTTCTTCGGAACTTGACTTCCCGAGTTCTTCTCTATCTCTCACACGCCGCTCCTCCCTCTTTCTCCGAAGCTCCTCCCTTCTTTTGCCAAAAAAACTTGATTTCTATATCCAAAAACCATCCAAATTCTCCCAAAAGAAACTAATTTTTGATTTTCCGCAATCGCATGCGTTCGCATGCTTTATCCATGCGTTCGCATGGAATCTTGTAAGCTGGGAAATTTGGTCGCGTGCGAGCGTGCGAAGCCAGGTGTGCGAACGCACGAGAATTTCATGCGTCTGGTCGGGTCTGTGCGTTCGCATGAAGTGGACTGTGCGAACGCATGGACTCCTGTTTTCTGTGAGACTTGAGCTAGTGCGAGCATGCATGGCCATCTGTGCGAGCGCATGGCTTTTGCATGCGTCGGGTCATATCCATGCGAACGCACGGACGAATTGTGCGAACGCATGGCCTTGAGAATTTTGCGCTCCGACTTTAACTTGTGTTTTCTCGCTCCAAAATGCTCGGTTTTGCTCCAAAATCACTGCTCACTTGTGTTCTCAGCTTAAACTCTGTAATTTGTCTGAAATGAACCACAAAGCATCAAATAGCAAGTGAAATCGTAATAGAACAATCGAAACAATAAGCATAGAGGTCGCCTAAAATGCATATATTTTAGCGTTATCAAATCACCCCACACTTAACGTTTGATCGTCCCGAGCAAACTAATCATAGAGATAAACAACAAGAAGGCACTTCACTCACTCGGGGTCGGTTCAAAGAAACTCCATATGGTCATGAAAACTAACTAAAAATACTAAGAAACAAATCTACTTCTAACTAACCACTTTCGTAGGTAACACGAGTGCATTTAGCGAATGCACCAAGCCTTTAAACCCCTAGGCTACCCTAGTGGAGAAGTTGTAGTCTCCTGAGAGTTTTCAGATACGGGAATACTCACAAATCCCACAAAGAGAACAACCATCCAATTAGCATTTTAAGTTCACAATTGTCAAAGTACTAGGCAAGGTGTTTTTCATGAAGTTCATAACGTATTCAACTAGACATGTGCATTTCAATCACTACATGAGTCCTCTTCGAATCCTTGTGGAAATTCATGAATTAGGACATTCAAGCAAATCAAAGCAAAGACTAATAAATCTTTAATCAAGGATTCTAGTCATTTTCTAATTAGTGACTTCAAGAAAACAATCTAATAGTCGCAAAGAAATCTTGTTGGATCACTCACAAATGCTAGCAAGGAGGCTAGTCCATTGGCTCGTGAGCTTTGAACTCATTCTCAAGCCTAGGACGCAAAGGTCACTTAGTCATAAGAGAAGAGGAGTTCCAACATTACAGTTTTTGTAAATACTTGCAAGTCATATCATGCCTAAGTATATAAGAATACGAGGTTCGTCCCTTAGTGAATTCTTGCTAGGAAGTATCAATTGTCTCATTGGTTTTCATGCTAGAGGATGGTGGAATAGCCGATTGTCAAGTCTAAGTGCTTCTTTTTTTTCTTTTTTTTTTCTTTCAAATGGCCTTTGGCCTACAAATGCTTTCGAGGGGGAACTTTTCTTCCTAACCCCCGGCATTTGTATATTTTGATCAAAACTTCTCGTGTACACCGAGAGAGTTTTTAGTCGGGGCTTTGCCCTCTTTTGACCATAAGAATGAAGTATACATAATTTTTTTGTTGGGGCCTATTTTTCTCCCTCTTTTGACTCCACACTTAGAACTTTGACAAAGGCTAAGTGTTAAAAATGGAGCATGACAAACCAACAAGACAAATCCACAAGATAAGCAAGGTCACTAAGGTCACCTAAAGGCAATCATGGCATGCAAGGGTTTCAAAGTTATAAATAACGATTTTATGCTTTCAAAGATCAACCCTTTAGTCTCAACAAGAAAAAGCTTAGAATAAAAGATAAAGAAGTGCTAGTAGATGCTTTGATCCTCAAGAATGAAAGTCAACAATCCAATCCATTAGTCATCTAAAGGATCAATCAAGTGAAATCATGCACGACTAGTTGAATTAGGAATGAAATTTTTCGAAAATGTAGCCTTGCCTAGACTTTTTGTTTTCATTAACAATTTGGAATATTTGGATGAATTGCACAGTAATGTAAGTGTTTTCCTCTAAACATGCAAGTTGATTTGATTCTAAACATGAGCGCAAACATCTCGTATAGGCAAAACATAGGCTAATCACCCCACACTTAGCAATTGCTTAGTCCCTAAGCAATGAATAGCATGAAAAGCGAAGAAAAAGTTAAGAAAAACTTCTCTCGTTTGGAGGTAGCCACGTCAGAGTAAGAGATGTTGCAATGCGCGTCGAGTTCTTGGGCGACGGATCTTGCACAAAAGATTCGAGTACTGATTCCTTTTTTTCTTCTATAAGACACGAAACTAAGAATGAGAGTGTCAATCACACAAGGTAGGGTAATCATCATCGTAAACATGTCAACATCATGCAAGTTAACTCAAATTTTTTATCAAAAGGCCGCATCAAAGGGGCGTGCGAACGCATGCCTGAGCTTGTGCGAACGCACAAAAGCATAAAACGCTGGGAAGGACGAGCCAAGCGAACGCATGGACTGACGTGTGCGAACGCACGATAAAAAGCAGTCGCATGGTTTTCGTATGCGAGCGCATGGAGTCATGCGATCGCTGCACAAAAGGGAAATAACCTGGTCATGCGAACGCATGAATTCCTTGTGCGAACGCACAGACCTGGGCAGTGAAGAAATGACCTTAAAAACCTGTTTTCCCCTGTGAAACAATCACGCGCAAAGATGTTTCTTACATAATTCAACACAAATCAAGATTGCAATACATAGCATAAGAGTGATCAATAATGTATACATCAAAAAGATTTTCATCAAAAAGTACATCAATGCATACAAATCATCACAATCAAGTCATAAGCACAATAACATGTAGAAATGTGAATCAAGTGCTCTCCTCATCTAGATCAATGCTGCCCTCTTCATCATCAACATCAACGTTGCCCACTTCTCCACTCCTCTGCACATGTGAAGGCTCGCCCACTTTCTCCTTGCCCTTTGCAATAGGGAACAAAGGCGGGGATGAAGGCGAAGGTGATCTATGAAGGAAGGGGGACGCAGGTGGCAAATCGACGCTGGAGGAGATGCCCAAATGAGTGGTGATGGCAAGCAGAGTCCTCTCCTGCCACTGATTGTGCTGCGTGACGTAGGAGGCTAGGCTGTCCAAGCGCGACAGAATCAGCGCGGAGCTCGGGTCAGCAGAGGGGGGAGGAGGCGCTGCACGGGAGGAGGACGGCAAATCACGGTTCACATTCCAGCCAACCTCATCATCAACGTCAAGCTCGTGCTCATCTTCAACCTCAACTTCCGGCTCGTCATGTTTCCACTTTAGCCCCTTACCCAATATATGCATAGATCGCATTTTCTTCAAAGTGAGCTTTAGCGTAGCACTCTCCCTATCTCCGAATGTAAAGTTCAATTTCCTCGCTATCCATGTCACAAATGAACCACCTCCCAAACCAAGATTCCTTGCAGCGGAAATCTGATTTTCCTTGATCCCCCTTGTAATGCACCATAACCAATCCACTTTCTCCCCTCGCTCAATCATGAGCATAATCATCATCTCAAGCTTCGTTACGAGTCTGCCATAACTAGTGCGAACGAAAACCGTGTCCGCTAAGAACTTGTGAATAATACTCCATTTAGGCACACGGATGCTAGTGGACTTGTGTTGCTCCTCCTTAGCGTAATCACTCCCCGTGATTTTTTCCAAAAAGCATAGACTTTATCATCAACAATAGTAGGGAGTAAACCATCCCGAGGCAATCTAAACCAATCACACAATACTTCGGCATCAACCTCCCACTGATATTCACCCATCGCAAACCTCCAACATTTAACTTTCCCTTCCTCCTCATCCACATTAAGCCTATGTACTGCACTAAATGAACTTAGGAATTCCATAGTTACTTCATGATGCGATCCAGGATCATCTCTAAAAATAAAACACATTCCACTGTTGCCCAGCAAACTCCTAATCTCATCAAACACCTTTAACTTCTTTAAATCTTCAATTTCAGGGAAAAGGAGAGGGATTGGCCATTTACCTTTGTTCGATAGCGCAGTATGCAAGGCAGCATCCGTTGGATAGCGAAATCTGATTGGGCCATCAAACTCGTACGGTTTGGCCTTAGTGAACATGTTGTCGTCATTGGCTCTCGGCGATGGTGGAGGTGAATCTCTGTCTAAATCCCCATCGGCTCTACTAACTGAGCTGGGTGCCATGATATGCCACGTAGAATCCACCGAAGTCCTGCCATAGTGCCTGCCCGAAGAATCCGATTTCACGTACAAAGTCACAATTCCTTTCCCCTTTGTCCCTTTGGGCCTCTTCGAAATCGGCGGCTTTGCAATTGCTAATTTCTTCGAGGGATCCTTGGGAAGTGGCTTAGAAGAGGGGAGTTTAACCCTAGCCATGGCTGATTCGGAGAGGAATTACGGGCTTGGGCGGTTTGCGGGTAGAACTGGGAATTGACGGCGAGTGAGGTGGAGGACGGCTGAGCTGGGTCGCGGAAGGCTGGGCGACGGTCGGACGGTTGACGGAAGCCGGCGGAGGGTGGACGGAGCGGAGAGCGACTGGAGAAAACGGAGGAATCGACGAAGGGTCAGGGGTTTTCGAATTTAGGGTTTGCGAAAATGAATCGTTTATCCCGAAATTGAATTTTGCATATATACTAAACGACTCATGCGAACGCACCAGGTATGTGTGCGAACGCATGACGCTTCAGAAAACTGGGAAAAACGGGATTTAAACAGGTCATGCGAACGCATGAAAGTAGTTGTGCGACCGCACGAAATTTTCCAGTCGCATGGAATATGCATGCGAACGCATGGGACTGTGCGAGCTCGGCAAAATGAGAATGAAGGCTTGGCATGCGAACGCATGAAGGAGGTTATGCGAACGCATGGATCTGACCAGTGGCATTGAATTTGCGTGCGAGCGCATGAACCTGTGCGAGCGCCACGAAATGAAGAGAAGGCTATGTATGCGAACGCATGGAATAACAATGCGAACGCATGGAATTGCGGACGAAAAACTTGAAGCCAAACTCAGACCGAACATCGACACTCATGCACAAAAATTCCAAACCCCACACTTATATCCAATCAAAGCATCAAATTCACCAAGCACGACATCATGGAAGTAGTCTAAACCCTCATTAACAATTAGATATAGGCACTCGCACACACACACATTTCAAATCTTCAATTTCACTCATGCAAAGCACAATTACTGATACAAGCAATGGCCCAATCAACTAAGACATCTTAAAAATCACAGGGGCAACACTTACAAGCCTAGTTTAACGTCTTGGCTAAGACGGAGCCGAATCTCTATGTAGAATAGGAAGCACGCTAAAAGAAGTCCCTAGCGGGATCCCTTCTCTAGCGGTATTTGCACAAGGTGCTCAAGGGGGCGCTTCCGACGTGTTTTGGTCTCCATGATCAGCATGATAAATTTTAACCCTTTGGCCATTTGCCTTGAATATATTTCCTTCGTTACCAACCAGCTCTAGGTGGCCATCCTCGAAAACCTTATGAATTTTGTATGGTCCAAACCACCTAGACTTGAACTTCCCGGGAAATAACTTGTACCTAGAGTTGAATAGCAAAACTTTATCTCCTACCGAGAACTCCTTTTTCCTGATAAACTTGTCGTGCCATCTCCGAGTTCTTTCCTTGTAAATTTTCGAACTTTCGTAGGAGTCCAGCCTGATTTCGTCCAACTCATTTAGTTGAAGGAGTCTCTTCTCTCCCGAAGCTTTCGTGTCAAAATTCAGCTCTTTGATGGCCCACATCGCCTTATACTCAAGTTCCACCGGAAGATGGCAAGATTTGCCATATACTAGTCTGTAAGGAGACATCCCGATTGGTGTCTTGAAAGCGGTTCGATATGCCCACATCGCATCATCAAGCTTCGACGCCCAATCCTTTCCTGACTTTCCAACCGTCTTTGTCAAGATGTTTTTTATTTCTCTGTTTGACACCTCGACTTGACCATTGGCTTGAGGATGATATGGAGTTGAACACCTATGGTAGATCCCGTGTTTCTTTAGCATGGACTCAAATCTCCTTTCTTTGAAATGGGAGCCATTGTCACTGATTACTGCTCTAGGGACTCCGAATCTCGGGAATATTATCTTCTTGAACATCTTAATCACCACTTTAGCGTCACAAGATGGGGAAGCTATTGCCTCAACCCATTTGGACACGTAGTCCACCGCTACTAGAATAAATGCATTCCCTTGTGACGAAGGTAGGGGTCCCATGAAGTCCACGCCCCAAACATCAAAGATCTCCACTTCTAATATGCCTTTCTGAGGCATTTCCTCCCTTCTAGCTATGTTTCCCATTCGTTGACACTCATTGCAAGCTTTGACAAATTCATACGTGTCTTTAAACATGCTTGGCCAATAGAATCCCGACTGAAGAATTTTTGACGTTGTCTTTGAAGCCGAACCATGACCACCATAAGAAGAAGAGTGACAACAAGCTATGATTTCCTTGCAGTCTTCCTTGGGCACACATGTTCTATATATCCCATCCGAGCACAGCTTGTATAAGAACGGGTCATCCCAATAATATCTTGAGATTTCGTGCAGGAACTTCCTCCTTTGATTATGATCCAAGTCGTTCGGAAGAATCTGGCAAGTCAAGTAATTCACATAATCCGCGTACCATGGGGCATCATCTTTTACACTCAGCAGATACTCGCCGATGAAGGAGTCTTCCACAGGCGCTGAAAACTTCTTTGAATCATAAAGCTCAATTCTCGACAGATGATCCGCTACCACATTTTCGACCCCTTTCTTGTCCTTGATGTCAATGTCGAACTCTTGCAAAAGAAGGATCCAACGAATAAGTCTCGGTTTGGCATCTTTCTTCTCCATCAAGTACTTGATAGCTGCGTGATCAGTGAAAACAACCGTCTTGGACCCCACAAGATAAGGCCGGAATTTTTCAAAGGCATAAACCACCGCTAGTAACTCTTTCCCCGGCAACGGCGCCATTTGATCGGTTGTAATTTAGCTGAGCATTATCAAGTACCTTGCTCACATAGTAGACCACATGGAGTTTCTTATCAACTCGTTGTCCCAACACAGCTCCCACAGCAAAGTCACTCGCATCGCACATAAGTTCGAACGGAAGATCCCAATTCGGTGGTTGCACTATCGGTGCTGATACAAGTGCTTTCTTGAGCCTTTCAAACGCCTCTAAACATTCTTCATCGAAACTGAATTGCACGTCATTGCATAAGAGGCGAGTTAATGGTTTCGCAATCTTGGAGAAGTCCTTAATAAACCTCCGGTAAAAACCCGCATGTCCGAGGAAACTTCTAACTCCTTTTTGGTCTCTCGGCGGTGGTAACTGCTCAATGATTTGCACCTTCGCTTGATCAACTTCGACCCCCCTTTTAGACACTAAATGTCCTAACACGATTCCCTCTTGAACCATGAAGTGGCACTTTTCCCAATTAGGCACCAGATCTGTTTCGATGCACCTAGCAAGAATATGAGAAAGATTAGTTAAACAATCATCAAATGAAGTTCCATGAATAGAGAAGTCATCCATGAAAACTTCCATGCATTTCTCAATGTAATCGCTAAAAATGGACATCATGCATCTCTGAAACGTTCCCGGTGCATTACATAGCCCAAAGGGCATGCGCCTAAATGCAAAAGTGCCATGCGGACATGTAAATGTGGTTTTTTCTTGGTCATTCGGTAAAATGGGAATTTGATAGAAACCACTATAACCATCTAGGAAACAAAAGTACTCATGTCCAGCAAGTCTTTCCAGCATTTGGTCAATAAAGGGAATGGGGAAATGATCCTTTTTTGTTGCCTTATTCAATTTCCTATAATCGACGAACATCCTCCATCCACTTACGGTTCTAGTAGGGACTAACTCTCCCTTATCGTTCTGCACAACCGTAAGTCCTCCCTTTTTGGGGACGACGTGGATGGGGCTTACCCATTCCGAATCCGGAACCGAGTAAATGATGCCTGCATCTTTTAACTTGGTTATTTCTTTAAAGACGGCATCACTAAGCTTAGGGTTCAATCTCCTTAAAAACTCCCTAGAAGGCTTTGCATTCTCCTCAACATTAATCCTATGCATGCATAACGAAGGGCTAATTCCCTTAAGATCATCAACAGAATAGCCTAGAGCTTGTCTATTCATTTTCAGCACATGCAAAAGTTGGGAAGTTTCATGTTCATTCAAAGTTGCACCAACAATGACGGGGTAAGTGGAATTAGACCCAAGAAATTCATACCTGAGATTCGAAGGTAGAGGTTTTAACTCTCCTCCGAATTCCTTACCTCTCGGCACCGGGTCTTCTTTACCCTCGTAAGCATCCAAGGCTTGCTCTCCTTCGACCAAAGTCAGGTCGCACATCTCCTCATCATCCATATCCATCAAGGATGTAAAAAGCATACTAGCATCATCTAACTTCATGACTTCACTCTCAAAAGATGTTAGCTCAAAATTTTCATAAGATATATCAAGCAAATTGCATTCAAAAGATTGAGCAGGAGCTTTCATGGCATTTTTCAGAAAAAATTTTAGCCTCTCATTCCCTATTTTCAACTCTATAGACCCTTCACCACACCTAATGACAGCTTCCACGGTGTTAAGAAAAGGTCTACCGAGAATGACAGGCGTTTCCTGCTCATCATCCATTTCTAGCACATAGAAGTCTACGGGAATGAAGAATTTACCAACCTTAATAGGCACATCCCTAAGAACTCCCCTAGGAATCCTAGAACTTCTATCGGCCAATTTCAAAGTAATAGTAGTAGGATGGAGCTCACCCATGTCAATTTTTTCAAACAACGAGTAGGTAATCAAAGAAATGCTCGCTCCCAAATCACACAGCGCCCTATCAATTTCAATTTTCCCTAGAGAGATAGGAATAGAAAATGACCCATGATCTTGCATTTTTTTGGGCATTCTACTCTGGACAATAGCACTACATTCGGCATTCAAAGCTACCATGCTAGACTCTTCAATCACTCTACGGTTTGACACAATATCCTTCAAAAATTTAGCATAAGTGGGATTTTGAGTGATTACCTCATGGAATGGGAGTGTGACGTACAACTTCTTTAGCATCTCAACAAACCTTTGAAAGTGAGCATCAAGCTTGCTTTTGTTTAGCCTTTGAGGGAAAGGAACCATCGGTACATACTTCCTCATTAGAATTGGCTCTTCTTCCTTTTTCTCCTCCTCGGTAGGGGCTTGAGGTTCATCTTCCAAATTTTCCTTGGTCACTTCTCCTTCCACTTCCTTGCCCTTTAAACTAGACTTCCCTTGGGGGGTAGGTAGAACTTTCCCGCTCTTCAATGTGATGGCTTCAACATGTTCTATGGAATTCACGTCCGGTTGAGAAGGGAGTTTCCCCATTTGCTTCAATGCTACGGCTTGATGAGCCACTTGATTATCAAGCATCTTGTTATGGGCTTCCAATTGCTCCATTCTCTTATTGGTCTCTTTTTGACTTTCTAGCATTTGAGCCATCATAGACATCATAGTGTTATCTTGAGTGCTAGAAGAAGAGTTCCCTTGATCATTCATGTTGGACTTGGATTGATAAGGCTTTTGATAATTCCCTTGGGAATTTTGCGAGTTTTGATTCGAGCCTTGGCCTTGATTTGAATACGAATTCTGCCCTTGGTTTTGGTTAGAGCCATGACCTTGCCTTTGGTAATTCCCTTGGTAATTATTTTGCCCTTGGTTTGAATATGAGTTTTGCCCTTGGTTCTGGTTAGAGCCATATCCTTGCCTTTGGTAATTCCCTTGATAATTGTTTTGCCCTTGAGGCCTTGGAGAGAAGTTGGAATCATCGGACATTCTCTTTTGCGGAGGCTCATAATTTCTAGTGATAGGACTAGCATTTTGATTGTAATTCCTTTGTTGATTTACAAAATGCGCATCTTCATAACCATCATCATCGTCCTCATATTTCCCTTCAGGACAATTCTTGGTAGAATGTCTCGTGCTAGCACATAAGAAACATGATTGTTGCGCCGAGACTTTTTCTTTTTCAGCTTTAGCCTTCGTTGCCTCAACGGCGTTCACCATACTTATCATATTCTCAACTTTCTTTGTCAAATCAGCCATTTCCTTCTTCATTTCAGAATTCGAGGAGTCATCTCTTGACTTAGCCATCTTTTTGTGGTCCACTCCTTGATATCTATCAGAGTTGATAGCAATTTTATCCACAATCTTGAAACCTTGGCTAGCCGGTAGTTCCATTATAGCTCCTCCACTAGCCGTGTCCATCTGATTTTTAGCCTCCTTACTCATCCCCAAATAGAAGTAACGCATTAGATCGGCCTTTCTAAAGTTGTGGTGAGGGCACTCCCTCAAATAGTGTTTAAACCGATCGTAGGCTTGGTGGAAGAGTTCGTTGTCCCTTTGAGAGAATGTCAGAATATAGTCCGTAAACTTCTTGGTTCTAGAAGGAGGGTAGAACTTGTTCAGAAAAGCGGTGGCTAAATGGTCCCAAGTGCGAAAAGTCCCCGGATCATGATTTTGTAGCCACTCCTTGGCATCTCCATATAGCGACGAAGGAAATAATTTCAAGTAGACATATTCAACGGGTGTATTCCTTGGCTTATAGGTCCTGCAATATTCTTGAAAACTTGCTAGATGAGTAGACGGGTTGCCGACCCCTTGAAATTGATCATTTGTAACTATGTGCACTAAAGATGACTTCACATCGAAATCGAAAGCGTCTTCATCAGGGGGCATAATAACTGAACCATTTCCCTCGAGGGTGGGAGTCATGTAATCTCCTACGGGCCTTTCATCATTCTCATCGTCATATCTCCAATTTCTGTTATTTCTCGGTGGAGCGGGGGGATCTTGTAAAGGATTTTGATCATTAGGGTTATTCTGACGAGCGGGAGGATCTACCACATCTTCCATTCTAAATCTGGGCGGTGTGTAATGAACTGGATTTAGGAGTGGAGGTGGACGAGGTCTCGGACCTTGGAAAGCAGGAGGAGTAAGAGCAAGAGGCGGAGGATTCTTTCGAGGTCTACCTCTCCCTCTCTTAGCGGTTGGGTGAGAAGGGTGAGACGTTGAACCTAGCTCTACGTGTTTTTGTCCCCTGAATCTTGTGATCATTCGAATGCCTGCAAGAACAAAGGAAATTCTTAGCAATGAAAGGCAAGAGAAATAAACACAAGTTAAGCACAAAACAAGCAATAGCTATCAAGTAAAGAAAGAGTAGACAAACTAAATAATCAAATAGCACCTAGTTAATTAACCTATCCCCGGCAACGGCGCCATTTGATCGGTTGTAATTTAGCGTCAATATTCGAATAGAATTCAAATACTATTGCTAGACACGATTAATCAAAACAATTTATATTGACTCGGGAAACCCAAGGTCGTATCCAAAAGATAGGTGATTAAACTAATGGTGCTAACGATTAAATTCGGAAAGTCTATGGTTTGGGGGGGGTTTGTTCCTTGAAAAGGATGATAGCAGAATTTACTATCCAAAAAGAGAAATGAGATCAACGAAAGAGGTAATTAATCGATTCAAAGATGACTAGGGATCTAATTCCCCACCTAGACAATTATTGTGACGGTAAAATAGGACACCATTGATGGAATCACATGCACATGTTTAGAATCTGGCTATTGCAACATTGACACCAAGTTCAATTCACGCTACAACTTAGTATAAAGAGGTTGCATCTCGCATAATGCCTCACACTCACGCTCTATTGGCATTATAGAATATGAATATCTAGTCTCACACTCACGCTCTATTGACTAGATGATCATACTCTTGCTAGGTCCAAGCCATTCTCATTAGAATAAAAGTGTCGCCATGTAACACAAAAACCCTAATGCTTCTTCATTTAGATCAATTGAAATCATGCTTTTCAACGCAAGTTACATCAAACATGAAATCAAGCATAATTGCTATTGAGGACTTCTCACAAACACCTTATAGGCAATTCGAAACATTAAGTTCAAATGAAGAAGAGTCATATGCAAATCATTCATCAATAGCATCCATAATATTTACAACGTCACAAACATGTCTAGGGGATTCATAGATCCCCAACCAAAGTCACTACTCACTCATGGTGAGTTTACAAGCATAAACGACAATCAAAGTGCAGAAAAACATATTCAAAGTTGAGTTTAGGATTCTAGAACCAATATGGAGAACTAAGGACAATAGACGATCCGATCTTCGATGTTGAATTTCTTCGGAACTTGACTTCCCGAGTTCTTCTCTATCTCTCACACGCCGCTCCTCCCTCTTTCTCCGAAGCTCCTCCCTTCTTTTGCCAAAAAAACTTGATTTCTATATCCAAAAACCATCCAAATTCTCCCAAAAGAAACTAATTTTTGATTTTCCGCAATCGCATGCGTTCGCATGCTTTATCCATGCGTTCGCATGGAATCTTGCAAGCTGGGAAATCTGGTCGCGTGCGAGCGTGCGAAGCCAGGTGTGCGAACGCACGAGAATTTCATGCGTCTGGTCGGGTCTGTGCGTTCGCATGAAGTGGACTGTGCGAACGCATGGACTCCTGTTTTCTGTGAGACTTGAGCTAGTGCGAGCATGCATGGCCATCTGTGCGAGCGCACGGCTTTTGCATGCGTCGGGTCATATCCATGCGAACGCACGGACGAATTGTGCGAACGCATGGCCTTGAGAATTTTGCGCTCCGACTTTAACTTGTGTTTTCTCGCTCCAAAATGCTCGGTTTTGCTCCAAAATCACTGCTCACTTGTGTTCTCAGCTTAAACTCTGTAATTTGTCTGAAATGAACCACAAAGCATCAAATAGCAAGTGAAATCGTAATAGAACAATCGAAACAATAAGCATAGAGGTCGCCTAAAATGCATATATTTTAGCGTTATCACATTGCCATCCTCATCTTCACTTACATTATGATCACTTACATATTGTAGTCCATCATCCTCTTCATCTTCAAATTCAGGTTCATCTTCTTCATTGTCAATGCATCATGATCAGTTGTTGTATCAAAGTAATGATATAAAGCGGGAATAAATCGTGGAGCCTCTAATCCTTCTTCAAAATCATCATATTTATCAATTACATTGGACATGTAAGGGGGAATATTTGGTGTGACATCTTCATGATATGCTTCCTCTATAACAAGTGAATTCACATTCCTAGATAGACATGAGTCACTATAAGTGCCTCTTTGAGTGACAACATTGACAACTTTCCAATTATCTCCAAACTTTGGATCTTCTAAGTAAAACACTTGTTGTACGTGTTTTGCAAGACAATATGGAGCAATGTCGTACCATGTGTTCGATGTGTCAATCGACAGAATTCCATGGTCCATCTTTATGTTTCCACCTTCCGCCGGATCGGTATTGACATACTGTTGTCTGTTTAAGGCTAGGACCAGGTTGTGTTCAAACTGAACTTGAACACTTTAGTAGATAGTGTCCGAAATAGAATAATGTAGGCACACATGATGTAATACCTAGTTCGGCAACCAGCCTACTCTGGGGGGCTTCCCACGCCCTAAGGGTTGCAAATCTTATTGAAAAGTTTAGAGCTACAGATGGCCTTATTCTTACAATCTACCGAATGTAATCGCCTAGCCTCTAACACTTCTTCTTGTAAATTTGCGATCCCGGCTCCCCCTCGATCCCCCGAGTTTGAGAGTCCCTCCCAAACTTGCTTGAACTTCTCCAGAAGCTCAGATGCCTTCTCCCGAATGCGTGTGTTGGTGACAGTGTGTGTGCAGCGGGTTGTTTAATCCCGAGCCTTTCCCGTTACAAACTTGGGCTACTCTCGTAGTCACCAAGTTCGTAACGTGTATTTTACTTAATAGTCGGACGTTTAGCCTCACCCTTTCGGTGGTATTGGCTTAACGTCTCAAAGCTATACAATTGGGCATTTACTCAAACACCTAATATGCATCGCTGGGTTTAGGCACTAAGTAAAATACAAATCATGTACAACAATCCAAAACATACAACGATTAATATATTAAACGATTCATAGTCGAGTAAGCTTCGTAGGACTCCAAAATATGGGTCACTACTCACTATGCATCGTCAAGGAAATACAAGTCATGTTTTGTTCGAAACAAAGATTACAAGAGAAAAAGGAATTAGTACACCCTTTGAATTGATGTCGATAATCCCTTCAAATCTTCGATTCTATCAAAATCCTTGCGTTTTTGAGTCCCCTTCTCTCTTTTTCGTAGTCACCAAGTCTCTAGGCGTGTAGGTGGATGTGGAAAATTGGTTCAGAAATGTGGCTGCTCCTTCTTTTTATTCTTTTTGTTATTTTTGGGCTTTTTGCAAAAACCTAGCAAAAAATGATTTTTAGCCCATTCAGCTTGTGTCACCTGTTTCGCTTATTCGGACAATTTGGTGACACAGAGCACTTTTTACATGCTCTCTGAAATCTGTCATATCACTTGTGTAAACTATTTTGGTGACACAAGCGCAGAGTGAGATGTCCTTTTGAACTGAAATTTTGACATCCTTAACGGCTGAATCTGCTGTAGGTGCCACCTAGAAAGTTGTAGCTCTTGTTCTCAACTTTCCACGAAGCCAAAGATCAATGAATTCTGGCACCGTGTGAGCTCTAGGTGATCATTCGATAATATAGCTAAGTATTCAAATAGAATCCAAACACTTATGCTGAGTCACGGCAATCAAAACATTTGTAACTCGGGTGAACCGAGGTCGTACCCAAGGCAAAAGTGGTTAAGCCAATAATGCTAACGATCTGACTAGAATGTCTATGGTTTGGGGGGTTTTTGTTCTCCTAAGAGGATGATAGTAGAAGGTACTATCCAAAAGTGAGATTATATCTACTAAAAGTGATTAACTTTCAACTAAGAGATGACTAGGAATCACTTCTCCACCTAGACAATTATTGTGACAATAAAATGGGATACCAATGATGAAATCACATGCACATGCTTAGAAATTGGCTTATGTAACATTGGTACTAAGTTCAACTCGCGCTACAACTTAGTACAAAGAGGTTACATCTCGCATAGTACCTCATACTTGCGTTCTATTGGCACTATAGAATATGAATGTCTAGCCTCATACTTGCGCTTTATTGGCTAGACAATCACGTTCTTGTTAAGTTCAAGCAATTCTCATTAGGTTAAAGAGTTATCCATCTAACACAAAATCCTAATGCTTCTTCATTTAGTTCATTGAAGTCATGATGATCAACGTGAGCTACATCAAGCATGAGATCAAGCAGAATTCCTATTGAGAACATTTCGCGAACATCTTATAGGCAATTCAAGAAATTAAGTTCAAGGACGAAGGTTCGTGTGCAAACTCATTCATCATTAGCATCCAAGGTATTTACAACGTCACAACGTGTCTAGGGGATCCATTGATCCCCAATCAAGGTCACTACTCACTCATGGTGAGTTTACAAACGAAGTCAACAATAAAAATGCAAACAACCATATGGAAAGTAGAGTTTAGAACTTCAAAATCGATATGGAGATTCAAGAATACTAGAGGATCCGATCTTCGATCTTTGTTGTTGAAGTTCCTCCTAACTTAATCCGAGGGTTCTCTCTTTCTGGAACGATGTATATCCTCCACACCCCACGTCTATTTTCTTTTTAGAAAAACTCTATCTCCTCAAAAACCATGCAAATTCCCCTTAAAAGAAACTGATTTTTTTTCTCCGCAAACGCATGCGTTTGCATGTTTTTGACCATGCGTCCGCATGGTCTGCTGCAGGCTGGGAAATTTGATCGAGTGCGAGTGCGCTCTTGAAGTGTGCGAACGCACGAGATTTTCATGCGTCTGGTCTGGGTTGTGCGACCGCATGAGGTGAGCTGTGCGAACGCATCAGGCTGCGAAGGCTAGCAGGGCAACGAAGTACATGCATGCGAGCGCATGCTTTGAACCTGCGAGCGCATGGTCTTGAGAAAATTGCGCTCCGACTTCCAACTCGTGTTTTCTTGCTCCAAAATGCTCGGTTTTGCCCCAAAATCAATGCCTACTTGTATTCTTAGCTTAAACTCTGTAATTTGCCTGAAAAGAACCACAAAGCATCAAATAGCAAGTGAAATCGTAATAGAACAATCGAAACAATAAGCATAGAGGTCTCCTAAAATGCATATATTTTAGCGCTATCAAATCACCCCACACTTAATGTTTGATCGTCTCGAGCAAACTAATCATAGAGATCAACAACAACAATGCAATTCACTCACTCAGGATCGGTTCAAAGAAAACTCCATATGGTCACGAAAACTAACTAAAGGCACTAAGAAACAAATCCTACTTCTAACTAACCACTTTCGTAGGTAACACGAGTGCATTTAGCGAATGCACCAAACCTTTAAACCCCTAGGCAACCCTAGTGGAGGAGTTGTAGTCTCCTGAGAGTTTTTAGGCATGGGAATACTCACAAATCCCACAAAAAGAACAACCATCCAATTAGGCATTTTTAAGTTCACAAATGTCAAAGCACTGGGCAAGGTGTTTTCCATGAAGTTCATAATGTATTCAAACTAGATATGTGCATTTCCATCACTACATGAAACCTCTTCAAATCCTTATGGAAATTCATGAATAATGACATTCAAGCAAATCAAAGCAAAGACTAACAAACCTTTAATCAAGGATTCTAGTCATTTTCTATATCAAAGATTTCAAGAAAACAATCTAATAGTCGCCAACAAATCTTGTTGGATCACTCACCAATGCTAGCAAGGAGGCTAGTACATTGGCTTGTGACTTTGAACTCATTCTCAAGCCTAGGACGCAAAGGTCACTTAGTCATAAGAGAAGAGGAGTTCCAACATTAAAGCTTTTATATACACTTGCAAATCATATCATGCCTAAGTATAAAAGAATACGAGGTTCGCCCCTTAGTGAATTCTTGCTAGTAAGTTTCAATTGTCTCATTATTTTTCATGCTAGAGAATGGTGGAATAGCCGATTATCAAGTCTAAGTGCAACTTTATGGGGTAGCATGGCCTTTGGCCGTACTAAGCACTTTCGAGGGGGAACTTACCTTCCTACCCTCGGCGCTTAGCACATAATGCTCTAAACTCACTTCCTAATGGTGATCAACCATAAGGAAGAAACTCGGGGCTTATTACACTTTTTTTTTCTTCTCTTCTTTTTTTCCTTTTTTTTTCGTGTTCCCTCTTTTGACCCCACACTTAGAACTTTGACAAAGGGCTAAGTGTTAAAAATGGAGCATGACAAACCAACAAGACAAATCCACAAGACAAACAAGGTCACTAAGGTCACCTACAGGCAATCATGGCATGCACGGTTTTTTTAAAAAAAATTTAAATTATTTTTTTCGATTTCATGCTTTCAAAGATCAACTCTCTAGTCTCAACAAGAAAAAGCATAGAATAACAGATAAAGAAGTGCTAGTAGATGCTTAGATCCTCAAGAATGAAAGTCAACAATCCAATCCATTAGTCATCTAAAGGATCAATCAAGTGACATCGTGCACGACTAGTTGAATTTGGAATGAAATTTTTCGAAAATGTAGCCTTGCCCAGACTTTTTTTTTCCATTAAAATTTCGAGTTTTTGGATGAATGTCATAGTAGTGTAAGTGTTTTCCTCTAAACATGCAAATTGATTGAATTCTAAACATGAAGGCACGGCAAGCAAGCACAAACATCTCGTGTAGTCAAAACATAGGCACCCCACACTTAGCAATTGCTTAGTCCCTAAGCAATGAATAGCATGAAAAGCAAAGAGAAAGTTGAGAAAAACTTCTCTCGTTTGGCGGTAGCCACTTCGAAATAAGAGATGTTGCTTCGCGCGTCTAGTTCTTGGGCGGCTGAACTTGCACAAAAGATTTGATTAATGATTCCCCTTTTTCCTCTATAAGACAAGAGACTCAAAAATGAGACTGTTAAGCACACAAGGTAAAGAAATCATCATCATAAACATGTCAACATCATGCAAGTCAACTTATAACTCATCAAGAGAACACATGATCGAACGCCAAATGCCCAAATCTATCAAAAGCGCACCAAAACAAGTTAGAATGGTGCCGGACTCAAGCATGCGCGCGCATGAATGGGTTTGTGCGAACGCACAAGTGAAACCAGTGGCACACATTTCGCTTGCGAGTGCATGGAATCATGTTACCAAAGCGCAAAGTAGAAATAATACTGGGCATGCGAACACATAGCACTGGGCAGCAGAGAAATGAGACTCATAAACCTGTTTACCCCTATGAATCAACACGCACGTAGATGATCATACAACTTTCAAAACATATCAAGAATGTAACACATATCATAAGAGTGATCAACAATGTTTACATCCCAAAAGACCATCATCAAAAGTCTCATCATTATCCACAAGTCATCATAAACAAAACATAAGCACGACAACATATAGAAATGCTAATCAAGCGCTATCATCTTCCAGATCCATGCTGCCCTCTTCTCCACTCTTCTGAACATTTTCACCCATTTTCTCTTTACCCTTAGCAGTAGGAAACAAAGGCGGAGACGGAGGCGAAGGCGATCTAGGCAGAAATGGAGATCTAGGAGGCAAGCCAACACTAGAGGAGATATCCAAGTGAGTGGTAATGGCAAGTAAAGTCCTCTCCTCCCATTCATTGTGCTCCGAGACATAAGTGGCAAGGGAATTTTGATTCCGCACCAGTTTATCTTGCACTCTAGCAATGGCATCCAAGCGTGATAAAATCAGATCAAGACTCGAGTCAGTATAGGAAGGAGGAGGCATGGAATGTGAGGAAGAGGGCATATCATGGTCAGCATCCCTGTCAATCTCATCTTCAACTTTAACATCTTCCTCATCTTTACTATCTTCCTCACAATCCTTCCAACTCAGTCCCTTTCCCAATATATGTCTAGACCTCATTTGCTTCAAAGTGAGCCTTAGCTTTTCACTCTCCATATCTCCAAGCATGAAATTCAGTTTCCTCGTAATCCATGCCACAAAGGAACCACCTCCCAAACCCTGGTTCTTTGAAGAAAAAATCTGATTGTCCTTAATACCCTTAGTGATACACCACAGCCAATCTACTTTCTACCCCCTCTCGATCATTAGCATAAGCATCATTTCAAGCTTCGTGACAAGTTTACCATAGCCAGTACGAACAAACACTATACCCGCTAAGAATTTATGAATAATCTTCCATACAGGTATACGAATGCTAGTAGACTTGTGTTGCTCCTCCTGGGTATACTCACGCCCCGAAATTCTTTTCCAAAACTTGAAGACATCATCGTGAACCACCTCAGGAAATAAACCATCCCTAGGTAATCTAAACCAATCACATAAAACCTCAGAATCTACCTCCCATTGATAATCACCCATAGCAAACTTCCAGCATTTAACTTCCTCCTCTTCTTCATCCTTACTAAGCTTATGCACTGAACTAAATGAGCTAAGAAACTCCATAGTTACTTCATGATACGACCCAGGATCATCTCGAAAAATAAAACTCAATCCACTATTTCCAAGCAATGATTTAATCTCAACAAAAACCTCCAGAGTTTTCAAATCTTCAATTTCAGGAAAAAGGAGAGGGATTGGCCATTTACCTTTGAGTGAAAGTGCCTTATGCAAAGCAGTGTCCGTCTCATAGTTGAATCTGAACGGACCATCAAACTCATACGGCTTCGGCATAGTGAACTTGTTGGAATTATCGGCTTGAGGTGATGTTGGAGGCGTATCCCTTTCTAAATCTCCATCAGCTCTACTAACTGAGCTTGGTGCCATAATGTATCTCGTAGGATCACCAGAAGCACGGCCATAATGTCCACCTGCAGAATCAGATTTCACTTACAAAATCTCAATTTTTTGGCTCTTCTTCTCCTTTCCTTTGGACCTCCTGGAAATTGGTGGCTTTGAAGTTCCCAGGCTCTTCGAGGGACTCATGGAAGGCTTCTTAGAAGAGGGGGTCACTTTAGCCTTGCCCATGGTGGATTCGGAGAGGAATGGTGATTTGGGATATTGTGCGAACGCACTAGGGTTTCGTAGATGGAATTGGGGGTGGAGAAACGGACGACGAGCGAAGTAGAGCGGAGTTGGAGGGCAATCGACGGTTGGGGTTGGTCGGAGAAGGCAAGGCGACAGAAGCGGACGGGGGAGAGAAGGCGGAGGGCTTGAAAAATCGAGAACAATTTAGGGTTCGAACTGAAATCGGCTTTTATGTTTAAACGCTAATCGACGCATGCGAACGCACAAAGGACATTGTGCGAACGCATAAACTTGCAGACAACTGAGAATGATGAGTTTTCAAGGGATATGCGCGCGCACATAAGCGAGTGTGCGAACGCATGATAATTTCCAGAGGAGTGGATTTTCAACGCGAGCGCATTGGACTATGCGAGCTCGGCAAAATGAGAATCAAGGCTTGGCATGCGAACGCACGAATGAAGCTATGCGAACGCAATATTCTGGATAGTGGCATTGTTTTTATTTGCGACCGCATGATATCTATGCAAGCACAACGAAATGAAGAAAAGGCCAATTATGCGAACGCACGAATGAAACTATGCGAACGCATGGAATTACAGACAAGAATTTCTAAGCCAAACTCAAATCGTACATCAACACTCATGCACAAAATTTCAAAACCCCACACTTGTATCCAATCAAGACATCAAATTCACCAAGCATATGTTAAGAAAACATCATGCTAAAAGCATTCCAATCGCACATCGATCATCAAATATAGGCATTCACGCATGCATAGTTCATATCCACAAATTCTTGCACGAAGCAAATAGAAATCCAATCAAAATAGGTACACTTAAGGATCAGGGGAGAAACACTCACAAGCCTAGTTTAACGTCTTGGCTAAGACGGAGTCGTAGATTTACACATCGAGAAGCACACTAAGAGAAGTCCCGAGCGGGATCCCTTCTCTAGCGGTATTGCAGATAGCATTCACGAGGGTGCTTCCAACGTGTTTTGATCTCCATCAGCAGCATGATAGACTTTAACTCTCTGCCCATTTGCTTTGAACACATTCCCTTGATTGTCAACTGGCTCTAGGTGGCCATCATCGAAAACTTTATGAATTCTATACGGTCCAAACCACCTAGACTTGAACTTCCCGGGAAACAACTTGTACTTGGAGTTGAATAGCAAGACTTTATCTCCGACTGAGAACTCCTTCTTCAGAATACGCTTGTTGTGCCATCTCCGAGTTTTCTCCTTATAAATTTTTGAACTTTCGTAGGAGTCCAACCTGATTTCGTAAATTCATTCAGTTGAAGGAGTCTCTTCTCTCCCGAAGCTTTCATATCGAAATTCAGCTCCTTGATAGCCCACATGGCCTTGTACTCAAGCTCTACCGGAAGATGGCAAGATTTGCCATATACTAACCGGTATGGAGACATTCCGATTGGCGTCTTGAAAGCGGTTCTATACGCCCATAAGGCATCATCAATCTTCAATGCCCTATCTTTCCCTGACTTCCCAACTGTTTTTGTCAAAATATTCTTTATTTTAAGGTTTGATACTTTGACTTGTCCATTTGCTTGGGGATGATATGGAGTAGCACACATATGGAATATCCCGTACTTCTTAAGCAGAGACTCGAATCTTCTCTCTTTGAAGTGAGAACCATTGTCACTTATCACCGCTCTCGGGACCCCGAATCTTGGGAAAATAATCTTCTTAAACATCTTGATTACCACTTTAGCATCACAAGATGGGGAAGCTATGGCCTCGACCCATTTAGAAACGTAGTCTACCGCTACTAGAATAAAGTTATTACCTTGCGAAGACGGTAGAGGTCCCATGAAATCTACGCCCCATACATCGAATACTTCAACCTCTAAGATGCCCTTCTGAGGCATTTCATCCCTTCTAGCAATATTGCCCATTCTTTGACATTCGTTACAAGACTTAATGAATTAATACGTATCCTTGAACATATTGGGCCAGTAAAATCCTGATTGAAGAACCTTAGCTGTGGTCTTTGAAGCAGAACCATGACCACCATAAGAAGAAGAATGACAACAAGCTATAATTCCTTTTATATCTTCTTCGGGCACACATGTTCTATAAATTCCATCTGGGCATAGCTTGTACAAGAACGGGTCATCCCAAAAATACCTCGAAACGTCGTGCAAGAACTTCCTCCTTCGGTTATGATCAAGGTCATTCGGAAGAATTTTGCAAGTCAAGTAGTTCACATAATCCGCGTACCATGGGGCATCATCTTTGACACTCAGTAAATATTCTCCGATAAAAGAGTCTTCTATAGGTGTTGAGAACCTTTTTGAATCATAAAGTTCAACTCTCGAGAGATGATCCGCTACTACATTTTCGACCCCTTTCTTGTCTTTGATGTCAATATTGAACTCTTGCAAAAGAAGAATCCAACGAATAAGTCTCGGCTTTGCATCTTTCTTTTCCATCAAATACTTAATAGCGGCGTGATCAGTGTAGACAATCGTCTTAGACCCAACAAGATATGGTCGGAATTTTTCAAAAGCATACACCACGGCTAGCAACTCTTTCTCGGTGGTAGTGTAATTCAATTGAGCATTATCAAGCACCTTGCTCACATAGTAGACTACATGGAGTCTCTTATCAACTCGTTGTCCCAAAACGGCTCCAATAGCAAAATCGCTCGCATCGCACATAAGCTCGAACGGAAGATCCCAATTCGGTGGTTGCACTATGGGTGTCGATACAAGAGCTTTCTTGAGCTTTTCAAATGCCTCTAAACACTCTTCATCAAAATTGAATTGCACATCATTGCATAGGAGGCGAGTTAATGGCTTGGCAATCTTTGAGAAGTCCCTAATAAATCTCCGGTAAAAGCCGGCATGGCCTAGAAAACTTCTAACTCCTTTTTGATTTTCCGGTGGTGGTAATTGCTCAATGACTTGAACCTTTGCTTTATCAACTTCGACCCCCCCTTTTAGACACCAAATGTCCAAGCACGATTCCTTCTTGAACCATGAAATGGCACTTCTCCCAATTTAGCACCAAATCTGTTTCAATGCACCTAGCAAGAACATGAGAAAGATTAGTCAAACAATCTTCAAATGAAGTTCCATGAATAGAGAAGTCATCCATGAAAACTTCCATGCATTTCTCAATGTAGTCACTAAAGATAGACATCATGCATCTTTGAAACGTTCCCGGCGCATTGCATAGCCCAAAGGGCATGCGCCTAAATGCAAAAGTTCCATACGGACATATAAATGTAGTTTTTTCTTGGTCATTCGGCAAAATGGGAATTTGATAGAATCCGCTATAACCATCTAGGAAACAAAAGTACTCATGTCCAACAAGTCGCTCAAGCATTTGATCAATAAAGGGAATGGGGAAATGATCTTTCTTAGTTGCCTTATTCAGTTTTCTATAATCGATGCACATCCTCCATCCATTAACGGTTCTTGTAGGGACTAACTCCCCCTTTTCGTTTTGTACAACCGTAAGTCCTCCCTTTTTGGGGACGACATGGATGGGGCTCACCCATTCCGAATCCGGAACCGAGTAAATGATGCCCGCATCTCTTAACTTAGTAATTTCCTTAAAGACAACGTCGCTAAGCTTAGGGTCCAATCTCCTTAAAAACTCCCTAGAAGGTTTTGCATTCTCTTCAAGATTTATCCTATGCATGCATAATGAAGGGCTAATTCCCTTAAGATCATCAACAGAGTATCCTAGAGCTTTTCTATTAATTTTCAAAACATGCAAAAGTTTGGACGTTTCATGCTCATTCAAAGTTGTACCAACTATAACGGGGTAAGTAGAATTAGACCCAAGAAACTCATACCTGAGATTCGAAGGTAGAGGTTTTAACTCTCCTTCGAATTCCTTACCTCTCGGCACAGGGTCTTCTTTACCTTCATGAGCATCCAATACTTGCTCTCCTTCGGCTAAAGTCAGGTCGCATATTTCCTCATCTTCCATATCCATCAATGAGGTAAAGAACATGCTAGAGTCATCTAACTTCATGACTTCACTCTCAAAAGATGTTAGCTCAAGATTTTCACAAGATATATCAAGCACATTGCATTCAAAAGATGAAGTAGGAGCTCTCATGGCATTTTTCAGTAATTTTTTTAACTTCTCATTCCCTATTTTCAATTCAATAGACCCTTCGCCACATCTAATGACCGCCTCAACAATGTTAAGAAAAGGTCTACCAAGAATAACGGGCGTTTCTTGCTCATCATCCATTTCTAGCACATAGAAGTCTACGGGAATAAAGAATTTACCAACTTTAATAGGCACATCCCTAAGAACTCCCCTAGGAATTCTAGAGCTTATATCGGCTAGTTTCAAAGAAATAGTAGTAGGATGGAGCTCACCCATATCAATTTTCTCAAATAACGAATAGGGAATTAAAGAAATGCTAGCTCCCAAGTCACACAGTGCTCTATCAATTTCGATTTTTCCTAAAGAGATAGGAATGGAAAAAGACCCATGATCTTGCATCTTCTTAGGCATTCTACTTTGAACAATAGCAATACACTCAACATTCAAGGCTACCATGCTAGATTCTTCAATAACTCTACGATTAGACACAATATCTTTTAAGAACTTTGCATAAGTAGGATTTTGAGTGATTACCTCATGGAATGAAAGAGTGACATACAACTTCTTCAACATCTCCACAAATCGTTGGAAGTGAGCATCTAGCTTGCTTTTGTTGAGCCTTTGAGGAAAAGGTATCTTTGGCACATATTTCCTTGTCAAAACCGGTTCTTCCTTCTTTTTCTCTTCTTCCGTAGGAGCTTGAAGTTCAACTTCAGAATTTTCGTTCGCAACTTCCGCTTCTATCTCCTTGTCATTAGGACTCAGTTTTCCTTGAGGAGTAGGCAAGACTCTTCCACTCTTTAATGTGATGGCATTGATATGCTCGGTGGAATTTACATCCGGTTGAGAAGGGAGCTTCCCAAATTGCTCCAAAGCTACGGCTTGTTGAGCCACTTGATTCTCAAGCATTTTGTTATGAGCTTCTAATTGCTCCATCCTCTTGTTAGTCTCCTTTTGATTTTCCAACATTTGCGCCATCATAGACATCATCGCATTATCTTGAGTGTTAGAAGAAACTTGTCCTTGTTGATGAGAAGTCCCATGGTCATTCATAGGGGGTTTGGCTTGATAAGGCCCTTGATAGTTCCCTTGGTTGGAATATTGAGAATTCTGCCCTTGATTTTGGTTGGAGCTATACCCTTGTCTTTGGTAATTCCCTTGGTAGTTACATTGCCCTTGAGGCTTAGAAGGGAAACCGGGGTTGTTGGACATTCTCCTTTGAGGAAGCTCATAGTTTCTTGTAGGAGGATTAGGATTTGGAGCATAATTCCTTTGTTGATTGACATAATGCGCCTCTTCGCAAACATCCTCATCATCTTCATATTTCCCATCGGGACAAGCCTTCGTAGAGTGCTTCGTACTAGAGCATAGAAAATAAGGTTGTTGGATCGGATTCTTCCCTTTGTCATTCTCTGGTTTAGATACATCCAAAGCATTAACCATACTTATCATACTATCCATTTTCTTGACCAAATCACCAAACTGATCTTTAGTCACATAACTGGAAGAATCTTCTCTAGACTTAGCCATCTTCTTGTGATCAACTCCTTGGTACCTATCAGAATTTATAGCGATCTTATCTATGACTTTGAATCCTTGGCTTGCCGGTAAATCCATGATTGCACCGCCACTAGCTGTGTCCATTTGGCTTTTGGCATCTTTGTTCATGCCGAGATAAAAGTACCTAATAAGGTCCGCCCTTCGAAAATTATGGCGAGGGCCCTCTCTCAAATAGTGCTTGAATCGGTCGTAAGCCTGATGAAACAGCTTATTATCCCTCTGAGAAAAGGTCAATATATAATCTGTGAACTTCTTTGATCTCGACGGTGGAAAGAACTTGGCAAGAAAAGCATTCGCTAGCTCATTCCAAGTCCTAAAAGATCCAGCTTCTTGGTTTTGCAACCATTCTTTTGCATCTCCGTTCAGCGAAGAGGGAAAAAGCTTCAAGTATACATACTCCGCGGGCACATCTCTTGGCTTGTAAGTACGGCAATACTCTTGGAAATTAGCCAAGTGAGTAGAAGGATTTCCAATTCCGTGGTACTGATCATTAGTCACCATGTGGACTAAAGAAGACTTCACATCAAAATCAAATGCATCCTCTTCCGGAGGTACTATAGCAGAACCACTCCCTTCGAGCGTAGGGGTCATGTAATCCCCGACATGCCTCTCATCATCCTCATCATCATATCTATTGTTTCGGTCATTCCGGTTCCTTGGAGGAGCGGGAGGATTCTGTAAAGGATTCTGACCATCAAGGTTATTCTGTCGGACGAGAGGATTCTGTACCACTTCTTCCATTCTAAATCTGGGTGGTGTATAATGTATCAGATTTAGGAGTGGAGGTGGACGAGGTCTCGGACTTTGGAAAGCAGGAGGAAAAGGAGCAAGAGGCGGAGGATTCCTCCGAGGTCTACCTCTCCCTCTCTTAGCGGTTGGGTGAGAAGGGTGAGAAGTACTTGACGTTGAACCTTACTCTATATGTTTTTGTCCCTTGGATCTTGTGATCATTCGAATGCCTGCAAGAACAAAGGAAATTCTTAGCAATGAAAGGCAAGAGAAATAAACACAATTTAAGCACAAAACAAGCAATAACTATCAAGTAAGGGAAGAGTAGACAAACTAAACTATCTATTAGCACCTAGTTAATTAACCCATTCCCGGCAACGGCGCCATTTGATCGTTCGATAATATAGCTAAGTATTCAAATAGAATCCAAACACTTATGCTGAGTCACGACAATCAAAACATTTGTATTAACTCGGGTGAACCGAGGTCGTACCCAAGGGATAGGTGGTTAAACCAATAATGCTAACGATTTGACTAGCATGTCTATGGTTTGGGGGGTTTTTGTTCTCCTAAGAGGATGATAGTAGAAGGTACCATCCAAAAGTGAGATTATATCTACTAAAAGTGATTAACTTTCAACTAAGAGATGACTAGGAATCACTTCTCCACCTAGAAAATTATTGTGACAATGAAATGGGATACCAATGATGAAATCACATGCACATGCTTAGAAATTGGCTTATGCAACATTGGTACTAAGTTCAACTCGCGCTACAAGTTAGTACAAAGAGGTTACATCTCGCATAATACCTCATACTTGCGTTCTATTGGCACTATAGAATATGAATGTCTAGCCTCATACTTGCGCTTTATTGGCTAGACAATCACGTTCTTGTTAAGTTCAAGCAATTCTCATTAGGTTAAAGAGTTATCCATCTAACACAAAATCCTAATGCTTCTTCATTTAGTTCATTGAAGTCATGATGATCAACGTGAGCTACATCAAGCATGAGATCAAGCAGAATTCCTATTGAGAACATTTCGCGAACATCTTATAGGCAATTCGAGAAATTAAGTTCAAGGAAGAAGGTTCGTGTGCAAACTCATTCATCATTAGCATCCAAGGTAATTACAACGTCACAACGTGTCTAGGGGATCCATTGATCCCCAATCAAGGTCACTACTCACTCATGGTGAGTTTACAAACGAAGTCAACAATAAAAATGCAAACAACCATATGGAAAGTAGAGTTTAGAACTTCAAAACCGATATGGAGATTCAAGAATACTAGAGGATCCGATCTTCGATCTTTGTTGTTGAAGTTCCTCCTAACTTAATCCGAGGGTTCTCTCTTTCTGGAACGCTGTATATCCTCCACACCCCACGTCTCTTTTCTTTTTAGAAAAACTCTATCTCCTCAAAAACCATCCAAATTCCCCTTAAAAGAAACTGATTTTTTTCTCCGCAAACGCATGCGTTCGCATGCTTTTGACCATGCGTCCGCATGGTCTGCTGCAGGCTGGGAAATTTGATCGAGTGCGAGCGCGCTCTTGAAGTGTGCGAACGCACGAGATTTTCACGCGTCTGGTCTGGGTTGTGCGACCGCATGAGGTGAACTGTGCGAACGCACAAGGCTGCGAAGGCTAGCAGGGCAACAAAGTACATGCATGCGAGCGCATGCTTTGAACCATGTGAGCGCATGGTCTTGAGAAAATTGCGCTCCGACTTCCAACTTGTGTTTTCTTGCTCTAAAATGCTCGGTTTTGCCCCAAAATCACTGCCTGCTTGTATTCTCAGCTTAAACTCTGTAATTTGCCTGAAAAGAACCACAAAGCATCAAATAGCAAGTGAAATCGTAATAGAACAATCGAAACAATAAGCATAGAGGTCGCGTAAAATGCATATATTTTAGCGCTATCACTAGGCGTGCGCGACATGTAGGGATGTCAATTCTCCTATTTTTGCACTATTTTTGCCCAAATTCCCACAAAACTCTTTATTTCGCCTTGGATTCGTTTTTCACCTAAAAAGCATCAAAACAAAAAGTGAGAGCTCATATAAATAAGGTGAATGATCGAAAATCGACTAAATGTGGAGCATAAATATAGTACAAATGATGGGAGACTTTGTCAGATTCCTCCGTCGATTTCGTCGTCTTCACAACTGTCGCCTTCTTGGTCTTCTTAGGGTAGCGGCTTCTGATTTCCCGGTCGCCTTCTTCGAGATCTTCGACAGCAGCAGGAACAGTTGCAGCAGACGATTTCTTGGTTGTTCGAGTGTTCACCATGTTTCTCGAGCTTGAATCTTGAGAGAATTGTTGTGCTAGGGTTTCGGAAGTCTTGGAGAGAGTATACGACAACAGAATATTTGATTTTCAAATACTCGGTCTTCTAAACTTCCCAAAAACGGATTGTCGAATATTACTTGAGATATTTGGTCCAATCACCACTCTCCTCTTAACGACTATAAACTGCAAATTTTTGAAATGAATATTTAACTCCATCCACGTACCATCTGTTCTAGCTCTCTTCTTTGATAGGTCAGCCCAACTGATTTGCTGGAGTTCTTCTTTTGACAGATCTCTGCCTGGAACAGTTAGTTGTTGATACCACATAGACCCAGAGAGGATCTAAGTGTCTCAAATTGAGTTGCATCTAGTGGCTTGGTTAATATGTCAGCTAGCTGCTTGTCTGTTGTCACATGATTCAATGTGATGACCTTGTTTTCCACTAGCTCTCTGATAAAATGGTGTTTGATGTCAATGTGCTTTGTTCTGGAGTGTTGAACCAGATTCTTGGATATGTTAATGGCACTCATGTTGTCATAGTATAAGGTCATCTCCTCCTATTCCACTCCGTATTCTGACAACATCTGCTTCATCTATAGCATCTGAGTGCAGCAACTTCCGGCAGCAATATACTTCGCCTCGGCTGTCAACAGAGAGATGCCATTCTGCTTTTTATTGAACCAGGAAACCAAATTGTTACCAAGAAAAAAAAACCTCCAGATGTACTCTGATCTTCTGGGTTTCCCGCCCAGTCTGCATCACAGTACCCAACTAGGTATGAACTGGTATCCTTGGTGTACCAGATGCCATAATCAGCAGTTCCACTGAAGTACTTAATGGTCTGTTGGCTGTCAAATAGAGAAGGCTTCCTTTCATGCTTCTGTCTAGCGTCTGGTCCACACTCGTTCCAGCATCATCCTTAGTAACCTTTAAGTGCATAGCGGCCGGGGTTCTTTTGTGACTTGCCTTCTCCAGATCAGACTTCTTGATCAGATTCCTGGCATACTTGCTCTGTGAGATGAAAATGCCATCGTCATGCTGTTTCACTTGGAGTCAAAGAAAGTAGTTTTTTTGGATAATAAGATATGTTAGATAGTAAAAAATGTGATCATATTCTAAAATATTAAAAACCACAAACATAAATTCAAAATTAATTGCCTCTTCTCAAACACAACAATTCTGACTGATTTGATGAGAACACGGATTAGTTCCTGAAGCCTCTGGAGTTACGCCTTCCTCTAGCCTTTTCAAACTTCCTTCCCTTGGATCTCACATATAGTTCCTGAAGCCTCTGGAGTTACGCCTTCCTCTAGCCTTCCCAAGAAAGTTGTTCATCTCTCCCACTATGCTCATCTTGAATTCCTTTTGCATCTGTTCTACAAATTGGTCCAACAGCTTCTGTGTACTGGACCCGAACACTATATCGTCAACATAGATTTGTGCAATGACAAAATATGACCTTGTGTGCTTTACAAATAGTGTCTTATCCACTCCCCCTCGCACATAGCCATGGTCGACGAGAAACACCATGTGACGCTCGTACCATGCTCTGGGCGCTTGTTTGAGTCCATACGTCACCTTCTTTAGTCTGTAGAAATGAGTGGGATGATGTGGGTCTTCAAATCCCTTAGGTTGAGCGACATACACTTTCTCATTCAGAAAGTCATTTAGGAACGCACTCTTCACATCCATCTGGAACAGTCAAAACTGCAGATGACAGGCCAGTGCAAGGAGTAATCTGATGGCCTCCAATCTCGCTACAGGGGCAAAGGTCTCATCAAAATCGATGCATTCTATCTGAGTGTAGCCTTCTGCCACCAATCTGGTTTTGTTTCTCGTGATGTTGCCCTTCTCATCAGACTTATTCTTGAAGATCCATTTAGTTCCGATGACATTTACTCCTTCATGTCGTTGAACTAAATCCCAAACATCATTCCTGGTGAATTCCCCCAGCTATTCATGCATTGCCATCACCCAATACTCATCCAGAAGTGTCTCTTTGACGTTCTTTGGCTCTATGGTAAACAGAAAGCATGAGCAGGTAGCCAATTCTCGATAATTTATCTCCTTCCCTCGAGTCTTCATCCCTTCAGACGGTTCGCCAATAACTTTAGTGATCAGATGATTCTTGGCAATCCTTCTAGATGGTTGTAGTACTGGTGCATGGTCATCCGTTGCTGCTGGTGTGTTCGTGTCTTCGTCTGTGTCTGAGGAAGAGTTTGAAGTGTTCTTGTCCTCCGCTGGTACTCTCCCTGGAACTCCACCTTCCGTAGTCTAGGTATGAGGAGGTGTTTCAGACGATGTTCCACAGCTATCTTCATGATACTGGTTTCTCGGAAACTTCGTCCTTCACCTTTACATTGATAGACTCCATAAATGTGCCAGTGCGTTTGTTGAACACCCTGTAAGCATGACTATCAGGGGAATACCCAAGGAAGATTCCTTCGTCACTATTCGGGTCAAGTTTCTTCCTGTACTCTCGATCATTCAGAACGTAGCAGTCACTTCCAAAGATGTGTAAGTACTTCACACTTAGCTTCTTTCCTTTCCATAGCTCATAGCAGGGTTTGTCCATGCCAGCGCGCACAGTAACTTTGTTAATGATGTGGCAAGCTGTATTCATTGCTTCAGACCAGAACTTGAGTGGGACTTTCTTGGCATGCAGCATCACCCTGGCCATCTCTTGGATTGTGCGATTCTTGCGTTCTACTACACCATTTTGTCGTGGAGTGATAGGGGATGCAGACTGGTGAGTTACTCTGTGCTCATCATAATAGTTTGCAAAGGTGCTATTCTCAAATTCTTTGCCATGATCGCTTCGTATAGCCACCAGGTTGTCTCCATTGTCCTGTCTTTCCCTCGGAAGTAAAGTGGCTAGCTCAATGAATCAGTGTGCGGCTTTAGACTTGTCACGTAGAAATATGGTCCAGGTGAATCTTGTGTAGTCATTTATACACACTAGAACATACTTCTTGCCTCCGTAACTCTCAACCTACATTGGTCCCATCAAGTCCATATGCATCAGATCTAGTGGTTGCCTGGTACTGATCTGAGTGGTCTTTGGATTAGATGCCTTCGTATGCTTTCCAACCTGACACTCTCCACATAAGACATTCAGGTTTCCTCTAACTGTGGGAATTCCTCGAATAAGTCCCTCTGTAGTTATTTTCTTCAAGGTTTTGAGATTTAGATGCCCCAAACGTTTGTGCCATAACTCCATCTCATCAGTTTAGCTCGTCATGCAGGCAGATGTAATAATTGTTGCATCAGTGCCTAGAATGTAGTAGTTGTTTGTTGATCTGCTTCCTTCCATCAGTGTATCTCTATTCTTATCCAGTACTCGACATGAATCATGAGTGAATTTTATATAGTGTCCTTCATCACACAGTTGACTAATGCTGGCCAAATTCACTTTCAATCCTTCAACCGGGAGGATATCTTCGAGCTCAGGTACATCCGGAACCTTTAATGTCGCACAGCCGATCACCTGGCCCTTTCCTCCATTTCCAAATGTAACAAACTGATGTTTCTTATTAGGTCTGATACGTATGAGGTGAGTAGGGTTACCTGTTATATGATCCGAGCATCCACTGTCGAAGTACCATCGGTCTTTCTTCATGTAACTGGATGAGCTAAAGGCAACCAAACATACGTCCTCCCTGTTTTTAGTCTCCAGACTTGTTTCATCCGAGGGTTGGCTCTGGGTTCTATCGCCTTTCGCTCAGCAATAAATAGTTGGCACCGTAGCTTTACGTGCCCCATCTGATAGCAGTACCAACATGTACGAGTTTCTCTTCTCCATTCAGTATCAGGTCTGACTCGGGTGGCCACATCCAGTTTTTTCCTCCGACTTCCAGAAGCCTTCTCAGGGTTCATAGTCATCTTCTGTCCAGGATTCCGTGCCACCGTCGGTTCTGCATTTACAAATGTTGTCTTCCCTAAACTACTTTTACCAGTGAAGCCAAGGCCTCTGTGTCCGTCATCGACTCTTTGAGATTTTAGTATAGCATCTAGATTCTTTGATCTAGAGTTCATCATCTTTACATATCGCTTGAACTGGCTGAATTCGTCCATGGTAGTCGCATGATTGTCTCTCTCCGATTCCATCTGCAGTTCCAGTGCTTCTACTTTATTCAGGAGGTGAACCTCTTTTCGACTTAGGTCTGCAATTTTCTTTTTTAGCTCCACCATGCCTGTAGGATGAATCTCTCTGTTTTTCTCCATCTCAATTTTTATTGATGATACATCGCCTAGGAGTTCCACTTTCTGTGCAAGCAGAGATGACCGTACCTGATTCATTTCGATCATCTGATGCTTCAGGGTAGCGACTTCTTCTTGGAGTTCGACCTTCTGAGCAACCATAACCTCAACTTCCTGCCATATTTTGTCTTTTTCTTCTGTCAGGCCGGTCACTGTTTCTGTAAGTTTCTTGTTCAGATCAATCACCATCAGCCACTTCTCATAAAGTTCTTTGTATGTTTTGGCCGAAGTCTCATGAGTGAGTTCATCATCGTCACTGTCTGAGGCGTCGTCAGCAGTCTGTTCGGACAGTGCACTGGAGTACTGACTTTCACTTGTCTCACTGCAGTCTTTAATAGTGGCGATGAATGCGACGAAGTTGGTAGTTTCGTCCTCCTCTTCATCGTCGTCAGACTCACTGTCACTCAGGTTGGCAGCTAGCGCCTTCTTCTTCTTGAGGGTGTTGGCGCATTCAGCTTGAATGTGACCATAGCCTCTGCATTCTCGACACTGAATTCTTTGCCTTTGTCAGTGGAATACTCCTGCATGTTTTCACCAGCCTTCCCTTTTCCTTTCTTCCAGTTTCGAAAGTTGGTCGAGGATGATTGACCTTGTTTCGATCCACGTCTGTTGATCTTCCTCAGCATTCTGCCAAAGTTCTGGGCCATCATTACCAGCTGTTCAGTCGAGCAGCCGGACTCATATTTGTCTTCAGACACTTTGGCTTTCAGAGCAATTCTCTTGCCTCCTCTTGGTTGAGCATCTTGAAGCTAATTCATCTCGTATGTTCTTAGCGATCCCATGAGATCTTCCAGCTTCAATTTAGAGATATCATGCATTTCTTCAATTGCGGTCACTTTCATGGCAAACCTTTGAGGTAGCGATCTCGGGACCTTACTCGCCAACATTTCCTCCTCGATGAGTTTTCCCAGTGCGACAGCCTCGTTGGAGAGGTCTAGAACTCTTGCATTGAACTCAGCGATGGTGTCTTCTTCCTTCATCTTCAGATCCTCGAATTTTGTTGTGACCATCTGCATTCATGAGTTTCTTACTTTGTCTGTACCTTCATAGGCTGTCCAGAGAATATCCCATGCCTCCTTAGCAATTTCACAGTTAGCTATCAGTTTGAACACATTCTCGTCCACTCTAGAGAATATTGCATTCATGGCCTTTGTGTTTCCTAGAGAAGCTTTTTCGTCTGCGTCGGTTCATAATGCTTCAGGTTTGAGCACCATTACTCCTTCAGCATTGGCCATTGACAAGCGTATTTTTAACCCTTTATAGTTGTCAAGTTATATGTTTTAGGGGTCAACTTGCAGTCAAACAAAATTTATAAACCTTGGTAAGCCAAGGGTCGATCCAAGGAACAACGTGTGTGAGTACTAGCTAACAAATGACCTATTTAGCTATTCCGAACGATTAAAGGTTTTGGTGTAGAACAAATTGCAGAAATTAAATGCAGAAAAATAAAAAGGTTTTAACTTGATCAGAGAAAGAATCTCGGAATACGGAAGACTAGTCGCTACTCATGGTAAGTTAACCAAAAATAGTAAAGATGGAGAAATCAAGGACGAGGAAACCGTGTAGACGATGTAGCTCGTTGAGTCGTTGATCTCTCTCGATGTTCTGCTCTGTCTTCTTCTCCAAGCCAGGTCAGAAACTCTCCAAAATCAAGCTGGTTAAAAATAGAACCCGAATTTCCTATTTATAATTTGGAAATTCCCGACGATGCCGTGACATTCGAACATGTCACGGCTGTCACGGCCAAGGAAAAACTCACTGGGCTGTAATAGTGCCGTGACACCCGTGACACATAGACATGTCACGGTTGTCACGGCCCGTCTTGATTTCTCTAGCGAAAATACATGCCGTGACACTAAGAGGATGTCACGGCCGGCACGGTCTGTCAATGGTGCAGAGTCCTTTTTCGGCCTTTTTCATCGATCTTCTCCGTTCTTTCGGGCACATGGAGCAATGATTCGTCTATTTCACCTGAAACGCTCAAGAAGTACATTGAATAGGGATAATTTGTCGGGAGAACAAGTGTTATCCTTCATCGAATGTAGTGAATAATTAGTCAAAATATCGACTGATCAAAACACTCCACACTTAGGATTTGTTCGTCCCGAACAAATGTCAAACAGACGACAGAATAAATACTCAAGTGAATGTACTGCTCAACGACCATAAGTTTAAAAGCTACCCACTCAAGTGTCATGTGATCAATTCTAACTAAAATAAAAACAAAAAGATAACTCATTGTCGTAGAGGACACGAATGCATTTAAAATATGCATCAAGCCTTTAACCCTCTAGGCTGCCCTAGTAGAACCAGTATAGTCTCGTGAAAGTTTTCAGAAGTTAGACTACCTACAAATCCCCTATACAACTAACTAATGTGTATGCATGAAATGATGCTCAACGAGTCACAGTAAAGTCATGTCATACCTCGGATTCATCGTGTTACCTCGACTTCAAGTCAAACATCTTCATCAAAGTTGTCAGACAATCATAGATTAAACGAGTTACGCATTCAAATGGTCAATACACACGACTAGCAAGCGACTAATCACATGTTCTAAATAGTTCTATAGCAACGTATTAAGAATATGAATAGTTACACAAAACATTCTCGCCATTCACCTATGCTATATACGGATAGTCCACGGGATCTTGGCGCAAAGCTCATTATCAAGTGTCAAGGACAAGGCATTGACCCGTAAGAGAAGAGGAGCCTGGCTTAAGAATTTTCGGAAAAATAGTACGGAAATCACATCAAAATTCAGCGCAAGCACGAGGATCGTCCTTTAGTTTCTAGTACATGAATTCTCAAGACAAATCATGATTGCAAGCAATGAAAATGTGGAAATACACTACATCAAGCAAAAGGGGGCAGAATTTCAATTTTTTTTTTCATACACAAGGGGTGACTTTTCTCACTTTGCCCTTGGTATTATTTTTCTATTTTTTTCTTTGTTTTTCTTCAAAAAGAACTTTGCTTGAGGTCAATGTTTCGCCCTCTTTTGAAAATTCAGAACTTTATTCTTGATTGGGGGCCTATTTTTCGCCCCTCTTTTGACAATGTTTTCTCTCTAACTCCACACTTAAAACTTGACATAGTGTATGAATAAAGGCGGCTGCATGCAAATCATAACAAGTATAGAGAAATACATACTAGTGCTAAGGTCACCTAGAAAAAGAGATGCAATTTAAGTTTTTGACATTTTGTACCGGTGCCTACTAATATCAAGTCTCAAACATGCTTCAAGAAATACGTAAAGCACATGATAGGCAAAGGCTAACAATGATACTGACACGAGAGAAAACACACACGAAAAAACTATTTCAAGTCCTAGACTTCGAATTCAAAAGAATGACAATCAGTCAAGGAGTATCGTAGAAAAACAAGGATTTCAATCGCAATACATAGACAGTTGAGCATATGCAAGAGGGAATGCGTGATATGCGATGTGTGTGACTATGCGTTACCCACTCCACACTTAAAATTGAGCTTAGTCCCTAAGCGAAGAAATAGAAGATAAGAAAAGGCGCAAAGGAACTTCCCTCGTGTGTGATAGCTCGATATCCATAGAGATTAAGCGATGCCCGGGGAGTGAAATGCGACTCATGAGCTGGTAGATAAATAGATAAAAACATAGAGCTGCACGAGTGATAGGTTAGCATCGACAATCGCGAAGAAACGTGTGCAATAGGTGCCAAATGAATAGAATGATAAACGTTGCGAGTCAAAAATGGAAAGCATAGACAACGTACCTCAAGCATCGAATAACATGTAAAGAGTAAATCATGGCAAAAGTCAGTGTACAATAGGAAAGTCATGAATGCGCAACAACTGACAAAAGTGACAAAAAGTCATGAAAAGAAATGGATGAGGAGCTAAACAACGCAATCGTCCTCATTATCATCAGCAGCAAAGAGGTTCTCGGTATCATTGAAGTCTGCACCACCGGCGTGGCAAGAAGGACCAGCCTCGTGGTCATGGCGGGTGGGCGGGGCTGAGATCGGCGGCCATGGTGAAATCAGCCTCGAACGGGTATGGGGCAGAGGACATGTACGACTGCGGATGAGGATAGGCTGCGAAGTCCTGATGCCGAAAGAATGATGTCTAGGCATCATGTACCCACTGTTGTGCCCTGATGGCCTGATATCGAAAGTCTGAGAAGTCGGCAGTGTGCCAGGCACGAGCGGAGGCAAGCTGACTCTGCGCCGCAAGTATTTGACTCTAATTAGCCAAGATCTGGCTCTGTGAAGCCTATAAGCGAGAGAAACGCTCCTCAAGGGTCAATGGTAGCTGGTCAACAATAGGTGGCTGTGGCGGAGGGGCCATCGCAGTCACTGGGGGCTCCTGTGCCTCATGCGTGTCATCGTCCGAAGGGGGGGGGGGGCTCTCTACCTCTAGGTCAATCGAGCGCCCTCTGTAAGCTCTCCACCCGACGACGCTTCTTCCCACTAGGGAGTTGGTCTCTATGCTGCCACCTACGGTCCCGGTTAATCATCTTAATGTCAACCATCTTATCGGTTTCCAGGCCTGAAGTGATCGGTGCCAGGAGCTTACTGAATTCCCATCCATGTGACTCAGCGATAATGGTAACAAATAAACTGCCACCCAAAGCAAGGTTCTTGTCTAGTGTTGAGCCCCAAAATACCATTTTGCAGGTGAGAATCTGGAAGAAGTCAACAGGGCGGTGCCGATGCATCGAGATCATGACATCGAGCTCGGGGTTGCCTTTATTCGTGGCACCCTCGCCACGTGGAAATATGCTCATGGCTACTAGTCGGTGCACCACCTTCCACAGTTTATCTTTAATGCACGACGAAGGCCAACTGGAAGTTGAATAGTAATCGAAACCGGATATGAGTTTCCAGAACCTATATCGATCCTCATCAGTGTACTGACCACAAAAACCCTCTTCGGGAAATCCTAGCAATGCCCACATTTCGGCTTTAGACATTGTGTAATTCCGACTACCCAATGTGAATTCCCAATGCGTAGCCCGGTCTGGCTCACCCAAATATGCAAATGTTGCAAAGATTTCCTTTAAAACTCTATAGTGATTCGGGGCCGGTCGTGCAAATAGGATATCAAGGCCAGAGCCCACAAATAGTTCACAGCAAACATCCAATAACTCAAAGGAGCGTACTGTAACTTGATCAGGGACTAGTGTGGGTTTTACCTTCTTCAATGGGATGATGTTATCGTATCGGTGGGCATGTGCGTCCTGACCGAAGAAGGGACGACGCTCCGGGAAAGTCCTTTGGAGAGGGGGTTGACCGACCGGCACAATGGCTCCCTCCCCGGCTTGTGCTGGTGGTGGTGCGCCCTGAGCATTCCGGGATGATGAGGCGACTGTGGAGCGAGCTGATTTTCGAGCCATGGTGATTTGATTTGGAAATTGGATTGAGGAGGAGAAATTTGGAGTTTTAGGGTTTTGGATGAGGTTTGATTGCGGGAGAGACGGATTTGTGGTGACGGTGGCAAGAGGGAAGGGATTGGAGAGGCGGACGGCCGGCTGGCGGCTAGCAGTTGGTTATCGGTGTCGGCGTCGGGAGGAGGTCAGCGAAGGTCGGATCGGATTTGGAAATCCCGATCTGGGCTTTTCGTGTTTTTTTCTTATGTAAATCCGACCTACCGTGACATCCGAGCATGTCACGACACCATTGAAAATCTCTACCAAATTATACTGCCGTGACAGATCCATAGTGTCACGGGTGTCACGACACCCCTGGAAATCTCTGCCTGGAAACCCTGCCGTGACAGCCGTGACATGTCCATTGTGTTACGGGTGTCACGGCACCTTCGAAACTCACTGCCTTTTTTGCCTGCCATGACAGATCCAATGTGTCACGGGTGTCACCGCACCTATAATTCCCAGCATAATTTTTCTCGTCCTGATACCGTTGTCTATCTGAAATCGGCATACTCCACACTTGGATTCCTGTAATGATCACACACAAAGCACAAAATGCAAAATGCAACTAACTAATTACTAACAGAGCGGGTTACTCCCCGAAGAGGCCTAGTTTAACGTCTTGGCGAGACATAGCTAGGGAGGTAGGACTAGAAGCATTCTCAGGAAGTCCCTTGCTGAGATCCCTTCTCGAGAACTAGGTTATCATCTACGCCTTCGGGAGGTGCCAGATGCTTCAGGACGTGTTAATGCTTGAGGTGTTGCCCGTTGACCACCATTGATTTTCCTCCCTCAATGCTAGGCTCCACGTGGCCGTCTGAGTACGCTCTCTCCACTATGTATGGACCACTCGACTTGGTGCGCAGCTTCCAAGGAAATAGTCTAAGGCGGGAGTTGTAGAGAAGAACTCGCTCGCCTTCGTTGAATTCTCTGCGCACTATTCGCTTATCGTGCCATTTTTTAGTCCGCTCCTTATAAACACGAGCATTCTCGTAGGAGTCCAACCTGATCTCATCGAGCTCCTTTAGCTGTAGTAGTCTCTTTTCCCCAGCTGCTTTGATGTCAATGTTCAGCTCTCTGATGGCCCACAGAGCCTTGTACTCGAGCTCTACTGGTAGTTGGCAGATTTTACCGTAGACAAGCCTGGAAGGACTCATCCCGATAGGAGTTTTGAATGCAGTTCTACATGTCCATAGCGTGTCATCTAGCTTGGACGCCCAATCTTTTCTGTGGCTAGAGAGTGTCTTCCCTAGGATGCTCTTGATCTCTCTATTAGAGATTTCTACATGCCCATTGGTCTGAGGGTGATATGGAGTGCCAACCTTGTGATAAACACCGTATTTCATCAGCAAGGGCTCGAAATTTCTTTCTTTGAAGTAGGAGCCTCCATCACTGATAACTATTCTGGGCACTCCAAACCGAGGAAATATAACCTTCCGAAACATTTTCATAACCACCTTGTCATCGCAAGTAGGAGTAGCCACTGATTCAACCCACTTGGAAACATAGTCGCCTGCTACCAAGATATACTGATTTCCATAAGAATGTGGGAATGGTCCCATGAAATCGATGCCCCATACATCAAATAGTTCGACTGCAAGAATGCTCTGCTGGGGCATCTCCTGCTGCTTAGATATATTTCCGGTCCTCTGGCATTGATCACAAGCTTTGACGAACTCATGGGCATCCTTAAATAGAGAGGGCCAAAAGAATTCGGACTGCAAAACTTTCGTGGTCGTTTTCGAACTAGCCCCGTGGCCACCATACTGTGATGAATGGCAGCGCTCTAGGATCCATATGATCTGGTCCTTGTTGACACAAGTCTTCTAGAGACCGTCAGCACATAATCTGTAAAGAAAAGGGTCATCCCAAAAATACCTCTTTACGTCGGACATAAATTTCCTCTTCTGGTTGTGTGACAGGTCAGGAGGAATGATACCGCAGGCCAAGTAATTGACGAAATCTGCGTACCACTGGGCGACGTCCACATCGATATTCATAAGCTGCTCACATGCTAGAGAGTCAGCCATCGGGAGTTTGTCCTCTTCGCGGTCGAGCTCTCCTAGCTCGAGGCGTGACAGGTGATCTGCAACCAGATTTTTAGCTCCCTTCTTGTCTCTAATCTCAATGTCAAATTCTTGAAGGAGGAGAACCCATCGAATCAACCTAGGCTTCGAATCCGTCTTGGACAGCCAATACTTAATGACGGCATGGTCAGTGTACACTATGGTCTTCGAGCCTATCATGTATTGCCTAAACTTCTCAGACGTATAGACGATGGCTAGCATCTCATTCTCTGTTGTAGTGTAGTTTGCTACTGCGCCAGCCAAGACTTTACTGGCATAGTAGATCACGTGTAGCTTCCTGTCATTGCGCTACCCTAAGACTGCTCCCACTATGAAATTGATAGCATCACACATTAGTTCAAATGGCAGCTCCCAGTCAGGGGGCTGCACTACAGGAGCAGAAGTAAGAGCATATTTCAGTGTATGGAAAGCATTAAAACATGATTCATCGAAATTAAACTCAGCTTCCAGGAAAAGTAGATCAGTGAGTGGCTTGGCTATCTTCGAGAAATCTTTTATGAAGCGCCGATAAAATCCTGCATGCCCTAGAAAGCTCCTGATTCCTTTCACATCCTTAGGTGGGGGCAGCTTTTCAATCACCTCCACCTTAGCGTGATCGACCTCGGAGTGACTCTTCTCCCAACACAATGCCTTCATGCACCATAAAGTGACACTTCTCCCAGTTTAAAACCAGATTGGTGTCAACACAACAACGAAGAACATTAGTAAGGTTAGAGAGGCATGTATCGAATGAAGAGCCATACACCGAAAAATCATCCATAAATACTTCCATGGTATTTTCTATAAAATCTGAAAAAATGACCATCATACAACGCTGAAAAGTAGCTGGTGCATTGCAAAGACCGAAAGGCATGCGTCTATAAGCAAATGTGCCAAAAGGGCAAGTGAAAGTGGTCTTCTCCTGGTCCTCGCGGTGTATAGGGATCTGGAAGAACCCACTATAACCGTCGAGGTAGCAGAAAAACTTATGCTTCGCAAGACGCTCTAACATTTGATCAATAAAATGCAAAGGAAAGTTATCCTTATGAGTAGCCGTATTCAACTTTCTATAATCTATACACATGCGCCAGCCAGTCACAGTACGAGTAGGAATCAAATCATTATTCTCATTACGAACAACAGTCAAACCTCCCTTCTTAGGGACAACATGCACAGGACTTACCCCCTCACTATCAGCAATAGAATAAATAATGCCAGCATCCAATAATTTCAGAATTTCCTTCTTTATTACATCATTCAGCTTAGGATTCAGACATCTCAAGGCGTCCCTAGTGGGCCTAGCATCGCCCTCTAGATGGATTCTTGCATGCACATATCTGGGCTAATTCACTTAAGATCATCTATCGAATAACCTAGGGAAGGCATATGCTCTCTCAGGACATCTAGCAATCTCTGGGTCTCTACATTAGTCAAGGATGCATTCACAATCACTGGGTAGGTCGAGTTAGGGCCAAGAAATTCATACCTGAGACTTGCAGGTAGAGGTTTCAGTTCTACCTTGTAAGATTCCTTACCTTGGTCGGTGGTCTGTTCAGCTTCAGCTGGTCCCTCAGTGCTCACTACGCATATGTCCATCGGTATTGGGTAGCCTGGTACAACTCTGTAAGACTCAACAGAGGTCAGTGTAATAGGGTCATCAACGTCAGCAGAGTCTAATACATCACAGTCAGCTAACAGACTAGGACTCTTACACATATCAGGCAAATAAAAGACGACTCTTTCACTGCCTACTCGCAGAGCTATGGACCCTCTATCCATGTCAATGACTACCTTAGCCGTGTAAAGAAATGGTCTATCAAGTATAATTGGGATATCTAAGTCCTCTGAAATCTCTAGCACTATAAAATCACCAGGGATGTAAATATTCTTCACCTTGACTGGTACATCCTTTAGAATCCCTCTCGAAAGTGTACAAGAACGATCCGCAAGGCAAATAGTGACATTAGTAGGACAAATATCACCCAAATTCAGTTTAGCATACAAAGAATATGGCATGATAGACACGCTAGCACCTAGATCACATAGAGTATGATGAATAGTAATACCACCAATATCACAAGGGATAGAAAAAATCCCTGAGTCTTTAAGTTTGGGCGGCATGGGATGGTGCATGGCTGCACTGCACTCCTCGCTTAGGGCCACTGTGTCGATCCCGTCTATTTTTCGTTTCCCTGTCAGAATCTCCTTCATGAATTTCGCATAAGTAGGAATCTGGGTGATTGCGTCGGTGAAGGGCATGGTGATGTAAAGAGTACGAATCGTATCCACGAACTGCTTGAATTCTTTATCCCTCCTTATAGCCACTAGCCGCTGAGGGAATGGGACTCGAGGTCTATAAGGAGCTGGCTCCACTGTCTGTTTTAGCTCGGTTTTCAGCTTTCTTCGACGTTTCCTCTTTAGCAGGTGCAGAATCAGATGTTGATTTTGCAGTCGGAGATCGAGTGGCCTGAGCTGGCAGCATCTCAAGCTGTTTTCCCCCTCGTAGTGTAATAGCAATCATAGATTCCCTAGAATTCGGATCTGGCTTCGATGGGAGTTTCCCAGGTTCTCTATCGGCTGAATTTGCTTGTTGAGCTATCTGATTTTACAGCATCTTGTTATGGATGGCGAGTTGCTCGAGTGTATGCTCTACCTCTTCCATTCGCCTATCCTGCTCAGCCATGAAACTCATCAGCAGGGATTTAATGTTAGATGATCCGCTAGACTCCTGGTGTTTGGGCTGCTGTGACTGGTAGTTGTATTGCCTTACATTCTGATTTTGCTATTGCCGAGCTGGATTGTTATAGTTCCCTAAATTCTGGTTCTGTTGTTATTGGGGCTGGTTGTTGTATTGGTTCCTCGGTTGATAGGGAGCATTACCCTACGGATGTCTGTCCTGAAAACCTGGTGGTACCTGACCGGAGGCGAAGCCATTTCCTTGTATTATGTGGTTTATACGAGAGGTTGGGATTATTCCTATTAGGGTTATCCCAGCGGTTCATGCCTGACCGGAGGCGAAGCCATTTCCTTGATTGTTTTGCCCTACATAATTGTCGTCCTCCTAGTTTCCATCGTTATCATCTTGTCCCATCACCAGACAGCCATCTGCAAAATGGGAAGGTGAACCACATATCTGACAGTAAATAGCCACATTAGCAACAACAGATGACTTCATAGAGGAGCCAGTCTTCAGATTTTTGATTTTAGCCGCTAGCATCTTCACTGTGGTGGTTAGTTCGGTAAAATCACTAGTTTCATTAGCGAGGTAAAGGTCTAGCACACCCTTCTTGTCTTTAGGATTACCTCGATCACTCGTCCAGAGGTGGTAATCTTGAGCTGCTTTCTCCACGATAGCAAAGGTCTCTTCCAAGGGAACTCCAGTAAGTCCTCCACCAGCTGTTTGATTTATCAAGGTGCGCATCCCCTGGTCGATTCCCAGATAAAAGGTGTCCATGATCTTCCACAGCTACAGGTTGTGGTGAGGGCACAGTCTCATCAGCTCTTTGTACCTCTCCCAAGCCTCGTAGATAGTCTCGCCATCCATATAGCGGAACGAGATGATCTTGTTCCTGAAATGTGCTGTCTTTGATGGTGGGAAGTACTGTTGTAGAAAGGCCTCAGCCAACTTATCCCATGTAGTGAAAGTGCCTTCTGCATGACTGTCTAGCCACATACTAGCCTTGTCAGAAAGTGAGAATGGGAATAGCCTCAGGTAGTAGGACTCTGTAGGAACACCATTAGTCTTCACTGTTTAGCACATCTGAATGAAACGCTTAAGGTGCTGGTGAGGGTCTTCATTCATCCTCCCCGAAAACTGGTTGTTCTGCACCATCTGAACGAGGCCTGTTTTGAGCTCCCAGTTGTTGTTGTCTATACCGGGTGGTGCAATGGCAGACTGAAATCCTGAGACTCGTGGAGCAGTGTAGTCTCTAAGAGTCCTGCGCACTGGTTGCAGCACGGGACGCTGCTGATCATCTTGGATCAGCTCACGTAATGCTGGGGGATCCATATCAAGTGTTGCGAATCCGCGATTCTGTGCCCGGAGTTGCCGAGCTTCATTGTGGACCTGGCGAAGGGTTCTTCGTTGGTCCGGTGAGTCCTCGTCTGATACCTGAACCTTCTTCTTCTGCCTGGGTGTTTTCTTTGGCATGAACTAGCCAGTACATGAGAGACAAGAAACACCGTGAGTGAAGCAAAAGAGACAGAAAGAGTCAAGCAATGAACCAGGCGGAATAGTCTAAACTACACACGTTAAATCTAATATCACACTAAGCGCTGCTCCCCGGCAACGGCGTATTTTTTTATAGTTGTCAAGTTATATGTTTTAGGGGTCAAGTTACAGTCAAACAAAAGTTATAAACCTTGGTAAGCCAAGGGTCGATCCAAGGAACAACGTGTGTGAGTACTAGGTAACAAATGACCTATTTAGCTATGCCGAACGATTAAAGGTTTTGGTGTAGAACAAATTGCAAAAATTAAATACAGAAAAATAAAAAGGTTTTGACTTGATTAGAGAAAGAATCCCAGAATACGGAACACTACTCGCTACACATGGTAAGTTAACCAAAAATAGTAAAGATGGAGAAATCAAGGACGAGGAAACCATGTAAACGATGTAGCTCGTTGAGTCGTTGATCTCTCTCGATGTTCTGCTCTGTCTTCTTCTCCAAGTCAGGTCAGAAACTCTCCAAAATCAAGCTGGCTAAAAATAGAACCCGAATTTCCTATTTATAATTTGGAAATTCCCGATGGTGCCGTGACACCCGTGATAATCAAACATGTAACGGCTGTCACGGCCTAGGCAAAACTCACTGGGCTGTAATGGTGCCTTGACACCCGTGACACATAGACATGCCACGGGTGTCACGGCCCGTCTTGATTTCTCTGGCGAAAATACATGCCGTGACACCCGTGACACTAAGAGATGTCATGGCCGTCACGACATGTCAATGGTGCAGAGTCCTTTTTCAGCCTTTTTCGTCGATCTTCACCGTTCTTTTGTTCTTTCGGGCTCATGGAGCAATGATTCGTCTATTTTACCTGAAACGCTCAAGAAGTACATCCAATAGAGATAATTTGCCGGGAGAACAAAGACAGCTCTCCAATCCTTTTCATCCAGGGATTTCAGAAAGGCCTTCATCATGGACTTCCAGTAGCTGTAGTTCGGCCTTTCAAGCAGCAGTGGTCGATTATTGCTTTGTCCTTCCTTCAACCTCATCTTAAACAGTCACCGAATGACACTCTTTATAACGAGTGTCTGCTCTGATACTAATTTAAATACTGTTGTCTATTCATGACTTGGACCAGGTTGTGTTCAAATTGAACTTGAACACTTTAGTAGATAGTGTCCGAAACAGAATAATGTAGGCACACACGATGTAATACCCAGTTCGGCAACCAGCCTACCCTGGGGGGCTTCCCACGCCCTAAAGGGTAGCAAATCTTATTAAAAAGTTTAGAGCTACAGATGGTTTTACTCTTACAATCTCCCAAATGTAATCGCCTAGCCTCTAACACTTCTTCTTGTAGATTTGCGATCTCGGCTCCCCCTCGATCCCCTGAGTTTGAGAGTCCCTCGTGTGTTGGTGACAGTGTGTGTGCAGCGGGTTATTCAATCGGAACAGTCTGATCAGCACACTGAACACACTGTCTCAGCGCCGTTGATTTTTCGGTGTGGAAAGATCAGCCGGCCGTCGCTCCTTCTCCTCCTCTTCTTAAGATCACTCGTGTGTATTTTCTCTAATAAGCGAATTACTGAAAATGGAAACCCTAGCTACTTATTTATAGCCCCCGGTATCTGTCCAGATCAGCCCAAGATACTCTATCAAATATTTAGGAGATATTCCTCAATATTCTCTAGATATCTTTATCTAATCTTCATAAGATCATTCTGGATATTTCTTCTTGGTTACGGCAAGCTGAGGATCTCTAACTGGTTCCCAGATATTCTTCTGATTATCTAATCTCGACTTTCTCATCAACCGACTCCAATCTTCATTAGATCGATATCTGGAAATTTCCAGATTAGGAAACTTTCGATCTTTACTTCTGCGCATCATCTGTGTTCCAGTCTTCGGTTGAACAGCCCTTGACTTCTACTTGAACACTATGAAGACGTTTTGCCAAAACCATGCCATACGCAGGAACAACCTATATTAAACCATTTGCATTGAGAGACAACTTGAGGTCGATAACATTACGAAGAACACCGTAATAGTTAATATCCCATGCAAAAAATAAATGAAGCAACAAGTAAATATTTATTTGTCATTACAAACAATGGTTATTTAATGTAGAACATAGTCACCTGCTTTAACTAGTACACCACTGTCTCGTGTCTTCAAATGTTGGTCCTTCTCCCAGACAATAAACTTCAAGCCATTTACAACAAAATGTGTGTACCATGTGTGCAATTGTGGCTTAAATGCCAATATGTGAAGTTTTTGGGAATAGGCTTTTGATCCTTTGTTGCTTAATGCAATCATCTGCACATAAAGAGAGTACATGACACATTTTTAAAAGAATATAATAAAGGAGAATATATTGTATCTAATAATCTTATAAAATTTTACAGAAAATGAGAATGGAAACGATCAATCCGTGAGTCATTATCACCATGAGGATTTTCCTTGTAGAAGTTCTACATATGCCGTTTAACATACTCCCTCACCTCCTCATAATTTTCAATGACATACCTATGAATCACATCTATGTCATTATTATTGAGCCTCACCCTTCGATTGGAGCCCACCGGCTTGATGACATGGGACACTACTGATATGTCCCAATATTCCTCCTCTTGATTTGTTGTATCTTCAATCTCCCCCATGTACTACTTACAGTACATGACACACTCTTGCGCAACGTATTGTTCTGCAATGCATACTTCCAGATACCGTGTTTTCCTCACAAACTTCTTGTATTGTCCAAGTTGCCTACATATAATATAAAACATAATTAAGCTATGCAATATAGGGGAGCGCTCGATTGAGACCCCTTAAAAATTCGAGAATCTGAAACCCCAAATCTCCCCATAAGATCATGATGCATATTTGAATCTGCATGTGACACATGTCCAAAAAGCAAAGTAAAAAAGGTGGTTTTGCCTTTGCCTTAAATGCATCTTGGAAAATGCACATGGGACACGTGTCACCGCAAAAATGCATCTTGGAAAATGCATCTTGCATTTTGAAATGTGAAGATTAGGGTCTCAAGTTCTCGAAAAAATAAGGGGTTCTCATTTGAGCGCTCCTCTATATATATATAGCGCTCAAATGAGAACCCCTTTAAATTTTGAGAGTTTGAGACCCCAATCTTCACCATCCAAAATGTATCATCAAGTAATTGTGGTGGTGACACGTGTCCTATGTGCATTTTCCAAGATGCATTTAATGCAAAGTCAAAGGCACATTTTTAGACTTTGCTTTTAGGACATGTCTAACATGCAGATTCAAAGATGCATCATGATCCAATGGTGAAATTTGGGGTCTCAGGTTCTCGAATTTTTAAGGGTTCTCAATCGAGCGCTCTCATATATATATATATGTTCATATAAGGTTTTAGGTTTTAAAAGAGTTTTTCATTACCTTTCCATTGGGTACATCCAACAATAGTGTACCGGCCCCTTCAACATAATTTGACCAGGCAGATAAACCATGAGGTGTACCATTATCGTGAAAGGTGCCGGTGGAAAATTCTCTCTAACTGACATATAATTTTAACTATATTCAACTTCAAATGACGCACCTCCTCCTTTTGGAATTCTCTGCAACAAAGTCTCCGAAACTAGTGGGATAACGATATAAGAGGGTCAACCACATTACATGGCAAGTAAGGTCGAATATAAATCGGCAACGGATGTTGCAACAACACGTGACAATCTTGTGTCTTCAACCCAATAAATTTTTTGTCATCGAGATTAATCTTGCTCCTCAGGTTTCCTGCATATCCAGATGGATACTTAGCATCTTTCATAAATTCAAGTATCTCTACCTTCTCATTCAAAGTCGATGTGTAAGGTGCCATCGTGATAAGTCAAATTCTTAACTAATATTCCTCTACTTTTATTAGATGATTTGATTCGTTCTTCGACATTTTCATTGTCATTTAATCCTCTTCTTGGCCTTGTAGGTGCAAAATTGCATTCCACCTCGGTGAGAGCCTCAAAGATCAAGTTTTGGTAAAAAAAGTTGAAGTTTCGGAGCAAAATATACAGTTTCGGGCAAAACAGGACAGACCGACCTTTCTGGCTTATTTTGCATGCCCATATCGCATCTGGTGTTCGAATGGGTTGATCTATAGCTTGATGGAAAGCGTACCCTAAGGGCTACAACTCTCTTGTTTACGCCAAGACCAAATTTGGACGTTAAGACTGTGAAAAATCTTCCAGAAGTTTGCTGCCTCTCCAAGTTCGCCCGAGCTCTGCACTTATGACCAATCTGCCTCTCCAAGCTCGCCCAGATCTCCCAGACATCATCTCATTTGCTCAAACAAAAGAGAGGCCGAACTCGAGTGGGCTCGACCGAGCCTCGCCCTCATGAATTCACGCTGCCCATTTTAGCTCGACAGAGCTCGGCTTAGCTCGCCCGAGCCGCACCCCAAAGTTAGGTTTTTTAACCCACGATTATAAATAGCCAACAAGGGTTTTATCAAGGGGAAGGAAGTATAGAAGAGTTGCATCAAGGGTTTCTAGAGAGAAAAAGGCCAAGGCTTCAAAGGGAGGATCATCCATTGAAGAATGAAGATACCAAGGGAGGAAGAAGATCATCTACACTAGATTGGTTCATTCTTTCCTTGTATTTTCATCTTTTGTGTACTTCAATACAACTTGTGTTTGTCTATGAACATGGGTTGTGAGTAGTCCTTTGTATTTTAGGGTCCTACGGACCTCATATGTGTAAAGACTCCTTATCCATTGTGAATGAATGCTAGAATAACATGTTTTGGATGATTGTGGTTTACTTTGATTGAATGCTTAAACTATGCACTGTAGGTGTTTGAGAAAATGTCTAAGTGTATGGTTTTGGTATAAGGCTTGAGTAAAGCACTCTAGGTGTTTGAGAAAGTGCATAGATGATGAGAAAATGTCTAAGTGTATGGTTTTGGTATAAGGCTTGAATTAAGCACTCTAGGTGTTTGAGAAAGTGCATAGATGATTAATTTCTTTGGTTCTTTGGTCAAGTAACCGAGAGGTGGACGCCAAAGTATCTAGATAGCGAGTCATTAAGGAATCCTAGGCTAAGTAACCGAGAGGTGGACGCCAAAGGTTCTTGAAAGCAAGTAAATCACCCTTGGTAGGTGGTGTTCACGAGAGTGACCCATCCTAGCATTGAGATAGGCTAGAACATAGTAAATTCACATGACTTGGTCATGGAACGAGAGTTGACGATTGAGGAGTGTGAGTTTAACGCAAGTCAACAATATCGAGAGGTTGAGACTTGCGTGTATAAGGTATATCTTCCTCAAGCCGGAGATGGAACCGAGAGGTGGAATCCGACTTGATAGATATACGGGCCGTAATCTAATCATCTAAGACAAGTATCTTGCATGAAATTGAACTCTTGGAGTCTAAAAAAACATATGCGTGAAGAAGTTCCCTAGATTACACCTTTAGCCTTGGTAGTGACATTTTCTCTAGATTCCTTAGATAGTTTATATTGTTTATATAGTTTAACTCCACCAAATCCAACCTTTCGCAATTAGAATAGACAAATCGAAACACAATTGAATAGTGCTCAAAAGTTTAGACTTGCTCCTTGGACGACCCGGTACTTACCGGTTTATAAATTGTTTTTGACTAAATATCTTGCTTTTAATCAAATCGATTGAAGTGCAAATATTGCAACGTTCAAAATGGCGCCGTTGCCGGGGAGCAACGCATTATCTAGAGCACTATAGTAGATTTTGTGAGATTTGGACTATTCTTGTAAATATTTTTTCTTTTCTTTTGTTTTTGTTTTGCGAGTATGTACTCATACAACCAACAAGTCTCTTACAATGAAGAATATTATCAAGTGGAGGAATAACAAAATGCCTATTGAGAAGATCATGGATATCCAACATATTCGAACTCTCCTTATTGGAAAGATAGCCGATGCTCATTCGAAGAAGACTCCTACCCTCCCTATTCTCTAAATCCTTAACCTATTGGCAATGAACTCTTCTACATGGAATTGCTAAACTCCTTGAATGAAAATGAGAAGGTTAGACAAGAAACGATGGCCTCTTTACAAGCTTTTAATGCCAAGATCCTCCAAGATAATCTAGACATGCTTGGAACTTTTAGTGCCTCGACGCAACGATGGGATCAATCAAATTAAAATGGGGACTTGGATGATGAAGAAGAGGTAACCAAAGAAGAAGTTCTTGAATCTAATGCCTCAAGGCAAGAATGGGATCTAGCAATGGAGGATGAGTTCATGAGAGCCGTTCGCCCAGCTTTTGATGAGGTGTGGGATGGTGAATCTTGCACCGAGGATGAGTTGGAACACGAAAGTGCATCACCTTTCACTACTAGCACATTTCAAGATCATTCGGTTGAGAACACACAAGATTTCACCACTCCATCTACGCCTTGGCTCTCCAACGAAGAATTCTTCAACGATGACGACTCACACATAGAAGAAATATCTTTTTCGAATGAAGAAGACCTCCTCCCTCCCGCTACATGTGAGCCCGATTTTCTTATTGGTGATGGTTTAGAGGAAGAGCATATTGAGCCACAAGAATTCCAAAAGTATGAAGACTTTGTTGAGGTTTACATGGAGGAAGCTAAAGAACATTCTCGCATACAAGAAGACAAAAGTTTAGAGAGGGAGATTGAGGATTGGGCGCCCAAGGACATCATTGTAAAACTCAAGGAGGGCAAGCCCATCAAGCCCGAGACAAGTTTTGAAGACCCTTTCTTCACTACGACGTCTCGAGACAAGTTTTGGAGCTTCTTGCCCTATTTTGAAAGATTATTTGAAGAAATCTCCCATGACCCCTTAGTTTTAAAAGGATCTACATTCTTGAGGAGGTCATGCTCACAAAGAAGAGTCCATTGTAGACTTGATGTGAAGAAATTCCAATGGGATTTGAAGGTGGATTGACACCCAAATGTCCAAGGCCCCGTGAGAAGAGATCCTAGAAAAGGACTTCTCAACGAGTGATTCTATGGGGCGCTTCGCTACGTCTTTGCGAAGACGTGAAAAACTAGGCCCTCGCGGGAGGTAACCCGGTTTGTAAGTTGATTATCTCATTTTACACATTTAAGTGTTTGACATGATTTTGAGTGGCTTAGGCTCTAAGTGTGGGGTGTGAAAATTGTGAGTAGTGGGTAAAACTTTAAGTGTGGAGTGAGTTCTACTCACTCCATTCTCACCTCACATCGTCAAGCCCCTCCACCTCGCCCTTGATTTCTCTATGAATGATGATGTCGCCCCTTAGTGTTCATGTGCTTTATATGACTTTGTTGTATTGGAACTACTTTGTTAATATGACTTAGATACCTTGTGCATTAAGAAAGATGTAGTTTACTTTCCTTGTTTGAACTCTCTTAAACATATATGTCATGATGTTATTTTGTGACCTTGTGATACCATATTGCTCATACTTGAGTTCGTTATTATTTCTATATCTATCACTTGTTACGTGATGAGCATAAATTTGTACTATATTCATGCTCCCCATTTAGTCAATTTTTGATCATTTTCCTTATTCTTATGAGCCCTCACTTTATGTTTTAATGCTTTTCAGGTGAAAAACGAATCCAAGGCGAAACAAAGCGTTTTGTGGAAATTTGGGCAAAAACAGTGCAAAAATAGGCGGATTGACCTCCCTACTTGTCACAAACGCCCAGAGCGCATACGGTGTCCGAATACAGTGATCTATGACTTGTTGGAAAGCTGAGATAAAGTGCTACAACTTTGTAGTTTACACCAAAAGCTGGTTCAGTAGTTAAACAGGTCGAAACGTGAGCCGAAGTCTACTGTATAAAATACACCCGTGTCACCCGTGTCATGATCTGCCAACAATAGGTGACACTGCAACCTCTCTGGATTCACCCGTGTCACTTATTAGGTGACACAAGCGACACATGCCTTACATGGCCAAATGGGCCAAAAACGCAATTTGGGCTAGGTTTTTGGAAAAAAAATAAAATTAAACAAATAGAGGAGCAGCCACAACACCTGAACACTCACGCACATCCATCCATACACATACGCACTTGGAGACGACAGAAAAGAGAGAAGGGGACTCAAAAATGCAAGGATTTTGATCAGATCAAAGATTTGAAGGGATTATCGACATCATTTCAAAGGGTGTAGTAATTCCTTTTTATCTTGTAATCTTTGTTTCGAACAAAACATGACTTGTATTTCCATGACGATGGATAGTGAGTAGTGACCCATATTTTGGGGTCCTACAAATCCTATTCGACTATGAATCGTTTAATATATTAATCGTTGCATGATTTGAATTGTTTACATGATTTGTATTTTACTTAGCGCCTAAACCCAGCGATGCATACTAGGTGTTTGAGAAAATGCCTAAGTGCATTGTTTTGAGACGTTAAGCCAATAGCGCCGAAAGGGTGAGGCTAAACATCCAACTATTAAGTAAAATACACGTTACGAACTCGGTGACTACGAGAGTGGCCCGAGATTGTGATAGGAAAGGCTCGTTTTACGACAAGGACTCCCCATGTTTATGCAACGAGAGCTGGTAAACATCAGCGAGTTACTTGATTCGAACCAATAACGCCGAAAGGGTGAGGTTCGTAGTTTAAGGTACAATTCCAATTTGAACGAATAGCGCCGAAAGGGTGAGATTCATACTTGGATTGTGCGGCTATTTTCCAATCATTATAGGTAAATCCTTGCATGCTAGTTAATAAACTCGATTCAAATGTTGGGTAAGTGAAGTAGTTCCCCGAAATACTTCTCGAAGTTCGTTGAAACCTTATCTTACTTTCTTGCATTGTCAGATTGATTAGTTTTTAAAACAAAAACAAAATACTCGATTCCGACTAGGATAAATAGAAGCTCAACCTTACATAGTGCATAAGTTTAAACTTGCTCCCTTGGACGATCCGGTTCTTGTCGGTATTATAAATTATTTTTGACGCTCAAAATACTACACATCATTACGTTTAACCTCTCATGTTCTATTGTCATCAAGGAAAGTATTTGCATCATGTATGATAAAGTTTAGCATCTTGGCGTCTCAATTATTCAAGGGGGCACATCTACAAACGAGGGGAGTTCCTATGCGCCCTTATCTCATTTTCTTTATTGTTTGCGCTTAGGGACCAAGCTAGCTCTTAAGTGTGGAGTGGGTAGTCACATAGTTCACTCATATCATGCCATGCCTATCATTTTTTAATGGACACTTACATTCATGTACTTTATCCCAATTTTATGAGTGTTTTTATTATTCAAGGCTTGTGACTATCATTTCTCAACTTCTATAAGTCACATCTAGCTTACATTTCACTTTTACTTGATTTAGAGTCTAAAACCAAGCTAGTTCTATTGAATGATGCTCGTGAATCAATATTTCATTGCTATCTTTTGCCTATCTAGCAATCTAGCAAGAACACTATGAAACCTTCATGAAAAACTTAAACCTCTCGATTACTTTTAGGTGACTTTAGTTCTCTTGCTTAGTGCCTCGCTTGTGGTCGTTCCTCACTCATTCCATACTCACATTGGGCATATTGTCATGTTTTAAGTGTGGAGTCAAAAGCGGGGGAAAAATAGGCCCTATCAAAAATAATTTGTAGGCTCCCCTCGAAAGTATTTGTAGGCCAAAGGCCATGTAAAAACCACTTAAACATGACTTTATGCCCTTCCATCATTTCCTATGTATGCGAGTTCACCATTTGTGTTGTGTGCTAGCAAGTTGAGCTTTGGGACGACCCTTGTGATTTCACGTAAGCTATCAGTTGGTTTTTGCTTGTTTTTGAGAACTCTTGTTGTCGAACTCCTCTTTCCTTATGGATTATGACTTTAGCATCTAAAACTTGGAAATGAGTTTTATATCGTGAGCCCGTGGACTAGCCCTAGCTAGCATATGTGATCGATCGACACTTTTTGTGCGAAGCTTGAACCGCATTTCAAAAGCCTTGCATTGAAAATGAATAGACTTCTAGGTTAGGCGCTCGATAGCTCTAGTATTGACTCCCTTGAATGTGCACATTCATATGTCCTATAACGGTTGAAAACTCTTTTGAAATGTATAGTAATTGTGATGCTAGTTTGGGATGTGAAGTAAGTTTTGAGAAATCCATGCCTTAATTGTTACACACTCTTGTTTTCACTCTTATGGGATAAACGCATGTGGGACTTGTGAGTACTCCTGTTTCGGAAAACTCTCACGAGACTATTAATCGTCCACTAGGGTAGCCTAGAGGTTTAAAGGCTTAGTGCATATGCTAAATGCACTCGTAACACCTACGAAAAGGAGTTAGATTGTAAATATGTGTTAGAGTAGTTAGAAATAAAAGCTTGAGACTTTAAATGGATGTGGAGAGCAAATGGGCGACAAAATATAATGACTTAGCTTTTCGCCATTTGTTTCTCTTAGGCTTGATCTTATTGTTTGCTCGGGACGATCAAACTCTAAGTGTGAAGTGTTTTGATAAGTCAAATTCTTGACTAATATTCCTCTACTTTTATTAGATGATTTCATTCGTTCTTCGACATTTTCATTGCCATTTAATCCTCTTATTGGCCTTGTAGGTGCCAAATTGCATTCCACCTAAGTGAGAGCCTCAAAGATCAAGCTTTGGCAAAAAGTTGAAGCTTCGGAGCAAAATATGGAGTTTCGGGCAAAGTAGGACTGACCGACCTTTACGGTTTCTATTGCATGCCCAGATCGCATCCAGTGTCCAAATGGGTGGATCTATAGCTTGATGGAAAGCTTACGCAAAGGGCTACAACTCTCCAGTTTACGCCAAGATCAAATTCGGACGTTAAGACTGCGAAATATCTGCCAGAAGTTCGCTGCCTCTCCAAGTTCGCCCGAGCTCCACCAAGCTCGTCTGAGCTCTGCACTTATGACCAATCTGCCTCTCCAAGCTCGACCGAGCTCGGCTAAGCTCGCCCAGATCTCCCAGACATCATCTAATCTGCTCAAACAAAAGAGAGGCCGAGCACGAGTGGGCTCGACCGAGCCTCGCCCTCATGAATTCACGCTGCCCATTTTAGCTCGCCCGAGCCTCACCCCAAAGTTTGGTTTTTTAACCCACGATTATAAATAGCCAACAAGGGTTTTATCAAGGGGAAGGAAGTATAGAAGAGTTGCATCATGGGTTTCTAGAGAGAAAGAGACCAAGGCTTCAAAGGGAGGATCATCCATTGAAGATTGAAGATACCAAGGGTGGAAGAAGATCATCTACCCTAGATTGGTTCATTATTTCCTTGTATTTTCATCTTTTGTGTACTCAATACAACTTGTGTTTGTCTATGAACATAGGTTGTGAGTAGTCCTTTGTATTTTAGGGTCATATGGACCTCATGTGTGTAAAGACTCCTTATCCATTATGAATGAATGCTAGAATAACATGTTTTGGATGATTGTGGTTTACTTTGATTGAATGCTCAAACTATGCACTCTAGGTGTTTGAGAAAATGTCTAAGTGTATGGTTTTTGTATATGGCTTGAGTTAAGCACTCTAGGTGTTTGAGAAAATGCCTAGATGATTAATTTCTATGGTTCTTTGGTCAAGTAACCGAGAGGTGAACGCCAAAATATCTAGATAGCGAGTCATTAAGGAATCCTAGGCTAAGTAACCGAGAGGTGGACGCCAAAGGTTCTTGAAAGCAAGTAAATCACCCTTGCTAGGTGGTGTTCACGAGAGTGACCCATCCTAGCATTGAGATAGGCTAGAGCATAGTAAATTCACATGACTTGGTCATGCAACGAGAGTTGACAATTGAGGAGTGTGAGTTTAACGCAAGTCAACAATATCGAGAGATTGAGACTCGCATTTATAAGGTATATCTTCCTCAATCCGGAGATGGAACCGAGAGGTGGAATCCGACTTGATAAATATACGGGCCGTAATCTAATCATCTAAGACAAGTATCTTGCATGAAATTGAACTCTTGGAGTCTAAAAACATATATGAGTGAAGTAGTTCCCTAGAGTACACCTTTAGCCTTGGTAGTGACATTTTCTCTAGATTCCTTAGATAGTTTATATTCTTTATATAGTTTAACTCCACCAAACCCAACCTTTCGCAATTAAAATAGACAAATCAGAACACAATTGAATAGTGATCATAAGTTTCGACTTGCTCCTTGGACGACCCGGTACTTACCAGTTTATAAATTGTTTTTGACTAAATATCTTGCTTTTAATCACATCGATTGGACTGCAAATATTGCATTGTTCAAAATGGCGCCATAAATCATTGGGCACCATAAATATTGACCCATAATTTGGTGGAATATATAAGGACCAGAAAATGATTGGGGGATCCCTAGACTCAATTTATGGACCGCAAACTTCCAGTCATGATCTCTTAGGAGCCATCTACAGTGCCTTTGATATGACATTCTCCCCGTTAGATGCGTAGTGTCTATTTCATCTAGACATAAGAGACAAGCATTGTGCATTTTTTTTCTTAAGGCCTATTAACATGCCTAGATCCTGAAAGTCACCAATAGTCCACATCACCGCTGCTTTCATAATGAACAAAGAACCATCATGTTGGTCAAAAGTATATACTCCATCTTCCCAAAATATCTTCAACTCCTCAATAAGAGGCCTCATAAAAACATTTAAGCATTTTCCAGGAGACTTCGGTCCTGATATCAACATACAAAGTATGTTCAACTCTTTCATACATATATGGGGTGGCACATTGTACGGAATAAGAACAATAGGACATGTGATGTGAGACAGACCCGATGCTCCAAAGGGATTGAAACCATCAGTTGTTAAGCTAAGTCGGACATTCCTCTTCCATTTGCAAACTTTGGAAATTTCCTTGTCAAATGTTTGCAATGATTCCCTATCTGCGGGGTGCCTAGTGTACTCCGGATCAACGTTTCTTTGTGAGTGCCACCTCCTTTGGCCCGATAGATGTGGTGACATGTATAGGCGCTGCTGTCTTGGAGTCAAAGGGAAGTACTTAAATGTCTTCTTTAGAACCTTGCTTTTACTTCCACGCTCTGCGTACTTTGCCTCTCAACACACGGGGCAACTAAGAAGATTGATGAGTCGTATTCATACAACTCAATGAATCAGTTACTCCCATCTATTTCGACGCTTTTATATGCGAATATTTACTTTTTAGTATGGTTTTGCATTTCATGTGTTTTGGGAGCTGACGAACTATTCTTTTTCACCTCTAAATAGTATCAATGAAGAGAGGATCGAATGTAGTGAGTCAAAACATTTATATTGATCGGTGAAGTACCGGGTCGAACCCAAAGGAGTAAGCCAAGCACATGCACTATTTAAGATTGTGTTTCCTTTCGGCTATTCTAAACCAAAAATGTATAAAGGTGTGTATTCTAAATCCTATGTGGTGAGTAATTGAGGATAAAAGATAGATAAAAGGTGTTTCGAGGGGTTATTCCCCTCCTTGGCAATTTCCCAACTATCATGTATATTAGAGTTATGCAAATTAAGGTGTCAAATAGTTTAGAACCTAGCTTCGACTAAGGTAGACCAATTTCTATGTGAATCTATTCTTAGTCAATCTCTCTTAGCTAGAACCTCACTCAATCGAGAATGTTGGTTCACTCTATAGTACTATTATCCTTGGAATGTCTTCCTAAGGTAATAAGTGATATAGGCTTAGGGGACTAGTTCACTTCCTATCCATAGAAAAGATCATATTCACCACATCCAAACCTTTCCTAAGGTTATTCGATACTTCGGTCGAGTTTTAGGATCAACATGTCACTTAGACATTTCATCAAACACTTAGTAGCATGTCATATATGAAGAGCATAGTGAACATGAATTTAACACCATAGATTGTTGAATCAAATGTATATATATGATCATAGAGTACCAAGGACGGTTACAACACCCTCAAAACACAAGATCACACTACTCACACATCATGTAAGACAACATGGTGTGAGTAGGGTTTATAGCACACAACAAAGGGAATGGAAAAGTGTAAAGGAAGGAGGATGGTTAATCCTTGAACTCCCTTTTGATCTACTCTTCATTCTCCTTGGTTGGACCTTTTGATGATTGATGACCTTCGATGGGCCTCTTTTCTAGTCTTCTTCTCCCCAAAAACCTCCACACTTTGGTCAAAAACCACTCTTTCTATTTATAGGCTCGGGTGAAGATTTCTGAAGCAGCAGCTCCAGTCGACCGACTGGATGTTTTGCTTGGGCAAGCCTTCTGATGTCTTATTCCAGTCGACTGACGGACACTTCCCAGGACTATTTCGTGGTCTTAACGTCCGAATTTGGTCTTGGCGTAAACTAGAAAGTTGTAGCCCTTTGAGTGAGCTTTCCAACAAGTTATAGATCAACCATTGTGGACACCGTATACGATCTAGGCATGCAAAACAAGCCCGAAAGGTCAATCTGCCCTATTTTGCTCTAAATCTTCGGTTTTCCCCCGAGTTTTCTCATTTAGGCTTTGACCATGGGGGAAACTCATTTTCTATCTGAAACGTAGAGATAGAGGTTAAATGACATCAAATTATTGTCAGAAACGAACGAAAGCTATAGTGAAAAATGGCTATTAATGAGTCGAAAACTCGACTCATCAGGAGCTCTAGCAGGAAATACGCATAAAAGACAGCACTTCGCCATAAAAAACGCCACATGGCATATTGGTCCTTCAAATCCTAATCGGAGTGCTAGGAGCAAAGGAAAATTCCGATGGAATTGAGCCATACGTCGTTGCATAGCTAATGCAATTCCCTACAACTCTCTAGTTCACACCAAAATCATCCAAGATCATTAAGAAGATCAAATTGAGATTCGAAGTCAGAACTGCTGCGCAGAAGTGCAAAATGCTGTCCGAGAGAATCACGGCCAAAGGCCATTTTAGTAGCCGCGCCCAAAGGCCATTTTAGTACCGATAACCTCTTCCTTGGGAGCGGCAATAACCTCTTCCTTGGGCGCGGGAGACTCCACGAAATGATGACATCAGCAAGTCCGAGATTTGGCAATTTGGACCCAACAACAGATTTAGAAACCCAATTTCTTATAAATTAAGGTATGGGGAAAGCCATCAAAAATCAGTTCACAAAAATCAGTTCACAAATTTAGAAACCCAGTTTCCTACTTTTGAAGATGGCTCTGGGGAAGAACGCGAAGCTTTCGACGAAGAGAAGAATTTTCTATTCCTTTCATTCCAAAAATACTTGTGTTTTTGTTATGACTATGAGTAGCTAAATTTCTTATTTCAGTTTAGGGTTTTGTTTATTGTGATAATGTTTTGAGACTCTTTTCTTAATGCAATTTCATGTGTTACTAGTTCTTGTTCTTCATCGCATGAATTGAATTGTTAGGTTAAGTAGAAACTTTGTTGTAAAGCTTAATTTGACAACTAATTCTTATCGTTAATATCTACTGGAAACTTTGTCGTAAAGGTAGATCGTAACACCTAGGCTTAATAATACCTTTGTCGGACTATTGTGTTTAGGAAAGAACTAGAAGTCTAACACCTTTGTCGGGTTAGATTGTGGTGTATCACCTTTGTCGGGATACTTAGGGTTATGACCTTTGTCGGAACAACCACACTTAGAAACCTAGAATTTGATCATTGGCTGTCTATGATCGTGTCACAATAGAAACCCTAAGTTGAATGTTCTCTCTTATTGAAACCTTTTTGCGATTTTTCTCTTTTGTACTCACACTGCTAAAAAACCCTCTGTTTCTTTATTTGTCTACAAATTCAACTTCTATAAACCAGCTCTCTTGGGTTCGACCCTGCTTGCCGCTACACTAGCTCATTAGTAGGAAATTATAAATAATTAAATTTGACGCGTCAGACGACGCGCGTCAAAGATCCTTGTTCTCTTTGTAGTACAATATGCAACCATACTCGCAAGCATGTATGGTCTTATAACTCAAGCCCATATTCTTCAAAAGTTTTTCCACACATCTTTATAAGAACAGGGGTACTTGTTATCACGAGGTAGAATTGCTTTATTGATCTGTAGATATTTATTGAAGCTCTTGTCTGACATTCGACTCAACTTTCAGTTGTGATGCCCTCAAAATAGTTTCAAGATTAGTGTTGTCACAACTACTGTATAAAGGAGTCTGAGCTTCGCCTATAAGACTGTTGTACCTTTCATAAGCCATCCTACTCCCTAAATCACCATCCTCTGTATCCATATTCATCTGATCCTCATGATACATATGTCAAAAGGGAAATGCATCTCGAAGAATATTTATAGTCGGGTTCCTTAACATGTTGCCACTGCTACTTTCACCATACCTCTCCGCAAGCCATTGTTGCCTCAACATGTACGCTGAAGGGTCATTACCCTCTTCACCATGTGATGTCTATGTATGGTAACCATTCATCATACCATTGTTAATCAAATGGACAAACATTTGTATCTTCTCCACTTTGCTTTGCAAACTCAACAAAATCAACAACCCCTTGAATGTAACGGAGAGGAGTACCCCTTTCCAACCACCAAACTTGTATCCATGGCGAATTGAAATTCACCTTAAAAATGATCATAACAAAAAACAAGCAACAAGTGAATATACAAAGTATACCAAAACATAGCAAAGGATTTGATAACGGTAAATGTGTGTGTGAAGCTATACATGGCAAAAGGCTATATGTACATGTGGGAGCTGCTGCAGATCGTCTAAAAGGGTGTACACACATATATACATAACACTCCTTATTTTCAAACAAATCTAAGTATTGTTGCGAAGGAACTAACATTTGCAACTCAAAATACATTTTAATGGAGTTACCTGGACTGTTCTAGACAGAGGAGTAGCTGACAAACGATTTCAACCATAGGGGAGACAACAAGAGACGATGGGGAGAGGATAAAGGTGGGTGAAGTGTTTATGTTTTTCATTTAATGATGTGTCCTTGTGCGACTGACTTTGAGCATGGGTGTCGCTTAAGTAAGATGTTGGTGTAACTGACTTCAATGCAACAAAAAGTTGGTCAACCATAAAATGGTCAATGGTTTTCAAATATCGCAAGCTGACGTGGCTTTTCACATAGTAACTAATGTGACTAACTTCAAGTGCCAAATCAACCATTGTCGCATAAGACACCTTATGAGACAGAGTTAGGGTCAGTTACACTAGCATCAGTCACATAAGGACACTTACATTACATCATAGATTTTGGTCAATCACATAAGGTTCAGTCACATAAGTGTCCTTATATTACAGACTTTGGTCATACACATAAGGACAAGTCACATAAGTGTCCTTACCCGACAAACCATGAATCCTCAGTCACGTAAAGACACTTATGTGACTTGTCCTTATATGACTGGCTCAAATACTGTCGCCTAAGGTGCAACTTGATGTAGTGTTTATTTAAAAGAAAACTCAAACATTTTTTTAAAAATGCTAAAAAATGAGTTTTTATTTGATGAATGAGTCAATGATGTATTATCGCTGCATAAATTGCTCAAATAACCATGGGCGGATCTACTCAAGCAACAATGGGGGCATCCGCCCCCACTCATTTTACAAATTTTGATTAGTATTTGTTAATTAATTTGATAATTTCAAAGATTATAGTGTTTCGTCCCCTGTAAATTAATTACTTGGTCACTGTTCAAATATAACTCTGTTTAAATATATTAGATTTTCTATTAGGTAAGAAATGTAATTTGATGTTATAATTTACCATTAAATATTTGGTTAGACATATAAAACTAATTAATATTCTGATAATATTGTCATAAATTAAATATATTTGCAGCACAATAAAAATCTTTTAGCCAAATTAACATATATTTACAGATAGAGTTAGTTTGACCCTAACTCTTAAAAGAAATTTGATTTTTGCCCCATTCAAAAAAATTCCTGGACTTCATATTCGCTTGAGAGGCGCTAGTCGAAAAGATTCTCGAAAGTCAACACCTCCTCAACACTCAATAGGTGCACAGGCCCTAACTAGTGAAGTTGCTACATAGGTCCATTTTGAGAAAAAGATAAAAGAGATGTGAAAATATAATTATAGATCGATGTTGAGAGTAGTCAGTAGTGCCTAGGATGTGTACGGACTCGCGCGTAATTATGAGCTGTGTGGTTCACAACTACCTGGGGAATGCATCGTGCTACTGGGTCCTCTTGCTATTGCAACCAAGTATTTAAAGTCATTATTTAACTCTTGTTGTGGGATCCCTTCCCCATTTGTGATTCAGCGGCACCAGCACATATGTAGTATGTTTTTTTCTTTTTTCTTTATATTACATGGATTTAGATATTTTGAACACTCGCCAACATAACATAGTGTAACTATGTTTCAGTGCGATACCTTTAGCATTTTTTTTTACCTAAGCCTACAAAATGTCATCTTTAGAATTTGAAACAATCAAACTGTTTATTACTTTGTATCAATATGTTTTTATTCATGAGCAAAGATCAGGTACAAAAAAAATACAAAATATAAAGTTCGTTAAAATTGGATTATAATTTATAGTCGAGAAATCAAAAGTATGATATAATTCGTCAAGAGTATTTTATAATTCGTCGCTAAGAAATTAACCATAAATAGAATTTAATCTCATCTGTCCAAATGATCAAATCAAAGACTGTCATTAATTTGTATTTTTTACAAAAATATATTATTTGCACTTTATGATCTCCAAGAGTTGTAGAACTTTCCAGAAGAAATGAATACAGTCGCCACGCCAGCCTATTCTCCTCCTCCCACCAATCTTCCTTAACCTACAGTAACAGCTCCTCTTTCATTTATCTCCAAAGCCTTGACACAATGTCCAAACTGACTTAAGATTGCTGGCGCCTATAATATATGCACAAACAGATAGCTGAAAACACGAACAGATAGCTGAAAATACGAACGTTGAAAACAAAAACAGGAACAACATATATTGAATTGATATTGCATTATGGTAAGCAGTGCAGTCCGGCGTCTATTACTTATGATATTCAGCTCTATGTCGCTCTGATCGGTAAATAGAACGAAAGTTTGAAATTTGTAACAACCAAGTGTTTATTACTTTTTATCATATTTGTGATATTGAGCTCTTATTTATTTGTACAAAAAAAAACTGCAAAAATAGAATTATATGTATCGGACGCTCTTCTTTGTACAAAAACCGGACATAAGTAGAATATGTATGTCTGAACTGAATCTAATGAACTAATAATTACTGGGGGCAGTGGAAATCTCAAATAGAGTGATTCCACAGCATCATATTGTTGACATCTTGTTGTGCATCATATGTGGAATCACCACCATCCACATAAGATGGCGCCGATAGAAGCATTCCTTGAGCCATGTGATTGAGTAATCCAGGCATGTCGAAAATCGCTTCATCATCCATTCCATAGAATGTCAATTCCTGATCACACTGCCCTTCACAATTATTCTTATCGAAAGCATCTTCATATATAGTGCTGATCATGCTCTGTTCGTCAACATTAATTTCTTCATCTTCTTCAGCATCATCTTCGGTACTGAACATTGCCGCAGCCTCAGCTGCCGCCCTCTGTATGTCCTCCGGATTAGTTGAAACCGGCACGGGTAAGCGCCACGCTGAGTCAGCGAAATTGAGGCAACTCTTAAGTCCGCGAAGTGCGAGTGCAGCCACATCGTGTGCTCTTGCTGCCATCTCGGCGGTCGGATAAGTTCCGAGCCAAATTCTGTTTCGCTTATTAGGCTCCCTAACTTCACAGACCCACCTGTTTGAATTCCTCATCCTAACTCCTCTGTACACCGGATGCCTCGTCTCCTTGAACTTCTTTCTGCCGGTGCGCTTCTTAGGATGACTCGAAGCAAGCATAATATCCTCATCCGTGCAGCTCCGAGGTGTAGTACTATTTCCAGCATCCGACACACATGATGAATTCTCCGAGGTACACCGGCTAAAACCATCCATCAATTGTGTATGTTGCTGTGAGGTTTGTGTTGAATTTGATATGAAGATTTTACTTAATTGTACTCGATGGAAATGGACACATATTTATACACTAATCCCCACCCCAACTTTGTGGCCAGAGACTCTCTCCTGTTAAAGTGTTAATGTATATTGTAGCCAATCGAATGAGATTCCAAACAGCCATTAACATGTGGATATCACTGAAGTTACTGAATAACAGATACAGAATAATGAGATGTGATTAAACAGAATATTATGTCATACAGATTAAATTGCTAAAAAATAATCGCAAATCGGAATGGATCGAGTCGCGTTGGACGCTGTCCTTAAAGCGGGAACGGCCATATCCGAAGAGCTCAAAATTCGAAATTGACTTTTACAAAATCGAACCGCGCTACCCGCGGAGAAATCGATGATGCATTCGTGTTCGCATGATGCGAACACGCACACAAATCAAGTCAAATCCAACGTCGTCGACCGGATGATCATAAAGTAGCGAGGGAGAAAGATACATCTCTCTTCTTCTTTTTCTTCTACTTTATTATATTTTTGTGTACAAATACTAATGGAATGTTGGTTAATTAATCCATCATGTATCCTTATAATTCTGAGTTCGAATATTAGGGTCACCAATTTTTCTCACAATTTTGTGAGATGTTCTTCATTTTCCTTTTCCTGTTCATCATCCCGCCTCGCGCGTGGATGTCTTCCTCTTCACGCCTCACGCGTGGCCCAAGGTGGCATGAGCTTCAAGTGTTGAAGAATGTACCGATGGGGTGAATGTGCGAATCCATGGTAAAAGTACCGAATATGGCCAGCGCTTCAGAAGTAGAGAAATGTACCAGATGATTTCGGATCCGATCAAGATATCTTGCTAGAGCTTTAAAATTTAAAAAGAATAATATACATATGTAAAGGAGCGTTCAAATGAGGCACGCTACAGTAAAGTGAGGCACGTGAGGCACGATCTCAACCACACATCTAACCCACCCCCAGTGCTTTGTGGGTGCGCCACGTGTCCAAATAGTAAACCCACTACCAACAGTAAAAAGCAAACAGTAAATCCCACGACCACACCTTTAAATCTCAACCATTAGATCAATATCATCAATGACCAAGATCATACCTTACTGACTCATTCTTATAACTCTGCCTCAATCGAGTGCTCTACTACATATGTACTAGATTATAATTTTTTTTAATAATATACATTATAATATTCTAAGTTATAGTACCCCTTTATAATAAAAAAAAATACTACTAACGACTAACGAGCGAGATTGCTTCAATAAATGAGTCCCACGTGACCTTTCTGATGTGTATTGTGTAATACTAGTAGGGCCTGGACGGCTGGACCTCACCTGTAACGATTGGCTCTCGAATCTCGATCAGCCACGTGGACTTTTGTGTTGTCTCTTCCTCCGAGTCTTGCCTCGCCTTTAAAGGCATAAAACTCTTGTTGTGGGAATCTACCCAATTTGGGATTTTATTGCAAACCCCAGTTCAACTTCAATTCATGTAAACAAAATACCTACAAAAATGTTGTTTTATTTTTATGTGAATCCACCGTTAGCGGGTGTCTTCAAATGAAAAGTTTAGATAGACACTACTAAATAGTAAATAAATCAGCTTAATTCAATTAATTTCAGTTCAATTTAGTTTTCTTTTTCTTTTCTCAAAATTAGTATAGTAAAAATTAGGTACAAAATATATTTTTGGTGCAAAATATAAAGTTTGTCAAAATTGGATTATAATTTGTCGCCGAGAAACCAAAAGTACGACATAGTTCGTCACGAATAATTTATAATTCGTCACCGAGAAATTAACCATAAACGAGATTTAATATCATCCGTCCTAATGACAAAATCAAGAGATGTGATTGGTTTGTATTTTTTACAAAAAATAAACCTTTTGCACCGGATCCGGTTCATCCATTATATTTACAAGTTGTTTGGATTTTTAGCATAATTTTTAGTATCCATAATATTTTCATAACTTTTTTTTGTATGGATTGTTTAAGTTATTAACTACCAAAATTGATCAAACTGCCATGTACATTAGGATGCTGGGTGTAATTGTTTTTTTTATCAATATAAATTTTATTAAAATACATATTCTGGTTGGATAAAACTTACTCCCAATTTTTTTTTATTGTCACTTACTCCACATCTGAGTCTTAGTTACTCCCATTTTTTTTATCGTCACTTACTCCACATCTGAGTAGCTACTCCCATTTTTTTATTGTCACTTACTCCACATCTGAGTCTTTAGAAAACTGAAATAAACAATAATAGATGATGAAATAAATCATGGAAAACGACAATTTGTTCATGGAGAAAAGAGCTTTGTCTCATTGATTGTTGATTGATTTTTATTACAATAGTAGAAGAGTGTCATTAACAGTATACTTTACAGTTCAACAAACAAGCTACAGCTAGCAAGCTTACAACCACAACTTCACATATGTATTAAATACACCTACCGCCTTACTTAAAGTTTTCGCCATAGTGAAATCTCAGGGCATATAAAGTGATGAAATGTACTTCATCACCTAACATTACAAAACACAAATTAATTAGGATACAAAATTTGAGAAACAAAATTGTGGTATCAGCGGTTTCTACATGAAATCGTTGATGGCATCGACAGTTTTTGCTTCCAATGGCTCATTATTTTGATCTTTAAAAAAAGTAGGGGAAATAAAATAAAACTCCCATGTGAAAGTTTAGAAAAAATTAAATAAAAATCAGACAATCTTTTCTTATAATATCTTCTTCCTGAACTATTTCAAAAAAAAAAACACAACTATTTTCTTACGGACATCATCAAATATTGCATGACCAAAATTTGTATTTTATTTTTATTTTTGGATCAAAATAATTTTGTATTTTATTTTTACTTTTTGTTCAAAAAAAAATAGAGGAGATATTTTTCGGGGAGAGGGATATTTTGTTGCACAAAATTATTCAAGATATTATCTGCAACTCAATAGTGTCACTAAATCAACATCATGGAGTGGAGTGCTGGGTCCTCTTGCTACTGCAACCAAGTATTTAAAGGCATTATTAAACTCAAGTTGTCGGATCCCTTCCTCATTTGTGATTAAGCGGCACCAGCACATATGTAGTATGTTTTTTAATTTTTCATTGTAGTACATCGAACATTGATTTTGTTTTATTATTATAAGAAATACAATGCACAAAACAAAATCACACAGGACAAGCATCAGCAAAAAACTCCAAACAACGAGGGACTGCACACATTGAATTTCAGCTCCAACTTTCATTACAAGTTCTCCTGGAGGATTTGTATTGTCGACAGGAGTGCGGCGGACATCGAACATTGATTTAGATATTATGATGTGTTTAGATATTTTTAACACTCGCCAGCATACATCATGTATACCCCCATAAACTAGACGGTTCAAAAATAGATTTGAACTAAATTTTTTTTTTCCGAGGGATAACAAGTAGTACAAGAGCTGAACAATTTCGAAACACTGACTCAATCTAGTACCTAAGACCAAACTGAAACATTGCCACTAACGGCGACGCATCCCTTACATTCAGAGTCACTGCAGCAAAAGCTGCACGGTAACACCACCAGACGGATGGCAGGACACCACTAAACAGACGGGAAGACACCACCAACAAAAGTAGAAGACACCAACAACAAAGGTGGAAGACACCAACACATGGTTGGAAGACGCCAACACATGGTTTGAACTTAATTTTTTTTTTTTGATGGGGGTTTGAACTTAAATTTCAAGGATCCGGTTAATTCATGGGAAATAATTTAGAGAAAAATATAATTTTTTTGTTAGATTATCCATGTAAAATCTAAACAAAATAAATTGAGCCAATACAATTTCACTCAAGCGCATATCCGTCAAAATTTGACGTGCATCATTTAATGGGTCAAATTAATTATTATTTATTTTCCTGCATGTAGTTGTAGTTGGTACTGCCCCAAACAGGTCGACCCACAGGAAATTAGTTGATAAAGTTGTTTATTTGTAAAACAATTGACAAGGGGGTTGTGACCGGTGGAATAAGATCATATTAAAATTTAGGGAAAATGATAAAGAGGGGGTACGAATTATCACCCATTGACAAATCACGGTCTGAACTATGAAAATTGATAATTAAGGGCAATTTCAAAATATTTTGCTCCATATATAACACTTAATTGATGAAGTCATTTAATTGATGGAATATCACTTCATCAATTAACAAAGTTAACTAAACTAATGAATTGAAAACACTTTCTTGCCCTTAATTGTGAAATTGAGGATCAAAATATTTTGAAATTGTCCTTGATTGTCAATTTTCATAGTTCGGACCGTGATTTGTCAATGAGTGGTAGTTCATACCCCTTCTTTGTCATTTTCCCAAAAATTTATAGACTTGGTCAGAATTTAGAACTTTTCGATTAAATCATCTACGGTCCTTAAATTTAGCAAATAAAATAATATTTTAATTGCAATATATGGTATTATCACACAATCTTATTCCACGAAATCCCATGATTTTAGAACAATCGTATTGATTTCTACACAAATATTCTGAAGTTTTACAAAAGCCAACATGCGACTGCGCACAAACGATGCTTCTGTTTCAAGCAACGCCAGAGCACAAACGAATAGTTGCAAAAGCTGGTCTGCGTTGCTTACCATTCTGCAGTATCAATTCAATACATGATATTCGTGTTTTTGTTTTTCAACATTCGTAGTTTTACTGGATATATATGCATACCCAACAATGCTCGTATTTTTGTTCAGGATAGAACAATGTTCATGGATAAAGTCATGATATTTATGATTTTGAGCACTACTGTTTTGATCTCATTGTTAGTTTGTTCATGATGCATGTTCGTGTTTTTGGCTTTCAACATTTGTGTTTTTGCTACATATATGTGCTGATAACAATAATCGTGTTTTTGTTCATTATATTTTTTGACATGCCTGGATTGCTGAATCACTCGGCTCAATGAATGCTTCTCTCGGCGCCATCTTATGTGAATGGTGAATCCAATTATGCGCAACAAGAATGGAAATATGATGCTGTGGTAATCACTCTATTTGAAATTCTACTACAGTCATTATTAGTTCATTAAGATTCAGACCATACATATTTTATTTTATGTCGGTTTTGTACAAAAAAAGAGCGCCCGATACATAATTTTATTTTTTCCATTTTTGTACAAATAACGAAGAGCAGTTTACCAAGATGATAAAAAGCAATTAACAGTTGATGTCCATCATGTCGTAGAATACGCAGTTGATGGATAAGACGTAAAAACTCTGAGATGACATTCTGTATTCAGATGTTGAGAGGAAAAGGAAAAAAAAAATAGGAACAGTTGATTGTTACAAATTTTAACTCCAGTAGCAGTGACAGAAGAAAAAAATATTAACAAGCAAAAGGTGGTAAAGGAATCAAACTGGAATGAGAAAATAAGATGGATGGTCACCAACTATCTGTTTGTGCATGTATTATACGTAATAGCCGCCGGCTATCTTAAGTCCGTTTGGAGAAAGAGGAGCTGTTGTTACTGTGTAGATGAAGGATGATTGGAGGCTGGCGTGGCGGCTGTATTCTTTTCTTCCGGAAAGTTCTACAACTTATCCAGATCAGGCCACGCCGACCCACATAACAATAATGCAAGTGGATTGAATTTAAAACTAGAGTTAATAATAATTCTTTTAAATACTGTTAGACAATCTGTACAAAGTTAATTTGCAGAAATATTGTTCATATAATAATCAATGAGAACGATGCATATAGACAGATTATACAAATAAAACAATAATATCGTAAAGAACATGAAATTGATACAATCAAATCCGAATTTAAAATTAGAGTTAATAATTCTTTCAACTCGCAAACTGTTGTGTTTTCGAATATCACCGTGACACATGCAAAAGAATACTCAAAGATGCCAACCGACTTAAGCCTTCATGCGAGAAATGCTGAACATATTTAGTGTTTTTCTTTTCGTCGTTTCAAATAACGTGCTATGTTTTCTTTATATAAAAAAATTTACGTTATTAAAATCACCAATTAATGGGCCACGTTCTTAAAATTACCAATTAAATATTTAATTTAATTTTCTTCACGCATAATGGTATCACATTAGTGTCACCCATACCCATAATACACTTTTCTAACAAATACTTGGTTGCAATAGCAAGAGGATCCAGCAGCACGATGCTTAAGAACCACGCATAATTCCAGATGTTGCTGAATAAACGACATCGTTCATCGATCCCTTTTGCAAAAAATATAAATATCTAAATAACCCCACAGGGGGGCGTTCAATTGAGGACGGGTCTTATGGTGAGGGTGTAGGGACTAATCTGGGCCATTGGATGAGGTTCATCCAATGATCCACAAGCTGCCACGTGTCACATGTGGTAGTGGATTTTATTGTTTGCTTTTTGGTAGTGGGATTTTACTATTTGCTTTATTGGATTTTGGGTACTTGGACACGTGGCGCACCCACAAAGCACGGGGGGTTAGATGGATGATGATCTAATGGATGAGATTTGTCCCTACGTCCTTACCAAATTTGGGTGTCCTCATTTGAACACTCCTCTAACCCCACATATTATAAGTGAACACTTGTAACGAGAGACAATGAGTACCGCTTGTTGGAGATATATTTGGCTAGTTATTTGATTATTATCTGATGTATATATTTGATATTATGTGTATCTCTATGTGCTGTATATAAATATTGTTTGGCCTTCTATCAATATATCATTCGTTCTTCTATCTAACATGGTATCAGCGCCTAGGTTTCTCTGGTCCTGATCTTTTTTTTCTTGATCGTCTATTAGGGTGGTGGTGTGATATAATCGCGCAACACCAGCCATCGTTACTTCCGATACAAATTTTCTTTACATGATTTTTTTATATCTTTTTCTCTTCATCTTTGCTGCCTAAAGTCATAAGCCAGAAACAAGTGAAGACGGGAGAGAAGAATTCGATCGATGAGTAACTTTACAGGATTTTGCCAAGCGTCAACCGTGTGTTGCTTTTGAAAAATTTGATTTTGGTTTCGACCCTCGACCGATGTTTTTCGGTCTCGACGATGTTTTCTGGTCTCTTCTCCACCGATGTTTTCCGGTGTGTCTTCGATCGATGATTTCCGATCTATTTTGCCCAATATTTTCCGTCTCTTCCCAAACGATCAGTCGGTTTCTCAACATCAACACTTGCAAATGAGGTTTTTTTTATCCAACTCGTTCATATTCGCCATCGCATTTTGACACCTTCTTCACAGGTGCAACCTTTGATACAACACTACTTATGTCATTCCAAACTCATTGAGGTTAACCACCATAAGTTTGAGGGAGGGTGTTACAGATATATTTGGTTAGTTATGTTATGATATACATCTGAATATTTGATTATTGTCTGATTGAGGCGCTCAAATGAGAACCCCTTATTTTTTCGAGAACTTGAGACCCCAATCTTCACCTTCCAAAATGCATCATCAAGTAATTTTGGTGGTGACACGTGTCCCATGTGCATTTTCCAAGATACATTTAATGCAAGTCAAAACCATCATTTTTTACTTTGCTATTTGGACATGTGTCACATGCAGATTCAAATATGCATCATGATCTAATGGTGAGATTTGAGTTCTCAAGTTCTCGAATTTTTAAGGGTTCTTAACCGAACGCTCCCCTTATCTAATGTATATATTTGATATTATGTGTATCTCTATGTACTGTATATAAAGGTTGTTTGGACTTCTATCAATAGATCATTCGTTTTTTTATCTAACACTACTTATGTGCTCAATATACTAAAATTCCAACAACAACAAAATGATTATCCGCACAACAAGATTTTTATGCCTTGAAAAACTTGGCGGCCAGGGCAAAAAAGCCATCACCCAGCGGCAGGAGAGCCGCGCAAAACAACAGCTGGCCAATCGGCAATAATGCTTGTAAATACAAACACTACAGTGATTGCCCTACACTCAACATTTAACCCCAATGAAGCAACTGCGAAATCAACTCATCAGAGTTGATTTGAATGAAGTGAATAGCCATGAAATGAAAATGGAAAATAATGATGTGACGTCTCGAGATTATGAATTGTCGTACAATGGTTTGAAGTTCTGATTGGGACAGCTTAATAAGTCTACTAATTATCTTATCATTAACATATCATGACTTTTGCAGTGGACTTCAATGTGGTGATATGAAGGATGATTATGACGTGCTCGGTTTATAACAGTTCGGACCGTCATTCTCGGTCGGGTCGTACAGATGGTATCAGAGTATTGAATTAAACATGCCAAGACTCTTGTCTGATTTCAAATTAGGTACCGGAGTTTTTTAATTTTCAATTTAGTGATTTTTACATCAATTCACACATGTTTCATCCAATTAATCATATCTCCAACCACGATAAAAAATTAATTTGATCAAATTAGTTAACCATGAACCAAATTCATAAGTTTTCGACCTTAAAATTCCTCAAAAAAATCGAATTCGAAGACAAGATGTATACAAATTGATGCAAAAGTCACTAAATTGAAAATTACCTAATTTGAAATCGGATGGTAGTCCAGACTATGTTTTTTTAATTTACCCTTAAAAATAATAAATGTTACATGCAATGACTATATATAAGACCATTAATCGTTTCCTTAAATACAAGATTATTTGTATGTATCAACACAGTTTTAAATGTAAGAATAAACTAGATGTAGAGGTTTTACAGCTCGCTTCCTAGTTATTGCAAGACAAAACATAAAGTATAAAGTAGGTAAACATAGTGCAAAGGGCATATTTTTATAAAATGTACAAATCAACCACAATTATAGATTTGGTAATTTGGACGGATGAGATGAAATCTCGTTTATGATAAATTTCTCGTTGACAAATTATAAATTATTCGCGACGAACTATATTGTACTTTTGATTTTTTACGACAAATCATAACTCAATTTTGACGAACTTTGTATTTTACACCAAAAATATACCTTGTACCTGATCTTTACTCGGTAAACATAATAACGATAGCTCACCCGCCTCATAAGTCACTTTATTTCTTTATACATGGAGTCAGCTCCATACACGTAGGGTGTGCATTCGGTAATTTACCGAATTTATCGTTTACCGAATCAAATTTTTTATTTCGATTACCGAACCGAAATTACCGTTTTACCGACATTATTTTTTTAATAATTTTTCTTCCTAATTTTAAAATTATTAAAACATAATAATTAATCATCTAATAACAAAAAACACAAAGATATCTCAAAATTTTGATCTACACAATTAAATCTCAAAAGTTTCCAAAATTGCGGGTTAAAATTTGTAGTTTAAACAAATAATTCATTTATTTTTTTATTTTTAATAATAAAAAATTCTTATTCGGTTAATCGGTAAATTAGCGAATTATAAAATCTATTCCAATTACCGACAAAAATTTACCGATCGGTAAATTATCGTTTTTACCGATTTATCGAATTTACTGAACCGAATCAATTCGATTCGATAAAATTGAAATTTAACGAATAATGCTCTGGCCTAGATCATGTTTGCTCCTTTCATCTTTAACTTCAAAGCTTCGGAACTCGTTGGTCAATCTATCCTAAAAGTACCCCAATCATATGTCCGGTCTTATAAAACTTAGTCTTATAATAGTTGGGCCTGATTAAAGCTTTGTAGTAGACATTCAACTCAACCCACTTATTATATGTTTTACGTATATCATTTTTTTTCTTTAAAAAATGATCCTTTTGAGTTTGTGAATATCTAAAATGACCCATTTGAGTTTGTAATTGGCCTATTTTTAATAACACCGGATCCACAGGAATCGGTTTTTACCATTTTTACAAAAATCGGATTCCCAAGATCCGGTTAGTTACAAAACGTAACTAACCGGTTCCTGAGAATCCGATTTTAGGGAAATACAGATGACGTGGACGAAGGTCGAATACGTGGACGCCACGTAAAATCGATTTCTCAGGATTCGATTTCATTAAGAACACCGATTTCTCAGAATACGGTGTCTGTGGAATTTTTTTTGTTTTGTTTTGTTTTTGGCAGTTAATTACGGGTTTGATTAAAAATAATCAAATAAGTTTTTCAAACTCATTCAAAAATGAACATTACGAAAAGAAAGTTGTACAAAGATAGAAGTGAACAACAAAAGTAATACAGGTACTCGGATGTTAGGTTCTCGCATTGTTGAAGGGACAAGCCCTCCTGTTATGGCCAGTTTGCTTGCATAATTTGCATCTTTGAATTCTGCCAGGGGTTGTGATGAGGAAGCATCTGCTTGAGTACTGGACTGACCGACATCCCTCTGGTCCATTTCATTACACCTTCGCCTTGTCGGATTTCTACAGACTTTTCCACATTTGAAGTGTGGATTAGGAACATGAGGAAGTCCCACATAGGGTTCCCAGATGTCAGCATGAAGCAATGGAGTGAAATGGTAACTCCAGGTCATGTTAAAAGCTTCTAGTGTATACTCATGAGGCACAAAGTTGCTGAATTCCACGGGCGCGAACTTACAAGCTGCAATTGCATGACTGCAGGGAAAATGAAGTGTCGTCCATTTTCCACAGCCACATGTTCTTGTTGCAAGACAAACTTGCCACTTATGATGCTTAATTGTCGTGATAACTTCATAAATTCCGTGCGACGGGTTAAAAATAGTGACTTTGTGGTACTGTGCCCTTTGTAGGAGTACCTCTAATCTCTGGTGAACCTTCGGTGCAAAAGCTGAATCCGTGTTGTTGAAACAATAACGACGCTTGTTGAAGTATTTATTCAATTGTTTGAACGTGCACATAACCAATGCTGAAATTGGCAAATCACATCCGTGTTTGAGAAAGTCGTTGAACGATTCGGAAGCGTTAGTGGTCATTGAGCCCCATCTCATACCACCATTATCCATTGCCAAAGACCATAACTGAGGGTCCACGTTGTGCAACCACATTCGAATATCAGGTCTGTCTTTCAAGAGTATCATTAGCTCCTTATATTCCTCTGCAAACTTGTACTCTTTCTTGGCATATGCTACTTTGCCAAGTTTCTTTTTTAAAAAAGAGTCTTTGACCTTCGTGTTGAAGTTGCTCTGGAAGTGCCTAACGCAGATACGATGGTAAGCCATAGGAGGCGACCATTCTGGTTCTTTCATAGCAGTAATTATTCCACCGTGCATGTCAGAGATCACGCATAAGCCCTGACGTGAAGTGACACAATCGCGATTGCATCTCATAAACCAACTCCGGCTGGAGGTGTTTTCACTCTCGACCAAAGCAAACGCAACAGGCAAAACACTATTATTTGCGTCCAAAGAGCATGCTACCAGCAACTTCCCATCGTACTTACCGTACATATGGGTACCGTCAATGGATAATATAGGACGACAATGCTTAAACGCATGAATACATTCTGCAAATGCCCAAAAAACACGGTTTACCTGAATGTACTCACCATCAATTTCTTCTGTATCCCATTTTACATTGTTTCTGTACTTGCATGAACTAAAGCCTTCATCAAGTGCGGCAGGTGTGCGAAGGAGCCCTCCCATGTTCTAAATAAGTTTATCATTGATTGTTGCTTGGCTTGCCAAGCTTTCAAGTATGAAATTTCTAGCCCATAGTCTTTCGCAACTCTTCCTTGTATCTCTACTGCGGATAACCGCAATTTTCAGTCACCACATCCCAAATTTCTCTAGCGATGTACTTCTTCTTCAGATGAACGTTGCTGTACATAATTGTGTTGTTCTTACATGTGTGGTATGCACGATGCTTTCACACTTCCCAACGGTGATTTCCTCTCAGTGATGCTATGCGGAGGCTCAATATGCATGCGCTCCCAGCTCCAAAACTGTAGTAAAAGTACACAGCCACCCATCTGTGACTTTTTGAAATTACTCGCTCTACACAACTGACTATACTCGAAAGCTAAGACTACACTCCCCCAACTGTATCTCTTGACGTTATCCAAGTCCGCCAATAGTGGGAGATGGTGGAGCGCAACCTTATCATTGTACAAGTCTAACATGAGAGTCAATCCCAACAGACAAAAAATGTACGCCCTAGCATATTTACTCAATGTCTCTTCAACCGCGTCAGCTGGCATATGAGTCAGGTGGTCATCGAATCATGTCTTGCTACCCATCGATTTTTGCCTAGGACGGTCGGGAACAACACCCAATAAACTCAAACAAAGGGGCTCCCATTCCACCTCTCCTAATCTAGACACGGGCTCGCCATCTATGGGTAAGCCAGTAAGGAGCACCACGCCCTGTAGTGTAATGGTCGCCTCCCCTCTATTCAAATGAAAAGTGTGCGTCTCGGGGCACCATCTCTCTACTAGCACGGTGCATAATTTAGGATCTACCTTCACATTGCAAACTTGGGACCAAGGAAGAAATCCGGAATTTGCAACATACTGCGTAAGTCGAGGGTTCATACTTACGACATTCAGTCGCCCGTGAAGAAGACAGCATATCACGTTGAGTGGATCGCCTGTTGCCTGATGACATTTATGTAACAATCTTAAAATTTATTATTACCAATTCATGAAGAACACAATAAAAACAATACACTAGTTCAACAACAACAAATAACAAACAAAATTCAACTACACTATTTTTACGAATATAAAGCCAAAAAGCCTCAACAATATCAAACGAATATCAAACAACCACCAATTCAACGACACTAATTCAACAACAACCACTATCGATAAATATAAAACCAAAATTGTACAAAATTAACAATATTAACGCAAATATCAAACAACGACAATTTCAACAACAATAATTCAACACCAATTAACACAATTTTGATGATTTACCTATCAAATTGGGTGGATGAAATCGGAGGTGGTCGGAAGTCGAAATGGGATGTGGGTGGATGAAATCGGAGCTCGGATCTAAATGGGACGAAATCGGAGGTGAATCGATGGTGGTCGGAAGTCGAATCGTTGGTGAATCGGATGTGTATGGAAGTCGAAATCGAATAAGAGTTTGGAAGGGCGAAGAGAATGAAGGAGAAAGAAGGTGCGCCGGATTTAGATTTCGCCAAAGACTGGATTCCGGGAAACCGGTGTTCTTAATGAAACCTGATCCTGAGAAACTGATCTTACGTAGCGTCCAAGTATTCGACCTTCATCCACGTCATCTGTATTTCCCTAAAACCGGATTCCCAGGATCTGGTTAGTTACAAAACGTAACTAATCAATTTCTGGGAATCCGATTTTTGTAAAAATGGTAAAAACCGGTTCCGGTGGATCCGGTGTTATTAAAAATAGGCCAATTTTGAAATTACAAACTCAAATGGGTCATTTTAGATATTCACAAACTCAAAAGGGTCATTTTTGAAAATAACTCCCAAAGGAGCATGTTTGCTTGTTTCATCTTTTATGTTTGGCGTCCGAAACAACGCAAAATTCTTAGAAAATGTGGTGAATAATAAGATAAGAATTCGACTTATCACCAGGGCCGTCTCAAGGCTCCACAGGGCCTGAAGCGAAACAGAAAAAATGGGCCTTTTTAATTTTCGACGAACAATAATAAAGATGCAAATCACCACTCAATGCCCTGTTATTTTACGAACTAGTGCATACCTCAGTGGCAGACCCAGAAATTTATTTAATGGGGGCAATGGTGGTCAAGTCCTTAAATCATCACTAAAATTTATACATCGAGATATTCAAACTAAACACTAATTATAGTAAATATATGTTACTTATGCTACGAAATTTATTTTAGTGCTCAAATAATTTCTCTAATTATGTTTGACAACAAAAAAAGAATTATGTAACTAAAAAAATTGTATTTGACATAAAATTAACGTCATATTAGTTGTTTTGTATGTCTAGCCAATTATTTAAAATTAAATTCTAAGATCAAATTGGAATCCCTTTAAATGGATCATTAAGTTATTGAAAAATAAGTTTACTTTTAGAGGAATGTGGCAAAATGCTAAAATTAATGAGGGCAATTTAATAAAATCATTAAGAATATTAAATAATTAACCTATATTGATTCATTTCTCCCAAAACTAATGGGGGCAGCTGCCACCCATACAATGAACGTAGGTCCGCCTCTGGCATACCTTATTTTGTCGCATATTCTTCTCACCAAATACAATTTTATCAGCCATGAGTAGAGGCAACATCAGCAACAAATGGCGACATATTTCAGCACAACAATAGCAGCACATTTCAGCAGAAACATCAGCACCATTTCAACAGCAACAACGACAAAATTTCAACAGCAGCATCTAAAAATTAGCAGTCATGACAAGAGGCAACATCAATAATAGTAGCTGCCATTTCAGCAACATCAGTAACACAATTTCAGCAGCACATGCAGCTAACTCAAGCAATATTGCAGCAATAGAATCAAGCATCACAAGACAGCCTACAAGCTCAAATGTCAATGTTGAGAAGCAAATTTATTTATTAACTCTTCATAATCAACTTGCTATAGCATTTCTTTTTCAATTGATAACATAGCCAATCCATTTAATCTTTTTTGAGACATTGTTGACCGTAAAAAAGATTTTATTAATTTACTTGTTCATGAGTTTGACAATCTATATGACTCTTTTCCTTGAGAATTACTTCTTCATCATCTTCTTGCACAATTTCTTTTTCATTTAAGCTTGGATTATCAGTTTCATTTTCTTCATTCAAAGAAGACCTAACAATAAACTTATCAAGAGCGCCCATTTGAGAATCTATCAGAGCTTCAATCTTTCTTTTCTTTTGGAGTTTTGAAAAACCAGATTCATGTTTACGGCTATAAGAACTCTAATAATTAATATTCTATCCTGTTCACACAAAAATCAACAATAAAATGCAATTGAAATAGTGGAACGATGAAACCTGAACAGCTGAATCTGATATGAAATTAGGGATTGCAGACTTGACTTGCGGACTGGAAAACTTGCGAACTAACGAACTTACAGTGGTATGAAAATCGATTGAAGATGGAAGTTGGCTTTGTGTCAACTGTCGATTAGAGTTTGCGGAATGCGAACTTGCCCCTTGCGTTGCAATTTGCTTTTGATTTCTGAAATCTGTCGACTGTCGTCTTCGTCTAAGTTCTAACGATTCTGTAGTTTTTTTTATTGTTTTTTATAAGTATTTAATATTTTATTTTACAAAAAAAATTGGCCAAATGTGGCCAGAAGCAACGATTTTTTTTTTGATACATGGGTTAGTGGTTAATTTTGTTAGATCAGGGGTGGAGGACTTCGAACCTGAGCATCTTGAAGCTGCAGGTGACTTGCCTACCGGTCAAACCAATTTTTGCCTACCGGAAACAATCACTTCAGCTGCCTCACATTTGGGCCAAACCTGCTTATCACACACCTATAAAATGAGCTAACGCTTTCTCTGCTCTTTGCTCTATATAATTATAAAATTGACAATACCATCGCATGTAATTTATTCAATTGCAATCAATTCAACCCCATCAATTCGCAGAGTCTTCAATATTAAGGAAAATGGCACTATATCATAGTTTATCAAATTATGATTTGAACTATCAAAAATGACAATTCAGGGACAAATTGAAATAAATTTGTCAGCTAAATCTAACCAATTAATGTTAAAGTCATGACCAATTGAATTACAACACAAAGTCGCCAACAGTGGTGGTGGCTTGTTGGTTAAGAAGTCTATAAATTTTTATATAATTTTCTCCCTTCCTTTCTATCTTTCTCTTCCTCGTCTCGCCTTGCGCGTGGATACTTTCCTCTTCACGCCTCGTGCGTGATGCTTCCTCCCTCGTTGAGGTGCGGCTGTCAAGATAGACGTGTCGAATCTAGCAACGGTAAAGGTGTCCAAGGTAGCCTGAGCTCCAAGTGTCGAAGAAAGTACCGCTGTTTTGGGTGGATGTTCGGATTCATGCATGGTAAAGGTGTCGAACCTGGTCTGCGCTTCTAAAGTGGAGAAAAATATACCAGATGATTTCGGATCCGATCAAAATGTCTTGCTAGAGCTATGGAGATCAATAGACATATATGGGAGCGTTCGGTTGAGAACCCTTTAAAATTTGAGAACATGAGACCTATAATCTCACCATTGGATCAAGTTGCATATTTGAATGTGGAAGTGACACGTGTCCCACTAACTTTTTTCCTTCATTATGCAGTTTCGAGCATGCATTTTGCCTAGATGCATTTTAAGATTTCGGAAACTGAACTTAGAGCATCCCCCACCATGACCAAAAAACATGTCATCCATATCTCTTATCATTTCTCTCTCTCATCTAGTCATCCATCATGAATAAATCAATGATGTGCATCCCATTCATGACTGATTCTTTTTTATCATCCCACTACATAAATTTGTAGCTCATAAATATTAAAAATATATCAAAGTGAATCTCGTTTTATAGATCTCAACAAATTATGAATATTGAAAATTATTTTGATTTTTTTAACTTTGTAATTTAGAAGATATATTCGTTGCAAGAACAAAATATACACTGAAAAGTTTCTTACACAGGACACGTGTCGCACTGCAGTTAGTTCACGGCTCATGACCAAATCTCATTTTTGGTCATGAGATGATCTTTTTTCAAGTTGATCATCCCATGACATTTTCTATGATTGATTAAGTCATGGTGGGGATCCATTTTTTTATCATCTCCCATGGGTTTTTCTTATGACTCAAAAGATCAAGGTGGGGATGCTCTTAGGCAAAAACTGATGCATTTTCAAAAGTGCATAACGAAGATGAAACTGCATAACGAAGGGGTTCTTGAAAAAAGGGGTTCTCATTAGAGCGCTCCTCTATATACATATGTAATAGATGATAAAGTGTCGTTGCATTGTAAATGTAATGTTCTAAGTTGTTGTACCCACTCATTATAAAAAAAAGTATTACAACACAACGTCTTGTGACCTTCAATTGTATCATGACTTGCATTTTAGGTGACGAATTAGTTTTAAAAAATATCAATTTGTTCCTAAATTGTCACTTAGTTCGGACCGTGACCCATTTTTCACCACGCCAGATTTGTATTTAAGCGGCATCAAAAAAGTTGTCGCTTAATGTAGCAATTTGCTGCGTAAGTCCAATGTGACAAACACTGCGTCGCTTTAGTAACGTCGCTTATTCGGACGAGCTCACTTCCCAGACAGAACGCACGGGTGGAATGGCCCAGGAGCATCCGAAGGCCCTGTCGAGCAGACCAGCGCTGAATCCGAGTTGCTCGACCAGACGAACGAATCTCGCAAATGTGGCTCGACCAAAGTGATCGAAAAACTAAATGACTGGGACGATATCACTAGCCAAGAAAAACGCACGAGCGGGATTGGCCGAGATGAACAAAACGACGTTAGAGCTGCAAAAGGCCCCGCGCACTGGGCCAAGTCGGTGGAGCTCGAGCATGGCGGTTTAGAAGTTTCCTAATTTCGTCCAAGGCAGTTTAAGGCAATACTTGTTGGCCAAGTTAACTTGCCAGCTAAGTTTACTTGCAAGCCAAGTAAAAGTCGGTTTTTGGACATGTTTCCTAAATCCGTTTATGGACCAATTTCGAATTGGAAACTTCGAAACCCTAGCTTCTCCTATAAATAAGACCTCTTGGGCAAGGCATAATCATCCCATCAGCTCATCATACTACGACATCCCATTCCACAGAGACGAATTCAGTCGTGCCTTCAACCTTCGACGCAGAGAAGATTTTCATTATTGCCTTTCAATTTATTATTGCAATGTTTTCCATGGATATGAGTAGCTAAACCCCTCGTTCGGGCTAGGGCTAATATATTGTGACTTTAGTTTGAGACTTTGCGTTTAATGCTAATTCATGTTCTACTAGTTCTTGTGCCTGTTTATCTCGGACAAAACTGTGAGGCTAAGCGGATTCCCGAAACGGTAAAACTTAGCCGAGCAGTTTAGCCCCATATTTCACTGCTTGTTTAATACTGAAACGTTAGGACAAGTAGTCGCACCTAATCTTGCATAACCTGAAACGGAGTGCTAGGTTAACTAGAACTAGAAGTCTATAACCTGAAACGGATTAGATTGTGGCGTAGTGGCTTGAAACGGCCCTACCTTAGGTTATAACCAGAAACGGAGTAATCACACTTAGGAACATGTACTAGATCATTAGAAGTCGATGATAACTGAGTCAGAATAAAAGCCCTAGTCTGAATGCTCTCTCATATTGAATCACAACCTTTTATTTACTCGCACCTTTAACAATCTGCTCACACCCCAATTGTCTTTCTTTTCAGTCACAGGACACGAGTAATCGAACTGCTCCCTTGGGTTCGACCCTTGCTTGCCACTTTACTAGGTTTCTCGCAAGGAGTTATAAATTTAAATTTGAGAGGTCAAACGACGCCTGTCAACGGCTAACTTATGGAATTTTTGATGATTTCTAAATTATACTTACGCGACCAACCACGTACTTACGCGGCCCATTTTAGATCAGCCGCATTAGCCTTAATATGACTGAGGACAATTATTCTGTCGCACTATACTTAATGCGGCACAACTTATGTGACTGGTCCTTATGTGACTGACCGTTGTCAGATAAGACCTTATGCGGCTAAAAACGAACTTATGCGGCTGATGGTTGCACAGTCGTTGTGTGCAAACGTCAAGAATAAATTTATAATAGTCCGCTACTCGCGACTTCACTACTGGGTAGCAAGTGGTAAGTAGGGGTCGAACCCAAGGGAATTAGGGGGATAGTTGCTCTTTGAGGTGATTTGTACAGCGAAGGAGCGTGTTTTTAGGTTGATTGAGGTTTTAGCGCTAACAACTACGTGACTTTTTGATTGGTTTTGGTTTTTTTGTGCGGAAAAGTAAATGACAGAAAATTAAATACTGAAAATACAAAGAAGACTTACAGCGGGTGATGCGTGATTGGCAAGTCCTCCGGTTGATGAGTGCAGTTGATTAAGGCAGTTATACTAAGAAAGTAAATACAGGTGGTGTTTGACTTCAAGGAAAACATTCAGTTTCGGGGGCTTTGTATCATAGCCTGTTTATCATTGACCTTTAGTGATCCTTCTAAGTATTCAAACGTGCATCAAGGCCATTCCAAGCACTCGATTTGCCACACTGTCTAGTCTTTTGCAAAAGTGTTCGAAAGTGTATCAAGGCCATTCCAAGCACTCGATTTGCACACACTGTCTAGACTTTTGCAAAAAACGTAGAGCCCTTGTTCTACTTAGACTAATACCCCATTCCAAGGTATATTAGCCTGTGTGCATCCATTTGATCAGTCATTCCCGAGCAATCAAATGGTGTTTGAGAGAGGTCAAACTCCTCAGATAAGCTTTGCCATTCCAAGCATCCACTTATCCGAGTATGTTTACGAACTTCCACGGAAGAGCTTTGCCATTCCAAGCATCCACTCAACCTTGGAAGTTCTGGCCTAATATATGGCACATAGAACAAGTTTTGAATACAGAGAAAAAAATACTAAAGCAAGTCTAAAACATTTTATGATACAAGTACACCCCTTCAACCGAATGAAGAGTTTAGCTACGAATATCCATAGAGGTGGATACCATAGCTAAATACTCGGGGGTTTTTGAAAGACAGTAAGTAAAGGGGAATACTCAAGAACCAACAGGAGTATTCCCAATTCCTACTTGAATACTCAAGAACCAACAGGAGTATTCTCTAAAACTGTTATAATACTCAAGAACCAACAGGAGTATTATTTCAAAACCAAACTTACAAGTTGCCAAACTTAGAGAGATAAGTGATTTGTGATTTTTGGGATGTTTACAAATGAGGTTTGGCTTGGTATTTATAGCCAAACTTGAGAGAAATGGAGGGTGGAGATGGGGGGCATGTGTTTTTGATCCAAGGGAGGAGAAGGGAGGAGCAAGGAGGAGATGACACATGGGGGGGGGGGGGAGGAGGAGCCGCCGGCGGCTTTGGGAGGGGAGAGGGAGGAGCCGCCAAGTGGAGGAAGGGGAGTGGAGGAGATGAGTTGTGAGGGAGGAGCCGCCCATGTGAGGAGGATGCTCCTCCCCTTCTAGCCGCCCATGTGAGGAGGAGCCTCCCTTGTGAGGAGGTTTTGTGAGTTTTGTGAAGTTTTCACAAAACTATCGGTCCATTCCTACCCCGGACTGACTTTGGTTGCTCTTCGGTTTGATTTATTTTGAATGATTCCATGTCAGGATCTTTAGATTTCTTCAGTCAGCGTCTGATTGTGACCTTGGAATGACTCGTAACATCTTTTCTGCGTAAAATCCTCTCCTTAGTGTGTATTCTCTCTAAGCTTCAAAATACCCTGTAGAAATATATCGGAACTAACAAGCAAAAGTTAAATAGACAAACAGTCTAATTTAGTGGGCTTAACTGTGTTTTTTATTCGTATAATTATGGTCCATCAGCGGCCCAAAGTTGTCAGTCACATAAAGTGTAAAATGGTGTAGTGAGAGCCTAAATCAATATCTAATAGGTATATCCATCTATAATATTAGCGAGCACATCTTCTTGATACGGTTCAACCAGATGAGACAACATCACACCACTTTGGTCTCTCGCGAGGGAACTTTCACTATATATACCATTGTGTGTGACTACATTAACAACCTTCCTAGGCTCGCCTGCCTTCGGATCATCCAAATAAAATACTTGTCTTGCCGTTGATGCTAAACAAAATGGTTCATCTTAGTAACAACTCGTAGACGTGTCAACTGATAAAAGGCCATGATCCTTCCTTGTGCTTCCACGTTCCATTAAAAAAAATTACAGGCAGTCCATCTGCATACTTTAATTCAACCACATTCTCGATAATACCGTAGTAAGTCATGTCTTCCGTTTCAACCATCACTCCAGAATTCTGAGTTTTCAGCTTGCGATCACGTTCCCACACCACGAACTTAACACCATTGATATAACATTGTGAATAGCATGTCTGTGTGACGCACGTCGTTTGACGCGTCAAACTTAATTTTATATTTCTCCTGCAAGAAACTAGCTAGTGGCAAGCGGGATCGAACCCTAGAGAGCTGATTGTTGAAGCTGTTCCTGTAAGCAATTAAGAAAGGGGGGTTTTCAGCAGTAAAGAGTGCAAGAGAGAAAAATAACAAAACACTTCCAAACAGAGAGAACATTCAGCTTAGGGTTTCTATAGTGACATGTTTATCATTGACTGCTAAATATCTAATCTCATGTTTCTAAGTGTGGTTGTTCCGACAAAGGTAACAACCCTAAGTATCCCGACAAAGGTGTTAGACTTCTAGTTCTTTCCTAAACTTAATAATCCGACAAAGGTATTATTTAGCCTAGGTGTTACGATCTACCTTTACGACAAAGTTTACAGTAGATATTAACGGTAAGAATTAACTGCTCAATTAAGCTTTGCGACAAAGCCTCCACTTAATCTAACAAGTTAGTTCATAAGATAAGCACAAGAACTAGTAAAACATGAAATAGCATTAAGAACAGAGTCTCAAAACAAACGTAACAATGAACGAAACCCTAAACTGAATTAGAAGTTTAGCTACACATAATCATGGAAAACATAATGATAAGTAGTAAAGAATTCTCTTCTCTCGTTGAAAGCTTCGCCTTCTCCTCCAGAGCCGTCTTGAATTTCGTAGCATGTAGAATGATGGAAACCCTTCTCCGAAACCTTAATATATAAGTTTGTGGGTTTCTAAATCTATTTTTGGGCCAAATTGCCAATTTTCGGACTCGCTCACATCATCAAATGCGTTGCTGACGTCAGCGACGCGCCCAACCACTACGTTATTGCCGCGCCCAACGTTAACGTTAGCAATGCGCTAATGTCTACCGTGGGCGCGGTAGTCACTGTTTATAGACTTTGACTCTTGATTTGACCATCCAAATGACCTCGGATGCTCTCAGTGTGAACTAGAGAGTTGTAGGGAATCGAGTCAGCTACGCAATGACGTGTGGCTCATATTTTTATGCTCAGCGGTCCATTCCCAGTACTCCGTCGAATGTCCAAAGGTCTGATCCGCCACTGTGGTGTTTTGGCACAAAATGCCATCTGTTATGCGTGTTTCCTCCTAGAGCTTCCGAAACACCTGAAATGAAAAACCATACTAAAAAGTAACTGTTCGCAAATAAAAGTGTCGAAATAAACGGGATTAGTTGATTCGACGAGTCGTATAAATACGCCTCATCAAACCACCCCACACTTAAACTTGTTCGTCCCGAACAAGAACCGAGTCATAGAAGGCAAACAAATATAACACCACAATTTCTTCACGTCCTGAATAGATGCACATGAATATGAGTTGCTAGTCTAGACTCGCTTTTCTACGCATAACTCAATCGCTACTTAAATCATCATGCTCAACGTGGAATAAACTTGATACATGTTACCTTTGAGCTGAAATTCAAACCGATTCGGATGAATGGGAGATAGTCCTCTTTAGACCCATGCAAGGTTGTCAGACTCGAGTTTTTACCATGACTCGTTTTGCATAGGTGAAATCGACTCGTAAACTCGTCGAGTTTACCTATTATTAAAATAATATTAAATTTTATGTACATGATATGTAATTATGCCAAGTTCTAATTTTCCCATAAAAAACACCTGTCTTCCTCTCATCTTCATTTCCAAAACAGAGCATTTACATTTTTACACAAAACATGAAACCATTTACATTTTTACACAAAAGAAACCAAAGCATTCCAAAACAGAGAGCATTCAAAAAAGTAAGGATTGCAAGTTCAAATTGTCTCTAAATGCTAAATGCGTGCGCAACATTATCTCCATCACTGTCTTCATTTCCGACTTGATCATTATCATCTTCGGATGATAATGGTTCTTCAATATTAGAACCAAACACCAAATCATTTGAAGGTGCAAGTACAGGGTTGCTTGAACTAGTATGAGTATCACATGGTACACTTGCTTCGACATCGGTATGCTGGTGCACATTCTCATCATCGTCATTGTTAACATGCTCATCAGAAGTAGTTAAAAATTCATCATCAGATTCAATATCTATAAATTCAAGTGGCTCTTTTTTTCGTGTTTCCTTCTTTGTTAACTTCATATTGGCCATCACGTAAACCAAATCATTCATTCTTTGTTGATGCAGCCGATTCCTTTTCTTGGTATGGACCTATAAAATAAATATAGTTAGACAACATGTATAAATCTGATAGAGCAACAAAAAAGCCACAAGTATGTATAAATTTCATGCAGCAACAAAAAAGCCACAAAAACAATAATCAAATCTGATGCATATGAAAGTAAATAAAAATCTGATGCATATGAAAGTGAACCAAAATCTGATGCAACAATAATAAAGTTTGCAACAATATGATGCAACACCTTGAAGGTATAAATCCGATACAACAATAAACGATTTTCTCAAACAAAGTGAAATCTGAAAATTATGGTCTAATAAATAAATATAATTACCATTTCGAATGCACTCCAATTACGCTCGCATCCAGAAGAACTACAAGTCAAGCTCAAAATTCGAATAGCAAACTTCTTTAAATCTGGAGTATAATCTCCATACATGTCCCACCATTGGGCTGGATGCATACTTTTCACTGCGTTCTTTGCATATTGGGTATCAAAAAGTGGCCCTAGACGAAAATGAAAATCAGCAAGTTGCGTATTTATCCTGTCCCTTTCAGCAGCATCACTTACCAATTTTGTCAAACAGTTGTATAATCCGTTTTTGACATCAATATTGTCGCCTTTAAAATCATTGGTAAAGTGACATTGGGGATTAAGATAATATGCAGCAGCATGTAATGGTCTGTGGAGCTGACGTTTCCAACGATCATCAATAATCTTCCAAACAGGTTCATAGCTGTAATAAAAAGAAAACATATATAATGAGTATTATCTATCAAACTCTATATTTCTAATTTAAAAAGTTTGCTGAACTTACTATTTTTGAACATCACCGAAGTTGCTTCGAATTTTATTCTTGCAAGAATCCATCGCCTCATAAATGAAACCCATGGAAGGTTTTGCATCGGAATCGACCAATCGCAATACTTCCATGAGTGGAGCTGCAGCCTTGAGGCACATGACAATATTTTTCCAAAATCGATTATCCAAAGCACCCTTTGCGATCTTTTTCCCGTCATCTGTGGTTACAAACCTACTATTTTTCCAATCCTCCGAGCTGAACATGTTAATCAATAACGGTTTGAGATCATTGAGACATCCAAGAGTTAAATAAGCTGTCGCAAATCTTGTCATGGCGGGCCTAATCAAATCCCTCCCATTTGTGAATTTCCTCACCATGGTAATTAACATTGTTCTAGAGTAAATATAAGTTGTAAACTTTCTTGCATTCTTAATGGTGACTTGATGTAAAATCAACTCTTTCTCAAAATCCTCGAATATCAAATCTATGCAATGGGCAGCACATGGAGTCCAATACAAATTCCTTCGCTTTAGCATTAATAGTTCCCCACCAGCTTTAAAATTTGCAGCATTATCAGTAACCACTTGAATTACATTCTCCTCCCCTACGAATTCAACCGCATCATCTAACATCTTACAAACTTTATCAGAAGTCTTAGAAATATCAGAAGTGTCCAGTGAATATAGAAAAAATGTACCCTTAGGACTATTCACCATAAGATTGCAAAGCGAACGCTTTTTTCTATCTGTCCACCCGTCATACATGATTGAACAACCGGTTCTTTTCCACTCAACCTTAAAATCTTCAACAACTTGATCGGTTTGAAGCACTGCTCTTTTCAGAAGCTTGTCCCTAATGTCATTATAAGTAGGAGGTTTGTAGCCGATCCCGTACTTTCCAATAGCATCACACATTTTTGCGAAGAATGGATTTTTTATGCAATTAAATGGAATAGCACTTGTGTAAAAGAACATGGCATCAACATCATCTGCTTCCTCCTTCAAGGGCTTCTTGATTATCCGATTCATTGTCGACTGAATCGTAGAAGCACTAAACTTTCCATTTTCTTTTTTCTTAGAGTAACCTGTCTCCTCTGTCTCCATCTCCAATGTTGAACTTCCACCTTCCTCCCTACATTCAACCATTTTTCTTTTTTTTGCCGAATTCTCCTTTGCAGTGGCAACTATATTGAGCATTGTCAATCGGACTTCAGCTGACACTTGTGAACATGGTTCAGAATCTTCACTAGTCCCGGCAAGATGATGCTTAAATCTATAAATTCCTCCACTAATGACTTTTGCACAAAAATTACATTTCACCCTTTTAGCATCACCTACAACATCTGTTCCATAACGCCACCCTAAATCAGTTCTGTTACCCTTCATATTTTTCCTCCCTTTGCCTCTTAAGGATCCATCACCAACACTGACATTTTCATCCATCGATGTGGATTACTAGAACTCCGGAGGTAAACCCTAACCCTCTACTAATCTTTACTTACCGTCAAAGCAATTGAATTTGAACAACGCCTCTTAACGATCCATCACCATCGCAGCTTGCGTCGTTGATGAGATTTGAGAAGATTGAAGTCGAAGTGTCGAACCTTTGAACGAAAAGCTGAAATTTTTGTCGTTCAATTTTAATAGGATTAGGGTTTTATTTTATTATGTATTGTTTATTTGTGTTATTGGGCCAGACTTAAAGAGAAGCCCAAAATGTAAAAACATAAAAACGTAAAAACGCACGATTTTAACCTTTTACGCCGTGTAAAATCGTGTGAAATCGTTTTGACCTTCGATTTTAACCAAAAACGTTTCCACCTGCGAGTTAACACGAAATACATATGTAAAATCGTAAACTAATACAATTTTACGAGTTAAAACTAGTTTTTAACAACCTTGGACCCATGAACTGAATTCGCTGTTCCGAGCTCTAGCTATATGGTTATACTTCATTGCTTTTTCTTGCACGCGATTCATTCGAGCTTCAAGGTTTTTGAGCTTTCTTTCTTCTTTTGTTGGACAGCTATTGATGTGCTGAACTTTCTTTGGCCTTTGGCTCTTGATATATGAATGATGTACTTCACTTTTCTTTGAATAAACCTCACAATTTGGCTGATTTTTTTTTCTTGAGATTTGCTCCTCTGTTGTGAACAGCTTGTCTTTTTTTTTTTCCTTTTTCTTCTGAAGGAGGTCCAATCATCGCCCGCGAGCATATAGAAATACCTCCCCGCTCTTTCTCATCATCGACCTATTTGACGCGAGTCAAGATGGGGGCCCTCCACCTATTTTTCTGGTTACTTCGGACTAGAGATAGGACGGTATGTTTTCCCGTCCCGCCTACTCACATAAACACTGCGGCGGCGGAGCAAACTCTGAACTAATAAGTCTCGAAGTGCTAGCCTCCACAAAGTCCATATAACCATATAACTCGAATTTTGGTCCTTTGAATGCTTCGTCAAGTCTCTCTAGGACATTTCTATCAACTCCACATCCCTGTTTATCTCAACTCAAAAAGACACGTAGTGGGTTAAATTCACATGTAAAAGTATAATTCAGATTTCACGATAGAAATACATCTAATTAGCATCATCTATTTCACATCATCAACATCCAATACTGCATATCCAGGAAATAGAGAGAAATTCATACTTTAAAAAAAACAATTGTGTGTTCGTGAGAAGATGGATGCAAAAGGAACTCCAGCTGACCATGGTGGGAGAGATGAAACACCTTCCTGGAACACATGTTGACCAGATGCTGGGAGAGCAGGAGAGCATCGCTGGAGGGAGCTGATGCACTCAGTTCCTATGGATGAAGCAGAATCTGTCTGAACACGGAGTGGAACGGGTGAAGCAGTTTCTGTCCAAGAACCCAGTGCAACACTCCAAGACGAAGCACACTGACATCAGATATCACTTCATCGGAGAGCTAGAGGAGAAGAAGATCATCACATCGAAACACGTGACAACCGTAATTGACGTACTTAGCATCCCACTAGACGCCGCTCAATTCGAAACAATTAGATCCTATCTGGGTATGCGTGTTGTCATTAACTAAGTGTTCCAGAAGGAGGTCAGCCAAGAGCATAACCCCAGCAAATCAGCTGGGCTGACCTATCAAAAAAGAGGGCTGGAACAGATGGTACGTGGCTGGAACTGTTTATTCAATTCAAAATATTTGCAGTATTATGAACAGTTGGAGCATATCAAGGAGGAGAGAGGTGATTGGACAAATATCTCAAGAGATATATGCATAACAGTTTTTGGGAAGTTGAGAAGTTAAAATATTTGAAAATCGAATTCTTCGTCAATTGCTCGCTCTCACCAAACTTCTCAAAAACCCTAGCTCAACAATCCTCTCAAGATTCTTCCAAGCAGCGACAAATGGACAACGATGGTGAACAAACGGAAGACTGCCAAGAATGCTGTCAAACCCTCACCCGAATCGAAGAGAGAAAACAAAGAATCATCATACGGTGTTGCTTCAAGAGTTCTGATGGAAAGTCCAACGTTTGCTAAGACAACAAAGCCTAAGGGGGTGAAGGAGAAGAAGACGATTGCGATGGAAAGTGAGAAATCAAAGAAAGCAATTGAATCGAAGTCGGATGAGGATACAGTATCAGCAAACCCTAAGATCGGACAAGGGAAAAAGAAGGAAGAAGAGGCGGCTGTGTCAGAACAGAAAGAAGCTACTTCGAAGGCGTCAAAGGCTAACCCTAAACCAACTAAAGGAGTCAAGCAGTTGTCAAGGGGAGTCCAGCCGTTGGCAGAACCACCGCTCAAAGAGGTAACTCCTAGTTCTCAATCTCAAGTCCCTATTCTCAATTCTGTGAATGAGGAAGTGAAGGAGATTGGTAAAGATTCAGTGGTTGGTAAGGGTGAGAAATTAGTTAATGAGAAGTCGAAGGGAATGAAACATGTAGTGGGAACTGTGGCCGAAGTTGCAGAAGAAGGTGAAGCCAGTAGGGCTAAGATTGGGGTTTCTGATAAGAAGAAACAGTTGAATGCTAAAGTACATGCTACCAGGTTCGTGCTAAAGAAGACGGGGATCCGCATGAAGGTCGTGCCTCGAAGGGATGGCACTCCCAGGAAATACGCCGCACGAATTTGTGCTGTAAGGGGGAGGAGAATTGGTATGTCAGACTCGGAGACTGAGCAATTTCTTGAATCATCTAGCAAGAGAAGTCTGATATAGAATGAAGAGTCAGACGAAGAAGCCATGAAGGAGACTAATGAAACTGAGGCTACATATGATGGAGATATGCCCATGATTGGTGATGAACTGAAGCAACAAGAACCAGGAGATGATGCCGCAGTGGAATCAGATCCATCTGAAGAGGACATGGAACTTGAAGAGGTCTATAAGGAAATTGATGAAGTGGTCCAGGAGTCTCAGAGGCAAGAGAAAAGTTGATGAGCAAGAACTTATTGAACCTGAGGTTCAGAAGGAGTCAGTTGATCATGAAGTAAAGATGAAAGAAGCAGAGCATGAGGTGCATGTTGATAAAGAGGCACAGAGAGAGGGTCAGGATTCCGTATCCATGGCAGAACTGAAAGGAAAGTAGAAGGAAGGGATTGTCAATCGGGAAGGAGATGAGCCTATTGTGTCTGCAGAATATTCAGAAAAGGAAAAGGGTTGCTGAAGCATCTGTTGAATCAGATATGCCAAGGAAGCTGAAACAGTCAGTTGGTCCAGATGTGGAGTTGCATAAAATTGTTCCAGATTAGCCTGAGGTTGAAAACACACAGGAGGATGATGAGGACTCAGTTCCGCTAGTTGAGCTCAAGAAGGCTGAAAAAAAGAAACCAAAGAATAAAGTGATTATTCAAGTGTGCTCGACTAAGGCAACTACCAAGACGGATGGTGGACGCTCAGATGCAGGGGGAGCAAGTGCATCTAAAAAGAGAAAGAGAAGTGTTCCAGATTCCATTGTTCCAACTAGGTTTGTGAAAAATGGAGTGTGGTTCGCTTGTAAAGATGCTGCAAGCAGATGGAAGGCAGTTCAACAAAGGAAAATCATTCCGGAACGGATAAAGGATGAGAAAAACTACATTGATCCTGAAATTATCAATGTGTTCTATGACATGGATGATTAGCACAACGTATTGGAAGAAGAGAACTATGACAAGATTGCTTGCACCCTCACTGCTGGCACATACCCTGAGTGGAAGGACACGTCTATCCCAGTAGCAGACCTGACTACGTCATACTCAATGCTATTTTTCATTGCGATTGTGAACTAGAAGCCAACCTCACACTGGACCACTGTGAGTAAGGATATGGGGCAGCTGTTATACCACATTGGAAATAAGGTGAAGATCAACTTGGGACATCTCATGTTCAATCAAATTGCAGAACATGCCACATCCACAAGGTCAATGCACCAGATTGTGTTTCCATCACTTATCTATGAGCTAATCATCAACCAACATCCAGACTTGAAGACTGACCAGGACAGACTATCAAGGGCTCCTCAGAAGTTAATTGTTGACCACAAACTATTCAAGGACCGACAAAAGAATGATCTGAAGGAACCCGTACTAAATAGGAAGGACGCACCTGAGTCGTCCGTGAGGAGAGCTGCTGGTGGGGAGAAAATGTCCCGAGCTGAACGCAGACAGATGCTGAAGTAAGTGGAGATCATTCTGGAGGCTGAGCTGGAGCAGAGGAAAAGAATCAATCGATTGGTGCGCGCCTTGAGATATTCCAGTGATGATGAAGCTGATGAAGAAGAAGATGAAGACTCCTTTTCTTGAAGGTTTATGCTAAAAACCTTGACTTGACACTGACTTTTGAACATTTAATGTCTCTCGTACTGTTGGAAGTACTGTTATTTTCGTACTTGTTTAGTTTGAACTCTTATCTTGCCGATTTGTGGCAAAAAGGGGGAGTAATTTGAGGACGACTTTCCTCAATCTTACCAGTACGAGTCTCTGAAGTCTAGGTAGTTAGATCTAGATGCTTTGGTTTTGCCAAAAATGCCAAGGGGGAGATTGTTGTTCCCACGTATGGCATGACTTTTGGTAAAACAACTTCAGAGTGTTCAAGCAGAGGTCAAGAAGATGTTCAACCGAAGATTGGAACTCGCATACAGCGTGTAACAGAAGCATGGACGTTTCCTAATCTGGGAATTTCCTAATATCGATAATATGTCGATTGGAATCGGTTATAGGCTGGAGTCGGTTGAAGATCAGATTGGTTGGCAATATGATCAAGCTACATTATCAAGTTGCCAAGATTATCAAAAGGATATCCAAGAGATAATTGAAGATAGAAGATTTTGGAAGCTTGAGAATGTTTAGGAAAGATTTCCTAAATACGCAAGATTGGATATCCTAACCGATTTTGGAACCAGCCGTGTACTATAAATACAAGGCTAGGGTTTCCTTAATCGGTATCGTTGTTGGAGAAGGTATACACGCCTATATTCTGCATAGGAGGAGGAGGAACGATCTCGGCCGGCAACTTTTCTCACCAAAAAGTCGATGGCGCTGAGTCTGTCTGTTCAGTGTGCTGATCAGAACAGACTGTGGAACACATGACACTACACACACCAAACTGAGATCACGCGTTCGGGAGAAGGCGTCAGTCTTCGGGAGAAAGCTCTGGACTTTGGGAGAGGTCCAAGACTAGGTCGGGAGGGAGTCTCGTCCTACCCATAGGGGATCGAGGGGGAGCCGAAATCGCAAATCCAGACGAGGAGTGTTAGAGGCTAGGCGATTACTTTCGAGAGATAGTAAGCGTAAGACCATCTGTAGCTCTAAACTTTTCAATAAAGATTTGCTCTCATTTATGGTGTGGGAAGCCCCCCAGAGTAGAACTGGGTATCATATCGAGTGTGCTCCTATTGTTCTGTTTACGGTGAATGTTAGATAAGTGTTTGAGACTCAGTTCGAACACCATCTGGAACTCGTCTTGAATTAGACAACTAGATTTCAGAGCCGATGACCTTAATTGCTGATTCGCGACCTGAGTCGATGACCTTAACTGTTGATTGTTGGGGGGGGGGGGCGATATGCGTGTGTGTGGTGCAGTCTCAATATGGTTGGGGACGAAGGGATTCAGTCCAATATTCGACAGTGGATCCCCAGGAGTTGCAGCCGTTGTGTGTCGGAGGAAAACCTAAATTATTCTAACTGTTGATTGTTGAGCGTATAACTCGATTTTGTTTTAAATTTGTTTGTTCGTTTATGCGCCATATATTCGAACCATGTCGCGTTAAGTTTTAAACTCCGAAGTTCAAATTTAAAAAAGAGCGAAGAATATGAGGTTGTAAAGAGTAAACAATAAAGCGGCAAAATTTGCAATGTCGCATAAATACGTGACGTGTAAAGTATTTTATGAGACATACGTAAAACGTCGCGTAAAGGCTAATACGCGACACACTTTGATCGTCGTCTAAATATTTGTCGCATAAAACGTTTAGAGCGGCGTATTTTGAGTGGTCGCGTTAATAATTGTCGCGTTAATATTGGTAAAGCGGCATACATGAGACGTCGCGTAAAAATTGATCGCGTAAGTAAAAATACGCAACACGCGTGTCAATTTGTGTCGTTTAAATGATTTTATGCAACCCATTTTTAAGCGACGCCTAACAAAATTTGTCGATTGACAGAATGGCATAGTGTTTGCCATTTTCCCTAAATATTAATGTCATTCCACGACCACCATATATCTCGCTAATCAAAATCAGTTATATGAACATTGGAAATTTATATGAACATTCCACGACCACGACCACCATACAACGTGGACACACGCACACGATTGTTTCTTCTAAAAATACAAAAGCTGTTGATAATGTGGGCAAGTTATATGAACATTGGAAATTCTAAATCTTTGAATGTTCAACGCGCTAAGAGTACTATAATTATATGCTTTTGTTTTTAGATTAATTAGCACGCACAAGACGACTCTAGCCTCAAAGGTTTGTATAAATAATACACAAATACTTCAGATTCTGAGCAGCAAAAATGGGTAGAAAATTATTGGTGGTGGTGGGTGGTGGGCATATTGCAAGGTCTCTCATGGGGGAGACCTCTGGCGGGTTAATATTCTTGGCGGGACTTGTGGTTCTTATAGTATCTTTATCAGTTATTTCTATGGTCATATTCGGTTGCGCTGATTCATCTAACTGTAAAAAAAGACGTAGTCGCTTTAATGGCGGTGGGGGTGGTGATTTAAAGGTGTGTAGTGGGATTTACTGTTTGCTTTTTACTGTTGGTAGTGGGTTTACTATTTGGACGCGTGGCGCACCCACAAAGCACGGGGGTTAGATGTGTGGTTGAGATCGTGCCTCACGTGCCTCACTTTACTGTAGCGTGCCTCATTTGAACGCCCCTCAGTTGGTACTTATCTAAAGCTTATTCTCATTACTAATATTAGTTGTTTTTTATTATTTACAAAAACTCTCTCGACTCCCTCATTTAAACCTTTTTTTCTTTGGTCATGATTTAAAAGCACAAACTTATCCATTTTTTTTTTTTTAAAAGCACAAACTAAGCCTCTCTGGTCGCTCGACTGAATCGGATGATCATACTTTTCTATCAAAGGCTTGTTAAAAAGCCTCTCAGCCAATCATATATTAATCAATTCAATCCAATCCAATCCAATCCAATCTGTCTTTTTTTTTCAACCTTTAGACAGCGCATTACCGTCAAGCGCTGTCTAAGGTAGAAACTTAAGACAGCGTTTGAGGCTAAAGCGTTGTCTTAAGTTATACTATAGACAGCGTTTGAGACTAAACCGTTGTCTTAACTAAGACTATAGACAGCGCTTGGTCAATAAACGATGTCTATTGTCCGACATATAACAACGCTTACGGAGATAGAAGCGCTGTCTAATATAGAGAGTTTAGACATCGCTTATTCAAGAAGCGATGTCTAAAGTCTCGACATAAGACATCGATCGAATAGACAGCGCTTGGTGAAGCGCTGTCTTATGGTCAAAAAAGCGATGTCTTTTCTCTCTTCTTCTATAGTAGTGAGTCCAAAGTTTGTTCCGCCATCCTACGTTGCAATGCAGTCATAAAAGGAATAGGATTAAATGGGGCTAGGATCTTATTTTTGAAGTATGACATACTCTTCCGAAAATGATGATGATTTGCTTGTGAACAGATTTTATTCATGTATTATGACATTGGAATGACATAGTGTTCATGTACTATGAAATGTAAAATTTTTGTTGATCATGTTGTTCTCTCTTCATCTAGAATGAAAATTGAATTCCAGATTTTTTTTATTAAGTGTGATATTATTTCTTTCAAATGTGTCGTATGCATGTATGACTACACACGATGTAATGTCTTATAACTAATAATTTACTGCCAAATAAGAAATAATCTTATTCACGGCAGTAAATTCACGTAAGGACAGTTTGAAATGACTGTCATGTAAGCTAAATCTTTCATACGACAGTGATTCACTGTCACTGTCACATCTAACTTATGCCACACTACTTACGCGACTTTGCGTTTCCGACAGTTTTACAGTCGAGTAAGGCTCATACGACATTTTTGGCCCTTAATCTACTAAATATCGAAAGTCGTATTATATGCAATTTGGTACAGTGAATACTTGGTTCGGCCCCAACATTGAGAATTATGGATCCATCCCTTAGACTTTCCGACGATGCTAATTTATCACTTATCATCAAATAACTATATGTAACCAATAAAAATAGAGATTAGAATGAGTCTGCAACCAACTGTGTTCAAAATGAAAATTTGTACACTTGAAATACTGAAAGCAAAATGGGATGAAAGTGGGTCCGTCCGATTGAACTGAAATTTAACTGAAATTAATTTAACTTAATTGAATTTAACTTAAATTTTAATTTAACTGAATTTAACTTAAATTTTAATTTAACTGAATTTAACTTGACTAAAATCATCATCATCATATCACCACCAAAAATCTTCATTCTTAGGTTCTACAAAATACCTTTACTAGCTTTCTCCTCTCAAATTTTCTCCCTCCGAAAAATCAAGTGATTCCTTGCCTTCCAAACTTCATAGCATTGTTAACGCGCTGGTCATCAACTTTGTCCGCAAATTGTTCTGCTTTGGGCCATTGAACCATGGGATCAATAGGTGACATTGAGACGGCACAAAACGAACCCCGAGAAAGCTAAAAACTGATCTACCAACTTGTTGAATATATGCGTAACTGCTGAAAATATGGTCCATTGATTCATCGGCATCCTCCACTTTGTATCCATAGACATCCCCATCTTATTCATTCTATCCTTCGTCAGTCATTTGTTGTGCAAAACCAGGCAAGCATTGAGGGCATGTCTTGGCGTATTGAAGTTATTCCAAACAACTTTGTGCCAGTGTACTTCCTCCTTGTGGTCCATCAGCGTGTCGTAGGTATCCTTCACTGTAAAGTCGCTACCCCTACCGATCCACTTCAGCTGCCCACCTTCTCTATTGACGCATTTATCGCTTAGATTTCTGCAGTAAGCCAACATGTGTAGAATCCAAGAGCTATTTGTTGTATTGTCAACCTCCCACCACTCCCGCCCCCGAGTATAATAAATCTTCACCCATAGATTCCAAAGACTGCTGCCATCCTTCATCATATCCCATAACTGGTTGATCACTAAAGCATCATTAAAGATCTGTACGTTTCTTATGCTCAGCCCACCTTCCCTCTTGCTTCGACAAACATCTTCTCATTTGACATGGTGCCCTCCCTTTTTATCCACACAGCCATTCCAAAGAAACTTCACGCAAATAGAGTCAATAGCCAGAATTACCTGCTTGGGCAGAATGTACATTCTCGCCCAATGTTGGATAGTAGCTTGCGGAACTGATTGAATGAGGACCTTCCTACCTGCCCGAGAAAGGAATCTGTTGCTCCAACTCTTCAATCGGTCAGTATTCTTGTCAATGAGAATCCTACAGTCTTGGGTGCGCAAACCTTTCGAGTCCAAGTAAATGCTGAGATATCTGACAGGAGGGGGCTGATCTTGGTCTCCAAATTACTTTGCACCCATTGCCTCTTCGCCTCCCCCATACCTTCTATAAAAACTTGGCTCTTATTAGTATTAATGTATAAGCCCGAGCAGTCCAGGAATTTTCGGAGAGTGTCTTTAAGAGCCGAGATTGCAGAAACTCGGCCACTGCATGCAGAGAAATAGGTCGTCTAAACATGATATAATGCTTCAGATTAACTCTATGGCACTTATGGTGATGAAAGAAGCCGTCTTTCTTAGAGAGGCCCTTAAGGAGGCGCGATAAATATTCCATAGCAATGGTGAATAGAAGAGGAGAAAGAGGATGCCCTTGTCGCATACCTCTCTGTCCTTCGAAAAATTCAGATAATTCTCCGTTCACTTGGATAGAGAAGGTGGTAGTTCTGATACACATGGAAATCGATGATATGAAGTTATTCAGAAATTTAAGGGCCCCTAGCATATCTTCCAGAAAATCCCAGTTCACTAAAGTCATAAGCTTTCCGTAGGCCTTTGAAAAAATATCCAAATTTAGTTTTGATCTTCTCCTGATCAGTGGTGTACATCTCATCACTACACTTCAACACTCGTATGGAGTTAGAGCTGCGTCTACCTTTTATGATGCTATGAAAAAACCGCGAATTAATATCTCCTTCCTTGGACCACCTTAGCTTCATCCTCTACCTATAGAAGATCAACCGATACCTCTTTAACTTTCGAAAGTTCGAGGCTAAATCTTTTTCAAGCTTGATCTTCACTGGGTCATCTGGATGTTTCTCTAAGTCTTTTTGCACCTCAAGCAAGGAGCCCCTGGCCGCATTCACTCTTGGCTCCATGCCTACAGAGTGCCTTACAAAGAAGCATTGCTTCATCATATTCTTCATTCCTCGGACCTTGGCTTGAAAATTTGATAATGTGCGACACTCTGGCAAAGACTTCCAGCAGGAACCTACTTTCTCATTATAGTCCTCCATCAACTCCCAAAAGTTGCAATACTCAAAAGATCTTCTGATTCGGGGTTTGAAGCCACAAGAAACTACCACTGGACTATGATTTGAAATACACTGCAAGGCAGTCTCTGAAAACGTAAAACCAAGCCAAGTTACCCATAGCTCTATCAAGCTTGCACCAAATACGCTCATTCGGGTTAGCCTTGTTGTTATTCCACGTATAGAAACAGCCACTACTGTCCATGTCAACCAACTTTGTGTTCTGAACAAACTCTTTAAGCTCTATTGTGTCCCTATCTCTGACTCTCAGCCCATTGCGCTTGTCATCTCCTCTGAGGACACTATTAAAATCACATATGCACATCCAGGGATTAGTGAAACCATCCATCACTTTTTCAATCAATCTCCACAAAGCAGCTCTTTCACTTTGCAGCTCTTTCACTTTGCATAAAGGAAGATTGCACAAAAATGTGTAGCGTCAATCTGCACTTCACATCACACAAAATGAGTGAATTTCTTCACCCTAGTAAGCCCAATATTTTCCGAATTCCATAAAATCAAGATTCGAGCCCAACCACTGCTATCCTCACTAAAACTAACCCGCCACGACTCTTCTGGACAACAATTTCTAACTATATTATTTCCCTTACTACTGCTAACTTTAACTTCAACTAATGCTACTGTACTATGTCTACCTTTTCTCTAACTTCAGACTGTTTTGTGGGTTATTCAATCCCCTCTCATTCCAAGTGGCTACTTTAAACATCTTAAACTGTACGAGTGTGCGCAGATCGAACACGACAATGATGAGAATAAGAAGAACGAAAATGAAAATGACACAATCGATTACCCTGGTTCGGCACCTCCTGTGCCTACTCCATCATCCAAATGAGAACTGTATATTGAGCTTTGAGCAAATTACAATGTCACAGTGTTTCACGATGTTACAACCAATTGAAACGAACAGAAATTGCTAGCTAATTTCCTTTAGAACTGAAAGCCCCAAATCTGGTGAAACCCTAGCTTTTCGGAGAAGATGAAGTGAAGAACCCAGGCGCATGACTTCTGATTTAAACCCCAGCCGAAACGACGACGTGCGAGAGACAACTGGACAATAACGGACAATAACGGCTTTACCGACCTTGCACGTGACAGCACGTGCTCAGCGCCTCTTTTGAATATCTTCCAAAACGACGTCGCACTCCAGAGTCCAGAAATCCCAGTTTCATTCCAAAACAGCTCAATCCTTCCTGCATTCACAAACTGATCTCCACTGATCCAACAAGTACAACACTGTGACCAAAACCAATATACAAAGCTCAATATATATACACAGGCAATAACACTAGAGCTCAAACTCATAATCTCCACCTTGAGCTCATAGAGTTATTCCTAAACCTTTCTCATTTGGATTACCTGCAGCTGGTCAATCCTTTAGCTGGATTAAGTCCAGACATAGTCTGAACTTATCCCAGCTGACAGGCTTGGTTAGCATATCCGCAGGATTTTCCTCTGTCGCAATCTTCTCAATGATTACTTCCCCAGATTCAACGATGTCTCTAACAAAGTGCATTCTGATGTCTATGTCCTTTCATGAAAAACCTGGTGCTTAGACAAGTGTATCGCCCCTTGATTATCACAGAAAACTTGAACACTTTCCTGGTTGAACCCAAGCTCACTTAGCAGACCTTTCAACCACAGAGCTTCCTTTACTGCCTCTGTTATGGCTATATACTCAGCCTCCGTAGTAGACAATGCCACCACTGGTTGTAATGTAGCCTTCCAACTCACTGCAGTTCCAAAAACTGTGAATACAATGCCTGATTGTGACTTCCTTGTGTCAATACTTGCTGCGTAATCTGAGCCATAATATCCTACAATCATGTCAGATTCTCCCTCAGCTCCACCATACACCAGACCTTTCCCAGAACTGCCATTCAGATATCTCAGAATCCACTTAATAGCTTGCCAATGCTCCTTCCCAGGATTTGCCATAAATCTACTGACTACACTAACTGAGTGAGCTAAATCTGGCCTGGTACAAACCATAGAATACATCAAACAACCAACTGCATTAGAATAAGGGATCTCTTGCATCTGTCTGTTTTCTTCATCTGTTTGAGGACTTTGATTCTTGTGTAGTCTGAAATGCTGAGCCAATGGGGTCAATACTGATTTTGAGGAACTCATCCCAAACTTTGAGACTACTTTCTCTATGTAATCTTTCTGGTTTAAATACAACAGGCCTTTCTTCCTGTTTCTCACAATCTGCATACCCAGAATCTTTTGGGCTGCTCCCAGATTCTTCATCTCAAATTCTGAGCTGAGCTTACCTTTCAATTCATCTATTTTCCCCATACTTTTACTTGCAATCAGCATGTCATCAACATAAAGTAATAAGTACACCCTTGGGCCTGCACTGTCTTCCTTGCTTACATAAATGCAACAGTCATAAGATGATCTGCAATACCCTTGAGTAATCATGAACTCATCAAACCTCTTGTACCACATCCTTGGAGATTGTTTTAATCCATAAAGTGACTTCTTGAGCAAACAAACCTTCTCCTCTTTGTTTCCAACTATATATCCATCTGGTTGTCTCATATAAATGATTTCATCTAATTTCCCATGTAGAAAAGCTGTCTTGACATCCAACTGTTCTAGTTTCAAATCAAATTTTGCAACAATAGCAACATCACTCTTATTGATCTATGCTTCACAACTGGACTGAATATCTCATTGAAATCCACACCCTCTTGTTGAGTAAATCCCTTGGCTACAAGCTTGCTTTCAGTCTTGGTTTCTCAACACCTGGGATGCCTTCTTTCCTTTTGAATATCCATTTACTTCCCACCAGTTTCTGTCCTTTTGGTCTGTTCACTAGTTCCCATGTTTCATTCTTTATCAATGATTCCATTTCTTCATTCATTGCCTTAATCCACAATTCCTTATCAGTTGAGGTAATGGCTTGTTGATAAGAGTAAGGTTCTGAGTCTGATACCTCAGCTGCAATATTGAAAGCAAAAGCCACCATATTATTCATTGCCATTCTGGTATTTGGCTTTGGTATCCTCCTTTGTCTATCTCTTGCCAACATGTAGTTACTCAGGTCCTCTTGTTGCTGAGCTAGTTCCTCATGCTGAGATCCATCACTCTCATCATCTGGATTTGTATCTTCCACTAGTTGTTCAGGGATAGAAACTGCTGCAGTCTCTTGAGGCTCCACCTCAATCAGAACATTTCTAGAGTTGCTACTGTTCATTGACCCTTCATTCCCTTGAGATTCAGTCTTATCCCTTGCCTCATCTTTATAAGGAAACATAGACTCATTGAATGTAACATCCCTACTGATTATTGTCCTTTTTCCAAATCTGATCCAAGCACCACAGCTTGTATCCTTTAACTCCTTCTGGGTATCCCAAGAAAATACATTTAAGGGCCCTTGCAGCTAGTTTGTCCTGTTTAATGTGTGCATAGGCTGCACATCCAAAGACCTTAAGTCTTGTATACTCAACTGGATGATCTGACCACATCTGCATTGGAGTCTTGAACTCAATAGCTGATGAGGGGCATTTGTTGATCAAATAACAAGCTGTACTAACTGCCTCTGCCCAGAAAACCTTTGGTAACCCAGCTTGAATTAACATACATCTAACTCTTTCAAGTATAGTTCTGTTGTACCTCTCAGCAAGACCATTTTGCTGAGGTGTACCAGCAACTGTGTGGTGTTTAGAAATTCCAGCAGCCTTGCAAAGATTTAAGAAATCAGTTGACAAATACTCTAGTCCATTGTCAGTCCTTAACCTCTTAATCCTTCTCCCTGTTTGATTTTCAACTAAGGTTTTCCATTCCTTGAAGGTTTCTAACACATCACTCTTTAATCTCAGAATATAAACCCAGACTCTCCTTGTATAGTCATCTATAAAAGTGACAAAATACCTTCTACCTCCATGAGAAGATACCCTAGAAGGCCCCCACAGATCTGAGTGTATATACTATAATTTTTCAGAAGTTCTGTGCACTGCCTTACCAAACCTGACTTTACTGGATTTACCAAAAATGCAGTTTTCACAAAAGCCTAACTTCCCTAGTTGATCACCACCAAAACAGCCTTGCTCAAACAATTTTTCCAGACCCAATTCACTCACATGCCCCAACCTCAAATGCCACAAATTCACATTGTTATGCACATCCTCCTTCACTGATACACTATCCACAGATCCAACAATAGTATTTCCTAATAATGCATAAACTCCATTTATGCTTTTACCTTTTAGAACAACCATAGACCCTTTAGACACCTTCATCCCTCCATTCTCTGCCTTAAACACATAGCCACACCTGTCCAAAGTACCCCAAGAAATTAAATTACGTTTAAGTTCAGGGACATACCTTACATCACGCAGGGTTGCTTCTTGTCCACCAGCAAGCTTGAGCTTGACAGTTCCAGCACCTTGCATCCTGCAGGCTTTATCATTTCCCAGTAGGACTAATCCACCATCCATTTCTTTGAAGTCTTGAAACCAGGCTTTGTTGGGAGTCATATGGTATGAGCACCCACTGTCCAAGATCCACCCTTGACTTGTATCTGCCTCAGTTACAACCGGACATCTGCACTTTCATATCCTTCTTCAGCAATGGCAGCCTCAGCTTTGTCTCCATCCTTGTGATGATTTTGCTTCTTCCTCTCAGGACAATCCTTTCTGAAATGCCCTTCTTTGTGGCAGAAGAAACACTTCAGTTTCTTGGCTCCACCTTGCTGAGAAGAATTGTGTTGACTCTTGGGTTTAAAGCCTCCCTTAGATGCCTTCTTCTGGAAATTCTTTTTCTCAAACTTCCTATGAACACTCAGGCCTTCAGCTGCAGAACTGGAACTGTTTCCCTAAATCTGCTTTGACTTCAAAGCTGATGTAACCTCTTCTAGTGATAGAGAGTCCCTTGAGTACTTCGTGGTCTCCACAAATGAATGATATGAAGAAGGCAATGCATTAAGAATCATGATTGCTTGATCTTCATCATCAATCTTGATTTCCAGATTTTCCAAATCAAGTATAATTTTGGAGAACTCATCTAGACTTTCATCAAGGTCTTTTTCTTCACTAATTTTGAACCCAAAAAGTTTACCTTTGAGATAAACTTTGTTGGTTATGGACTTGGTCGTGTACAGCGATTCCAACTTCAGCCAGACTGCTGATGCGGTCTTCTCCTTGGCCACCTCTCGAAGGACTTTGTCTCCCAAGTGCAGTATGATCGAACTATAGGCCAGCTCCTTCGCCTCATCAATTTCATCATGTGTCATCGTCGCCGGGAAATCTTTCTCACCATCCAGTGCTTTAACCACTTTCATATGAACAAGAATCGCCCGCATCCGTTGACGCCACAGGCTGAAATCTCCCTTGCCATCGAACCGGTCAATCTCAATCTTCATCGGACCCATCACTGTGCTTCAAGCTCTTGATACCAATTGTACGAGTGTGCGCAGATCGAACACGACAATGATGAGAATAAGAAGAACGAAAATGAAAATGACACAATCGATTACCCTGGTTCGGCACCTCCTGTGCCTACTCCAGCATCCAAATGAGAACTGTATATTGAGCTTTGAGCAAATTACAATGTCACAGTGTTTCACGATGTTACAACCAATTGAAACGAACAGAAATTGCTAGCTAATTTCCTTTAGAACTGAAAGCCCCAAATCTGGTGAAACCCTAGCTTTTCGGAGAAGATGAAGTGAAGAACCCAGGCGCATGACTTCTGATTTAAACCCCAGCCGAAACGACGACCTGCGAGAGACAACTGGACAATAACGGCTTTACCGACCTTGCACGTGACAGCACGTGCTCAGCGCCTCTTTTGAATATCTTCCAAAACGACGTCGCACTCCAGAGTCCAGAAATCCCAGTTTCATTCCAAAACAGCTCAATCCTTCCTGCATTCACAAACTGATCTCCACTGATCCAACAAGTACAACACTGTGACCAAAACCAATATGCAAAGCTCAATATATATACACAGTCAATAACACTAGAGCTCAAACTCATATAAACATTAATAGACGTTACCTCCCTCCCTCCTTAGCTTTCCTGATTTTTTCGATTATACTTCTTTTTTCCTCACTGCTTTTAAGCCATCAACATCCTCTATGGAGTTGCTTGATTCAGCCTTATCAGTAGTAGCTCGACTTCCCTCTCCTGAATTGCTTCGCTCTTTCTGTCTCGCTCTTTTGAGAGCACTCTTAGAAGAATATAGCTTAAAGCCATCTGTTTGGCCTGCCTTATTATCTACTGATGTCACTTTGTTTTCTCGAACTTCCCTCACTTGCGTTTTTGGGACTACTTCTACCTCCGCAGAGCTCTGTTCAGGTTGAACATGTTCTGGCAAAGCTGGCGTCTCGGCCACGCACTCTAATTCATCTTCATCAAAATCCTTGTTGTCTTCTACGTACTCCTTCATAGCTTGTGCCATTTCTTGCATCTTGAGACGAGCAATCATTTGCTCCAGGCTGTCCTCCGGACAATTCTCATTCCTATGCCCAAAATTACAGCAGTTCGTGCAACGCAGTGGCCTCCATTCATAGACGACCTGCTGCACATAATTGTTTTCCATTGGATCAACATACTCAATAGTCAATAAGCCCCACATCGGCATGAACTTTCCACACAAACTCTTGCGAAATTGTAGCTTGAGCCTTCAGCTGTGATCCCATCCGTGCATAAAGGTCGACCAAGGCGTGAACATAGTTTACTCAAGATATCAATATCCGTCATGTGAGCCTTGATTCCGGGCAGCCTTACCCAAATAGGAAGAGCTTCCACCCTGTCGCATTTATAATCCTCATTTTCAGACCATGTCGTTGTTGGAATGTGTGAATAAAATGTGTGAATAAAATCAAGTCAAAGGTTGACTGAGTCTTCTACGTAGTGGGAAGTTGGATGTCATGGCATCATGGGGAGTTATGTAGAATCTCTCCTACAAATTGGAAATGTACATTCCATTGAGGAGACACAGAAAATATACATAGAAAGAAAACTATCCTCCTCTCTCAGTTTTCCACTTTCGTTTTTCTAATCGGTGATAGCAGAATACCAGAATAAGTTCGATCAGCAAAGCATTGGTGCACAGCGCTTGCTGAGATTCTTTTATTCTGAGAGGCATGTTGTCGGTAATACCCAGCACCTATGGGCGGCAATTCTGCTTTAAGGACAGCGTCTAAGACGTGACTGAATCACCTACGGTTTGCTATCCTTTTATATTATGTTCATGTTTTTCATTCAGTATCTTCAATTTCGCCTGTATATTCAGGTTATTTACCAACAGTCGTCACTATGAGTGGGTGATTATCAAATGTCCATGGTCCTCCTGTCAAGATCATCATCTTCTTTCCTTCGGAAGGGCAATTGATAAGAAAGATTCCTTCATTTAACTGCGAGACCTTGACTTCATCCCCCATTTCACTCTAGCAAATCCCTCCATTCTACCCAAGTAAGGCTTGGTACCGAAGACGTTGCCGACTACAGCATGTGCAAATTTGCTGGTCGCTCGACCCCATTCCTCCTCTGTCATACTACCTTGTCAGCGCCTGTACTTGCGGAAAAAAATTGAAAAAAAGACATAATAAAAGCTGTAAATTGTTTTTATTTTTTGCATGCTAAGAAAAGGTAAATTGGGAACTAATAAAAACCAACTCGAGCTAGAACATATGTGAAAAGAACATTCGAATAAAGGTGCAACAAGAAAAATTGTTCTTCGAGAAGTAGTACTTCACAGTCCTTTATTTTATGAAAGGCAAGAAATGGATAACAACACACCTATGTCATTAGATGTATCTAGAGGTATTTGAATAATCATCGACCTTCTAGTTACTTGACCATTATAACCGCTAGATCACTACCCTTTCTCAAGTACTTCACGGTAACTCCCAAGTCCCAATGGATCACTAAGATCAACTCACAAGCACTTCACAATCAATCCTCTCAAAATAGATCCTTTGATCATCAAGATCAAATCCAACATTGTAATATTGTTGTGCCAAAATCCCTAACATTGAGAGCCCTGAACTTTCTCTTACTTCAATAACCGCCATACAAAATACATCTTTGCCGACTTTCTTAAACATCCCATCAATGTCCACTACCAAGTCTACTCCTTCAGCCAAGTGAAATGTAGTAACAGGAAACCCTTTCAATTCTCGTTTCATATCCCCTTTGTAACACAATTCCAGTTTATATTCATTCCCAATAATAAGATTTGGCACTTGTTGTAGCAATCCTTCCATTAGGCCAGCCACCTCATTTTTTAGGGCCAAATAACCTTGTGTAGCTAGAAAAGTGTATGTGGTTCCTGAGTCAATCATCAACCCGGCTCGAACCCACTGCCCTCCTTGAAATGTTTCGCCACTTACACCTAGCCTTTTGTTCCCTACACTGATCCCTTCTAGGGTTATGAGGTACTCATGGGAACCGAAATACAAGGGAGTTGAATAGCCTTCAAGTCTGGCAGATTCACCCATAGCTAATTGATTGAATGGGTAAGAGAGATCGTCGATGTTTCCAAGACAATACGAAAATTTCTTACCGACTTTGTGAACCAATGACTCTGATTTTGGTCCTAGACCGAGGATTCCACTAATCTGCCCGTCTTTTAGTATAGCTTTATTTTCATTTGCGCAACCGATGATGACCCGTGGAATCTTGGTTAGGCCTTCATCCGATGTACCTATGGTTAGTTGTTCAAATGACAAAAAGCCACTGCTGGTCGTGCTGTCCATGTAAGTAACATGATAGATGCAGTGGTTCATGCGATCACAGCTGTGCCATTGAAAGTTCGAACATTCAGGAAATTGACATGGGATGTTCATATAGGTTGATGATATAGCAGGATCGAAAATTTGTTCGAGTTGGTGGAAACATTTTGTACATGGGAGGCATTGGATCCAAAGTAGGGTACTACCTGTATCAATAACAAGTAGTTGAGGGACAGGAGGCTCACCAAATGACATCCTTGCCATGAATATGGTGCCTATGTGCTCAGGTAACACCTCAGCTTGGTAATCTCTCGTCATGGACTCCGATGATGATGAGTTTCTCTCTCTAGAACTCAAGAAAGAAAACCTCGCCATTGAGCTAGTTATTGCTAGTTCTGCCCGATCATAGATCGTATGGTTTGGGTTGTAATATGGGGAGAATATCGAGTCTCGGTGGATGAGTTTGGTCACAAAGCCAGCCCCTTCGGAAGACATGGAGGATGCTAGCAAAATACTGGAAATTTGTGACAACAATACCCAGTAAGATACCCACCATCTTACCATTTTCTGAAGAACAACACCAAGCAGTAGTGTTGTTAACATTAAAACACTTTTGACAGAATGAGATCTCAAAATTAGGCACATCCCAACTTCGTACTTAACACTAATCTTATTCTGAATGAAGCCCGGCCAATCTCAATAACCTGTGAATGAAAGATAGACAAATGGTTCGCGTACGTAGGTGTATATTTGGTCATGTTCTGGTAAGGAGCTAGGCCACAAAATTTGAAAAGATTAATTACAATACAAAACACCATTGCAGCATGGATATAATATAAATAATTGCAAAACTAAGAAAAACGAAATTTTTTAAAACCTCTACCATTATGAAAATTTTCAGTTTGCAATTTACCATGCTTTTAAGAATTATTTGGCATTTTTATCAACAAAAAAAAAAGAATTATTTGGCATAAATTTACACGGTGCCCTTGGATGATGACCCGATACTTATATAAATTATTTTGGATGAATTATACAACACCTCTCTATTATCATATTTAAAAGTGTGAACTACATACGTCATCCATCTGATTTGATGATCAATAGAACTTCATATATTGCACTAAAAATTTTGATCAAATATTCCTTTCAAAAAAAATTTTTTGATCAAATTTTTTGATATTTACTTGAAGCAAGAAGCTCAACGAGTATTATCGAGTCTTTACAAACAACCTAGTTGATTGGGATATTCTTTTCCACTTTGAAGTTTACTGAATTTAAATTTAGATATTAAATTTCGATTATTTCTTTTATTATATAGAAAAAAAAATTCAGGTTACATGTGTCACCCCCACATAAATTTCCTCAATGAACAAATTTATATAATAAAAAAAAGATTCAATAAAATAACTTGGAATAAAAAGATAGAAACGAATTGTGGACACTCCTTCCTACGGGCTTTACACGTTCGATATAGTCAAACCAAGCCCAATAACTTCTTTGGGCCGGTCTTTAGAAAATCGTTTGGCGGGTTAGGTCACAAATTAAATAAATATTTACTTTGAAGTCCTTCACGGTATAAATCCGTTCCCGGCGAAATCACAATTTTCTTAATTTTGCTCCCTCCGAAATTCTCTCAAAAAAAGAAAATAAAATTAAAAATAATATTCTCTCAACGTCTACGCTCACTCTGCAACCCTAAGATTTTCCGACCGTTCGGCAAACGATAAAAATTCAATCTTTGCTGGGAGGTTGGTGTAGAATGACGCCGGAGAGGTCGAAACCGCTGAACAACTTCAACCTGCCGTCCGGACTCAGATGGGGCACGCAGAGATTCCTGCGCTGCAAGAAACTGGAGGATGACACAGATTCAGACCGATCAGATCGGGGGAGGAGATCGAATGGTGGGAGACAGATTGAGGCTATTGGAGAGAAGCTGATGCTGGATTTCAAGCTACGGGTGGAAAATCTCAAAGTTGTCGGTACGATAGAGGAGGAGGAGGAGAAGAAAGAGAAAGCGGTGGTAAGGGTTGAGGCTGAGTCATCTCGGCCGTGGAATTTGAGGACCAGGAGGTCGCCGGCGCCGGTGCCGGCAGCGAATGGTGCTGTTGCGGTGGAGAGGAGAAAGGGTTCAGGGGGGAGGCTGAGAGGTGTTGTGGAGGAGAAAGTTAAGTTTAGGGTGCCGCTCAGGAGAGAGGAGGTTGAGGAGGACTTTCTGATGATGGGTGGGATTAGGCCGCCTCGGCGACCTAAGAAGCGGCCTAGAGCCATCCAGAAGGAATTGGATGTGAGCTTCTTCTTTTTTTCTTTTTATCTGATTTCTGCTTTGATTTTGTGATTTAGTTTGCTTTGATTTATTGTGAATAAGAAATATGGGAACTTTGGAATGCAAGAATTTGAGTGATCTGAAATGCTTTGTGGTTATGATGCTGATGAAATCAAAAAACTCTGATGTTTGCTGCTGCTGCTGCTGCTGCTGTTGCATCATGCAATAAGACTATTGTGAATAGTTAGGGTTTTTGGATTCATTGGTGTGTTTGGAAAATCTGATGCTTTGAGTTTTTATTTTGTCGAATTGCAGACTCTTTTCCCAGGATTGTGGCTGACTGAAGTGACACCGGAGAGGTATGATGTGCCGGAGGCTCCTGAATCATGAAAGGTACATTCTTGTGATCAGTAGTTTTGTCTGTGCATTTTCCCTGTGTCAGCTGGAGTTTGAGACCGGAAATGTAATAGTTCATTCAGTGGTGTAATCAGCTGGTCGAGTGTATTTGCTCAGATTTTGAATTATAGAATGTTTGTCACCGGCTAAACGCCTAAACCTGTGCCTTTTTTTATGCAGGGATGTGGAGCAAGAATATAGTCGAAGGTTTTACAGAAACTAAAGGTGGCTGATATGTTTTTACATTTCAAAATAGGGGTAATAATATGAGCATGTGAAAAGCTTGGAATTTGATTACCGGATGAAGTTCAGCTCTGACCTGTTAACTGAACTGCGTAGTTTTGTATAGTGCAATGTCTCATGAGTCATGACCTTAGGGAATAAGGTTCGCCTGAAAATCCTGAGTTTCTGCGAAAATGTAAATGCCGCTTGGAATACCACAGTAATTCCTCAGTTTGTTCTTCGAAGTTTAAAATTTCACAGATTACGTTTCACTTAGTTTAATTTTCATATTTGACTCTCGTGCAGTTCTCGGTTATTAGTCGTGGTTTTATACAGTTAAATTTTTTCCTTACGCCTTTAGATGATTTTCTTAACTTGGCTCTCACTGATATAACTGTTTGATGTTTGGCGTGAGTTGATTATATCATGTTTTTCAAAAATGAACTTTATTATTTCGGGCTGAAATGGCATTGAGATGTTCTGTTATCAGTATATGTTAGGCATTGACCTCAACTCTGATGTTTACATGGAACTGCATTATTACAACCACTGTTTGGAATGCTGCAGAAGATACATACAGGTGCTGCTGTTCCGAATCAACCAAGAAATCACAGGTCAGATATTCCGAATCAACCAAGAAATCACAGGTCAGATGAACGTCATGTTATGTAATTCTGTTATAAACACTTTTTGTTGATTTTTGAGTAAAGAGGCTCGAGACAACATTTTTAGTGGTTTTCAGGACATGGAAACAAAAGGCTTCCATGCCTGGGATTCTGATATCACACACCTAAATTTCGGGTGAAACTCAGTTGGCTTATTTCTCGAGAAAGGTCCATTAGGGTGTGCCCTGGTGTCAAGAGAAAAGTTCTAAAGAACAAACACTCAAGGTCACTCATAGACCATAGTTAAACTCGGATGGCCTCAAACTGAGCTGATAAGCACCATAAGCGTTACAATCACAATCAGTAGTGATCAGTTAGGAAGTTTATCCTAAAAATTCCCAACACATCACACATTGATGATCATTATTGTCTAGTGGCCCATATATATCTGTGCTGCTTTGTTGTGTCCCTTTTCATTTGTCTGTGTCACCTTATTGCTTTCATGTTTTCCTCTTTTAGTGATTTTAATAAAGAAGTATTTTATCTGAGTTTGGATTCATGTCAATTAAGATTGCTTACATTCTGGGCAGACAAAATTTTCAGGGTTGCTAGTTGGAGAAAGTGATCCAAATTTAGGGCCGATTTTATTCATGTAACATACCAGTTCTAGCAGAAGTGGGATTTGGAATAAAAGCCTCACCAAAGTTGGCTTATGAAGAAGCTGAGATGCCTTTTCAAGCGAAAGATATCTACAAACTCGTGGAACCAAGGAGACAAAATAAAGGAATGGGCTGTGCTTGTGTGGAATAACTTGTCAGCCCCGAAACATAGCTTCTGTGTGTGGCTTGCTGTGCAAAACAAGCTTCCAAGTCTCAACAGACTTAGAGCGACAAGAGTGGATAACAAGCTGTGTCGTTTGTGTAAGCTTGCGGATGAAACACATATTTTCCCCACATGGACATTCTCAACCCTATGCATAATCTGGCGTGTTAACTGAACTGGGTAGTTAGCCTTTGTGCAGACGTAAATGCCGCTTGGAAAACCACAATACATTCACCAGGTTTTTCTTCAAAGCTTTTATTTTCACAGATTATGCTTAAGTAGATTAGTTTTCATATTCGACTCTCATGCTGTTCTGGGCTTATCAGTTGTGGTATCGTTGCTTTAAAATTTTCTGGAAGTGAACTTGATTATTTCAGGCTGAAATAGCATTGTCCTCAACTCTATAGTTTATGTGGAACTGCATTACTACATCCACTGTTCGAGAATGCCGATCAAAGATGCAGGTACTGCTATGCCTAGTCAACCAAGAAATTACTGGTCAGTTCTTCGTTGTTTTCTGTCATAAAAAATTAATGGTTATCTGAGTAAAAAGACTCAAGACAGCATTTTTTTTTTATTTGGTTTTTAGGACATGGAGATGCAAAGGTGGTCAATGCAATCTCACATTGGACTGACTTTTTGTTCTCCAAAATCTCAGTAAAACTGCAGCCATCCATCCCAGTGAACAATTCCAAATAGTCCAGCTGATAAAAACACCATAAGCTTTACAATCACAATCAATGATCAGTTGGAAGTTTTATCCCCAAATCCCAACACATCACACATTGATGATCATTATTGTCTATTGGCCCCATCCCTTTTGCTTTGTAGTGTCTCTTTTCATTTGTCTTTGTCACCTTATTTTTTTTTTCATATCTGGTCATCCTAATTCTCGTGCTTTTCTCTCTTTCAATGAATTTTTTAAGGAGGGATTTCATCTGGGTTTGGATTGACATCAATTTCTTTTATTAAAGAGGAAAGGAGCAAATCCACTCGGATCTCATCGGGATTCGAACTCGTAACTTGAACGATGATGATCATTGCTCTTAAAATCAGGTTACATCCCTGATGGCAAAGACTGATGTCAATTTAGGTATAGATTGCCTCCATTGTGGCCAAATGGAAAATTATGGTTGTTAGTTAGAGAAGGTGATCCAACTTTAGGTTTAAGACGGCTTTCGATATGTAAAAACTCCAATACTGTCTTCACCTAGTCTTATAGAACTTTATACTAATTGAGGAGAATAAGAAAAATTGGGATATCAAGAAGCTTAAACATTTCACACATCAGAAAGTCCAAATCAGATGCTGAGAAGAAAAAGAATCAAAGAAGGAGAAAATGACAAGCATCAAATTGAAGCTACCTGCTCTTTGCCGACCCCTCAAAGCTTGTGACATGTTTCATGTACAAAAACTACACCAAAGAAACCAGAACAAAGACTTCTGACAAAAAACCAATGACTCATTCAACCATTTAGGAATACCTTGTTGTCTGTCATGTGATCACTTTCCACCTTCTTATGCCTCAAGACTTCAGCTCCATGTTATTCATCTGATATCATACTTGCAACCTCCAGAGCTTTACAAGAAATAACTATACCGGGTTGACGTCGGAAGGGTCATTTCTTGAGTTTTTTGTCCTTGCCATTTCGGAACAAGGAGCCTAAACCAAATAAGTTGGCATTTGAAATGTAAGGAGGTGGAACATTAAGGACGGAACTTAGTCTGGACCCTCCGGGTCCGTATGAGCTACCGCCATAGTACCCTTTCAGGTGCGGAGCTTTCTGGTAGAAACTTGAATTGCTTGAAGAAGAGGAGGAAGAGGTGGATAGGGATTTAGGCAAAGGTGGATGCTTACTCGGGTTGATAGCCTTGTCTTTGTTTTGCAATGGTTTCTTCGGATTAGGGACTGACCCAGTTGAGTTACTTCTTGAAAGACCTTGTAATGAGCATAGGAGGCTCTTCTTGGACTCACCGTCGCAGCTCAGGCTGCTGCTTCTCTTGAAACTCCAAAACGACGGCTTTGATTGAGGCTTTTCTTGAGGTTCAAGATAAGCTGAAGGTACAGCTTCCTCCTTTGCTTCTTCTGCAGATTTTGAAGTAACTTGTGCAATGGGCTGATCAGCAGTTGGAAGTGGTTGCTTCCTTGCAGGGTTATTACCCTTTTCGCGTATTTGTATAGGAAGTAATATGCCTTGTGAGAAGAGCTCATCAGCTGAAGATGATTCTTGATCAAAACTCTCACTGATCCCAAACTCAAAATCAAAACCAGTGTCCAACAGACTCGGGTCTGACCGCGCAGTGACAAGACTGGCCTGGTTGATGTCATGGGAGAATGAGTACCGGGGACTCGCCTCGGAGAAAAGATCCACGGCCATTAATCTTGCAACCTTGGAAAGAAAAGTACTAGAGGAGGATTTAAAAGGAAGTCTGGAATTCAATGCATTTTGGTTGGTGGGAAAAGCAGAGAAAAGGATTCAAATAAGATGGCTTGGCTAGATGAAGAATGCTACAGAGAAAAATGGTTTGAAATCTTGCCAGGGAACAACAAGAAGTTGGATGAACAGATGAGGACAGGCTGCTTTTTCAAGGGCTGTGGTAGTATTGTGATTTTTGTTGAGGTCAGTGGGTGATGAGAAGATGTGACCCAAATGTGAGGCTAATTAAGTTGTCAGGTATGCTTGTGGAAGACACAAGAAATAATTGAAGAGGATTAGGAAAAGAAAGAAAGACATACTTGGATGAGATTTCAGGTCACCCTCCATCTTTTAAGTATCTTTTTGGTCCCCAAAAGAATTCGTCACCCGGGTCACATTTTCTTTACCCGTTACCCGGTATAATTATGAAGCCTTCAACGTTTTGTGTTACGAATTTTAATACTATAACTGACAGTTGGTAAGAGGTGACTCAAAATGCCCGGCCGGGTATGACAAAAAGCATTCCGAATGAAGGTTGCGGTCCTTTAAGGTGATGGGAGATGGAATGTGATGGCCCTTTAGAACAAGGCACGTTCAAAAGGAATAATAAAAGCATATGTAAGTGGGTGTGGGTTAGAGAAGGATTCAAAAGTGAGCGAGGAGAATTATCCAACTAGTTTCCTTTTCCGCAAATATATATATACATATATAGAGGAGTGTTCAAATGAGGACACCCAAATTTGGTAAGGACGTAGGGACAAATCTCATCCATTAGATCATCATCCATCTAACCCCCCGTGCTTTGTGGGTGCGCCACGTGTCCAAGTACCCAAAATCCAATAAAGCAAATAGTAAAATCCCACTACCAAAAAGCAAATAGTAAAATCCACTACCACATGTGACACGTGGCAGCTTGTGGATCATTGGATGAACCTCATCCAATGGACTACATTAGTCCCTACACCCTCACCATAAGACCCGTCCTCAATTGAACGCCCCCCTATATATATATATATTTCGTTTTCCCTGTTTTTCAAATTGTTTCAAAGAACCTAAATAAATAAACCGTCATTTCGATTCGCAGAAGAGTCATAGTATATTTCATTTCACGCTGGACTTGTCATGTGTTCAACTAATTTTTATTTTTTTTGATACATGGGTTAGTATGTTAGAGTTAGTGTTAGTGAGGATTCGAACTTGAGCACCAACGGTGCCAAGCGAGGGTGCTTCCACCATGCCACGCCTCAATCCTCATGTGTTCAACTAATTTGATTACCCATCATTTTGACATTAAATGACCCAATTTTTGAGACATTGTGAGTTGAGTTGTTAACCGGTTTGACGTATGCACTTTGGATCAGATACTGAATTTAAAAATTCATTGAGATATTTCATGAAAATTTTTTGAAAATAAATAAATAAAAAAAGTTGTTCGATTTGCTAGTATAAAATGGTTATGATAAAAATAAAAAAGCAAAAGGGGGAGAAAGGATCAACAAAAGAGTCACAATCTGTCACCATATAATTGACTTTTGAGCTGTATGATTGCTGTCTCAACTACTAGCCATTTACATTTGTCTACACTCCGCCATTCCTTGTTCCCAACCAAATGAATTTCCTCTTCTTCTGCTTCCCCAGATCAGCAAAGATGGTTTTATGCTCATGTCCCAGTAAAACTTGAACCATCTCAACTACATACCCAAATTTAGACCCTTGAAAGTAAGAACATACCGATCCAATTTACCGACTTTTTTTATTATTATACTCCCTCCGTCCCTCAATGTTTGTCCAAAAAGACAATCGGCACGCTAATTAAAAAAAGTAAATAAAGGACTGTGAGAGAAGAAGAAAGATGATGAGAGTGTATGTGGAGGTGGATCCGCACACGAATTTTTATTATTTTATGATTGAAAGTACAATTTTTATAGTAAAAATAATTTTCTTGGTAGGAAAGAGATGATTGATTTGATTATTGTGTCGTATATAAAAGGAAAGTGGACAAACATTAGGGGACGTCCAAAAAGAAAAGTGGACAAACAAACAGGGACAGAGAGAGTACAACTTACGAGTCCCTTAGGGTCCAAGGACTAGAGATTAGTGTTAGCCATGTTCCGAGTTTAATATAATCGACAAGGACCGGCCAGACCCGGTTTTTAAGCAGGTGACGTGCTCAAGTATATTTACAAGACTAGTTCTACTTGTATTAGGTGTGGAAATTTAGGTTACATGTTTTCGACGACAAGTTCTCTATACATGCATTCCATCATCATATGAATGGGTAATATATGCATGAAAAATATCAGATGACCTGATGATGGTTTGATCATTTCTACAAATAACTGATGATGACTCAAGAGTTGTTTAAAATTGAAGTGATGAAATCACATGACATTGTCCTGCAACACAATGCAAAGGAGACCGACCTATTGAAGATGGAATCGGTTTGAAATAGTTTCAAATGGATACTGAGCTGGAAGGTCCTCCAATTAGGCCAGAATTTCTTGGTTTTGAGTCCATAGATTACATTTTCTATCCATGTAAGTATGCATCAAGAACTTCAGAGATGGCGCTATGCAGCCTGCATCACAATGGTCCATTTCTAGATTTGTGCGCCTGCAGGGCCATGCTTATCTTCTTTGTATCGTTCCATTTTTATCGGAACAGGAAACTTCCCAATTTAAGCCTCACTTAAAAGATCTGTCCCCAAAACTTAACAGTGAAGTAGACTTGATCTCTTAGCACTTTTCTACCCAAATTAACCGGCAGAAAGTTTGGAACCATACAAAATCTGCCACTGCCGCCGCCACTGGCAATGCTGAAATCAGAACTTGCAGATATAGGCGGTGGATATTCGATTTACCTGTGACTGTAAGTTGTTTTCACAAAATGGTATCTTTTGTAGCACCCTTGTGAATAAATGATAGATAAAAACAAATCAAGCTGCAGATAAAATCAAAGGGAAGTAAGTGAAATGTTAAGAGCTTATTACAGTGTCTTATTTTTCGCCGAGTCCCTTCAGTCTTGTGATCTTCTTCTTCACATCAATCCATTATGCGTCAACTAAGTAACACTCTTGAAAAACACAGGATTTTTGTATAAGTTATCGGTGTATTATATCCGAGTTCATAGGTCATAACACAGTTGCTGAAGTCGTAACCCATGACGCGCTCAAAGATGTTTGAAATTTCCAACTTCTGCTGCCACTCTGACAGTCTGAAACCAAAGATATCCCTCTGATTTTTTTTTTTTTTTTTGATGGGAGATATCCCTCTGATTACAAACTGAGATATCCCTCTGATTTTCTCAGTTTGTAATCACTCATGTTACGAAAAATCTTCGAATGCAAGTAACTGAAATGGCATATAAATACAGCCTAAAATGATACCTTTCATGTTATAGCAAAAATGAGCTTAATGGAAGCCCTTCAAAATAAAGACTCTATTCTTGTTGCCCTGACATTGTTGATACTCGTCGTCGCTCCAGTTCCTCTAAAGCTGTCATCCTCGAAGCGTGCAATCAAAACCAGGCCACCACCCTCACCCCCACGGCTCCCAATCATCCGAAACTTCCATCAACTAGGCTCATCTCCTCATCGATCCCTTGCAGCCTTATCATCCCAATACGGTCCCATTATGCTTCTCCATCTAGGCCAAAAGCCAGTCCTTGTAGTCTCATCCGCTCACGCCACTGCCCAAGTCTTAAAAACTCATGACTTAAATTTCTGCAACAGACCCAAGTCGGATATCACAGCAAAGCTTCTGTACAACTACAAAGACGTGTCAGCAGCCTCGTACGGTGAGTTTTGGAGACAGATAAGAAGCTTATGCGTCGTTCAACTCCTGAGCGCAAAAAGGGTGCAGTCTTTCCGAACTGTTAGAAAGGAGGAAACATACAACATGATGAAAAGGATCAAAGAGTCCTGGATGAGCTCCGAGCCCGTAGACTTGAGTGAAACTGTGATGACTCTGGCGAATGATGTGATATGCAGAGTGGCTTTGGGAAGAAAGTACAAAGACTGGAGGTTTAAGAGCATGCTGAGCAAGTTTGTCTGGCATTTGGGAAGATTCAACCTTGGGGACTTTGTTCCTTCCTTGAGTTGGATTAGCAAAATTGACGGCTTGGATTCAGAAGTTGATCAAATTGCCAAGGATTTCGATGAGTTTCTTGATCAAGTTGTTAAAGATCATCATGTAGACGACGGAGATAGTGAAACACTCAAGGAGAGGGATTTCGTCGATGTTCTGCTTCAAGTAAAACAAGAAACTCAATCTCTAGATATGGACACCATCAAGATTCAAGGCCATTATCCTGGTATGATAGTGTACTATTTTGGCAAAAGATGCATTGGTCTAGCGATCATAGTCTTGGTCAAATGATTAGAAACCTTAAGTAAAAGAATATAGTGCACAATTTTGTATATAGCAACTTACAAAATGCGAATTTTATCCAAAATGACAAATGAAACTTACTACTTATTGGATGATAATTTGCAGGACATGTTTGCTGGAGGAACTGATACAATATCTTCAGTTCTGGAATGGGCAATGACAGAGCTGCTCAGGCATCCTAAAGTCATGAAAAACTTACAACAGGAAGTTAGGAAGTTTCAAAAACAGGACTTTCTTAAAGAGGAGGATTTAGTAAGCATGCTGAACCTGAAAGCTGTGATCAAGGAGACAATGAGGCTTCACCCACCAATTCCGCTACTGGTTCCCCGGGAGTCGAGACAGGCAGTGAAACTGATGGGATACGACATTGCAGCGCTGACGAGGGTATCCGTCAACGCATGGGCGATAGGTAGAGACCCGGGATCGTGGGAGGAGGCCGAGGAGTTTCGGCCGGAGAGATTTATTGAAAATGATAATGAGGAGGGTATGGGTCAGGGTTACAAGTTTATACCGTTTGGAGCTGGTAGGAGAGGCTGTCCTGGAATTGGGTTTGCTATGGCTGTGGAGGAGATAGCTTTGGCTAACCTTGTCTTTAAATTTGACTGGAAGTTGCCAGGTGAAGGGAGAGCTGAGGATTTGGACATGTTTGAGACCAATGGTCTTACCATTCACAGGAAGTATCCTCTCATTGCACTGGCAAACCCTTATGACCACTTAGCCATGTGAAAAAAGTCTTCCGAAAGTCCCAGAAACTATGAAGGGTAAGTAGTCTTGTGCAATTCAGGGTGCCCTATAATATTATGACCTTTACATTGTGAAGCTGAAAGCTCTTCCTACATTCCCAGAACTCAGATGATGTTTACTTGAGCAATAATTTTCAAGTTTCTATTTATTACTTTTTCTAGGACGTCCAGCTCGAGCATATTTTTTCTGAAAAGTACCCATTTATGTAACTTTTCAGTTTGAAATTCACCATTCTTTTGTTTGATACGTACCTCTTTTTTGTAAAATTACCTTTGACATCCACAGTTGTCATGCAAAATCAAGTTCGGATAGTCTGTACACACTGAAGTTATTATTTCATCAAAAACCATAATATTTATAAAATAATCTCCAAGAGCGTGGTAAATCCTATATCAAAAATTAGAAGTCGAACGCAAGTAAATGACATGATAAAATTTCCAAGTGAGAAGACTTCAAATTGTTTCTTTGGATTCTATCACAGCTTTAATACATAGCAAAATTTTGAAGAGTAAATAAATAGTGTAGTACAGAACATAGGGAAAACAAACAATGATCGGGATGAACTAGGCATCTGTTTCTCTAAGCCTCATTGATGGGATATTCAAACACGACATCCTTGCCGCACAACTTCCTGTATACTGCCGAGAATGTTTCCAGTTTGTATTCAGTGTTGTTGCGCTCCTTGGGGTCCAGGAAGATCTGCATCCAAAAATGACGAGTGAGTAATATATAAAGGATAGAGGTACAAACAACTCACAAAATGGCCATGTCATTTTAAACTATGACACAATACCACCTGTAGTTTCAATCAATACACACGTACAAGATGTGCATCGGTTTACCTTCATGATTTTGGAACCATCAAGACGGTATCTGATACGCTTTCCTACAATCTCTGCTGGGAGTACCACATCTTCAAGGATGGCCTCGTGCACAGCAGTAAGGGTACGGTTACGAGGACGTTGAACCGCTGAGCCCTTCTTTGGGGGCCTCACAATCCTCCTGGTTGCAATAAGAATTACATCCTGTAGAATAAATATGGTGAAGCTTTATTCTCAAATCAGGACAATTAAATGTCACTACATTAATGAAGTTGAAAGGGAGTTTTTCTCTTATCTGCTAACTATCACTCAATAAAAAAGGAACTGCAACCCCCAAAAAAAACATAATCCGAAGCATAACATATTTTTTTTGTGTAAAAGCTAAGTGCTAACTCCTTGCTAGATATGATTGGAGTAAAAGATGTCCCTAAATAAATTAGACTACACACCTTTCCACTGAATTTCTTTTCAAGCTCTCTCACAAGCTTGACATGAACTTTCCGGTAGGCTTTCCTCAATCGGAAGGGAACATGAATGACAACTGCCTTGCGCCCTCCAGAAACATCAACTTGGCTGCATCATCCAATAACAGCAATATTAATTATAGGGTCACTTCCACACCAAGCACTAATTATCAAAAAAAAATCACCAAGTACTAAATCATAAGCATGATCACAAACACAACTAGGCGTACATCGCAGAGTTGATGTAAAGATCTTTCAAATCGCTCTTCAAATCCTGATTTGAGTTCTCCAGTTCAAGAAAGGCCTATACAAGTACAAAAATCAAACAGCATAAATCAGTCTCTTCAAACTCAGAGGAAATATTAAAATCACAGCATCGGAAATATGAAAGCATGATTGACAAAATAGTAACCTGAGCCACAGTCTCTTCAAACTCAGTTGGATCTGCATCCTGATCCTTCTGAATCTTCCTTTTGGTGGTATACATGTTTGCAACTCTGTTACACGTCATAAACTCAGAAATCAACAAAAATCAGACATCCGTTTTTAAACCCTAACATCAACCACTCGGCAATCCAACAATCCGGCAATTATGAATATACAAAAATACCTAAGAAGCTCGATTGTTAAGCTAAATCGAACAGAAAAATCAACAAGAAGAAAAAAAAAGACGCCAAAATGAAAATCGCATTCACTCGCACGACTCACCAGAATTGAAGCAATCTAGAAAAAAAATCGAATTCTTAAGCAATCAGCTAAGGTTCAAACAGTCGAGAGACAACAAAACAGAATGAAAATACAAATCGGAATTACCTGGAACGATCGACTGCTTAACGCTGACTCAGGCTTCACTGAACACGACGGAAAAACCCTAGCAGACACCAACGCAATCCCAACCCTAATATAAGCAATCAACGAAATGGACGGCTCCGATTAAGAGACTTAAAAATCAGTTTGATTCTAAAATGTAAGTGGGCTTAAATTGGACTTTTTGGGCCCAGTTGATTTGCAGTTGTAGCCTGTAGGTTGCAAGCGATAAAATTATGAATAGGGAATTTTTTTTTTTTTTTTTTTGATGAAGCTTGTTTGAGCAATTGTTAGTATCTGTTAGACAAGTTATGTTAGCAATCCCTGGTTGTTGAACAAACACAGGAGGGGCGTCCCCACTGGGGCACAAGAAACAGGTAAAGTGTTAGAAGGGCCCTAAAATTTTATTTTTTTTATATGAAAAATTACAACCTTGTAAATACCATGACAGACCAAAAACATGGAAATTTCTCTAATATTGTGTCATGTTTCTTATTAGTTTTGTCCATTGCCAGTCATTGAGAAAAACATCCAAAATTGGAATCCAATATTTGAATGACATGGTATATGCAATAATAGATGTGAATCAAATTCCTTAGACTTAGAGAGCATCCTCATCATGATTTTTTTTTAACACAGACTTGATCTTGCAATGACTAATCACAAAAAGGTCACATAGAAATAACCAACCACAACGTGTCACATGTCCTGTTTTAAAACATTTCAGATTAAATTCGGATCTTGCAACCCGTTTAACATGAAACTTAAATAGTCAAAAATAAAATAAATATCAACAACATTCAAAACTTTTTGAGCTCTACAAATAGACATCATAGTTTCATATTTTGGTGTATGTTAAATAATTTTATTTTTACTTTGATTAAGATTATATGGGCCCGGAAGAACGATGTGATTAACTTTTGTTTGTTAGTCATGGGTGTGGTGTACATGAGCAAAATTGATGAACATATGGTTGGTCTTACCTTCTCTGAAAATGCTCGCTTGCAATACTAGATGTCGGGTGGGACGGAAATTAAGCTAGAATAGTTAATTTAACTGTTGCTTTGCGATATAATTATTAGATTTTATCTGACTTCTTTTATTTGATTTTGAGTGTGCGGAAAAAAATTGAGATTGATTATTGTCCAAATGGCATGTGGGGTTGTAGTTGGATTGGTTCAACCATTGGCTTAGTAACCAATTGGTCTTGAGTTCAATCCCCCCATAATGCACCATTCCCACCAATATTTGGTGAGGAATTTCCTCCCTTCACAGGAGGTGTTTCCCTCCCCTTTCAGGAGGTGCTTTCCTCCCTTCGCCGGAGGTGCTTCCCTCCCTCGCAGGAGGTGCTCGAGGTGGCATCGCCTTCGCCACGACTCTGAAGAAAAGGCTTCGCCCGTGAGGCAGTTGATTGCTCGAAGATATGCTTCGAAGTGGATGAGTAAAGACGCCGCAAGGCTTGCGCTTCAATGGAGATTAATGTACTAGATTAGCTTGAGAATTTCAGTAGTCTTGTACAAAACATGTATACATCCCATCAAAAAAAAGATTATTGTCCAAATGGAACGTGTGTATGAAACAAGTGAATTCAAAATTTAATGTGGCTATATATATAATATGTTCAAGATGCATGCAAGGACACACTGAACAAACATTAAACCACAGACACATCGATCACTTTGATTAAATGCAAAATTGGACGGTAGACATAAAGATTTAGATTTAGAGGTCTTTCTACATCTTCTTCAGGCGGATCCATGCATGGTAGTTTCAGGAGTGGCCGTCATCAGCAAGGCCGCCGATCAATTTTGATGTTTGTTACAACCTCTCGTCTGTCTTTATACGCTAGTTTGGTGTGTTTATAGACTAGCTAGGTTTGGGCATAATATAGCTTAGGAGATTCTTGTGGTCGATAATCCATGTCACAAGTGCCATTTGTTTGTGTTTAGAACTTGCAAGGATCTGTTGATGGCTGAGACATTTCTCTTGACATCGGACATTGAAAAATGAAATGGGAGACGATTAATAGCCGAGCTACTACAATGTATCCACCGAAGGTGATGAAGTTTTTGAGTAGAGGGATGATTTCTAGTGAAACAAAATAGATCCTTAAATAGTGTTTCAGTCGTTTATTTTTGGTAATTTCAACTAACAATATTTCTAGTGTACAATAACTTTAATGTCACATGATTCGAACCCACGATAATTTTAACACACGATAATTATAACTTCACCTAATAACCTTTCTAGTGTACGGTGACCTTAATGTCTGATGATTTAAACCGGCAATAAACTTAACGTACAATAATTTTAACGTCAAAATCAAATCCAAAATATCTGAAAAGGACTCTAGTACTCTGAGGACTCTAATCCTCCATTTGTGCTTCCTTAGGTTAGGTCACCAAGTCAATGAGTCCTAGATTAGGTTGCTGTTCCTTAGAGGATTCTGTATAGATTTTCTAGGGTTGCAGGTTGAGCCATGGAAGCCAGAAGGAGCTTATCAAGCTTGCGGAGGCTTTCCAGAACTGAGTTGCGGAAGAGCCAAAATGGTGGCGTTTTGGTTTGGAGGCAAAAGCTGTTATTGCAGTTATAAAGGAGCGGCGTCGTTTAGACAAAGGCGGGAGGCGTTCGACTTAAGCTCAACGCAGTGTTTCATTAAGGACGCTTAATTGGAACGCTGTCGTTTAGACAAGCGCGAAGCCTAGTTGATTTTGAAGCTCACGACGCCGTTTTCACTCGTCTTCTCCAGCTGATATAAGCTCGCCTGATTTGGGACTTAGGGCAACGAATCGAATTCGAATACCAGAGAAAAATTGAAGCGATTCTTGGAGCGATCGTACTCGAGAGCTTGCTAGAAAGGATCGGTTCATCGAGGCGCACTTCGGAGTACTGCTATTGCTGCTCGAAGACTCTTCTATTGATCAAGGCGCAAATGCGACTTGGTGTGGCCGACTGGTCTACTGACTTCGGCCGTCTGCGGCGGCGCTTGATTCTTCCCACTCAGGGAAGTATCAGTTACTTCTTCCGTTCGTATCTAGTGTCTCAAATAGATTTATAGTTCGGTCATTGGCTTATTGGGTTGGTTAGGGCTTTTGTAATTGTGCAAACTCTTTTGGGATTATAGTGGAACATTGTGGGAGCCTCCCCGATCTGAGGCTCCAAGCAGTAGGGTTTACCCGAAGCTTGTAAAAAGTCCAGTTGTTCTTTACTTCCAGTTTCCTTACAAGAATTTGCCCAATCGAACAATTCCCAAACTAGACCTAATTTGACTAATTGGGGTAATTGGATTAAAGGAACGTGTATACAATACATTACAACGTGGTATCAGAGCCAATTAGGGCTAATCTTGGTGTTTAAAGATCCATAACTTTGGTTGCTTACACTTAAGATAGCCTTCTTGTGATCTTGGACTGTTTTTGGGTCCTTCACTTCTTCTCTTATTCTGCTATCACTCTGAAACACCTAACTTGGTGTTCTGTGCTCTTTTGACCCAGGAAATCATGGCCGAACCAGTGAGGATGACTCCCTTTGATGGTTCCACTGATTTCACCATGTGGAGGGTTAAGATGAAGGCTGTCCTTATCAAGGAAAAATGTTGGGATGTGACAAGCGTTTTTTTAACCCTTTATAGTGTCAAGTTATGAGTTTTAGGGGTCTAGCTGCAGTCAAACAAAATTTATAACCTTGGTAAGCTAAAGGTCGATCCAAGGAACAGACGTGTGTGAATACTAATTAACAGGTGACCTATTTAGCTATTCCGATTAACAAGAGGTTTTGTTGTAACGAAACTTGAAGAAATTAAATGCAGTAAATAAAAGGTTTGCACTTGATCAGAGAAAGAATTCCAGAACCAAACTTCACCCGTGCTAACCCCACTAATCATGCAATCATGTCACGTAAATTCATCATGCTATCGAATATGGAAATAAACCGAAATAACACTAGACAAGCCGCCCATCCACGGATCATTGTCTAGATTAATCTCAATCGTTGAACGCCGCCCATCCATGGATTATCAACGATCTCGATTATTAAACTTAGGGTTTTTCACACGAAAGTCAACTTTCCTATTAATTCATGTACTACCGTTGTAGCTACCATGACCTAACATCAATTTCATGCAATCCGATTAATACCTAGGACCCATCCATCTTTTGGTAATTAACATAAATACGTTCTAGCATGCAAACATCCCATTCAATGTAAAACTTGCAAGAACGATAAAATTAAGCACGATAAAATTGAATATTCGAATTGCATTAATGAAAAACGTAGGATCCCAAAATAGAGAAGACTACTCACTACTCATGGTAAGTTAACCAAAAGTAGTGTAGATAAAGAAATTAAGGACGAGGAAACCGTGTAGACGATGTAGCTCGTTGAACCTCAATCTCTGGTGATGATCTCCGTCTTCTCTCCCAAGTTAGGGTTCTTCAATCTCAAGTTAAGCACACCCACAACACTCTGGTCGTTTCTCTTTTTATAGCCCAAAAACTGCTCTATTACCAAAAAGGACCAGAATTTGCCAAAAGCGGATTAGGAAATCAGCTGATAATTCTGCCTTCCGACGGCGCCGTGACACCCGTGACATTCGGACATGTCATGGCATGTCACGGCATGCCCAAAAGTCACTGAGTAGAAAGGGTGCCGTGACACCCGTGACACTAGGAGGATGTCACGGCATGTCACGACCTGGGTAAAACTCACTGAGCTGAAAATGTGTCGTGACACCCGTGACACTAGGAGGATGTCACAGCATGTCACGGCCTGGCTGGAAGTCACTTGATTCTTTCTGAGGGAAAAGCCTACTGTGACACCCGTGACACTAATGAGATGTCACAACTGTCACGGCCTACTGTTGGTGAAGAGCTCTTTTTCGGCCTTTTTCGTCGATCTTTCCGTTCTTTCAGCACTTCGCGTCCAAAGAGTGATGATATGTCTTTTTGTTCTGAAACACTCATGGTAGACATCAAATAGAGACAATTTGCCGGGAGAACCAGTGTTATCCTTCATCGAATGCAGTGAATAATTACTCAAAATATCGACTGATCAGGATGCTGTCTCAGAAGATTGGCCTGAAGGAGCCACTGATAGACATAAGAGAAAGCTTCAAGACCTAGCCCACTCGGAGATCATGCTTAGACTCTCTGATGATGTGGCTAGGCAAGTGGTTAGTCACATTCTTCCTAAACCCTTATGGAATGCCTTAGAGTCTATCTTCCTTGCTAAGTCCTTGCCTAATAGGATATCTCTTTTGTGTAAATTGTTTACTTACAAAATGGATACAAATATGACTTTGCAAGAAAACCTCGACATTTTTCTGAAAATATCCCAAGAGCTTAAAGGATGTGATGATGAGATTAAACAAACACATCAAGCTGTCATTTTATTAAACTCTTTACCCCTCAGCTTGAAACCCTTAAGGATGTTATCCAATATGGTAGAGATGATCTTACCATTGGAAAGATCATGGCTGCCATCATTCAGAGGAATGAGTCCTTAAGAGTCTTCAAAGGCAAACATCAGACTAAGAGTGAGTCTAAGGTCAAGGTGTACATGGAGGCTCAAGGCGTCTGGGACGCCGTAGACCCACCAACCGGTATGGTGGTGGATAACCGGAGGGATAAGATGGCAAGGGATTTCGGAGAATGTGCTATTGGCAATAGTTGAGAACAGACAGCAAAAGAGGCATGGTCAACTTAAAAAACCATGCACCTTGGAGCGGATCGCGTCAAGAATGCAAAAGTGCAGATGTTGAGAACGAAGTTTGAAATGCTTCGAATGAGGGATTCAGAGTCACTAGATGAGTTTGCCGTGATTTTGTCAAGCCTTGTTAATAGAATTCGAGTTCTTGGACAACCAATAGAAGAGGTACATGTGGTATATAATGAAATTTTTGCGAGCTGTGAGTCAAAGAGTTCTTTCCATAGTGTCAATAATCGAGCATTTGGCAATGTTCACAAACAGAACGCTCAACTTCCTGAATTTATAACTTGAACCCAAATTCAAATAAACATCATGGCGCCATTTCTCAGCTGATCGACTTGGGAGGTTCAGCTGCCTCAATACCCCCCCTCAAGCTCAGCGTATGAAGTTTGTTGACGATGTTGAGCTTGCTACACATGTGAACTAGTTGATCAACCGAAATAGCCTTGGTGAGAAGGTCAGTAGGTTAATCATAGGTGGGCACAAAATGAGGACTGATGAACCCTAAACTCAGGTGCTACCTGACTACATGACAGTCTAGCGCCACATGTTTGGTGCGCTCATGAAAAACTGGGTTCTTGGCTATGTGAATGGCAGCATTGTTGTCACTGAACAAAGGGATTGGAGTAGGAATCTGAACTTGCAGATCAGACAAAAGTCTTACTAACCAAGCAATCTCACAACAAGCATGAGCCATTGCCCTATACTCAGCTTCTGCTGAAGATGGCTTATTTCATTATTTTCCAAGATATGAGTGAGCCACCAAGCAGCACAGTGTAACCTGAGATAGATTTCCTGGTCAGTGGGCATGTACCCCAATCAGCATCACAGTGAGCAGACAACCTCAATGACTGGCCACTTTGATAGAATAGGTCTTTTACAGGAGCTCCCTTGAGGTATCTGAGGACCTTACAAGCAGCATTAAGGTGATCATGAGTTGGTTGATGCATGAACTGGTTGAGAATGTGAACTGAATAAGCTAAGTCAGGCCTTTTTTGTGACATATATAAGCTGACCAGCCAATCTTGAATAAAAAGCTAAATCAGTTAGAAGGGGAGCTATTGAGAGACTGTGCTTATGCTTGGAGTCCATTAGAACTTTTGATGGCTTACGAGCAAGAAGACCAGCTTCTGAAATAAGATCCAAGGCATACTTCCTCTGATTTAGAAATAGGCCTTCATATGATCTAGCTGCCTCAAAGCAAAGAAAGTACTTCAGTTATCCAAGGTCTTTTATCCTAAACAGGTCATGAATAAAATCCTTGACAGCTTGAATGAGTGATGGTGAAGTACCTATTATAATAACATCATCTACATAGACAAGAAGGGCCAGAAAAACTCCATCTTTGTTGTAGGTGAAAATAGAGTAATTATTGAGACTTTTTTGCCAAAGATGATTAATGAATCATTAAATGTAGAGAACCATTGCCTTGTAGCTTGCTTTAAACCATAGAGACTTTTAAAAAGTTTGCAGACCTTTTCTTGTGCCTTTTCTTGTTTGTAGAAACTAAGTGGGAAGGGCATGTAAACCTCCTCATCTAGTTTGCCATGAAAAAAGGCATTATCAACAACTAATTGGTATAAGGGCCAACCTTTAGAAACATCAACTACAAGAAATGCTCTAACAATATTCATCTTGATAACAGGAGCAAAAGTTTCATGGTAATCCAACCCCTCCATTTGAGTGAAGCCCCTTGCAACTAGTCTGTCCTTATATCTTAGGATGGTGCCATCAGAGTTTCTTTTGATTCTGTAGATCCATTTAGAGTCAACAAGATTCTTACCTTGAGGAAGATCAGTAGTCTCCCATGTATTATTACTTTCAAGAGCTTTCAGCTTTTCTAACATAGCATCATTCCACTTCTTATCTTTGCATGCCGTGGAATAACAGGTAGGCTCAACATCATTCAGAACCTGAAGAGCATAGTGTTGATGACTAGAGGAACAGCCAGAGTAGTCTACATGCTGGTGAATAGGATAAGCTATTTTGGAAGCTAAAGCAGTGTTGCAAACATAGTCCCTCAAAGTAATATTTGGCACATGTACTCTTGTAGTTCTCCTGAGTTGCTGATGTGGAGCAGGTACTGTCTCAGCATGTTCAGGAACTGCATTGAGAGCTGGCTCTACAGCTGCGGGTGTTGATAAAATCCCAGATGTAATATAGGTGCCATCAGGAGAACACTGGGGTAGAGGAGCAGTAATTTCATAGGGTAAATGAACAGTAACTTGACTTTTAATTATATCTGCAGCACGTGTGTGTTGAGTCTCAGCGTAAGGAAAAACATCCTCCACAAATTTCACATCTCTGGACACATAGGTAACATTGTCTTGAGGATCAAAGAGCTTGTAACCTTTTTGATTAAAGGCATAGCCTAAGAAAATGCATGAAATTGCCCTGGTGTCAAACTTAAATTTTCCTAGAGAAATATTAGTCATATAGCAAAGACATCCAAAGGTCTTCATGTGTTGATAGTCTGGTTTCCTCTTGAACAATATTTCAAATGGAGTTTTGCCTTTGAGAACTGAGGAGGGTAGCCTATTGATGATATCAGTAGCAGTAAGGACACAATCACTCCCATAAGAAATCAGGCACTTTAGACTGAAACTTAAGTGCTCTTGCTACTTCAAGAAGATGTCTATGTTTTCTTTCAACTATACCATTTTGTTGAGGACTGTAAGTGCATGAAGTTTGTTGAACACATCCCTGTGACTGTAGAAAATTAGTGACTTTAGCGCTTAAGAATTCAGCACCATCATCTGATCTCACTACCTTGATTGAACAATCAAACTGAGTTTGAATCATCATATGGAATGTAATCAAGTGATCAGCAGCCTCACTTTTATATTTCATCAGAAAAGTCTAGACATATCTTCAACAATGGTCAAGAAATATTTGGCACCAGTAAGTGTAGGCTCTTTGTAAGGTCCCCAAATATCAACATGAATCAGTTCAAACAAGGACTGACTATGAGTAACACTAGTAGGAAAAGGCAGTCTAGTTTGCTTTGCTTGTGGACAAATGTGACAATGCAAATGAGAGTTTGTACAAATAACAACAGGAGCACAATGTTGTAGCTTATTAAAAGGCATATGGCCAAGCATGTAATACCAAAGTGTGGCCAACTAAGATGACTTTTCAACAGAGAAGCAGCTGGAAGATGTGGTTTACTTGAAATGGTATAAGCCTTCTATAAGATCACCAGTCCCTTGTAAAGTCAGCTTTATTGGGTCCTGATGTATAACTCACCCATTTTCAGTAAACTCAACCTTTAACTTGGAATCACCCACAAGCTTGGCAACATATATAGATTAAATCTGATATTTGGCACTAAAAGAACTCCAGACAGCTTGAGAGACTCAAACAAAGTGCAAGAACCAGTGTGAGTGACATTAACTCTATTCTCATTAGGCATAAGAACACTATAAGGAACTCCGAGACTGACTAGATCAGATAACAAGTGAGCATGAGGAGTGACGTGATCAGTGGCACTGATGGACCATATTTATATGATTCATTAAGACAGTTAAACCCACCAAATTAGACTCTTTGTCTATTTAACTTTTGCTTGTTAGTTCCGATACTTACCTACAGGGTATTTTGAAGTCTAGAGAGAATACAAGCTAAGGAGGAGTTTTAAAGCTGAAAATGAATTACAAGTCACTCCAGGACACGACCAGATTCCGACTGTACAACTTTCATAAACCTGACATGGAATCACTCAAAACAAGTCCAACCGAAGAGCAACCAGAGTCTGTCCGGAGCTGAAAGGACCCGATGGCTTTTGGGAAAAGATCTCAACTCACACTCACCCACTCCCCTCCACCTAGCCCGGCGGCTTTGGCCATGGAGAAGCCATGTGGCCGGCGGCTTTTGGGAGGAATGACTCACCTCCGATGGCTTTTGGCTCCTCCACCCATCCCTTGCCATGTGTGAGCTCTTCTCCTCCCTTGTGACAAGTGTATGTCTCTCATCCCTTCACCTTGCCTATAAAGACCAATCCATTCTCACTTGTATCATCATCCCATCCCACAATCCTAAAATCCACAATTACTTATCTCTCTAGATTGAGAGCACAATCCATGTAAACACTTCTCTTTGATATCAAAAGCTTTACAGTTGTTCTTGAGTACTCTTGTCGGTTCTTGAAGTACTCTCCTTTTACTTTCCTGTCTTTACTTTCGAAAACTTTACTTTACTGTCTTTCAAAAACCTTTACTTTTCAAGTACTTAGCTATGATGTCCTGTTCTATGGATATTTGTAGCTAAACCCTTCATTCGGTTGAAGGGGTGTACTAGTATCATACAATGTTTTAGACCCTTCTCTTAAATGCCTCTTTGTGTTCAAAACTTGTTCTATGTGCCACATATTAGGTCAGAACTTCCAAGGTTGAGTGGATGCTTGAAATGGCAAAACTCTCCCGTGGGGTTCGTGAACATACTCGGGTAAGTGGATGCTTGAAATGGCAAAGCTTATCTGAGGAGTTCGACCTCTTTAAAACACCATTTGGTTGATCGGAAATGATTGATCAAATGGATGCACATAGGCTAATATACCTTGAAATGGGGTATTAGTCTAAATAGAACAAGTGCTCTATGCCTTGAAATGGGCTAGACGGTGTGGCAAATCGAGTGCTTGAAATGGCCTTGATACACTTTTAAATACTTAGTATGATCATTAGAGGTCAATGATAAACGGACTATGATTCAAGGCCCCTGATACCGAATCTTTCCTTTAATTGCAATATCACCTGTTACTTTACTTTCAGTCCATATCAACTGCTTACTTTCAGCAAGTCTTGTCCTTCAAGCAATTTCTTTCTGCAAGTCTTGTCCTTCAAGCACTTTAATTTCCGCAAGTCTTGTCCTTCAAGCACTTTAATTTCCGCAAGTCTTGTCCTTCAAGCACTTCAATTTTTCAGTTATTTACTTCCAGTACTAAAATCACAACCAACCCACGCTACTTTCACTACTAAAATCACAACCAACCCCCAACTGTCTTAATTTCTATCTTCGAAAGAACAACTATCAACTAATTCTCTTGGGTTCGACCCCTACTTACAACTTTACTACCCAATAGTAGAGTACGAGTAGCGGACTTATAAATTTATTTTTGTACAGAGACATTGCACCTTAACGACAGTGCAGTGCGCTCCGTCAGGCACCACTATCAATTACCCAAGTATCCTGGATTATTTTAACAGAAGAAAGACAGGTGATACCTACAACATGATCATTCGTGTGAGCTCCACTGTCAGTTAGAAAGACCATCAGCTTATTGAATTGATCTTGAGTCATTTGCAGAGATCTTATTGAAACAGCAGAAGTTTCAGTGCAGTTGTTGTGCTCTTTTTCTTCAGACCCTGCACCAGACAACTCTGAAGTGACATTGTTAGCCATGACTCTAGTGCCCTTATTGTTATTAGAGTCACCTCCTCTAGTGAACTTGTAACCAGGGGGATAGCCATGGAGCTTATAACATGTCTCCATTACATGCCCTTGAAGCTGACAGTGAGTGCAAAACAATGATTTTCTTCCTCTATTTTGATTGGGATATCTTCCAATAGGACCTCTATTCTGAGCAACACCTTTGAATGGGTGAGTAGAAGCCTGAGTGGTTTGAGACTGCTGAGAACCAGCACCACCAGGATGAAATGAGGAGTTCATTTGACCAACATATAGAGCAGACATTTCAGGCATGTGAGACCTCTTGGCTTTTCTTTGATTTTCCTCTTGAACAATTGTTTGTAGCACTCTTTAAGTGAAGGAGATGGTCACATTTGCAAAATATTGGATCTAGTACTATTGTAGACTTCTTTAAGGCCCATGAGAAACTTCATCCTCATGTCCCTCATTTTTCTACCAGTAGCACATCTTGTTGCTTTACAATTTGTGCCAAGATCACATGAAATTTCTTCAGTAAGAGCATCCTCATCTCCCCAAAGTTGAATGAGTTTTTTGTAATATTGAGCAATACTCGTATCCCCTTGCATTAACATAGCAATTTCTTGTTGAATAGAGAAAACAGAAAAATCATTAAAGCCTAAGAACCTTTCCACCAGATCCTCTCAGGCTTGCATACAGTTAGCAGAATGAATCAGAGAAGAGCCAATCTCAGGGGATACAGAGTTGATCCAAGATAACACAACATTGTTACACTTATCCCATCTAACACCTTGATAAGCATCAATTGGTCTTGGAAAATCTCCTCTAACAAAATCTAATTTCATTTTGAAGCCTAGAGCCATTTCCATGGTTTTCTCCAATTGAGATAATTTTTGTCACCAACCAATGGTTGTGTAACCAAAGAAACAGCCACATTTTTAGTACTATTAACAAACAATGGATCATCAGCCAAAGCAAGCAATATTCTGTACAAAAGTAGAAGCAGAAATACTAGTCGCAGTTGACGAAGCAGTCGCCATTAACAAATCAATCACCAAGAACAAGAAACACTACAAGGCAACACAAGTGACGATCAAAGTACAAGAGTCATACCGGATCATCACCATACATCTGCCATGTAGAGAAAGATTGACAGACGTTCGGAGACGAGGATCGGAGCTCAGATTTTGACCTAAACTAACTTTTCAATTGAATTAACAAATAGCGCAAAAATCTGTTAAAAACAGATTTTCGCAAGTTTACAAAAGGACACTAAGGACCTAGACTAAACATAATATACAAAACAAAAAAACAAACAGAACCCTCAACTTCCTAAATTTATAACTTGAGCCCAACTTCAAATAAACATCATGGCGCCATTTCTCAGCTGATCGACTTGGGAGGTTCAGCTGCCTCAATAACCTCTAGCACTACAAATTTTGTAAAGGATTCCGGCCACAATTTCCGAGGTTATTCTAGCCACGTTAGTATCGCCAAAAATATTTCCGATAAGATTCCGGCGACGGCTTGGGAAGAAATTTCTTAAACACAAATTCCAATGTTATTCCGGTGGTGTTTCGACCAATAACATTCCGACGACAAAGTTGCACCAGAATGTCCTCAGAATAATTCTTACGCAATTCCGAGGACACTCCAGCGCCCAAATCCATGTCGCCAGATTTCCCCCGGAAACAATAATATGCATTATTAAATTTCCATTCAAAAATATTTTGTCGACACAAATTCCAGCGCAATTTCCAGAAATAGTCCATTTTGCTAGAAAAATGTTCCACTTGCACCAGAGTTTTCAAAATTAAACATTTGAAATTATGTATCATAACTAATAAAATGAATCAGGTACTTTTAATACATCTTTTTAAAATTTCTGAACGTTATTTGAGCATATTACTAGTTTAAAATTATAAGATATTATTGCTACTAAAGAGTAAATTTTGCCTCTAAAATTACAATATACAATAAACCATTAAAATTTAATGAACCAAAATAAATTAAATTTTACATTTCTCACCGAGAAAATAGGAAGAAGCTGAAGCAAAACCCGAAAATAACAATAGCATTATAATACATATTGGAAAATGAAATCTTCCCCTGGTAGATGAGATGTTGTTCTGGTCGATGTCCAGAACAAATACTAAAACAACTTATGCGCTAAAATAAGTAGTGCGGAAATAAAAATGACACGCAAAGTTGTTACCCAGTTCGGCGTTAACGAGCCTACTCTGGGGGGCGTTCTCTAGCCCGGTGGACAGCAATTCACTATGTTGAGTATTGCGAATACAGGAATTACCATTTACAGAATCCCTCTTAAACTACCTGAGCCTCGGACACTCTAGTAATTGCAATCTAGGTCTCCCCCTAGATCTTTGCTCCCGCTCCGTATCCACCAAGATGATCCTCCGTGAGAATCAGCGCCTTCTCCCGAATGCGCAGTTCAGAACTTCAGTGCGTGAACTTTCAGTGTTGTCCTTCGATCAATCTGCTGAGCACCAGCACAGATTGAATCCGAGCGCCTTTGAGTAACCAGTGACAATTAACTCTCCGGCCGATTACGTGCTTAGTGAATAACCAGTTACGATTAGTTCACCGTCGTTAGCCTCCTCCTCCCTTCAATGAGTATGAGCGTGATTTAATATCTCCGTAAGTGCTAACTAATACCTAAGCATTAGCCCTCCTTATATAGAGCGGTAGAAATCATAAAGTACTTAGGATTCCTAAACTAAACCGCCTATAACCTTAGGAAATCTTTCCTAATCTCAAGCGCATATCTTTTGTAGATAATCCTCTATTCGAGTCTTCAACCTTGATTAGGTAATCTTTGATTATCTTCTCGACTAAGATAGCTTCATGCGCAAGCAACCGACTTTAAGGGAATCTTCGATTATCCATATGCACCGACTTGCTAAAAACCGGACTTGCCAAATCCGTTCTGCTGCTGCGACAGAGTTGTGCTAGGTCGGTTGAACAAGTTTCCAAATCTGAATTTGGAAACTTCCAATATCTGTCCATGCACCTGAAACCGCCTTGATCTCCAACAGTCGACTATGTTTCCAAATCTGAATTTGGAAACATTCCATCTGCTTTAACTTGTTCCAGAACAGTTGTCTCTGCTAGACTCGAACAACAGCTTGAACAACTATTCTAAGTTTTGCCAAACTACATGCCATAAAACTAACAATCTCCCCCTTGGCATTTTTGGCAAAACTACTACCTGTAATCTACCTATTACAGTTGAATCTTTGAAGGAGGTTTCAAACTCCCAAGCTGTGCTACGAACTAAGCTACCAAACGAATCTTTGAGGAGATTTCAAACTCCGAACATAACAAGCACAAACGAATCTTTTTAGGAGATTTCAAACTCCAACATAATAACATACCAAGCACAACTGAATCTTTTAAGGAGGTTTCAAACTCCAAAACTACTCCCCCTTTTTGTCACAAAATGACAAGGGAGTACAGAAAGAAAGCATTACCTTATAGAATTTTTAATTTCTGTGAACCTTTGACCAAACATACTTCGTCAATACCAAACTTTGAGCGTTCGCTCTTCCTTCTAAGTCAACCCTTTAATCATGAGACCCTTACACTCCGGTTGGCCCCTTGTACTGGAACAGTTTAGTTGTCAATGACACACAGACCCAGTGAGGATCTAAGTGTTTCGAACTGAAGATTGTCCAAGGCTTTTGTGAAGATGTCTGCCAGCTCCTTCTCAGTTGACACGTGTGTCAGGGTGATAGTTTTCTTCCCAACTAATTCTCGAATGAAATGATGCCTGATGTCGATATGCTTTGTTCTGGAATGTTGCACCGGATTCTTGGATATGTTATGGCACTCATGTTGTCACAGTAGAGAGTCATCACATCTTGTTTGACTCCGTATTCCTCCAGCATCTGTTTCATCCATAACATCTGGGTGCACGAACTTCATGCCGCAATATATTCTGCCTCAGCAGTAGATAGAGAAATACTGTTCTGCTTCTTACTGAACCAAGAGACCAGATTGTTTCCAAGAAAGAAACATCCTCCAGACGTACTTTTGCGGTCCTCTGCATTCCCAGCCCAATCTGCATCGCAGTAGCCTGCTAAGCAAGAGTTGGTATCCTTAGTGTACCATAACCCATAGTCGACTGTTCCACAGACATATCTGATAATTCTCTTCACATTCATCAGGTGACTCTCCTTGGGATTTGCTTGATATCTGGCACAGACACCAACGGCATGAGTAATGTCCGGCCTACTGGCGGTTAGGTATAATAGACTTCCAATCATACTTCGGTATAGGGTTTGATCCACCTTTGCGCCAACTTCGTCCTTTGTAACCTTCACATGAGTTGCAGCGGGGGTTCTCTTGTGTGTTGCTTTTTCGAGATCAAACTTCTTGATCAGGTTCCTAGCATATTTGCTTTGGGAAATAAAGATGCCATCCGCCTTCTGTTTGACTTGTAAGCCAAGAAAGTATGACATCTCTCCCACCATGCTCATCTGGAATTCATTCTGCATTTGATGGACGAATTTGTCTACCAGCTTCTGGTTGCTTGAGCCAAAAACAATATCATCTACATAAATCTGAGCAATGATGAAGTCTGTCCCTGTGTGTTTCACAAACAGCGTCTTGTCTACTCCCCCTCGCACATAGCCATGAGTGATTAAGAAGTCAGTAAGCCGCTCGTACCATGCTCTGGGCGCCTGTTTGAGACCATAGAGCGCCTTCTTCAGGTGATACACATAGTCAGGATGATGAGGGTATTCAAAGCCCTTTGGTTGAGCCACAAACACTTCTTCATTTAGCAGCCCATTTAGGAATGCACTCTTGACATCCATCTGAAACAACTTGAACTTAAGGTGACAAGCAAGAGCAAGAAGTAGTCGAATGGCTTCTAAGCGAGCAACCGGAGCAAACGTCTCATCAAAATATATTCCCTCAATCTGAGTATAGCCTTGAGCCACGAGACGAGCTTTATTTCTGGTGATGTTTCCGTGTTCGTCCGACTTGTTCTTGAAAATCCACTTTGTTCCAATAACGTTCACACTATCCGGACGTGGAACAAGATCCCAGACATCATTTCGCTGGAATTCACCAAGTTCTTCTTGCATGGCGACCACCCAGTATTCATCATTGATGGCTTCCTTGATGTTTTTGGGTTCAATAGTAGATATGAAACAGGTAAAGCCAGCCAATTGACGAAAGTTAACCTGTTTACCTCGAGCTTGTATGCCATCTGTGGGATTACCAATTACTTCACTGACAGAATGATACTTTTCAACTGCTCTTGAGGGCTGTAGGACACGAGGAGAGGCAGGAGGCGTTGGAGCAGATTCCGTATCAATATCCTCATCTGATTGATGTTCATTTGTCGCAGACTGCTCAGGCTCTTTATCTGTGACTAATTCCTTATCGGGAGAAGCGATTGTAGGTTGTTCCGGATTAGGTGGGGCATCATCATCATCTGCATTATTTGTCTCAGAAGCACCTGGAACAACGTCCTGTACAACAACATTGATTGATTCCATGACAACTCCAGTGCGTTTGTTGTAGACTCGGTATGCCCTGCTGTTAGTGGAATATCCCAGAAAGATTCATGCATCACTTTTAGGGTCTAGCTTCTGCAGATACTCTCGATCTCTAAGAATGAAGCACTGGCTTCCAAAGACATGGAAGTACTTGACCGTAGGTTTTTTACCCTTCCATAACTCGTAGCAGGTCTTCTCGGTTTCGGATCGAATCATGACTCTGTTTATGACATAGCAAGCAGTGTTCATGGCTTCCGCCCAAAACTTTAAAGGAACATTCTTTGCATGAAGCATTACTCGCGCCATCTCCTGAATGGTTCGATTCTTCCTTTCAACAACTCCATTCTGTTGAGGTGTGATTGGTGAAGCAAATTGATGAGTTATGCCCCTTTTTTAGCAGAAATCAGCAAGAGCAGCATTCTCAAATTCCTTTCCATGATCACTTCTAAGTTTTACTATATGTTCGTCTTTATCCTCTCTTTCACGTTCCAGTTGAGTGCATAGTTGAGCGAAAGCCTGAGTAGCATCTGATTTCTCTCGCAAGAAGCTAGACCAGGTGAACTTTGAGAAGTCATCAACACACACAAGAACGTACCTCTTCCCTGAATAACTTTCCACTTGCATAGGCCCCATTAAATCAATGTGAAGCAGCTCCAGAGGTCTACTTGTATTAATCTGAGTAGTGCCCTTGTGTGGAACTTTGATTTGTTTTCCAATTTGGCAGTCTCCACAAACAATGCTCAGCTCACCTTGAACTTTGGGTATGCCGCAAACAAGACCATCTGAAGCAATCTTCTGAAGCGTTCTTAGATTCACATGACCCATTCGCTGATGCCATAAGTTCATCTCTTCAGTTTTACTCACTAAACATGTTGATTTAGCATTGGGTTTACCAAGGTTCAGGAGGTAGCAGTTGTTCGACGACCTTCTTCCAGAGAGAACTGGATCATTATTCTTGTTTAACACCACACACTCATCTTGTGTGAATTGAACATGATGCTCTCCATCGCACAACTGACTGATGCTAATTAGATTAGCCTGCAATCCCTTGACAAGCAATACTTCTTTCAATCTGGGCAGGCCTTGAACATTTAGAATTCCTTTTCCAATGACCCTGCCTTCTCCACCATCACCAAATGTCACATTCGAACTCCCTTTGATCTCCTCTATATTGGTCAGAAACGCAGAGTTGCCGGTCATGTGTCTTGAACACCCACTGTCAAAGTACCACATTTCTCTTTTCAGATGACAAGTAGAACTAAAAGCAACGTAACAAACTTTACTTCTTTGCTTAATCCTCCAAACTTGCTTCATATGCGGTTTCTGAACTTGTTTCATCTTTCTGATAGACATATGGAATTTATGACATCTTGACTTGATGTGTCCCACTTGATTGCAATAAAAACATCTTCGCCTGTCTTGCTGTCTTGTGAGATACCATGTGGGAAACGGAGATGCTTTTCTTCGTGGGTGAAGATTAGCAGGAACAACTTGCGGTCGAGGCTTAACAAAAGTTTTTCTTTGAGAACCATGTTCAGCTGGAACAAGTTGCGGTTGTGGCTCAGCTTTGACAAAAGACGTTTTTCCAGAGCTCGGTCCACCTGTGAAACCAAGACCTTTGTGACCTCCTCCTATCCTTTGAGCTCCTAGAATGGATTCTAGATCTTTTGTTCCAGAATTTAGCATTTTGACAGACTTTTTCAAGTTGTTCAGCTCGTATATTGTCTCCTCATGAGCAAGCTTATCTGTTTCAATTTCACATTTGAGGGCATCAATAATATTGATAAGATTTACCTCCCTTCGCTTTAGAGCATTATTCTCTTGTTTTAAGTCAACTGTGTCTTCAGAACGATCTTCTTGTTTTCACTCTGAAGCTTAAGAGATAAAACAACAGCCAGCAACTCCGCCTTTTGTGAAACAAGGTCAGCATGTTCGTTTCTTGCTTCACTCAACCGAGCTGTGAGGTCACAAACGCTCTGCTGATGTTTTAGTTTCAAGGTGGCAATCTCTTCCTTGAGCTTCTCCTTTAGTTTTTCCATAGAGTTCTGGAGAGATTTGTTTTGCTCGACTTCAACCAACCACTGTTGATATAGTTCTTTGTAATTGTTAGCAATTTCCTCATCCGTAATTTCTTCATTATCACTCTCACTGGAATACATAATGTGATCTTCAGCTGATGCCTTTTCCTCCTTTTTGCTATTGTGGTCTTCTTCCTGATCAACACAGCTAGTGAGGGCAACAAAATTACTGTGCTCACCTTCTTGATCAAATTCACTGTCACTCCAGTTGATCACATATGCATTCTTTTTCTTCTGTGTGTTGATGCATTCTGCTTGAATGTGTCCAAACCCCTCACATTCTCTGCATTGGATACCTTTGCCTTTGTTGTCTCGAACAAAGTCCCCAAACTGATTTCCCTTAGAAGCTCTGCCATCCTTCTGGTACCTCGAATTAGTTGACTGACCAAAATCAGTCCCTTTAGTGTATTCTCTTTTCATATATTTCTTGAAGTTTTTGGCAAACATGGCATACTGTTGTTCTGATGATTCATCCATCTTGTTTTTGACAACTTCAGCTTTCAGACCAACGCTGGTGACCTTCGTGCTGGTGACCTTCGAAAGACGGTCTTCTTCATTCATATCCATCTCATGGGTCTGCAGAGATCCCATCAGTTCATCCAGTCTCATGGTCTTCACATCATTGGCTTACTTAACGGCAAGAGCTTTCATGGCGAACCGCTTTGTGAGAGATCTCAGCACCTTTCTTACCAGCGTTTCTTCGGTAATTGGTTCTCCTAGGGCGAATGCTTCGTTGGAGATATCGAGAATCCGAGTATTGAAGTCAGCAATGGTCTCATCCTCCTGCATTCTTAAGTTTTCGAATTTTGATGTGACCGTCTCCATTCTGGAAATTTTAACTTTGGTCGTGCCTTCATGAGCAGTTTGAAGAATGTCCCAAGCCATCTTCGCAATTTCACAGGTAGAGATCATCTTGAAATTCTTTCCATCAACCCCCGAGAATATGGCATTCATTGCTTTAGAGTTTGCCGCTTCAGCATGCTTATAATCCTCAGTCCACTTGTCTTTAGTAATGAGGCAAACTTTACCTTCTTTGTCGATAGTTACTGGGTGTGTCCATCCTTGTTCAACCGATTCCCAAACTGATTCATCTTGGGATTTCAGAAACGCCTTCATTCGTACCCTCCAATAGCCATATTTATTTCCTTCAAGCAGAGGAGGTCGCGTGATGTTCTGCCCTTCTCTCAAACCGACTTCTGGATCTTACTCAGTATGTCGAGTATCTGCTCTGATACCAATTGAAATCTTCCCCTGGTAGATGAGATGTTGTTCTGGTCGATGTCCAGAACAAATACTAAAACAACTTATGCGCTAAAATAAGTAGTGCGGAAATAAAAATGACACGCAAAGTTGTTACCTAGTTCGGCGTTAACGAGCCTACTCTGGGGGGCGTTCGCTAGCCCGGTGGACAACAATTCACTATGTTGAGTATTGCGAGTACAGGAATTACCGTTTACAGAATCCCTCTTAAACTACCTGAGCCTCGGACACTCTAGTAATTGCAATCTAGGTCTCCCCCTAGATCTTTGCTCCCGCTCCGTATCCACCAAGATGATCCTCCGTGAGAATCAGCGCCTTCTCCCAAATGCGCAGTTCAGAACTTCAGTGCGTGAACTTTCAGTGTTGTCCTTCGATCAATCTGCTGAGCACCAGCACAGATTGAATCCGAGCGCCTTTGAGTAACCAGTGACGATTAACTCTCCGGCCGATTACGTGCTTAGTGAATAACCAGTTACGATTAGTTCACCGCCGTTAGCCTCCTCCTCCCTTCAATGAGTATGAGCGTGATTTAATATCTCCGTAAGTGCTAACTAATACCTAAGCATTAGCCCTCCTTATATAGAGCGGTAGAAATCCTAAAGTACTTAGGATTCCTAAACTAAACCGCCTATAACCTTAGGAAATCTTTCCTAATCTCAAGCGCATATCTTTTGTAGATAATCCTCTATTCGAGTCTTCAACCTTGATTAGGTAATCTTTGATTATCTTCTCGACTAAGATAGCTTCATGCGCAAGCAACCGACTTTAAGGGAATCTTCGATTATCCATATGCACCGACTTGCTAAAAACCAGACTTGCCAAATCCGTTCTGCTGCTGCGACAGAGTTGTGCTAGGTCGGTTGAACAAGTTTCCAAATCTGAATTTGGAAACTTCCAATATCTGTCCATGCACCTGCAACCGCCTTGATCTCCAACGGTCGACTATGTTTCCAAATCTGAATTTGGAAACATTCCATCTGCTTTAACTTGTTCCAGAACAGTTGTCTCTGCTAGACTCGAACAACAGCTTGAACAACTATTCTAAGTTTTGCCAAACTACATGCCATAAAACTAACAGAAAATATGGTAAAATTCAAATTGCATTTAAGTGGTCGGAGTTGCTCTTAAATATTGCCGGAATTTTCATTTATTTCGATTTTGCATTTCGTCGAAGTTTCCCCTAACAGTTGCCAGATTTTAGATAATTCAAATTATGCATGTCACCGGGCTTGCCGCTTATTGCTGTCGAAATATATCTTGCAAAAGCAGATCTACCAGGGATCTCACTTCTCAGTTTTTTCCCAAACCTTTTTGTGCAAACCTCATTCACAGACCCCAATTTCAAACCTCCACACTCAATCTCACCACCAATTTGGTTGTCTGGGCGCGCATCTCCTTCGCACAAATCAATTCAATTCGACCCCACAAACCCCCCAATTTGGTCTTAATTCGTTGAATTTCATTCAATAGGGTCGGTTGAAACCTGAAGATGACGGAGATGGATCAACAATCGCCCCAGTCACCACCAATATCCGAGATGCTGTCTAAAGTGATTGAATTTTTCGTTGGGAGGAGGCCAAAATCCTTAACAGAGACGGAGACGAGGACATGTTCATTTCACTGCTTGATTCTGTGAGGAGGTGATTACGAGTCAGAGAGATGTTGTTGTCGTTAAGCCCTACAAGATTGAAGTTGAACGTAGATCGAAAAATTTATCTGCAAATCGTCAGAGTCGGGACAAGAGAGGAAATTTGGGGCACTTTTGGAGAGTGGGTTTAGGACGGTCAATTGATAATTTAATTTTGGAATATTAAAATTTAAAAATTAATAATTGTGAAAAATCAGTAAATTTAATTTAAATATAATATTATCCATAAATCCCACCGCATTTTCGCCGGATTTTCCGCACATATTTTGTTCCCGGATTTCCGCAGGATTTTCCCCTTATATTTGTCCCCGGATTTTTATAGGACTTTCCCCTCATATGTTGTTTCCAGAGATTTTCAAGACTTTCCCCACATTTGGCTCCTCGGATTTTACCCGGAATAATAATTAGTTTATTTTGGTCGGAATTGCGCCGGATTTTAGATAGAGTGTCGCCGGATTTGTAATGTCATCTGCAAAAGATAGGATTTGTAAATTTTTGCACAATTTGTAATGTCATCTGTCTTCCTACGCTAGTTTGATGTGTTCATAGACTAAGTTTGGCATAATATAGCGAAGGATATTCTTGGTCGATAATCCATGTCACAAGTGCCAAATTTTTGTGTTTAGAATTTCAAAGGATCTGTTGATGGCTGAGACATTTCTCCTGACATCGGACATTGAAAAATGAAACGGGAGACGATTACTAGACGAGCTACTACAATGTATCCACCATCGAAGAAGGTGATGAAGTTTTTGAGTAGGGATGATTTCTAGTGAAACAAAATAGATCCTTAAATAGTGTTTCAGTCGTTTGATTTTGGTAATTTCAACTAACAATATTTCTAGTGTACAATAACTTTAACGTCACAGGTGATTCGAACCCACGATAATTTTAACGACGATAATTTTAACTTCCCCTAATAACCTTTCTAGTGTACGGTGTTGACCTTGATCGATGTCTGAATGATTTGAACCTGACAATAATTTTTACTTCAAAATCAAATCCAAAATATCTGAAAATGACACTAGTACAAATATGTGAAAATAATAAGTGGAAGACTCCAAAGTCAGAATGACCACCACAATGTAGCTCACCTCCACCTCTTGTCTCTTCCCATCATATATATGATAATAACCAGACAACATTGTATTTGTACCGTGTCTTGCTTTCCTTAAAATGATTGCAACTCATCAGAATCTCTCATCCACCTTACAAACCCTATCTTTTGCACCTTCCTTATCTCTGTCAAGATATCCCTCAACAGAGAAGCGATCAAATGAGGCACCAATAGTAGTGTGAACACAAAAATGGCAGATCTGAGCGATCAAGAGAAGCGATCAAATGGTAGAATGAGGCAAGTGAGGCACGATCTGAGCCACACATCTAACCCCCGTGCTTTGTGGGCGCGCCACGTGGCAAATAGTAAACTCACTACCAATAGTAGTGTGAACACAAAAATGGCGGCTGTGAACGTGACTTCGCCACGTGTCACAATGAGTGGCCCAGATCGTGCCTCACGTGCCTCATTCTACCAACCCTGCCTCAACTGAGTGCTCCCATCCCTCAACATGATGTAAGCCATTCCATTCATTTTGATCCAAGGATCAGATGTCAATTGTTATAAGGTCTAATTTGTTAATATTTATTTTTCATCTCACCATTGTTTTCTGGATCATCACAATTGATAATGAAAAGAGATTGCCATGACAATCTATCTATAATGGAATTATGCCAAACCGAAATGGCTTTTATATATAGAATGACATTTTACAAATCTTATTTTTCTTGTACAAACCCTCCATGTCCATAATACTACCGCCTTTCTTCGGAAAAAGGAAAATATACAAACATGAATTAGATAAAAAGAGGAACACAAAGATCTGCAGCTTGCAGATCATCCCAGCAAGAACTAACTCTCTATAGCTGCAGAGGAGAGTTTGTACTCAGAGATATATGCATTTATATTATTATATCATGTGGCAGTAGTAGTAAGGCTGCTTCTTAGTAACCCGGGGGCTTGTAGGCAATGAAACTGATGCACTGCACTTGACGCTTGTTGTCAAACCCGATGATCCTAGCAAACGCGTTCGGGTACTCCTTCTTCAGCTCTTCCAGCTCCTTCAGCACCTGAGACGAGTCTGTGCAGCCAAACATGGGTAGCTTCCACATGACCCAGTATCGCCCATCGTAGTATCCCGGTGACTTGTTGTTCTCACGGTAAACAAACCCTTTCTGCATTTTTCATAAAGTGTCATTTATGTAACAAACTGAATTTAATGACATTTTTAGTATTTCTGTTTTCTGAAAATAAAAAAAATTTATTTCATTACCTCGAGTTCGAATTCAAGACAAGGTACCCATCCTGAACGAAGAAGGTAGTCGACCTCCTTCGCTAGAGACTCCGGGGATAGGGGTGGAAGGTACGACAGGGTCTCGTACTTTTTCATCCCAATGGGCGGCCATACCTATTTGTGTCCACATTTTCGTTAGATAACATGTTTTATAAACCGATAATTAATACTATCACAAGTGATATTTATATTTCATCATTTCAGAAAATAAATTTTTTTTTTAAAATTACGGAGTTTAGGATTAATACACCACGCTTCATTTGATATATGTGAACTTACCAAGAACTTGTATCTTTTATGATAATTATAAATAGTTTCAGTTCAGTTCAGTTCAATTCAGATGAAAAATCAAATAAACTTCTTAATAAATATAGAACCTAAAGAAAAATAAGATTCATTTATTGAATCAGTTGTGGTTTTTAATTAGTACCTTCATGCACTGAACTCTGCCACCGTTGTTGGTGATGGAGGTGATGTCAGCGGTCTTGCGAGTAATGGGGAAGGCAGCGGCAGACTTAAGCCCGGTAAACGGGGCAACCAAGGTAGCATGTGCCGGGGCAGCAGTGGTAACAGCCGTAGTAGAAAGCATGGAGGCAGCCATTGTCTCTGATAGTGTTATGTTACTGCTTCCTACATTCCCTTTTTATACATTCTAATCATTGATTTTCGCTCATTGGTTGGGTTGGATTCAATTGACGTTTGAGATTTGGTTTGAGTTAGTGTTGAGATTTTTTAGCCGTTGGATTTTGGTGGTGATGACTTGAGGTTTACTGACCACACATGGAAGGTAAAAGACTGGATAATGGGCTTATCTTTTTCTAATGGGAGTGTGACACGTGGCGAAATGGTTCGTATACCTTTTCGTCGCAGTATCATTCTAGTTTTACCGGGTCAATCGTTAGACCAATTTCAATTAAACTCAAATTCTAATTAACCCGTTGGACCGAATCCCCAATCTACGAACCGATCCGAAATTCGAAATCTCTAATTTACAACTCTGCTGAGAGAGATTGACCATCGCCTCCAAATCGTCCCATCGGTGTAACTCGTCTCTGATCATCAAGCTGCCGCCGCTGACGGCGAATACAACGACGTCGATCTCCGTCTATGTCACTGGTTTGTTCTTTACTTTAGGCTCGTTACTCCTTCCGACAAGACCGTCTAGTGTCGAATTAGGGTTCCGGTTCCTGTCGAGTCTCGAATTTTGCCCTAATTAGGTTACTGAATCGCTTGCTAAGTTCCATGGCGTCGAGGAAGAGGGAAACGACTGGTATATCTCTGTTGTCCATGTACAACGACGACGAGGAGATGGAGGATGCGGAGTCGGACGAGCAGGAAGCTGCTAATGATGAGAGTAGATTTGATAACGTGGATTCGGTTATGGGAGACGTAGAAGAAGATAAATTGAAGAATATCAGCAATAACGAAGTAGCTGCTGGTGCTGAATCTGATCATACGCCTATGCAGCCTCAGATTTTGGTAAACACTGAGGTGTTGAATGGTCGGAAACCTTCCCTTAATTTTGTTGATTATGGACATGATGAGGTTGCTATGTCTCCTGAAGCAGTTGAGGTACTTGTGATATTCTTTGAGAATTTTGTATTTGTTTCTCTTTTGTGTTTTGTTTAAGTTGTACTCCAATTTGTAGGTATCTTATTTTGCAGGAAGGAGAGAGACATGCTGCAGGTCAAGGTGCCCATGATTTGGAGCTTCGAGATGATAACGGTACGCATATTCTCTCTGGATTCGAACTACAATGTGCGTGGTACATACTTGCCATTCAATGTGTACTTATCATCATCTTAAGTGATTATTAATTAGCTTTTCTTATTGTGATGGATTCAAATGAGAAATTAGTTCTGGTTTTTGTGTATGTTTTATTTTATTTTATTACAGCAGTATTTTCATTTTGGATTTTGTTTACTTGTTATAAATTTGAAGAGTAAAGTGTCTTGTGTAGGCGTTTCCCTGTGTTTTGTCTTAATATTTAATTAATTATTGTACTTTGGAGAACAGGAGATGATTGTCTTTTAATTATCAGGTGACGGCCAGCAAAAGGAACAAATTGAAGCTAATAAGGTTATGCTATCAAGCAACCAGGCTACATGTACAGGATTGTATGATGAGAGCCAGACATCACAAATGGCCTTCAAAGATGACTTTGTGAGTGAATCAGATGGTGCTGAGGGAAGGGATGGTAAATCTGATGCAGATGCGTCCAAAGATTTTGACCCGTTAGACTTGTTTCTCCCACCTCAACCCATTGAAAAATGCTCCCAAGAGCTGCAAGTAAGTGCTACTATCTCTAGAATCAATTATACGTAAATTATAGGGAACAATTTTCTCACTGCCGATCTATAATGGCTTGTTGTTCTTAAAGATAGACATTGCATTTGCTTCTGTATCTATCTCTTTAGGCGATGAGCAAATTCATTGTCCATTGTGGCCCACTTGTTTTTTTCCCTATTTGTTTCCTTAATTCACATATGGTTGAAATTTATTAGCATTGTTGAATATTGAGGTCTGAAAGTATGTTACTGTCTGAGAAACTCAAAGAATTCATACCAAAGATGATGCTTCCCAGCTAGCACATAAGCCAGTTAGTGCGAGCGCTTGACTCCCAAATTATTACTTTCTGAAATTATTGACAGGATTATGTAAATGTGTATACTTCTAATTGAATGTTCAATAACTCATCTTCTACCTGACTCGCAGGACAAAATAAACAAATTTCTTGCTTTGAAGAAATCTGGAAAGAGCTTCAACAAAGAAGTCCGCAACAAGAAGGCTTATCGGAATCCTGATTTTTTGTTGCATGCTGTTACTTACCAAGAAATTGACCAGATAGGATCTTGCTTTAGCAAAGATGTATTTGACCCTCATGGTTATGACAAAAGTGATTACTATGACGAAATAGGTAAGCAGTGTTTTTTTATTCCTGCCTAGTTTTGACTTTTGAGTTATGTTGGATATTTCAGATTGCTCAGTGGTATACATTTATTAATTTAGTATCTAAGCAACTGCTAATGTTCGCATGTAGTCCTCAGTCCTCACAACAGTATTGCTTTGTCACTCTGGTTTGAAGATGAATAGATTCAGTGAGCAGATCAAGTATAATTTCTTGACATAAGGAAGAAAAAAGCGCTACTAAGATAACACGTGTACGTATCAATTCAGGAACTACTGCAAGATATACTTTAAAACATATCATGCTAACCATTGTTGCTATTTCATAGCTAATAATCGAACAGACACTATCCAATTAGTTATCTTGTGTTTTATAGACTTAAACAGAGCCACTGGACAACCCGCTATAACGAGTTCAAGTTTGATTTATGTTTGTCACTATTACGTCTTGCTCTTTACATATTAAGATGCTCATACCTGCTATTTGAAGATGAAGGTGTTATTTGTTTGCAATTTTGTGTATATTAGAGGCTGATATGAAACGCGAATTGGAGAGGAAGGATCAAGAGAGGAAACAGAACCAAAAATTAGAGTTTATTGTTGGAGGTGTGCAACCTGGGATTGCTCCTACGGCATTAAAGCCTACCCTCCCTAGCCCAGGTACCAAAACCAATACAAAGACTAACATAAGAAAATGGATTGAATATCGTATTTGTGGAGCTATTCCTTCTTTAGACATCTGAACTTTTTACACGCAGTCGCAAATCTTGCTGTTGGTGGTCCATCTGCAGTAGATGCTGTCCCCCGGGAAGGTCGGCAAAACAAGAAATCAAAATGGGACAAGGTACACATCTGTCCTTCCTTTACCAGTTATAAGCATAATGCTGTAGCGATATTGGGTATCTGTACCTCAGGAAGATCTGAACAACACATCTTATCAGGTGGATGGTGACCAAGGTTCACAATTCGCTGGGGGACAAGATTCGAAGAATGCAGCTGTTGGAGCACATACCGCACTTTTATCAGCTAATAATGCTGGTGCTGGATACTCAGCTTTCGCGTAAGCGCAATATGCCTTGTTTATCTCCATAGCTGTCCTCGTTCTTAGATCTCACCATTATTTAGTGTTTTCATACTGCTAGTTACAACATCATCTTGATACATGCCTTTTTGTTCAAACAAGAAATCGCAGTCTGTGCCCAATGTCTGTATCGCAACTTTTTGGTCTTGATTTTTTTCTTCTTCTCCAAATGTATTAAATCAATTCAAAATTCTGATTCTCTACAGACAACAAAGACGGCGAGAACGTGAAGTAGAGGAAAAGAAATCCAGCGAAAGGAGAAGGTCAAGGTCTTGATACCAACCATGTAAACTCGGAATAGATCACCCTTTGATATATATTCTTTATGGAAGTTTGTTGCAACTTGGTAACTTAAAAGTTTTGTTCATCAGATAAATACCAGTTCTAACAGATTCCTCGGTGAATGTTTCTTTTTCTTAGAGACTATCTTTCATTTCCAGGGAGCTTGAAGACCAGGGTGTTCATTTCCTTAGATTCACTGAAATTATGTGCAGTGAAAGTTGAATATTATGTTAAACTTTTTTTGAAAGTTGTTTGACAGCCGATATAAAGTTACATTTCTTCTAAGAGGGGCGTTCCGTTGAGGACACCCCAAAATGGCGAGGACGTGGGGACAAATTTCCACCACACATCTAAACTCCCGTGCTTTGTGAGTGCGCTACGTGCCCACTACCAAAATTCATCAACAGTAAAAAAGCAAAAAGTAAAATCTCACTACCAACAATAAAAAGCAAACAGTAAAATCTCACTATCTTTAAATTTCAACCATTCACGCACTCCCTTTGAACATTAACCCATAATTACAACAAATAATTTATTTAAGGTTTAAAAAGACAAATATTCTCGCGACTTCCTGTTCTAAACTGACTTCGCTAGACGCCTCCTCTTCAGGCACGCCTTCTCATCTCTAATCCTTTGTCCGCTGATCCACCAGCTCCAGGCTCGCCGGATCTGCTCAAGCTAGGGGTTCCCTCCCTCTTTCGGCCGGTGTCTACGGAATCCGAGCCCCCATGTGTGCTGTCTCTGCCGTGGGATGGCGTCGCATGGTGTTGGAGGCGGTGGACTGCTTGGCGCGGCGGGTGGTGTCAGTTGGATGCTGGTTGCTTGGGTGTCGATTCTGGGGCGTTGGATCTGTGTTTGGGTTTCGGGCAGTGGGGTGGAATGGCGTGGAGGAGGTGGGTAGGCAGCATGTCTTTGTTTAGCTGTTAATAGTTGTTCATCGTTGTTAGTAGTTTGTAGTGGGTGACGGTTGTTGGGAGCCTCGAACGCCCTGTTTTTTGTGTCTGTAATTGCCGTTGCGCTGGCGACTGTTCAGCTACTTATGTAGCTTGTTCGTTTTAGTTTTTTTGTCCAACTTTGGCTCCAGAAGTGTTGGAGTTTTGGCCAAGTTGGGAGCTGGTTTCGGTGCCATGGAGCAGCCCTGCTGTTTTCATGCGCTGGATGGATGTTTACGGGGGAAGGCTGCTTAGATTGGGATGGTATTGCTAGCGCACGGCTTGCTAGATAAGCGCCAACTGTGGAGTTTTCCTGATCCAGACTGGATGAATTATTTTCCTCCTTATTATTGTCCAGTTTTAGTTCTTCCCGTTTAACCGTATATTGACTTGTGTTGCCCCATCAAAAAAACATAATTTTTTTCATATTAGTATTTTTTTTTTGTTATTGATGGATGCAGATATCTTTTCATATATTGAAAAACAGTAAGGAAGAAACATGTTGTTAATCATGCATCTTTTTGTAAAACCAAAACTCAACCAATTAAATTACTGCCACTTCATGGGATCCACCTTTATATTCGATTTCTCCTTAATTGACAGAATCACACCGTTAATATCAATAAGGCAATAGGAACCCTAAGACAATAATAACCCAATTGAACCGTCAAGTCCAGATCTCAATCCGACGAACGGACCAAAATCGAAAATACTCTCCATCCAATTTAGATGCAATGCTAGGTTCAACTAAAATCCATGGAGCCGAGGCCGAGCGCAGCCTGAACCCTTTGGGCGCTTCATCTTCAACATCCTCATCCGCTTCTTTTTCCACTTCACTCTCATCTTTGAACCCTAATCCGACTTTGCTGCTGCTGCGCGCAATAAAACCCTCTCCATCCAATTCAATATATATACTTTACTCTCACTGACACCGCCAATCTACTCGACTCGACAGTCGAACCCCGCCGCCACAACCGTCCTTCAGTCGTCTTTCTCGACTCTTCCTTGTTGAAGAGGTACGTATTTTGATCTGATAACTTGTGTTGAATATGGCGTCGTCTAATTTCTCTAAAGAATCCCGACTCGCGGTAGCTGCTGCAGAATTAGGGCATGATTTATGGTCACTCGAAGGGTCTAATCAGGATTTAATTTTGTAGGGTGTTTGACATGCTTGCGCTTCTGGTTCGGTGTTTGAATCTTATTATTCTGAATATATTTTGCTTTGTTGTTGTTGATGTGATAGATGCGGGTGAAGAGGCAGAAAAAGCACAGAAGGGCTGTTAGGTTTTTCACAACTTGCTTTGGATTCAGACAGCCGTTCAAGGTGTTATGCGATGGAACTTTCGTGCATCATCTTCTTGTCCAGGATATAATGCCAGCTGACAAAGCTCTAGCTGACGTCCTTGGCGGCACTGCAAAGCTCTTCACCACTAGGTATGTGCTAGTTAAAATCTGCTGGGAAACGGGTGTTTGGCTTATGAACGTGGTGTATCTTGATTCATTGCTCAATGTGATCATAGAGCTTACTGGTTTACGCGAATGGTTATAGTTGTGTCATTGAGGAGTTGGATTATCTTGGTTATGAGACCCACAAGAAAAACAAGAAGAAGAGTGGCAGTCAAGATGCAAGTGATCAGAATGGCCACATGGATAACCCTTATCTTGAATCATGTAGGCTTGCGCGTAAACTTGGGGTGGCTAGGTGAGTGACTTGCCTTATTTATATGCACCTCAAGCACGTATTTCTCTACAGTAATCTAATTGATAATCTATGAATTTACAGATGTGGTCATGAAAAGAGGATAGGGGCAGAAGCCTGCATTTTGGAGGTTATTGGAGCTGACAATCCTGAACATTTCTTTGTTGCAACTCAGGATGCAGAGTTGCGAAACAATCTCCAGCAGGTTAGCACTTTTTTTATAGAGTTCATAGTCTGTTATGTTTTCTATAAGAATTCACTCTGCCGTTTGGGAACTTCAAATAAACGTGGCTTATAAATTAGATAAATTACTGCTCACAATGTAAGTTTATGAGGTTCATGACAACTGTTCTTCATTTAATGGACTTTCTTTGCATCTATAGAAACCTGGAGTACCCTTGCTCTATGGTCTGCATAAAGCACTTTTGCTGGAAACTCCATCTGCATTTCAAAAAGAGTTTGCTGCAGCTTCAGAAGAAAAACGATTGCATATGACAAAATTGGAACATAAGCTGTTGAAGAAGAGAGTGGATAAAGATTCAGTGGCTGGTGGCACAACTGAAGGAGACTTAAGTGGTAAGGAAGCAACAGAAGCTTTTGCTACCAGTGCAAGACAACAAGGGAACCAAAAAGTAAATCATAGAAGGAAGCCTTTGGGTGTATCTGACAAACCACAATTCAAGAGGAAGAAAGCTAAGGTGCCAACTATCATCATGTTTTTTCCCCTAAAAAATCAGTTCTTCATTTTAATTTTGTTTGCCCACGTATCACCTTCCTGTATGTGAACTCTTCACATTAACATCTGCACAGTCCTGATAATTACGTATTCAGAGTAAGATTATTAGCCATAATGCATGCTTATTGTAAGGTCAGGAGTAGTACGGATCAAAGGTCTGACCCGTGATATCGAAAGAGTACTGGGAGAGTTCACAAATGATTTTTTTCCCTTGTATTCTGATGAGAAGGCTAAATTTCTTTCTACTGATAGTATGATAACTTTCAGGCCCCAAATCCTCTCTCTTGCAAAAAGAAAAAGAATAGGGCTCAAGAAAATGGTGCCACAAAAAAGGTGAGTTTTCAACCCAGACTCCTTATTTGTATAGAATCCTATAATCTGCAGAGAATGTTAAAGCTTGCATTTTCCAGAATTTTGTTGAAAAGAAGACTCGTGTTCAGAATAGTAACGTCACCAGGAATAAATGATTATTTGGAAGTTAATACTGTAAAGCAATGTAGCTGCCTTTGTTAAATCCCATATATTAATAGTGACCATTAAAACTTTAGTTATCTACCATAATTGTTCCATGGTCTAACAAATAGGAAAACATGAAGATATTAATTGATTAATGATCTTTTTCATGATCAAAACTGTTAGTTGATTGAGAAAATCTGATTAATGTTACAAGCTTGATTCCAAAATGTCAAATGTGTCAGATCTCAGATGACATTATTTTAATAAGCTGCCGTACTATAAGCATAGTTTTCAAAACTGATTTATGTTCTACTACAGGGAGACAAAGATCAAGGCGACTCCTCCAAGAGATCCAGGAGTAGGAATAGGAAAAGGTCACGCAAAGGAAAGACAGCTGCAGAGGCTGATAGCTAGCTGCTGTTTAGTTTACTAGCATCTACCAATTTTGAAGCTGATGGATTGCAACATCTGCCCCCTGGATGCAACCAGTATTAGCTTAATGTGTTTTGTATTCTTAAATCCGCAATGTTATTTAATTGGATAATTTAATCAGTTTAATCGTTTTTTTTCGGAATAATAATTAGGTAAAAGGACACATTGGGTCTTGAATAATCAACTTTCCCAATTATATTCAGAAATTTTATTTGGCATAAAATAACTATAAACCAGTGAATTTTTGACGTTGTAGGCCAATGAGTTTGGCTTGGATTTTTAGCTAGTGAAGTACAAATTGGGTGCATCAGTGGTCTAGCGGTCCAGGTCATGGACGGTTCGAAGTTTTGGTCGAATAATCAGGAAGTCGACGTTCGAACTCTCTCTCGAGAAAAAAAAAAAAAAAAGAGTACAAATTGGGTGGAACACAATGTTTTGATTGAACATTTAAATTATAAAATAACTGGAATTTCATTAATTACAAACTAACCATTCATGATTGAGTTAAAAGTAAATAAAAATGATTATTATTTCCTAATTAAACGTAATTTTTTTCTTTTTCCATTTGGTTAATCCTGAAACAAACGAAATATATGGGCCAAGGCCCATTTGAACCCACACCAACAACAATCTTGGCTAGAGAATCTTCGTGAGCGGTTGTGCAAGAGTTGAATCGATCGGCGAAAACGCGATGGGGAGGAAGAAGGGAGTTCCGGAGTTCGACGAGACGCCGCCGGATGACTTCGACCCGGCGAATCCGTACAAGGATCCGGTGGCGATGCTGGAAATGCGGGAGCATATAGTGAGAGAGAAGTGGATCGAAATCGAGAAGTCCAAAATCATCCGGGAACGCCTCAAGTGGTGTTATCGCGTTGAAGGCATCAATCATCTCCAGAAATGCCGCCATCTTGTCCGCCAGTACTTGGACTCTACTCGTGGAATCGGTTGGGGCAAGGACGGCCGCCATCCTGCTCAACACGGTTCGTTGATTTATTCTTGTAGTTTGATTTTGTTTGTCGAGTTTGTGTGAGCTGTCTTGATGCAGTTGTGTGTTAATTTTGAGTGCTCGGGTTTATTATTATTTTTATCCCTGTGAACTCAACTATTGTTGCCTCCTCGGGTTGTCAGTTGTGATAGTGGTTGCTGCAAAATCCGATCATTGTATTTTTATTTTTATCAATTTCCAGCAATACATATTGCTGCAGTTCCAGGTGCATTTTTTTAATTTACTTTTCTGCTTTGAATTGGTGTTCAGGTCCGAAAGTTGTTGAGGAGGTGGACGCAGAATGAACTTCCCTGTCATTTTGAGGTATTCACACAGTTATTGCTGTTTAGTGTTTTGGATTGACTCTTTAGTTGCTTTATCCATTTTTGTAGCTGAATGATGGTATATTGTTTTTAACATGGTTACTAGTAATTATAGTGACGAAAATTCAAAATGACATACTTGCTTTGCTAGTATTTAAATGTTATGACTCATGTTGAGTTGGCTATGGTGCAGCGTGTGTGATTGTTTATTGCTTGTGTAGTTGTGTAGATGTGGGTAGCCTCTTTGCTTGTTGTTGAAGGTGCTCAACTTTTTCCGTAAAAATATGTTGGTCTACTATCATTCATGTGTTATTCTGACGAAAACTATTAAAAACATTGGCTTTTAGGGTCCTCTGGTATGATCTATGAGAGAATTAATATATCATTTAGAGGGATCTGGATTCTGGACACTCGTAAACTATGAATCAGACAACGGAAGGATAAATCACTCTGTAAGAGTTAGTCCGTCCATTGTAGATGGTTTTTGTAGAACTTTTCAACAACAATAGGTGTTGTATGTAGTTTGATAATTGATACTTGATAGTTCACGCAGAGATACCGAAGCTGAAATATGTGAATTGGTATGTGATACATCTTCAAAGAGATTGACTTTGTTATGTTGTAGTTTACTATTCTAGAAATCTGTGGTGAATGTCTGTTTTCTCAGTCGTTTTTGATACTCTCAAGTCTCAAGGTAATGGGTGTGTCGGGGTTTGAACCGAATTAATTTTGCATCAGTGACCTACCTGCTCGGTTGGTTAACCAAGTAAAAAAACTAATCTAGAACTCAGGTTTGACAACATGGCCTCAATAATTATATATTTTGATACTATGTATGTTTAGTTGAACAAACACAAATGACGTCATAAAATTTCAGAGATAGGGGAACATTTTCATTCCATTCTCTTTGAGGTGTACAGGATTGATAACCAGACCTAGCTAATGAGCAGTTCAATTGTATTTTATTTTCTGTTACCTTGAAAATTACTTGTCCATGTTAGCAAAAGCAACTGAAACTTATTCAGTTCTACTACACGAGCATATTTTTATCTGACCATATTATTGCGGAATCTCTAAGGTAATATTAGTGAGGGATGCTCACAAATTCTTTTTTACTTCTGTGAGATTTGTTCTCGCGCAGTGTCACTCCTGAGCTTAGATTTTCTTGTGAATGTGAGGACCATCTCAAACCCAGAGAGGAGCTAGGAATGCTATAGACTAAGTGAATGGTTTTTTCTTTTGAAGAAAACTGCAGTGACAACTGAGCTTCAAGTGTTATTTGCAGGTTGGCAGGCATTCATCCCTGACTTGGAAGCGCTAGAAAGAGGAAACAAACTTTGTTTGCTTATTGAAACAAACTGCTTGCTGTTAAAATGCCGTGTGTAGGCATGGTAGATATTCTGAGGGATCAGGAAATCTGAGAACCTGATGCAAAGAAATAAATTAACTCATTCATCGTCTCTGCCAGAATTGTTCAGTTTTCACTTGATTAAGTTGTCTCCGCCAGAATTGTTCAGTTTTCACTTGATTAAGTTGTCTTTTATTTCACTTATGCGCAACGAGAAGGTTAGGGTTGCAAGGTTTTGATAGTGAAATGAAGAGGAAGGTATGGGTTTGGGGATGTATGTATTAACTTTAATCCGAATCTCTACTAGATGATAAAAATATCATTTTAATATAAATTCAATATGAAAACAACAAATTCCTTGAGTTTAAATATCATTTAGCAAACCTTCTCAAAAAGAAATATTTATCATTTAGCAAACAAACTATAACGGCTTGCTATTGGCTACATGACATGTTTTGCGTAGTAGGAAATGTTTTGAAGTTATGTCATTTGGTCATCGCCCTTGAGGTATAAGAAGGCCACAACCAACAGCCGCGACGGGGTCTTCTGATTAATTGCGATTCAGAAGCAGCAGAGTAGTGCCATTATGTGAAAATCGAATGCGTAGAGAGAGTGCTTGCACACAAAAATAATGGCTCAACATATTAACATGAGAAAATTAGCAGGAACAAAGGATGTAGACATATTAACATATAGCAGCACTTCTCAGCAAACTAATCCCAGTCTTTACCTCTTCTCCACACACATGATTTTATGCAGATCACAGTTGATGATTGATGGTTCTTTGTTATCAACTAACGCTGTTCAGAACATTTCTTGATCAGTTGTGAAGTGGGTTTGGACCGGTTGGGATTGATCTCGCCTCGACACCATACGTTACAACACCAGCATGATCTTCAGCAGGTGGTACTGGAGGATGTTGCTGAGCATGATCATGAGGACTCCACGGCCGCATCCTCATTATTGTATTCCCCAAGCAATTTACCTCAGCCTCTACGCAATGTTTCTCGTCACCAAGTAGTGCATGTTCTCGAATCGCATCTGGGCTTCTTGCATTCACAGATTGAACAAACAATGCTGTCAAGATCAGAATACACATCAACCATGTTATTGTGAAAGCTGAGAAATGGCATAGCTGGTGTATAGAGCTGGTTGAGTCATGTGTTGAAGAGAATATATTCTTCATAATATAATGGGTCCTCCTGGAGAGATTAGGCTATGAGTAGAGAAAGAGCAATTACTTGAAATGTAGTAGTGTCTGATTTTGAATGGTGGTGTTATGTATAAGAAAGAGGGAAAAAATGAGATGAAATATATAAAAAAAATCTATGGAAGAAAAAGTGTAAAAAACTAGTTGAGGTGAGGAGAGTAGTTAGTACTAGTAGCCTTATTAATGCTGATAGGAAGAAAGGGTTGTCATTAAAGAATCCCCCTGCTTGTTTCACCTTTTGTTTTCTTTTTTTGAAAGTAGTGTTTCTTGTACCCACCTTCATATGAACCCAATTAATACCCTTGCTAAGATGTTGTACAAGTACCTGCATAAAGACCATCACACAAAATGACTTTTTTTTACCACGCACCCTCAAAAAAAGTCTGCACTTTGCAGATATATACCTGATCGTTGGTAGAGGTAGCTAGCCTCTCCTGCCAACAGAGTGGTGGTCTAGTGATGTGAATATCTCACTGGATTTATAAAGTCAAGAGTTCGAGCCCCACCGTGACATATATATTTACGATGAGTTTTTAAAAAAAAAAAAGCTAACATCAGCTTAATTGAGATCTTATATGGTATGATTTTTTTAGAGTTTGGATGGGAATGTGGAATGAGGGACAGAGTTGAATTTGGTTAGAGGAATTGAATTATATGGTAATTTTGGTAAACTGACAAGGGAGCCTGAAATGGACAGTAAGTAGGCTCTTCTGCCTTTTGATCTGATTGAAGAGTAGTTATTATTTTAAGCAACAGCAAATGGGCACTATAGTTGAGGGAAGCCTTGACCTCATCTTCTTCTTGGCTTCTGCCTTTTTGCTCAGTGTCTGTTTCCTTTGCTTGGGGTTCTGCAGATGAACATTGATAGAAGCATTAAATATGAGTTTGATGTTCAATGCCAAACTAGCTATCACAGTTATGTGTCCGATACATTCTCTCATCATTAAGGAAATGATGCCCTTGTAAAGCACTGCTCATCAGATTCAATTTTGCTTAAAAGACACTTCCCAAAAAACTATTCATTGCTAACCAGTAACCACTGAAATAGATCATATGACAACAGACATTTAACCTGAGGATCTTAGAGAAGATCAATATGTAGCATATATACATGTAAAGAAGCAGTTTGACCCATCAGGAAAATATTGGTGTAGACATTTATGTGTTGAAGTGTCAAATTCAAATCCATCTTAATATGGAACTTGAGGCAGAAAGGTTGCATCTAAATCAACCCAGATTCCAAACAATACTTACCCTACGTTTCCATCATGGAAATAATATGAAATGGGAATATTTTCCCATAAAAAATGGTGGCAAGGAAAATTCGGTATTGAATCTTTGGTGTTGTTTTGTATTTTTCATGACAAACCAAATATGAATATATATTTTCATCCCGAAAACTTTCCATGTGCCAAAATAGGGCCTTAGAAACCGAGGAATATACAAAAGTGTGTGATATCAATTATCAAGAGGCAAGTAGTTGTTCTTTCAACAACAAAAAAAAGAGACAAGTAGTTCACTACACCATTTTACATCCTACGCGACAAATTTTGAATGCCGTCGCAAAATTTTTGTCGCATAAAAATGTTTATACGACGACGATTTGATGTGTTTGTCGCCAAAACATAAATATGCGACATAAGTTTACGCGACGCAAAACATGTTGTCACATAAAGTGGATTAAGCGACTTTACTTTAAGCGACACGAAATTTATGTCCCTTAATATGGTTATTGCGACATTAGTTTAAGCGACGCGGAAACTTTGTCACGTTAAACCTATTATGTGACTTACCTTTTGCGACAAGTAAAAATTTGCCGCATAATAGTACGAAATAAAATCTTCGAAGCAGGTATTGACATGACAACCCTTGAATGTTTCAAACTTTCTGTGCATTAAAGAGAGGTGACCTACCGTGTTTGGATTAAGCGACATTTTTATCCAAAGTAAGTCGCGTAAGGGTACAAATTAATTGCAGAAAAACAGAGCACCCCAGTTCCGTACTCTGCCTTCAATTCGACTCTCAACAACCTTAAAACACCATTTGTCTGCAAAAATATACTCTGCAACGATCCATGGTGGGGTTTTCCATAAGTTTTTGCTCAGATCTTCGAATTCACTTGTAAACGGCACACACTTGTGAAGGTATATAGATCAAAACACTCTCACACTCACACAACATTTGCATACATATATAATAGCTTGTCATGTTTTTTGTTTCCATTTTTCTTCTGTTTAGTTGGAGTTAAAACTCGATCTGCGCAGCTGCCATTTTTGTTGTCTTCCTTGGCCATTTTGGCCAGCACCTTAATGATATATGATGCGGAGCCGAAGGAGAATAGAGAAGAGTAGAGGAAGAGATGAGAAGGAAAGTAGACGAGAAGGTTTCTGCTAATTGTTATCCCTTTATTTAGCACCTCAATCGTGCATATATAGTCTATTACATTCATATCTGTTAACTTCATGCATCTCAAACGCTTCCACTCCCTACATTAGTTGCGTGCAGCTCATACTCCTCTGCAGGCCAGCGAGAGTTGGGTTTCTTGCGACGTGGGCCAGACTCATTCCTCCTGGGCTCTTGTGTATACGGAACATTTCTCCCTCCCTCAAAATTATTCTCGTCCTCGAGAATGAAGTTGGGGTATTCTGCTATAAATTGTTGCATATCTTCCCAAGTTGCATCCTCCAACCCATGACCTTTCCATTGGACTTGTACTTGATGTACAGGTATGGTCCCTCGCAGTAGTTGCCGGTGTCCCACTATGCGCTCCGGTTGAGGCGTTGGGCGGTCGCTAGAGAACACCTCCGGCCAGCTGATCTGATTAAAGGGAGGTGGTGTTTTGCACCGTTTCAGTGTGGAGACATGGAACACATCATGGATCCTACTGGCCTCCGGAAGCTTCAGGCGGTAGGCTACTTGGCCGATCTTCTCTACAATCTTGAAGGGACCATAGTAGCGGCGTGCCAACTTACTGGATCGGAATGGTCGGAGTGATGTCTGGCGATAGGGTTGTAGGCGCAAGTATACCCAATCCCCAATGTCGTAGTGTACTTCAGTTTTATGCTTGTTCGCCTTTTGTTGCATGCGGTGTTGCGCGCGCAACAAGTTGTCACGCAATTGTTTAAGCAATGCAGACCTTGTGGTAAGGGCATCGTCTACATTACTTACCCGAGATGCACCAGGTACATAGTCAAGGAGAGATGGTGGACTACGTCCATATACTGCCTCAAAGGGGGACGTGCCGAGACCTGAATGTCTTGCCGTGTTGTAATGGAGTTCTGCCCAGGGAAGTAAATCAACCCAAGTGGCTTGGTTCTCACCGACATAGCATCTTAGATAATCTTCCAAAATTCGATTGATAACCTCGGTTTGCCCGTCCGTCTGCGGATGATAAGCCGTACTGTGAGCTAAGACTGTCCCTTGGTGCTTGAAAAGTTCCTGCCAAAAACTGCTCAAGAAAATCGGATCACGATCGGAAACAATATGAGCAGGCACCCCATGCAGCTTACAAATGTCTCGAGCAAATACTTCGGCCACAGACTCGGCAGTGAAACCCTTGGGCAGAGGACTGAAATGAGCATATTTAGAGAGGCGATCGACTACTACCATGATGGCTGTCTTCCCTTTGGATTTGGGTAAACAAGTGACAAAGTCCATAGTAACGGCATGCCAAATGAGCTCAGGTATGGGAAGTGGCTGAAGTGTCCCTGGTGTGGACGTATTAAGAGGCTTCACCTCTTGGCATATGGCACACTTGCTCACGTACTCCACTATGTCCTTACGCATATTGTCCCAATAGAACAGGGCGGTAACTCTGGCTGTGGTGCGAGCCACTCCTGCATGTCCGCCTATCGGCGAGTCGTGGTACTGGTGCATAATCAAGTCCCTGAAAGCTGCACTCTTGGGGACATATAAGCGTTCCTTGTATAAAAGAAGACCATCTCGGACTGTGTATTGTTCATGCAGTTCTGGGTTCAGTTGGACCTTGCGGATCAAGTCTTGGGTGTGAGAGTCCTCCATGCATAAGGTTCTCAATGCGCGCAGTAGGCCAAAGACTGGTTGAGACATGCCTCGCAAGGCCATGCAGGTGGCTGTTGGGTGGACACGGGACAATGCATCAGCCGGACCATTCTCACGGCCTGGTTTGTATATCACCTCAAAGTCGAACCCGATCAATTTGCTAACCCAGCGTTGTTGTTCAGGTGTGTGCACAGTTTGAGATAGAATCGTGCGTAAAGGCTGGTGATCAGTGTTTAAGATGAAGTGGGCTCCCAACAGGTAGTGATGCCATTTTTGAACTGCTAGCACCACGGCTGCTAACTCCCTATTGTATGTGGATGATCGATGTAGGGTTGGGGTGAACTGCTTGCTGAAATACGCAATAGGGTGCCCCTCTTGCATGAGAACAGCCCCCATTCCTACCCCCGACGCGTCGGTTTGAACTACAAACGGCCTAGTGAAATCTGGTAAGGTTAATAAAGGGGCAGATGATAAGCACCGTTTGAGGGTCTCAAAGGCTTTCGATGCATCTTCACTCCATACAAATGCGTCTTTTCGAAGCAGGTCTGTTAGAGGGGCAGCAATGCTAGAAAAATGTCTCACAAACCTTCTGTAATACCCAGCCAGTCCTAAGAAACCGCGCAACTTCTTGACTGATTTAGGCACTTCCCAATTCATGATAGCCTCGACCTTTTCTGGATCCATTTCCATTCCTTCACCAGACAATATATGTCCCAGATAGTGTACCTTTGGCAATGCAATCTCACATTTTGATGATTTCACAAAATAACCATGGAGCCTTAGCAACTTAAGCACCGTACTCAGATGCTCAATGTGTGTTTCCCAGCTTGCACTGAACACCAATATATCATCCATAAAAACCAATACGAACTTGCGTAACAATGGGCGAAATATATCATTCATCGCGGCTTGAAATGACGAGGGGGCATTGGTGAGGCCAAACGGCATCACGAGAAACTCAAAGTGACCATCATGGGTGCGGAAAGCAGTCTTGTGGACATCATTTTCAGCCATAAGGACTTGGTGATAGCCCGCTCGTAAGTCGAGCTTTGTAAAGACCTTGGCGCCATGTAATTCATCAAAAAGCTCATCGACTGTGGGCATGGGATATCTGTCTCGAATTGTGATGGCATTAAGCGCCCTATAATCCACACAAAACCTCCATGTACCATCCTTCTTGCGGACCAGCAGCACTGGCGAAGAAAACGGGCTAGTACTCGGCCGGATCACTCCTTCATTCAACATGTCTGTTACCATCTTTTCGATTTCAAGTTTCTGATATCTTGGGTAGCGGTAGGGGCGAACATTTACTGGTGCTGACCCAGGAACCAGGGGGATGTGATGGTCATGAGTACGGCTTGGAGGGAGTCCCTTTGGGGTTTCAAAAACATCCTAGAAATTTTTCAGCAGCGACCTCATGTCTGCTTGGTGTTTCAGTGGCAGCGTACTTGGAATAAGGGGTAGCTTATTGTTGAGAGATTGGGTTGGTCCAGCGTCCACCACTGATAGATGATAGAGGCTCATTACTGCATCCATTTTGTGCACTCTCCATAATTGGCTAAAGGACATAGCTGTAGGTTGGGTACATGGTCGTAACCCATGTAGACGTATTGTCTCACCTTCATGCTCAAAACTCAACCACAGTTGTTTATAGTCGAACGTTACCGGGCCGACCTCAGCGAGCCATTGTGCTCCTAGAACGACATCAGCCTCATAGATTGGTAGTAGGTGCAAGTCTACCTCAAAACAACGGTCACCCAGTTGAAGTGGTACCACCCTGCCTACGCCATTGCACTTCAACTCTTCGCCATTGCCTACCATGACACTTAAGTTCTTAGTTGCTTCGACAGGGATCCCTGCATTCTTGGCCAATCGTGATTGAATAAAATTATGTGTTGAGCCTCCATCCACTAGTATAGTGACTTTCCGACCAGCCAACAATCCTTCAAGGCGCAAGGTCCGCGGCATTGTTTGGCCTTGGAGGGCATGATAAGAGATGGCAGGTGGAGTGTCCTCCGTCTCCTGTTCAGGCTCATCCTCCCACTGTGGGAGACACTCGGTTTCCTCAAAGCATGTCTCCTCTTCCACAACCATGCAGAGAAATTTCGGTTTGCATATATGTCCTGGTGCGTAACGATCATCACAATTGAAACAAAGTCCCTTTTCCTTGCGAGCGGCCATCTCAGCGGGAGATAACTTTCGGATGGGGAGCCCAGATGGTAATTGGCGAGGCCTGGGCGTCACCGAGCTAGGATGGCGACCATTACTCAATGGGACAGCCTGTCGAACACCTGGTGGGCGGCCAGAATATCCCTTCATGCTATTCAGTTTCTGCTCCGCTATTCTAGCCATCCCCATGGCTTTTCTCAAAGTGTCCGGGTTCAGCAACACCAACTCTCTTCTAACCTCCTCATTCAGGCCTGCTACAAATCGATGCAGGAGGTTCTCGGGGTTCATCCCGGGTGTACGAGTAGACAAAGACTCAAACTCTGTAATATAAGAGGTGACCGAGCTCGTTTGATGCAATAGATTGAGCATCACCTCGGGTTTGCAGTATTCAGAGGGTCCAAAACGGAGTTTAACATCATTAGAAAAATGAAACCAATCACTCACCTGGTGGGTTGTGTATAGCCATTGATACCATTTGAGCGCTTCGCCCGCCATGTGGAAGGTAGCCAGCAACATTCGCTGCTCAAGTGGTACTCGGTTATGCTCAAAGTACCTCTCCATTTGGAACAACCAGCCTTCAACAGCATCTCCCGTGAATACGGGGACCTCTATGCGTAACGGTTTTCCGCCAATGGTCTGTCCATTCTCTAACTGATAGCATTGGATCTCTTGGTGAGCTCTGGGTGTGTTGCCGTTGCCCCCTATGTATGTCACCGGGGTGGAGAGCAGAGGTGCAGTAGAGCGGACTTGTGGTGTTACTTCCTCCATCGGTTGCTTGTCCAACCGTCCCGGCATTGACAACTGCTCGTGCATAGTGTCCATCCTTGCCATGATTCGATCAAACATGGCGGCATGTTTGGCATGCTCTTCCGCTTGCTGAAGAGCAAACGTCTGCTGCTGGGCTGCGAATGTTTGAAGATCTGCCTGAGTGCGAGCGCTTAGCTCGGTGAAGCTTTGAGTGAGAGCAGCGGCGGATTCAGTCATACTTCGAGTATCAGGCATGCGCAGCTCTCAGTGAAAGCACCAAATGATGCGGAGCCGAAGGAGAATAGAGAAGAGTAGAGGAAGAGATGAGAAGGAAAGTAGACGAGAAGGTTTCTGCTAATTGTTATCCCTTTATTTAGCACCTCAATCGTGCATATATAGTCTATTACATTCATATCTGTTAACTTCATGCATCTCAAACGCTTCCACTCCCTACATTAGTTGCGTGCAGCTCATACTCCTCTGCAGGCCAGCGAGAGTTGGGTTTCTTGCGACGTGGGCCAGACTCATTCCTCCTGGGCTCTTGTGTATACGGAACAATATACGTACATGTGCTTAATTGCAGAGAATCGGGTATTTCCATTTGGTAGGGTTTTTCGGGTATATAGATCAGAGCAGCAGGCCATTTTTGGCGTTAGGCAGCAGCATTATTTTGCCTTTGGCATTTTGCCCATGCATATATGGGGCGTTAGGCAGCACACATTAATGTGTAGAGAATGAGAGAAAAGAAGGTTGGCTTTAGATTAGGCATTTCGAAAGTTCTTTACAGCAGCATTTTGCATTTAGATTAATCTTAGGCATTTCGAAAGAGAGAAACGAAGGTTAGCTTTCGGTAGGCAGAGGGATTTGTGTGTAGAGAAGCAGGGGGCAATCCGTGGGATTTGTGTGTAGAGAATGCAGGGGCATATATATTGTTTTGTTAACTCATCATCCTTTGGCTTCATCAAAGTAACTCCACTAATTTGTGTCTCATATTTTGGAAATACAGGGGAATCATGGACAAGAGTTGGATGAATTTGTTGGACAAATGTGATCCAAGGTTTGGACAGGGTATTCTGGCTTTCATAAACATCGTCAAGCAAAACAACCGCGGAGTACTACGCATAAATGTCCATGTAGGCGTTGTAGGTTGCATCATGGGAGGTTGTCTTTGGATGAAATCCAAAGACATTTGTTTGTTAATGGTATAATGCAAGACTACACGACTTGGACTTTTCATGGGGAAGTAGAACCTGAGGCTTCATCATCATTATACACACAACGACACCAATATATTATGGAAAAGAGTCACGGCACGGTTGAGGAAAGTGGTGCTTATTACATGGATCCTACAATAGAGATGCTTAACAACGCTTTTCCTAATTCGGAAGCACATGAGGATATTGAAAATGAATATTTGGGCAAGGAGACATATGATAAGTATCAAACACTTCTCAAAGAAGCACAAACTCCTGTATATGTGGGGAGTGACAAAACTGTGTTGGATACCATATTAAGTGCAATGAAAGTTAAAGTTGAGAATGGATGGTCTGACAAGAGCTTTAACGATCATTTGAGAATCACTAAAGACCTCCTTCCGAGCCCAAATAGTTATCCCGGTACATATCGTGAGGTTAAGAGACTTTTGAAGAATATGGGGATGGGATACGAGATCATTCACGCATGTGAATATGGTTGTGCGCTATTCTATAAAGACAACAAGCACCTACTGAATTGTCCGGTGTGTGATGAGTCAAGATACTTGGACGACGACCGTGATAGAATGATTCCAAGGAAAGTGGTACGATACTTTCCATTAACTCCAAGATTGCAACGTCTCTATATGTCAGCGCATATAGCTAAGGAGATGCGATGGCATAGGGAGAGAAAAGTGAAAAATGTTCTTATTAGACATCCTGCTGATAGCGAGGCATGGCAGGCGTTTGATAAAAAATATCCCGATTTTGCCCAAGACTCTAGAAATGTGCGTCTTGGATTGGCCACATATGGCTTCAATCCCTTCGGAGCAGCTGCTCTTTCTCATAGCACGTGGCCAATTGTCGTGATGCCTTACAATTTGCCACCTTCAATGTGCATGAAGAAGGAATTTAATATTCTTGCTATGTTGATTTCGGGTCCAAAATCTCCGGGCAAGTGCTTGAATGTGTTCATGCAACCCCTAATAGATGAATTGAATATACTATGGGAAACTGGAGTACGCACATTTGATCGACATGAAAGATCCATATTCAACATGAAAGCTGCAGTGATATGGACTATCAGTGACTTCCCGGGTTTGGGAATGTTAGGAGGTCTGAAGTCTAAAGGATACAAAGCGTGTCCAATGTGTTTAGATGATGTTGATTCTATACATTTGGCGGGGAGAATGTCATACCAAGGCCACACATGAGTGTGTAACGTATTGTAAATTGTACATGAACGATCAAGTGGAGGTTGAATCACCAAACGTTGCTAAATTATATGTCTTGAACGTGTACTCGCCTCTAATCAAGGTTGGTGGTTATTGTCCGAGGATCAAGTTGAGTCTGACAGAAGTTAATATGGCTCATTGGTGCGTGTTGGAACACTGCGTACAAGCAATGGATTATATTGTCAGACATGATGAAAAATTTGAGAGAGAATGCCCAAACCGATCGAAAAAAGAACGTGTTAAGCATTTCATGAAATTCTTTCCTGGCTGGGTATGAATATTAAATTGTGTATCTACTTCATTCATTTGAATCTATATATATATATATATAGATGGACATTTTGGAAAGGGAGTGCAGCGAATCATATTGTCCCGAATTGCATAGTTTATCACGCATGCCTCAAACATATACATGCTACTCTCAGTGTTATGTTAATGGTGTGAAGTTCATTGTTTGGGATCGGGACCGGAAGAAGAGGACTCAAAATTCGGGTGTGATGGTCGAAGACGGTGAATTAACTTATTATGGCATTATAAAGAACATTATTGAGTTACATTACACAAATGGAATGCCGGTGGTTGTTTTTTATTGCACATGGTTCAATACCGATCCTAAAGAGAGGGGAAGCACAAAGAGGGATTATGGACTTCTTTCTATAGACACATCCATAACTTGGTATGAAGATTGGCCTTATTGTCTGGCCACTACCGCGAGACAAGTTTTTTACTTGGATGATATAAAAGCGGGTGACAATTGGAAGGTTGTAAATGTTGTATCACATAGAGGGGTATATAGTGATAGCTCCCTTGCACGAGAAGATGAAACTGAAATAGCAAATTCCGAAGAAGATGATCCTTATCAAGAGAAAATGCCCACTTACATTACAAGTGATGTACAACCCGCAAATCAATTTCACTTGAATGACGACTACATTGATAATCAAATTCCCAAAGTGAGGAGGCAATTGTACTTGGATGAATTAGAGGACGATACGAGCGAAGCATGGGACGATGACATGATAGTCCAATGGGGCCGTCCAATTATGCAAGTGATACTTCAATGGATGATCAAGAGGAAGAAGATGATAGAAGTTATGATTCAATGGGGCAGTCCAATTATGCAAGTGATGCTTCAATGGATCATCAAGACACCTCTTCTGATGATGAGATGATGTGATGAAGGTGACAAGCGTATTTTTAACCCTTTATAGTCGTCAAATTTATAACCTTGGTAAGCCAATGGTCGATCCAAGGAACAGACGTGTGTAAATTATTCATGCTATCGAATATGGAATTAAGCCAAAAAGCCTAAAACCGAAATTAGGAAATAAGTCCAAAAATCTGTCCAAAAAGCCCAAAAATCAATTTTGGAAATTGTCTTCGACGGGGCCGTGACTACCGTGACATTTAGACATGTCACGGCATGCTCGGCATGCTCCAAAAGTGCACTGGGACATAAGGGGGCCGTGACACCCGTGACGTTGTGTTTTTGTCACGGCACTCACGGCCAGGCAAAATGGCAGAGACTTCAGGCGGATTTTTCATGGTCTTGACCTCCGAATTTGATCTTAGCGTAAACTACAAAGTTGTAGCCCTTTGAATTAGCTTTCTAACAAGCTTTGAATCAATCAATTTGGACACCATATACGATCTGTGTGTGCAAAATAAGACGGAAAGGTCAATCTGCCATGTATAGTTTATGTCACAAATTTAGCTATAAACGTCGCTTAATACCATTTGGTTTTGGGGGCAAAAGCAATTTTCAGATTGGAGGGAAATTAAATTTCATTTTCAATTTAGATTTATGCGACGTTTGAGTGACTAATACGTCGCATAATATTAAGGCTTGGCCCAAATAGCGAAGGCCCAAACCAAGAAACCCTAATTTGATGATCGACTATGCTGCTGATCTCTCTCGTCCAACTCTTCTGTGCCACCGAAACCCTTACGCCTCGCCGAAACACGATCTCCTTCAATCCGTCGCCAATTAGTCTCGCCGCTGTTCCATTCCGCCCGTCATGGCAAAAACGAAGAACAATCAACCTACCAGACGTCCAGACGATGTCGAAGTTACCAGTCGGAGGCCGAAGATGAAACTCCGATCTCCTTCATGTCGCCGCCCATCCAAAAAGCTAATGAAGACACCACCGACGAAGCCACCCAAAGATGTTGTGCATGCTCAGTCACCAGAGTTGTCATCGCCGTAAAGGGCCATCAATCAGTTGCCTGCGATGGGTCCTGAGGTCAGGCAGACAGAGCGGTCCAGAGCCATCCTCCATGCAATGTCGGGTGAGCCAAGACGGTTGAAGAAATTGGATGAGATTCGTCCTCCTCCACTGCCGACTACGAAAGCCACTACACCACGGAAGAAGATAACTTCCCCTCCTCAAGTTCGTCACACTCCTCAGCGCAAAGCAAAGACGTCTCGTCAAAACCCACCACCGGTACCGCAATCACATGCCGAGTCAGAACCACCTGTCATTGATCCTGCGAGAAGAAAGAATGCCGCTGCCAGAAATGCTCAGAATCCGCCAGAAGATCGCCCTCCTGCTATTCTAGTTAAAAGAAAGAACACTGCTTCAATTCAGAACCGACCACCGGAGAAACAACGAAAAACCACTTCCCCCACAAACAGTCATGCTCATGGTACAACTTCTCAACCCCAAGCTATCATCAACAACCTTGCACTGCCAGAGACCCATAGAAAAACCACCACTACCACAAACAATCATACTCCTCATCCCACATCTCCTCAACCCCAAGCCATCAACAACCCTCCACCGCATACCCAAAAGGAGAATTCATTTGCAGCCCGTAGGTCCCCTAGGTCTTTACAAAAGTCCCCTCATTGTCGACCTAATTCCCAATCCAACAACCCTCATCCACCTCCTCCTCCTCCACCACTACCAGCTACCATATCCCAACCTCCAGAACCTACACCAGTGCAGGTTTCAGAACATCCAGTAGTTCCAGATTTCGAACCAATGCTATTTCTTCGATTACAGTTCATCGGATGATGATGACGCCGAAGAAGATTTGTTTAACATTCCGAGCATCAGGTGTAAGAGCTCTGGTTTTGTGGAAACAGGTAATAATTTTTGTTATGTTGTCTGTTATTTCATAATTAGGTTGCTGGTTACATTGGTTCTTATTGTTATTTAGGCACTTGTAACTATATCGCTTAATTTTTTTGTAACAGAGGATTCATTAGGGGGGAAGAGGAAGGTACGTGGCGTGGTGAATGGATCAACGGTGGCCAATTATAAGCAAACCCATAACAAAGGCAATCCGATTAAGGTCGAGTTTTTTCCAGACGGTACTGGCCCGGCTATTCAAGCAGTGGGGAGCCTACTTGTGCATGAGATTGGCAGTGCAGTGAGGGATAAGGTTCCAATGTTAGCCTCTTCATTCAGGAAGCTTGAGGAAAAGCATCGATGTGTTGTGTATGATCACCTAAGAGTGAGTGATTCGTCTTTTTTAACTTTGCATTAAATTCAATATTTGTCTTAAATTTTTTAACCATATTCATTCTCTTCTTTGCAGCCAAACTTTGTTATTGAATTAAAAGATGACCAGCTATGGCATTATATCTTCAAGACAGCCGCGGGGAGATATCGCGACTGGAAATCCGAATGTAAAACCTTCTACACGGCGCATGGGCCTGATGTAACGCCTAGGGAGTTTGTGCATAGGGCTGATTAGTGGGAATGGCTTAAGGCTCACTTTAGTGATGCCAGAAATCAGGTTAGGCATTCACTTCAATTACCACATTGCTTATTCTTCTAGTTATTAGCTCCATTTATATCTTTTTAATATAATGCAGTAGTTTATAATTACTCTTTAACTTGTATAATTTTTATTATTATAGGAGAGGGGTAAGACAATGTCTAGTGTGCGCAAAAGGGATGATAGACTGAACCATCGTGGGGGGAAATGCCCATTCTACATGAGGGCTGCAACACTCGCTGCACAGGGAGAACTGGCGCAATATATAGCCACGTACTCCCAAGTCTACTTTGCTGATCCCGTTGGTGCTGCCCGTGCTGTGAGTTTCTTTCTATTCCTTAATCATTTACTTGCTATTTATATATGTTCATGTTTGGTTATTGTGAAACACATGTTGGCAAATATTATCTGCCATGTTTATATGTTTGCGAAACATTTGCGCTCTTGTTATGTGACATGTTTAAGTGTAACGATTAATTGGATCTTGTCATGTTTTATGTCATGTAATTCATGTCCACTTTATCTGGGAACTCTTCATGTTCACTGTTACATTGTATCGTCCTCAACATAAACTATGCGTTGTGTTTTTATCATTTTATTTACACTTTTCAATGTGTACATGTAGGCAAAGATGCCAGATAGGCTTCGTCAAGTGTTGCAGGGGCAGAATGGTGATGAATCAGAACACAGTGTCCTCGATGATCATGAACCTATCCCAATCGCAGTTCAACTAGATATCATAACTGAAGTGTTGGGGCAGTAGCATGGAACTTATGTTTCCGGGACTGGTACGACCTTCAGGAGACCACCCCTCCCTAGAGGGGGTGCAAGGAACTCTGGACTGAAAGTTCACTAGAAAAGAAAAAAGATGAGTTTCTGGAAATGAAGGCCGCATTTGAGGAGAGGATACGTGTTCTGGAGGACTTGGTGGTTCTAGGTGGATCAACTAATCTGGCAAACCAAAATGCTTCTGAAGGCGCGACAAGCTATCATCCTGCTGTAACCATGGGATCTTTAGTTGTAATGAAAGGTAAAGGTCAAATGGTGTGTATGTTTTGCTTGGAAACACTGTTGCTGGGTCAGTCCTAAATGTATCTGATAAGATGGATGATAAAATGAACTTGTGGCATTTGCGTTTAGGGCATGTTAGTGAACTTGGCCTAAAGAAATTACACGAAAATGGGTGCTTGGGTAATGACTGTCTGGGCAAACTAAACTTTTGTGAAAACTGCATATTTGGTAAGTCAAATAAGGTTAGTTTTAGCAGGGCAGTACATAGAACCACTGATAAGTTAGAATATATACATTCAGACCTTTGGGGCCCTTCTAGAGTCCCTTCACATGCTGGTAGACGTTACTTTGTAACTTTTATTGATGATTATACTAGAAGTGTATGGGTATATATTTTGAAATTGAAAAGTGATGTGCTGACTGTGTTCAAAGAGTGGAAGACTTTAGTGGAAAATCAGACAGGTAAAAGAATAAAGAGGATGAGGACAGACAATGGACTTGAATATCTATCATCTGAGTTCTTGAATTTGTGCAAGGAGTCTGGTATTTCGAAACACCATACATTGGTTGGTACCCCTCAGCAAAATGGTCTTGTTGAGAGGTACAATAGGACAATTCTCGAGCGGGTAAGATGCATGTTAATTCAGGCTGGGCTACCTAAGATATTCTGGGCCGAGGCAGTCAATACTGCCTGCTATTTGATTAACCGATGTCCTTCATCTGCCATTGAGTTCAAGACCCCTATGCAAATGTGGAGTGACCATCCAGAGGACTATACAAGGCTGAAGGTTTTTGGGTGTGTTGGTTATGCTCACATCAAGCAAGATAAACTGGATTCAAGAGCCCTGAAGTGTATTTTTCTAGGATACCCTGAGGGAGTAAAAGGGTACAAATTATGGTGCCTTGACAACATTGGGAAAAGATCCATCATCAGCAGGGATGTAGTTTTCAATGAGTCCCTATTTCCTTTTAAAGATCAAGCTGGGAAAGAAAGCAGAAACATTGATGTGGAGAAGGATAAAAGGGATGACAGTGAAAAATTGCAGATTGAGGTGGAGTTACCAGAAAATGAAAGAAGAACAGTGACTGAGCAGAGGACAGATATAATAAGAGATATGTCCAGCAGTGATGAATCTCAAGAGGAAAATCAGGAGGGTGACCAACAGGATCTCAGTAATTATATGCTATCAAGAGATAAGCAAAAGCGAACCATAAAGCCAACAAACAGAATGGGGATGACAAATATGGTAGCTTTTGCATTCAACACTACAGCTGAAATAGCATATGAGGAACTAGGGTCATGCCATGAGGCTGTGAATTCTGAGGGTGGATTCAAGCCATGCAAGAGGAGATGGATTCACTGGAAAAGAACCAGACATGGGAATTAGTAGATAGACCTAAGGGGCAAAGATTGGGGGGAAGTAAATGGATTTTCAAAAGGAAAGAAGGTATACCTGGTGTGGAAAAACCAAGACTGAAAGCCAGACTTGTAGCAAAGGGGTTTACGCAAAAAGAAGGTATAGACTTCACAGAAATCTTTAGCCCAGTGGTGAAACACAGGTCCATCAGGGTAATTCTCTCTATTGTTGCTCAGTTTGACCTGCATTTGGAACAGTTGGATGTCAAAACAGCATTCTTAGATGGAAAACTAGATGAGACTATTTATATGCGACAACCAGATGGTTTTGTTGTTGGGAATAAGGAAGAAAAGGTGTGTTTACTGAAGAAATCCCTCTATGGCCTCAAGTAGTCCCCTAGACAATGGTATAGAAGGTTTGATGAGTTCATGATCAGCCAGGGCTATCTAAGATCAGCGTATGACTGGTGTATCTATGTGAGTAAAGAGAGCAGCCCTGACACTAGAGTGTATTTACTTCTTTATGTAGATGACATGCTGATAGCAAGCAGAAATAAAAGCCAGATAGACAAGTTAAAGGAACAGCTCAGCTCAAGCTTTGAAATGAAGGACCTGGGACCTGCACGGAAAATTCTTGGTATGCAAATATTGAGAGACAGGAAACAAGGTATTCTGTTTTTGAACCAGCAGAGATATATTGAAAAGGTCATAACAAAGTTTGGAATGAGCAATGCCAAGGCAGTCTTAACTCCTCTGGCTCAACATTTTAAACTGCATAAAGATCAGAGTCCTCAAACTGAGACAGAAGTTTACGATATGAAGGACGTTCCTTATTCAAGTGCAGTTGGATCATTGATGTACGCAATGATCTGCACCAGGCCAGACTTGGCACATTCAGTCAGCGTGGTGAGCAGGTTTATGGCCAATCCAGGTAAGGAACAGTGACAGGCTGTAAAGTGGATTCTAAGGTATTTAAGGGGAAACACAGGAAAGGGGCTGAAATATGGTGGAGCTGCTGATGACTCAGATATGATCATAGGGTGTTGTGACTCAGACTATGCAGCGAGTATAGACACCAGGAAATCTCAATCTGGGATTGTGTTTACAGTCTTCGGCAAAGCTGTGAGCTGGAAAGCAACCTTGCAACCTGTGGTAGCCCTTTCAACAACCGAGGCAGAATATATCGCCATCACAAAAGCAGTCAAGGAGGCTCTATGGCTAAGAGGATTGCTGGGAGAACTTGGTTTTGATCAGAGAAAGGTTAAAGTCTTTTGTGACAACCAAGGAGCAGTTCACCTCTCAAAACATCAGGTTTTCCATGAATGGTCTAAGCATATAGACATTCGGATGCATTTTGTGAGGGACATTGTGGAATCCGGTGAGGTAAGTATTGAGAAAATCTCAACGGACGACAATCATGGAGATATGTTGACTAAGGCAGTGAATTGGGAGAAATTCAGGTTATGCCTGAACCTGATTCATGTCTGTGCCAACTAGCATGCATGGTAGCCAAATGAGGAAGGACTTAACTCTAGTAAATGTGGGATCAAGGCGGAGATTGTGAGGTTTGATCTCAATTTACTAGTCTGTTATACTTATTGAACTTGTCAAGGACTGTGGTATGGTATGTGGTTTTTCTGTATCAGATTGGTGTTTGGAAACAGTGGAAAAAGAATGGAATCAGTGCAGGGGAAGGGATCAGTTTTTCAGCTTTCACTGGGCTTTCTGGTTTGTTATGTACGGCGTCGTTTCATTGAATATCAAACTGAGGCTCTTGAAGAACACATCTGGGATATCATTCTGTTCTTCCCCAAATCGATTCTAGGGTTCTTGAAGCTCGAATTCAGGCTTTTCCATTCCGATAGAAATTGATCAAGGAGATTGATTGTAATCGATTCGATTCTGTTCGTCCTTCATACTGTAAAGTGTAATTGGTTTACAAGTTCAATAAAGGTCCTCATTTGGTGTTGGAGTAGGTACACTAGGTAACGAACCAGGGTAAAATCTTGTTATTGTTTCGTTTTCGTTTCTTCGTTCGATCTTTACAAGCATTCGATCCGCGTTGCGTGCTCACATATAATACTCTATTACATTTTATAGGAACAATGATCATATACAAACCATGCATTTCGACACAAACTAAAAATCTTTTTAAGTCATAGAGTCTAATCATCTTGTGACTGTAATTTTTCGTGATTATAATTAATTAACAACAATCTTAAAATTTTGCAAGGACTCGCATGTAATTTTTGATAACACTATATAACGTTACGATCCTTCATCTTCTAAGCGTGCATTCAAACCCTTCCATCTCAGCGACTCCAATTTCGCTCGGATCCACCTGGTTCTTCATCATCATCGTCATCGTTATTTTTTTTTTCTTTTGTGTTGCCATGATTGACTCTCGGTTCGAATTGTCGATTCGACTAGAAGCCTCTCGATTCACGCTGCCATATGAAGCGCCGCCAGTACTGGCCGCTGAAGACAAAGCCTAGCAAGTGGTCATGGTTCGAACAAGTAGCGAACAATAGACTATCAATCAGGGATCAGAATATAGTTTGTGGTTTATATACCATAATTAGTGGGTTTTTTCCAACGAACTATATACCAATTTTCACGAATTATGTCATAGTTCGTGTTTCTATACCATAATCTTGGGTTTATACAACGAATTATAGATCACTTTCAACAAATTATCACAGGATTCTTTCAAATTGGTTTCTGGAGTTCGCTAATTTACCATGAGTTTGATTTTGTAGAACCGAGATCAACTTTTGCCTTGCAAATCCAAAATCGACTTAATTTAGGGTGTATGGACACGAGATCAACTTCCTTACAAACGAATTAGGATACACTTTACAAAATTATAATATAATTCATAAAAAATACATCATAATTCATTACTTTCTAATTTGCAAATGAATTTTCACCTTTTGCAAGGAATTCAATTTTCAAAAGGTCGTCGACAGCATTCAAAAAAATAAAAATAAAAGGTCGTCGACAGACGGAAAAAAAAAACACCGAAACGTAATATAACAGAATTACACACAAAGAAACAAGAGCAAATGTGTGTCGCTTTTATCCGAAAGCATATCCACTCCGATTCGAACATTCACGAACCACGTGTCTCTCCATCCATCAGCCACGACCCTCCAGTCGACGCTTCCACAACCCTCCAAAGAACGCGTAATTACGCGTTCCATTATCCGCCGTTCGATTAAAATCCACGTCATTGTATCAACGGTCGAGATCGACCATCATGTCCATAACTCTGATTTCGGTCACCCAGAATCCTCTAATTCAATTTCGAATCTCGAATCTCTCTGCCGATCGGAGACTAGAAGAAGATCTCAGCCGCCAAAAAGCATCAATTTTTCGGATTTTATCTTTTTCATTTGTTGAATTTGGAAACTCGTAGTTGTCCGATTGAGCTGTTTTTGTAAAAAACAAAAAAAAAATAGTGCAAAAATGGCGGAAGTTATTGGGAGGAGCGGGTTGATTAGGTCTGCCTTGCATCAGCAGCAGCGGCATCGCAATCATGTTTGTGCTTCCAACGTCACCAGTGTCCATTCAGTGAGTAAATTTCCTGTTGTGAAGCAAAAAGGCTCTGTTTTCAGATCATCGACTGGAGGTGATTTTTTTGGCCGCATGATTGTCGGTGGTGATATTTCTAGCAGGGAGTGGAAGATATGTAGTACTCAGTCGGCTGTTAGCGCGCAGGTCTTCATCTCCATACTTTATGAAACTTTTTGTGTTTTCGTATTAATTCATTTTTGATCGTTTAGGTAATTTTTTTCATGTGAAAATCTTATGAATGTTTGAAATCGGATTGAGAATTTATCAGGATTTATTTTATCTGTGTGAGATTTTGTGTTGTGGAATTTGTGGGTGATGAGTGAGTATTTTCAATTTGTAGATGACGGCTGGGATAATTGGGAGAAGTCATAAATGGTGGGAGAAAGGAATTCAGCCCAATATGAAAGAGGTGACATCAGCAAAAGATCTTGTAGATTCCTTAGCTAATGCTGGTAATAAATTGGTTGTGCTTGAGTTCTTCTCGCCTGGATGCGGAGGATGCAAAGCTCTTCATCCCAAGGTTTGTGGCATATTTTATACTCTCTTTACCGTCATATGTTTATGTCTTTAAGATGTTTGGAGGAAAAATTTTGTTTGTTACTAAAGAAATTTTTTTTTTGGGAACAGATATGTCAACTGGCGGAGCAGAATCCAGATGTTCAGTTTCTGCAGATCAACCATGAGGACCATAAATCATTGTCCTACAGCCTTGGTGTGCATGTCCTTCCATTCTTTAGATTTTACAGAGGTGCTCAAGGTCGCCTTTGTAGCTTTAGCTGCACCAATGCTACGGTTAGTTTACAGTTCATTTAATATTCTTATAGCTTCGGACAAATGTATCTTATATGAAAGTGAAACCCCAGTCCTTGTAGATTAGATTCGCTTATAGGGGCTTGTTTGGACCAGTGAAACAATTTTCAGATATTTCTGCCAGCTACTTGTGAAACAACTAATTGTCAGCCTCATGAAGAATAAAATGTTACAAAAAATGTTGTTGCCACTTTTGTTGGATGACTGTTTGTCGTTACATTAATCACAAAGTTTCTATTACTGATTTTGTTCTTCAACAGATAAAAAAATTCAAGGATGCATTAGCAAAACACTCCACAGACCGGTACAGTCTTGGACCAGCAAAGGGGCTAGAAGAGAAAGAATTGCTCGCTCTTGCTGCCAACAAAGATCTCGGGTTCAGCTACATACCCACATCCTCACCTGAGGAATCTGATGTCGTACCCATCCATGCTGGATATGAATCATCATCAGAACCAGTGCCCTCATCTAAGTCGAATGCCAGTCTGCTACCCCTTCTTCCTATTCCACTTCCTTTAGTTGGGAATCATCAGGACAGAGAGCAGGAAAATTTAGTGAAGGCCTAGAGATAAAATACCAGTTCAGTAATCAGTATAGCACCGTTATACCCTACTGCTACAGTGCTACTGATTCCCCCCTCTATTGTACAGTTTGGCTATCCTTTCATGGCTTCTCAGTGTGAATTGCTAGCACCTAATAGTAGCTAGCTATGCAGGTTACTGATTTTATATGTACCAAGGATTTCACTTATTGAAAGGGAATCCTTTGTGTTCCCAGTGTTTTGTATATGACATCCAAGAATTTGTCCTGGTTGACTTGTCATATATGAAGAAAACTTGCGCATTTGGAAACTTGGTGAAAAGACGATACATGTTACATAATACTCAGGACATGGTTTTCACTTTTCAGTTTCTTGATGAACCACTTCAAGTTGCCAAAAGAAGATCCACCAGGGGAAGCACTCGCCATGGCCCTTTCCTTGAACTTCAGTGCATTTGCCGTGATGCTCAGGTCAGAAAGCAAGCTCTCAACCTTTCCTTTAACCATCAACCTTGAGACTATCCTGTTTTTATCCATTTCAAGAGCTAAGCCTACTCTCCATACATCGCAAATGTATCTCTTGTTCTGAAACTGGTCCGAAAAAAAAGGCCAGCAGAGAAATGGAATACCCAGAGTAAGAGCTTCAATTGTTGAGTTCCATCCACAATGGCTTATGAACAAAGATATGGACCCATGAGCCAAAACAAGGTCTTGTGGCGCCCACTCGACGACCTTTCCTCTCTTACTAGTTCTCTCAAGAAATCCATCTGGGTATGTGACTTTTGCTCCGTTCATAAGGTCTGGACGAACAACCCAAAGGAAAGGCCTCCCTGTAAGCTCAAGGCCAATGGCTATTTCATCAAACTGGTTCTGGCTGAAGATAGCCATGCTACCAAAAGCCACATAGATGACTGAGTTAGTTGGCTGAGTATCAAGCCAGGTCAGGCAAGTTGAGTCCTCCTGCGAAATGCTTCCCCCCGAACTTCCTGATTGAGAAGTGTTCAGTAGTGGACCAATACACAAAAGGTTCGGAATCAAGCCACAAGTGGGAGAATCAAGATGTTGGAATGCATTGCACAAGACATGGTCAGAATGATCAATAGCTTTAACTGTGGAGGAAGCATATTCAAAGATCACCTTCTGTGTTTCCGGATCAAATGGGAAAGTCCACGGAAACTCGTTGGTATTGAAAGCTGGACCACCGTCTGATAAACTTACGCTTTCATGCCCTTTTTGTGCTGTTCCTGCAGAAGCATTTGAACTCGTGTTATGTTAAACACATGTTGTTTTCCGAATCAGGATTCTTATCAGAATCTGAAAAAAACTCCTATTGAACAGTTACCATTGAGGTCTACAATCCCATCCTCAATGAGCTTCGGAATATGATACGCAGCTGCCAAGGCGGAAGGTCCAGCAGGTGAAAAAGCGGCACACTTCACCCCCATCTTCTTGATATCCTCCACAAGCCAACCTAGCGTGGTGTCAACCACAGCACAGCTTAACTTCTCATCGAGCCCATTGAGTTTCTCAATCAGGTTTCGCAATTGCCCAGGCAGGACTTTGAGGAGACTTCTCATGAATTTGATAGCATCTCTGCGATTATCTCCTGGTTCCAGTCCATCGGTCACTGACACTAAAGTCACCTGGCTATGAACTTTGCTGTTCGTTCGTGCGGCCATGATGGATGTGTGCATGATCTCAGTGTTAACAAATGTGACTTTGACTCCATGATCAGCGATCACATTTGCCAGTTTCATGAGTGGGGAAATATGGCCTTGTGCAGGAAAGGGCACCATTAGCACGTGTGAATGCCTGCCCATGATCAACTGGTATTGTATATCAACCTCTGCTAGTTTACGTTGGTGAATTTCCAGTTCAGTCTCGGATTACACCGAAGACAATTTCATTTCCATGTCTTGTGATGCCCTCTTCTTATACTACTTTTCAGTATATAATTTAACCTGTGTGTTTTTTATTGTTTTGTTTTCGTACGGATCATTGGCTTCTTCTAGTAGGAGTAGTATTATATGATGTACTTATTCCATCGAAAAAAATATATATGATGTACTTAAATCGATCGGTCGGTACTACGTTTTTTATTTATTTGTAGGCAATGCTACAAGGACTGCCCATGATGGAGACATCTAAATAAAGAATAATGCTTAATGTACGGTGCTTATTAAAGGAAAATTTTTCAAAATGCTTAAAATTAAAAATTGAATTCTAATTGTACTCAAACTCTCACATTGATTTCTCAATTTACTCATGTTTTCTAAGCTCACGGCGTCTTAGCTATAAAACATTCCAGGTAACAGCGACTTAAGCTGCGTGGCATTTTTGTGCCAAAAAATGAAGTCATGTGGCATAATATTGCCAACCAAGCCTAAGTCGATGTAGAAGACAGCGTCAAAACGAAGCCGCCTATCGTAGGAGCGTCTTAATGAAATTCAGGGGTTTTGTTTGTTCACAGGACTACGCCCCTGCCTCGCACAGTGTCTCGACTTTAAGACGCTGTCGATAGGAGTGTTCAAATAGAAATCAAAAGCTCAGTGGCAAGTCAATGGCTTTGTCTTTCCACAGAACTAAGACGTCGTCTTTCAGAACGTTTTACGTTTAAGACGCGCTTCATAGAAGCATCTTAATGGGAACTAGAATTTTGTGTTAAACTGCTGTCCTGGACAGTGTTGTAGCCTTTGACTTCAAGCCGCTGTCCTGGACATCATTTTAGCTTGAAATGTAATCAGGTGAGCAGAGTAACACTCTGAACCCACACCTGCAAAAAAAAACCATTAAAACATACCAAATCTGTCCAGTCCAACAATGGTACATCACATAATATGAATCTATCCAACATATATAAGTGATGACTTATGTAAAGTTTCAAAAGTTACATGATAACAACATGTAACATAAGTCATCGACTATACATCTAAAAAATACATGAATGTTGCGAATTTATAACATAAACCGCCTACATTTCCAGAGTATAAGGTTGCCTTGTCTTTTTAGCTCGTGTACATACTCTCTGCACATGACTCCTTTGTGACTCTGTTCGAGTCACTTGATGGCCAAATTCAAAAGTATCTTGCGGCAAATCAACTTCTTCATCCGAAACTAAGATACAAAGAAGTCGTTGTTGTCCACAATGTTTTAATAAAAAATTAATTTAGGTCGCTCTACCCAACCCACATCAGCATGCTGACTCACTTAATAATCAGCAAAAACGTCACGCGGCTTAAGACGCTGTTACCTGGAGCGTTTTATAGCTAAGACGCCGTGAGCAACGGCGTCTTAGAAAACATGAGTAAATTGGGAAACCATTCTTGGAGTTTGAGTACTATTGGAACTCAATTTTCAATTTTGAGCATTTTGGAAAAAAATTCCTTACTAAACCGTCAAAGGACGAAAATGTACATAAATTCATGTAGTAGAACATATGAATCCTTTATATTCTTTTTTTTATGGAATTAAACCTTTATATTCAAACAATTAAATTTAGAGGCGAAAGAGCTTTGGTCGAGTAATTTGAACTGTCAAGAGGTTAAGGGTTCGACTCCCAAAGTATATAAAAAAACAAGTATATTTATAAAAGTTAAAAAAATAAAAAATTAACTCATATAGGAATATTTTTATCTTTGGACAAACATAGATGATATATGGATGTAGCACTATTCCTAAATAAGTACACTACGTTGGGGGAGCACTCGGTTGAGGCAAGTTGGTAGAATGAAACTGTGAGGCACGATCTCGGCCGTCTGTGGGAGTTGATCCGAGGCACGTGGCGAAGCCACGTGGCAAGCCGCAATTGTTGACTTTTCAAAAGTTAGTGGGTTTACTATTTGGACACGTGGCGCGCCCACAATGCACGGGGGGGTTTGATGTGTGGATGAGATTGTGCCTCATAGTCTCATTCTAATTTTGGTGCCTCATTTGAACGCTCCTCCACTACGTTGTACCTCAAATGATAAAAAGGACGACCTGAAAATTAGGGGCGGACAAAACCCGACTCAATCCGATAACCCGATCCGATCCGGGCCACTTAATGTCGGGTTAGGGTCCACTTTACCAACCCGGTATAATTTTCGGGTCGGGTTAGAGTTGAGGCTCGGATTACCCAATTTCATAAAAGTAATATAAAAAATACTAGATTTTTAATGAGATTCAAACCTTATACCTCATATGAATATAAATTTATTTGTGTTCTCGTGATATATCACACTGCATATGAATATGTAATTGATTTGCAATGAAAAATAAAAGTGTAATACTAAACTTTAAAGTATTTATATCATGATAGATGACCATGAATGTTTTATGTCTTTTAAAATTTTTAGTTTTAGGGTCGGGTTCACATAATTGACCCGTCTTTCGGATCGGGTTAGGATTCGAATAAATGAACCGATCATTAATTTGAGGCGGATTAGGACCAAGCACAACCCGTCCCACGCCCACCCCCTACTGAAAATGGTGATGTATGCAGTAGCGAAAGAACTATTCCTAAATAAATAATAAATACACTAGTTTGCACCTCAAATGATAAACAAGGACGGTCTGCCATAAACAAAGGAGATTTTTGGTTAAAAGACCGCTTGATCGGCCCTTGCCTTCGATTAAATAGAAAAACTAACCTGAGGAGATGTGTCCTTACCGAGTTGTGTTTCTTGAACCCATTTCAATGACATGGCCTTTGATAAACGTTTCGCTCATCAGTATGGTCTTTTTACCTTCTCTAACTTACAAAAACAACTAGCTGTGTTCATTAGCAAATAATCACAATGGGCTAGCTACAATTGTGCAGAAAACGGATCCGTGCAACTGTGCCACTGCTGCGGTATGTACTCTACTAACATGGACGAAACTAGGATCTAAAAGTTATTAGGACGGCATCGAACATAATATGATTGAAATTTTTTTAGGGATAAAACTTAACGGGAGCTTAATCCTCATGCCAAAAATATTAATCCTATATAAAGAAAGTCTTAACATACATTTTAAGAATTTTTTATTCCAAAATAAGAAATTCTAAATAATAATAATTCTTTGTTAATAAATCATCATCTTATGTGAATTTTTTTTAGCAATGCTAAAAGTTGAAAGAAAGCGTGAAAGCGGTTAGTTGGAACAATATAATATAATAAAAATGAAACAATTTTTCTTATAATCTTCATCTCATGTCAAAAGGAATGCACTTAATACAAAAAAGTCCGGTTTCACAACTTCTAATTTGAATCGTTTAAATTACTCTAAGACGAAATAACATGAGGCGTTTTCATCTTCCATACCACCAAGATTCGTGGTTTAAATGGTTTAAGTAGTCTATAAACCTTTTATTATTTGGTTACGCTCTTCTAGAGTTTTGGACATCTTCAATTTGAAATTAAATAATCAAAAATCCTACTTATCAGTAAAAAGACACCTACTGCTCATCAAAAAAAAAAAGAAGTAAAACGACACCTACTGTACTAAAAATCAAAAAAAAGAAGTGGTTTCCATTTCTAATGAGAACTAATCACTCACAGAATATTGAAATATCAAAAAACATCTATACATAAGAATGCTTGTTATACAAACGATGCACATTATGGTATAGATTGTTTAGCTAGCTTGTTTGGTAAGTTGCTCAAACATTAAACAAATTGGCCATGGTTCGAGTTGTGGGAGTTACATATCCCTGCAATTAATAACCTGCTGTATTGGTATTGCGATTTTTTTTTATTTTGCCCTGTTTTGAAACCCAAATCTCGATTTTGCTCTGTTTTAAACTCAAATATCGATGCCCTGTTTTTAATAAAATCGGTTTTGGGGACATCGGTTTGACTCATTTTCGATAAAAACCGGTTTCTCCCAAACCAGTTTGGTTGATTTTCAACGAAACCGGTTTGGGAGGAACTGGTTTGCTTACTGTGCACCTGCGTGGCATTATTTGATCCTACGTGAACCCAAAGAAATGCAATTATGGCCACGTGGCAAACCGGAGCGGGGGAAACCGGTCTCATGTCAAAAATTATTGAGACTGGTTTGTGGTGAACCGGTTTTGTATAATTGCCTGCCAAACAAGCCAGGCTTTTCAGACAATGCAGGCTTTTCAGGTCGATGGGACTCTGATCTGATGTAAAATCAGTTCGTTTTATTCCGACAATGCAGGCTTTGCAGGCGGAGGAGAAAAGAAACCCTAATTTTATTCCGCAGGAAATCGGTTTTCGCCGGACCGGTTTCATGTTAATGAGACCGGTTTCCCCCGCTCCGGTTTGCCACGTGGCCAGAATTGCATTTCTTTGGGTCCACGTAGGACCAAATAATGCAACGCAGGTGCACAGTCAGCAAACCGGTTTGGTTGATTTTCAACCAAATCGGTTCCTCAAATCGGTTTTTATAATAATAAAAATGAGCCAAACCGGGTTCCCAAAACCGATTTTATTAAAAACAGAGCAAAATTTTGAGTTGGATTTCAAAACAGGGGAAGAAAAAAAAAACTCTGGTATTGCCAGTGTGGCAGTATTCCGATGTGCATATGTGCTTCAGGTTTTCGTTTGAAGGTCATACAGCCGAGAGAAGAGCTTTGGCCTTCTAATGCGATGTACAAACAAAATGATCTGCTAGCTATCACAGCGAAAGACACTGTACTGTTATCTGGGAGATTCCTAGGTGAAGGGAGTGCAGTGACGCATTTTTGAGGACCATCAATTTGACAATTCACGGCTGCCTTTAAGGTCGCTGGTCCATCAGCTTGTCCTCGCCCATTAGCAAAACGGTTGAATTTCTCTAGATCTTGCCATTCTGTTCTTAGAGGTCTAAAATCGAGCTCCAGACTGCACATTGTAAAGAAATCAATCAAATCACATGTTACGTTATCCTATAAAAACCAAACAACATAACAATAATAATAATAACTATTCCCGTACAAATGAAGAGTCATAATAATAATAATAACAATTTAGCTCTCCGATAGAGACACATTTTCCAAGTTTGTTTAAATATATGAACAAAGGAAATAAAAGCCATCATCACATTATCACAACACTAAAAACCTTGCCTACACTACTTTTTGTATTGAAATCACGCAACTTTCCCACTTAATCATCATAAATTTTGACGATCAACCACAAAACTCAGAGCTTCTATCAATTGTTTACATAAGAGTGTAGTTTGCGACTTAGCGTAATACCTGATGGGGTGTTTAGCCATTGCCGGTTGCGCAGAGCTACTGTCGATCATCATAATTCGTTGTTTTCGTTAAGAGTATACGACTGAAAGGTAGTTGCGTAACCATTCGTAAATGAGATTTTTTGATCATTAGGTCATAGACACACACAATTTAGCCGGAATTATGTGTTATCAAATATTTTATAATTACTATACTACCCTTCGAACGTCACTGTTTCTATTAGAAAATCGAACCTCCAAAATTCTAAGCTCTCTTGTAACATAGAGTCTCACCCGCGACACCGCGATGCTATCTATTTATGTATTAGCGACGAAATGTTTCGTCAGCAAAGGTCTCATTTTGTTTTCGCACTTCGCAGGGTTTGTCATCAAAGTAATCCATTTTCAAACTCGAATTACCCAAATACACCATTTGAAACTCAAATAACCAATCTACCCCATTTTATAACAATCTCAGTTTCCCAGCAACCGGTACTTTTATTTCCGGTTTCTCTCATACCAGAAATGTACAAAAATGAAGATGTGGCTCGATTTTGGGCGTACGTGGACCAAAACGAGATGAAATGACATACACGTCGAAACCGACATCATAATGATCCCGGTTTTCGGGGAACCGGGAACCTTCAAATTAAAAGTCATTCCTTTTTTAGCAGCTCTGGACACTGAATACGCTTCACCCTATGTTATCACTTGATCAAAAAAAACAGACAAGGAAGAGGAGGGTTACATGTGAAGCAAGATGTTTCGAATTCCCCCAAGCAAAAATGATAGTCAAAGGTTAAAATCAAGAAGCAGTCAATGTACCATTCTGAATCTGCAACACAAATAAGGCTCACTGCTCTACCGAACTTCATCATACAACAAAACTTTTCAGGTATTCAGGGTCACGTTGCGCCTTTTCCTGAGATTTCTTAAACCATCTATCGAGAATATCCATGGGAACCACATGTTTTGAACCATCAACGCCACAAAAAGAGTGCATGAAATTGAACAAGTACTCCCCGACTTTCATGGCTAATCGCTCAATTCTACTTCCAGTAGTGACATCAAGTGATGGAAGAGTAGCTAGATCCTCTATAGAAACGCCAATTTTGGCATACAGCGGGGTAGCACCAGTGAGTGTTGGTAGGCCGCCACTGCCTGGCTCAGACCACAGAAAGAAGAGCACATCTGACGGGCGAGACAAAGTGACAGCACCACAAAAGAGGAAAGACAATCGGGATCATTATGATATCGATTTCCCGAAAACCGGGAATAACGTGTAGGCCATTTCATTTCGTTTTGGTCCACGTATGCCAAAAATCGAGCCACATCTTCATTTTGTACATTCTCGGTAGGAGAGAAATCGAAAATAAGAATACCGAGATTGTTATAAAATATGATAGATTGGTTATTTGAGTATCAATTGGTGCAAACGGTTTATTTGAGTTTGGATTTGGGTAGATCGGTGAATAACCCCACTTCGCACGACAACTTCCTCCACCAGCATCACTTCGTTCTCCAACAATCTTCTCCGAATCTGACCAACTCGAGGTTTCGCAATCCATCCAAATCAAACATCCCCCGATCGCCACAATATCCAATGAATTGCGGGGGTTGCCATCAATCCCTAGAACATGCAATCGAACAACAGCGTCGGAGAGGCTCCACAGGTTGCAATTGCAATTGAATCTCTCCCACCCATCTCCAGCTTCAGCCTCGAAATCGACGATCTGGGTCCCAAGTGTCATGGGTTTTTCCACGATGCTGTTTTGGTGGCTGCCTCAGCACTCTTTTTGATTTATTTAGGGTATGGTGTGAGGAGGAACGTGAAGAGGCTTGTCAATGGAAGGTCTTGGGTTATGATATCTTACTATGTGCTTCTTTGGGCTGCTGGCCTTCTCAACTTAGCTTGGTGTGTTCTGCAGGTATGTATTTGTATGTGACTATCTTTGTTGCCTGATTAGCACCTGGAAGGAAGACTTTTGAGTTAGGGCCTCAAGTGGTGAAAGTTTGATTATTTTAAGATGAGATGTTGAGGAGTTATGAATTAGGGTTTGAAGTGTGTAGTTGATTTGTTGAATTTGATTATTTGTATTTCCTGATCTTGTTTCGTATTTAGGAAGTAGGATCTTGATGAAAATTCTGAGGGTCTCAGTTCTGAAAGACGTGAGGTTGTTATTGTATCAGCAACCTCATACTCGGAGTTTGGGAAATGGATTGGTAGGTCCTAAGTTCTTTGTAAAGGGTTTCTTGAGTTGCGTCTGTGTCCTCGTCGGAACATTATATTTATAAAAACTAAGATAGCTTGAAGCATAATTGATTTAATGAATTTAAAGAAAGATGCTTTGAGTCATTAGTTTGTCATTTTCTAGCGCTGGAACTAGGAAGTAGCGTTTTGATGAAAAAGATCAATTGGGCCTCAGTTCTGAAAGATGCGAAGTTGTAGTTGTATCTGGAACCTCATACTCGGAGTTTGGAAAATGGATAGGTCATACATTTTTTTATAAAGGGTTTCTTGATATGTCTTTGTGTCCTCATCGGAACGATATATTGATAAGAACCAGGACAGTTTGATAGTGTAATTGATTGCTGAATTTGAAGACAGATGCGTCAAGTTATTAATGTGTCTTGTTTCGGAACTAGAAAGTAGCTTCTTGATGGAAAAAAGAAGAAGTTATTAGGGGCTCAGTTTTGAAAGATGTGAAATTGTCGTTCGAATATGGATAGCTTGTAAATTCTTTGTAAAGGATTTCTTGATATGTGTCCGTGGCCTCATCAAAGTATTAGATTGATAAGAAGGAAGATAAGATAGAAGGCCTTTATTATCTTGTACCACGAAATAAATTTAGTCTGATCTAGGATGCTCTCTATGCGATTACATATAAACCAAATTCAAAAATATTGGCTGTGGGGTGTGTTAACTTGATTTACCGTTGAACTTTTATATAGACATGGCAGTGCTCTCCCGGAAAGGAAACATCTTGGAATCAATTGTCTTTATTCACAACTTCTGCTATGCTTTGTCTGGAGATTAGCTTGATTGCTTTTTTGCTTCAAGAAAACTATGCTAGTGGCCTGGAAAGTCTCATACGCACCTTTACAATATCAGGGATAGTAGTAGTAGTGGATACCCTTTTCAAGGTAAAATCTTCATGGATCATGTTTAAGCTAATTTTATTTTACCTTCATTTATGATTTACCCTGATTGTACGTCGACTGGGTTAATTAAATCACTCCACTATCGGATAAATATGTTCAACCTTTTTTATGAGAATTGACTGTCTGATTAATTCCTCTTTACTTTGTTTTACTGGTTGGATGTGGATACAGTATAAATTAAAGACCTATAAAAATGCTTTTTGTCTCAGCATAATATCTGTCAAATTGCTGACGTCTTAATACTAGTTTATGCAAATTTTGGACACAGACATTGTGTGTATTTGCATTCAACGTCCCGTTGTTCATGAACATCGAAGATTCTAGCCATAAAGGAAAGTGGATATTGTTGGCTATCCATGAACTTGTCCTCGCCTCTGTGTATGGCTACATTGCATTTGTACATTACTCAAAATGGAGAGAGAAGTTGCCTCGTGAGTCCCTTTCTGATCCCTAAACATGTCAGATTGTGTTACCATTTTGATTCAAATTCATTGAATCCAATCAACAATCTCAGTTCAAAGCTTCTATTCTATTTGCAGCCAGGCCAGCATTCTACCACTACATCATGGCAATGTTTGGCGTGAATGCTGCCATATTTTTTGCCTGTCTACTTGCTCTACTCGGTGCCGGATTTGGGCTTTGGTATCCAAATTTTTAACTTCCTTTTACTGATGTGTTCTGGCAGTTGCGCTGTCAAGATAAAAAAAAAATACATGTTGTCCACCCGATAGAGCTCGTATCAGTATATCACAACACTAAGTATGATCAGTTTCCTTCTTGTCTATGTTTGACAGGTTATTTAGTGTGATCGTTGTTGTATACCATTCCTTTTATCTTCCCCTCCTGTACACAACTTTCCTAGCTGACTTTTTCCAGGTAATTTAACAACCTCACCTCTTAATTCACAGGATCACAATTCACAAATGCAGAACCTGACTTGACTCTCCATTTCATTCCATTCCATTGTTACAGGAAGAAGAGTTCCTCTTGGACAATGCATATTACGCAGAGATGAGGGATGCTGGATTTTTCGACGCAGACTGGGATTAGTTACTCCACTAAACTTACCTATCAAGGTTTGACCTCTGACTGATATCAGTGCAAGCTGTATTGTGTAAATAGCAGCCCTGGCAGATAATATGACAAGTGTTGAACATTTTTATACATATCTTATCTACCCAAGATTTAAACTCTGCCTGTCTGACTACTCGAGTCGGTTGAGAGTACAATTGTTTTGCATGAATATTGGCATATTGCTTTTAAATTTTCTATATGCTTTTAACACCCTCGGCTTCTGAATTCGGATCAGTTAACAACAAATCACTAAGTAAGCTGATATATTTCCTCAAGCTTGCTCAGGCTTGGTAAAGAATTTGTGTAAAATTTATTCCCCCTATTTGAGTTCCGCTTCTTCCCTTCTGCATTATACTTTATAGATCCAAATCGGTTTCCTATTTTTGTTCTTTTGTTTTTTTTGGGGTATGAATACATAAAACCTTTACTACTTGATTAAAGATTAAACTCAACCACATTGATTGGAGAGGTCTCTTACCAGAGTATTTTCGATAAGAGGCAAACAAACCTTTCTCTTTCTCTGGATCTTGTTGAGTTGCTGCCTCAGCCATTTCTTCTTCTTAGCAACTTGAGAATAACCTTCACCTTTTATAAATGCATTAAACTTGTCGGACTGAGTTTATTATGTTGATTCGTCTCTCAGAATTTTTACTGAGTTCCATTTTCAGCTTGAGATTCAAATAGTATTTATACTTTTCAGTTCTCGATTTCTGCCTCTTATGTTTAGACGGGAAATGTATCAATGGGAAGAGGAAAGTAAACTATACTAAATAACAACCTTAATCAACTCCATGAAGAAAAGGATACTACATCTGCTTCAAAGAAGAAGACTAGTGTTCTTTTTTCCTATGTTTCACGTGTATGTTTCTGTCCATTTACTATATTAAGTAAATATTCCAACAAAAAAGGGCTACCTTATCCTTATGACAGAATTAAAAATGTAATTATATTTATTATGTTAAATACTATAGGTATCATCATTCTCGCATGCAAATCAACGCACATACCGTTTATATGTCAAAGATGGAAATAGATAAACGTGCAAACTAGAAAACGATGAATTATGGTGGGATTGAACCATTAACCTTGCTAATGTAAGACATGTATTTTACCAATTCAACCACCTTATTGGCGCGTATGATTAAATATAGAGATTAAGTACCGAATTGTCCGGTCTTTTTCTTACAAAAAGAAAAGAGTTCGGTATCAAAAAGAAAATGGAGTATATCTTGCAACAAGAAAAGCTTATGGTAATTCTTCACTTTGCTCGAATGAAATAAAAATATTCCTTTGGCAATCTTTAAAAGCATACAAGCAACAGTAGAGATTCCCATAGTTATGTAAAATGGGGCAATTATTGGATTGCTTCATAAAAATGGTAGAAACCATGATAAAACAAAAAAGTGCAACAAAGTTTCCAGCCAGGAACTTATTTCTCGCCATTGTCAGCCAGCAAGTGAGCCAATGAACTTAGCCCTGAAGAGCTGATGCTCCGGATATAATCTCAGTCAACTCAGTGGTGATGGAAGCTTGACGAGTTCTGTTAACATTAAAAAGAGTTGAAGTTTAATCTGCCTCTGTAAACTGACACCTTGATTATTGCAGCAAAGAAAACTAATGGGATACGTACCTGTTGTACGAAAGTGTAAGCCGGTCAAGCATCTCTCCAGCATTTCTGCTTGAGCTGTCCATAGCGGACATCCTTGCTCCTTGTTCACTACATGCATTCTCTAATACCGCATTGAACATGACCTGAAAGTACAAAGGTGCCCTATTTGAACTTCGGCACAACAAACAATATATATTATAACCATCTAGTGAACAGTAGCACTCTCCGCTGATTTTTGACATTGTCTACCAAAGCTGGAGGCAGTGATTACTTGTTCAGAGTAAACTGAGGGTTAAAGTCGCTGGATTGCATATGCAAGACTACAACTTCGGAGTTCAGGAACATAAAGACTTACACATGAGAATTGGAATTCTATCAGATTTGGCAGGATTTCACTTTTATAAGCCTCGTCTTCAAGTTCATAAGAGTCCAAAAGAGAAAGCTTTCCTCCAGCTTGAGCCTCATTCTCCGCAACCTTTATAACATTATTATCATATTAACTAACAGATAAAATGAACTCATCGACATGTGTAATAATTGTTTGCCCAGTTTATATTTTGATTATATGGGAATAACCAAATATTCATTAGACCTCTGGGGATAGAACAGTTGCCATTGTTGGGATAAAAGAGACAACTGACTGAAACTTGTTGTACACAATCCTCAATGCATCATACTCCACATTCTTCAAAATGTCATCAGCCAAAACAGAAACCTAAAGAAAAGAGCCAAACATTCGGTGAAAATGTTCAGATACCATTAAAATTATTATTCTTATGAGCCAACTAGAAGAAAATATATTGTAAAATGCGGTGAGCGCGGATCGAACACGCGAATTTCAGATCTTCAGTCTAAAGCTAGAAGAAATAGTGAACACTAAAGCTCTTATCAAATTTATCTTTGAAGGTGAAAATTATGATACAATGCATCGTGAAATTACAAGTTCGAAAACACTGACACAACCTATTGTGAGCAGGGAAGAATATCATATGTCTGCTACATGAGAAAGCAGGAACTCACGCGGTCACAACAATCCAAGAACCAACCTGTGTATAGTTCAGAGGATTCTTCTGCAACTCAGTTATGGTGATTTCAATGTCCTTCTTTGAGTCGCGAATCAATTGAGCTTTCGCTTTTTCTCCCAAAATAATGTATTTGTTCTCCTTATCAGGGCCTGTGGAATTAAACACCAATATCAATACTAATTACTAGTAAAGCATTTTCACTCAAGATTTAACTTTGGGATCAGATGGTTGCGAGAAACATACCAGAGTTATATTTCAGTAAAGCCTTGCTATTTTTCACAACGGTTGAATTGATTCCACCACACAGACCCTTGTCTGAAGAAACGGTAATGATGACATTTTTCTTCACATCAATAGCTAGAAACCAGAACCAAATACTTTTGTCAGGGTAGTAAGATCCAGCAACAAGCTAGCAGTTTAGCACTTGTTAATCAGTCTCAGGGAGCACAATATGACATCCTTATATGCGTAAGAACTAATAAGGAAGAGTATTCTAATCAGCTTCACACATTTTAACAGCTATTGCACTTGAAAACCATTATCACCCTGACCTAACAGTCTAACACAAGACAAGAAACCCAAAATTGGAATGCATAACACACTGAAATGTGGACTCCTCAGTGATTAAAAGATAGATAAAAAAATTTGAAATACTTCTATGTATAAGGCATAAGCAGCCGATAATATACAAAGAGTTGACAAAAAAATCAGATAAAGATCTAATTGCTTACTATTACTTATTAAGATCAGCTCAAACACATAAGGTTCTACAATTGAACATTATTTTGATATCAGAAATAAAACCTACCAGGCGTGTCGCCAAAAAGGGCCGTAAAAGGCTGCCACAGACCACGAGAGTTTTCAGCTTTGACCTGGATTGCTCGTAGCTTAGAGGCTGCAACCATTTTCATTGCCTTGGTAATTTTCTGAATGTTTTTCACACTCTTCATCCTGTTCCGAACTGCCCAGTATACAAGCCCGGGCGAATATTAGTTATAACAAGTAAAACGCCTCAAAGAATACCAGCCAAAATTTAAAAGTGCATGGCCCTTACCAATCTGGGTAGAGATTGATCGAGCTCCAAAAGGGACAGACTCCCTGGTCAGCAAGTAACTCATTAAGTTATCGAAATGAAGAGCAAATTTTAACATGAAACTCATACATTCATACACAAAAATATAGTGTACAGACAAAGTAACATGGAAAAAGATAAATGATACCATGTAAACAAATACTAAGAAAATAGCTCAAAGAATTAATTTGTTCAATTCACAGTGCAATCGCATATGATACGTGCCCAAAAACAAAAACCAATTCCAGTTGCCAGCCAACTCAATGCTACTAAGTCATGTAGCTATACATTGATCCTTTTGAAATGTGCAAAACAGGTATTGCCTCTTCCAACTCACACTGAAGCAAGCATCTTTGATTGGGTAATCATACACAATTCTTTCAGGCCTACTGACCGGAAAACCTAACATACACGCCCCTGAATTAAAGTATACATATACAGAAATTGACGGATAATCAATATAAGAGACATCGTTTAGGATCCCAGATCTCATTTTCCGCCAGGATACACAAAACCAATCCATCGGGATTCCAACCAAACAGAACTATATGACAAGAAAATCGATTACGCTAACGATTTGATGGATCGAAATCGACGTACTCGGTGGACTTAGGGACGAGAGTGGATCGTACGGCGGCCATTGGAGCCGGAGACATCAGTTGAGGGAATCTCTTCGCCTCGCGCCTCAGCATTGACATCGCCATTTCTGATGATCGGATCGAAAATCACGCTTCTCTGTCGTCGTCCTCTTTTGAACAGATGATGAAACCCTAGCGTCTCTATCTCGCGTCCTGCTGAGTTCGTAGATCCTAAGCAGACCGCATTTGTTTATAGCTCTCTCTTTCTTTGGTTGGTTTCTGCTTAGGAGAGCGAATTTGAATTAAACGAAACTATATGGGGTAATATGTAATTTCCAAGTAATTTATAAACTTATTTTTCTCAGAAAATTTATTGCCCTAGGCCCCTAGGGTTCGCTTCGTTGATTAAAAATCAAATTTTGATATTAAAAAGTAATTTTTTTTTTGTTGCTGGTTGCAAATAGAGGTCGAAACTCGAATGTGGTATTATTTGTAATTTTTAATTCTAATAATGTTTATGTATTAAATATAGATCCGGATCAAATACAAATCAAAGTTATAAATAAAAACTACAAACCCAACCAAATATTGACAAGTGTAAATATCGACCTATAAGAATTCGTCTCGTTCGGGGTTATTTTTGTAAATAAAAAAAATTAACGCGGACTTATTTAAAAATACATAAAAGACGCGAGGGGTATAATCGTCCAAAAATCCGCGCACCCAGCCTTGACATTAAAGCCGAACCAAAATGATCAGACTTACAACAAATTTTGCATACTGTTCATCTGTCGACTAAAAATAACGAATTTGACCCTCCAGATGAAGGAATTTGCCTTAAAAATGCCGAGCTCATAGCATAGCGATGAGTTTTGCTCAGAATGTCGTTTCCACCCAAAAAATCACTAGGCGCTCATCAAATTCTGACACTGACGCAGAAACACAAATTTAAGTCAGATCATTACTGGTTTAAGTCTGATCATTAACTGTTTAAGTGTGATCATTACTGGTTTAAGTCTGATCATTAACGTTTAAGTCTGATCATTAACTGGTTAAGTCTGATCATTGTCTTTTAAGTTAGATTATTAACTGTTTAAGTCTGATCATTACTGTTTTAAGTCTGATCATTAACGTTTAAGTCTGATCATTAACGTTTAAGTATCATTAACGTTTAAGTCTGATCATTAACTGTTTAAGTCTGATCATTATTTTTTAAGTCTAATCATTAACTGTTTAAGTCCGATCATTACTATTTTAAGTCTGATCATTAACGTTTAAGTCTGATCATTAACTGGTTAAGTCTGATCATTACTGTTTTAAGTCTGATCATTAACGTTTAAGTCTGATCATTAACTGGTTAAGTCTGGTCATTGTCTTTTAAGTCAGATCATTAACTGTTTAAGTCAGATCATTAACATTTAAGTCTGATCATTAACTGTTTAAGTTGATCATTGTTTTTTAAGTCTGATCATTACTGTTTTAAGTCTGATCATTAACGTTTAAGTCTGATCATTAATTGTTTAAGTCTGATCATTGCTGTTTTAAGTCTGATCATTGCTGTTTTAAGTCTGATCATTAACGTTTAAGTCTGATCATTAACTTGTTTTAGTCTGATCATTGTCTTTTAAGTCTGATCATTAACTGTTTAAGTCTGATCATTAACTGTTTAAGTCTGATAATTGTCTGTTTAAGTCTGATCATTGTTTTTTAAGTCTGATCATTACTGGTTTAAGTCTGATCATTGTTTTTTAAGTCAGATCATTGCTGTTTTAAGTCAGATCATTGTTGTTTTAAGTCTGATCATTAACTGTTTAAGTCTGATCATTGTCTTTTAAGTCTGATCATTAACGGTTTAAGTCTGATCATTAACTGTTTAAGTCTGATCATTGTCTGTTTAAGTCTGATCATTGTTTTTTAAGTCTGATCATTACTGGTTTAAGTCTGATCATTAACGTTTAAGTCTGATCATTAACGTTTAAGTCTGATCATTAACTGTTTAAGTCTGATCATTAACTATTTAAGTCTGATCATTAACTGTTTAAGTCTGATCATTGTCTGTTTAAGTCAGATCATTGTTTTTTAAGTCTGATCATTACTGGTTTAAGTCTGATCATTAAATGTTTAAGTCTGATCATTAACTGTTTAAGTCTGATCATTACTGGTTTAAGTCTGATCATTAACTGTTTAAGTCTGATCATTGGTTTTTAACTGTTTAAGTTTAATAATTGTTTTTTAAGTCTGATCATTAACTGTTTAAGTCTGATCATTGTTTTTTTAAGTCTGATCATTAACAACTCGAGGACTAAATTGAAAATAACATTATTAGTTTTTATACATCTCAGTGTGGAATGACTATAATACCCCTCCATGTGTTAGTTCGGGATTTCGACTAAATGGGACACGTGTCAGCTTGAATAGTGGTTTGTAGTTTTTATATATAATTTGGCTTGTACCTGAACCGCACCCATTAAATATAATATAATCTGGATCAAATACAAACTAAAGTTATAAATAAAAACTACAAACCCAAACAAATATTAACATGTGTAAATATCGACCAATACGAATTCGTCCCGTTCGGGGTTGTTTTTGTAAATAAAAAAAATTAACGCGGACTGATTTAAAAATACATAAAAGACGCGAGGGGTACAATCGCCCTAAAATCCGCGCGCCCAGCCTTGCCATTAAAGCCGCACCAAAATGATCAAACTTAAGAGGTTAATGATCGGACTTAAAACAAATTTTGCGTACGGTTCATCTATCGACTAAAAACAGCGAATTTTACTCTCCAGATGAAATAACTTTCCTTAAAATGCCGAGCTCATGGCGAAGCGATGAGTTTTGCTCAGAATGTCGTTTCCACCCAAAAAACACTAGGCGCTCATCAAATTCTGACAGAGACGCAGAAACATCAAATTTAAGTCAGATCATTACTGGTTTAAGTCAGATCATTAACTTTTTAAGTCTGATCATTAACTTTTTAAGTCTGATCATTGTTTTTTTAAGTCTGATCATTACTGGTTTAAGTCTGATCATTAACGTTTAAGTCTGATCATTAACTGGTTAAGTCTGATCATTGTCTTTTAAGTATGATCATTAACTGTTTAAGTCTGATCATTAACTGTTTAAGTCTGATCATTAACGTTTAAGTCTGATCATTAACTGGTTAAGTCTGATCATTGTCTTTTAAGTCTGATCATTAACTGTTTAAGTCTGATCATTACTGTTTTAAGTCTGATCATTAACGTTTAAGTCTGATCATTAACGTTTAAGTCTGATCATTAACTGTTTAAGTCTGATCATTATTTTTTAAGCCTGATCATTAACTGTTTAAGTCTGATCATTACTGTTTTAAGTCTGATCATTAACGTTTAAGTCTGATCATTAACTGTTTAAGTCTGATCATTAACTGTTTAAATCTGATCATTACAGTTTTAAGTCTGATCATTAACGTTTAAGTCTGATCATTAACTGTTTAAGTCTGATCATTGTTTTTTTAAGTCTGATCATTAACTGTTTAAGTCTGATCATTACTGTTTTAAGTCTGATCATTAACATTTAAGTCTAATCATTAACTGTTTAAATCTGATCATTGTTTTTTTAAGTCTGATCATTAACTGTTTAAGTCTGATCATTGTTTTTTTAAGTCTGATCATTGTTTTTTAAGTCTGATCATTAATTGTTTAAGTCTGATCATTATTTTTTTTAAGTCTGATCATTAACAACTCGAGGACTAAATTGAAAATAACATTATTAGTTTTTATACCCGCAGTGTGGAATGACTATAATACCCCTCCGTGTGTTTGTTCGAGATTTAGACTAAATGGAACACGTGTTAGCTTGAATAGTGATTTGTAGTTTTTATATATAATTTGGTTTGTAGGTGAACTGCACCCTTATAATTTATTTTTCGGTAGATTGTCTGTACCGATTTGGATCAGGCATTTCGTCGAACAGGTAGTAGCCACATTGAAGGAGACTCCACCAACCCCATTTCAATTCCAGTTTCGGATCTGAGACACACTGCCCAACACAGATCCTATATTTGTCCTCCACCAACCCGTTTTTGTCTGGATCCCTGAAAAGCTACATTCTCGGTTATACTAGGAACATGTATGCTTCATAAATCCCGTCCAATTGTCTTTTCCTATGTTATATGTTGTGTGTTGTTTACTTGTTGTAAGACTATGCCATGATCTAGGTGTTGTCGCTGTTCTTTGTTTAGGATTGTGAATTGGTTGTGTTTTTAGATTCTTATAAGCAGATTGATCAATGGAGGGGTTGATGAGGTTACAGATTTCACCAGCCGGGCCACAGCTCTTGCAGAAGAAGAATTACAGTCATCTGGGTCTTAAATTTGGTTCGAGATCCAGGAGAGTGGTTTACAGGAGCTCCGTGATTATGACACATCAACAACAATACAGCAGCAACAACTCAATAGCTGCATCCTTTAAACCGTTGGAAGCCTCGTCGGGTGGCCGCTTTGATAACACATTGCCTACTAAAGGTTTGTGTGGAGAGATTGCAGGCGTTTGGTTGTAATCTTTAAAAAGTTCTTTTTTTTTTGTCGAATTTAGCTGATTTTGTGATTTCTTAAATGTGGTAGAGGTTCTTGATCTATGGCAAAGTGCGCGCGCGGTCTGCTTTGATGTGGATAGCACTGTATGCGTGGATGAGGGCATTGATGAGCTTGCTGAGTTTTGTGGGGCTGGTCAAGCCGTTGCTGAATGGACAGCCAGGTTCGGTGTCCTTACGTTTTACTTGATGATATTCTGGTCCTTATATTTGAAACCTTTGTCATTCCTTAACAAATTGTTGGTATTTTGATAGAGCAATGAGTGGTTCTGTTCCTTTTGAAGAAGCCTTGTCTGCTAGACTTGCTCTTTTTAATCCCTCGCTCTCACAGGTCCAGGATTTTCTTGAGAAGAGGCCTCCCAGGTATACATTTTTGAGTTGATTACAATTTCTTCGTTACCCATGTATTCCTCAAATTCAAAGTCACTTGGATACTACAAAGTTTTTAAGTCTCGTAGGCATTGCATGTTTTTTAGTCAAATATCATGTTTCATGTCAGTTTTGATCACTCTCTCCATGTTTTCTCTGATATTGATAATTTTTTCTTTGCCTGAGTCGATTTTCAATATTTAATACTCCACCATGAGATCAGAAATGATAGTACATTTTTTATAGGACACTTGTACAGTTCTTATTTTGCTCGGATACCCCTTTGAGGACAGTTCAATCTTAACTTTGAGATCAATATAGTGCTCTTTATTTTTTGAAACTAGAGCTGAAACATTCCGTCAACCGATTAAATTATTTCTTTTCAGGAGCTAATACTAACTGCACTATTATTTGTTGGAACAATAAATGACTCTCTTCTATCCACGTTGTACTTTTAGCTGTGAGCCACTGAATCTGGACATTAGAAGTTAATGTTCTCCCCTTTGCTCATATGCAGGTTATCTCCTGGCATAGATGATTTGGTGAAGAAACTAAAAGAAAATGGTAAAGATGTTTATTTGATTTCCGGAGGTTTTCGACAGATGATCAATGTAAGGCCACAGCTATCTGATATAAGCTTAACTATGTATTCCCCCTCTTTCTACTATTTGATTACCTCTCCTGGCTGTTGGCATATTGTCAAAGTCATTTACTACTATTTATGAGGAAGTTTTCTGAGTCGCACTAATATCTCGCTCTGCTATCTATTCTGTTGCATAGTCTTGCTCATCATTTTGTTTCTTTAGTTTTATATTTACTAAGAACAACACAGAATTAAGTTGGGTTTTCATAAATAACTCCATTAGATCGACATGATGTCATGTCATCGGAGTGTCTTTTTGTCTTTTCTTCTGCCATGGTCTTCCATTTCTCATTTTAGCTCATCCATGCTTTTATTAGCACCTTCAGTATTCGCGAATATTCTAACTTAGATTATTTTCTTGAAGCCTGTTGCATCAATACTTGGGATTCCACGTGAAAACATATTTGCCAACAATCTATTATTTGGGGAATATGGGGAATTCAAAGGATTCGACGCAAGTGAACCTACTTCTAGGAGTGGTGGTAAAGCCACTGCAGTGAGAAATATAAGAAAGGTTAGTTGGACTAATATCTTCTGTGAAACGTTTTTCATATTGGTTAAACACTTAGAGTTTCAAAACGGCATTCTAGCTTCACCGTTCGTTATTTTTCTGTTTTACGGTATATCTTCAGTCTCAAGATTACAAGACACTAGCTATGATTGGGGATGGCGCAACTGATCTTGAGGTATTTAAACTTACCTGTAGGATTTTGCATACATATGGATCCTGTCACTCATCAAAACCGATGATTTCTTTCATTTTAGAGTCGTGTCCATAGTGAGCAGATTTGATTTAATGAGTTTCACATCTTGCTAAAATTGTCAATTATAACTCGCTTCAAATTGCAATCAGAGTTTTTATCGTTACGGGCATATTGAGTATTTGTTTCCTATATGAAACTAAGATTACATTGAATTTTATAGGCACGTCAACCTGGAGGCGCTGACCTATTCATCTGCTATGGCGGCATTCAGCTTCGAGAGGGTGTTGCAGCAAAGGCAGACTGGTTGGTCTTTAACTTCAAAGATTTGATCAACTCCCTAAATTAGCGGTGCACTCCTCATATCAGAGCACCAGCCACTTCTTGTTTCCAGTAGCCTTTGGCCATTGTTTCGGTTGTCACTTTACTAGCGTCACACTGCCTCATCGACCCTCAAACAGGTCATTCTTCAAAGAAGTTGGTTACAGAAATTCTATTGTTTTACTGATATGTTTCCTATCACAATGCGCAATTGGTAGATTAAGCTATATTGTTTCTATCCTTTTTTTTTATCATTAACAATCTGGGACATCGTTACCATTTTGGTTATTAAACGATTTCTTCGTTGGCTATATAATGATGTATTGATATCTATATTTTCTCAGGTTTTTTTATTTTTTTCCATCTGATGTTGTCCCTGGTTATGGACATTAGAGATTTTAGCCTTGAAGCATTTTTTAGATATTGTTTGTTAATGTTATGTAGGTGTGCAATTTTAGATTAACTTATTTAGTCTATCTGAAGATGATCTTTTTAGATTACTGAGTCTCTTTTTATTGTTTGTTTGACTCCATGCTGTGTTTTAGCGTAGGGGACGATTGACTTTTTTTTCTTCTTTAATTTAAAATGGGGATCTAAGGATTTTCACTCCTACCCCAGAGTGACTCGAACTCGGAACCTTTGATCCTAGGTAGTGGGTGGCTAACCACTAGACCAACCCCACTTCGTCTGGACGATTGACTTTACTAATTAGCTTACTTGGAAATCTCATTATCTCTTATGAAATTTTCAGATTGCTTTGTTCAAAAGTCTTCTCATTTTCAGGCCACTTTGTGCATAAAATTTGAATCTTGGGGAAGCAGATATACAAATGACATTCAGAACGAACAATCAAGTTCATCAAGATTCATAAAGAAATCAAACATTTGGATAAAAATCAATTTGATTTATGCATTCAACATATGAAAATAATCATTAATCTATATGGAATCCTTTACATGTACAATGATCTTAAAGGTTATATACTCTCTACATTCACTCATAAAAGAAATGATCAAATATGCCTCAAGGGAGAGAAATCCTTTTATTTATCCTTAGTTCAGAAATTGCCTATATATGAATAGCCTCAACCCGGTACCAGCTGCGTGAAACAAATTACAAAAGATCGATCAGATAAAGTGACTTATAATTCGCGTAGCTTATAATTAATAGGATCATGCTAGAGCTCACAATATCGATGAAGGAACCTTTTCTCATCTGTTTGCTCTGCCAACAGACCATTCTCTAATGCGGTCCTCGATACCATCCGGTTGTATGGTGTGTTTGGGCCTGCGATGAATATGCAAGCATTGCTAAAATAGATGAAACTAATATTTACACAAACAAGTTCTTAAAGCCATATATGTAATAGTAGCTTCCCAATGATTCAAAGAAAACACAACAATATAAATAAGAGACTTCATTTCGATCCTTCTATGTAACGTACAACAAGTCAGACGTACACGTACCTTGAATTTGTCTACAGCCTGCCTTCGGCAGAACTTGTGAGGGTGTTGTAATGTAGCAGAGCCTTGGATAGTTTCTAGGTACTTGGAATAATGGTTGTTGTCTAAATTAGAAAACAAAATGTTAGATCAAATGCTACACATTTGAGCTTAATTATATACCCAACTGATATGAAAGAATTAGAACTGATCACAACCTCTCGGGCAATGCTCCTTCAGATGAAGGTATGATCAGTGCTATGAGCAACGCAACAAGAAACTTCTCTAATGTGGCGACAAACGATCGCGTTATTTCTTGTTAATTTTGTCCATAACAAGTCTGCTTTTTGTTTAAAACATCCCAAATCAGAATATAAGCATTTAAAAGACATAGTATATAATTATGGATATATATGCAATAATGGATGGGAATCAAATTCCTTATATACACGTACAACTACACACAAAATGAAAGACTACGAGAGCATGATGGTGGTCTTGCCTATCTACAGTTCTCGGAATATGTTTGCTTGCAATTGTGATATAACAATTAGATTTTCTTGGGCTCCTTTTAAGAGTTTTTATCCATATTGCCCCCTTTTGAAATTCACATATTACAATTAGGACAAATGAGTTTCGCAGATCTCGTTTGCCCCGTTATTAATAAAACCGGCATGAGAGGAATCAATATTATGTATTATCGTAAAATACGAGTTCTCCCATACCGGTATTTTGCGAAAATAAATATGGGACCTATGTAGACCCCGTTGATTACCCACGCGTTATCATTTTTGCAAAATACCGGTACGGGGAACCAGTATATTACGAAAATGTGGAGTACCGGCTCCTCTCATGGTGGTATTCTTTGAAAATAGTTAATACAACTACGCCCCAAGTTGGTATTATTAAAAAGAGGGAAAACGAGATATGTGAAACTTGTTTTCCCTATTTTGGATATGTGAGTTTCAAATAAAAACTCTACTTTTGATTGATTAATTTTAGAGAAAACTGAGATTTTACTATTATCATTTGATGAACTGAGATTGTTTGATGTCCAAATGGAACGTATGAAACAGTGACTCCTTAAACACGTTATTGCGTCATATAACCAAATTAAACTCCCTACCCTTGTTGCTTTCTTATTAACAAGTATGGCTATAACATGTTCAAGATGCAAGGTCGACACCGAAAAACATTTAACCATAAAACAGTACACATCTCATCAATTTGATCAACTGCAAAATGTGAGACTTCGGTTTTACCTGAGACTTCTGATAGATTATTGACTCGATTGCAGATTGAAAGGTGGAAACACTGACTGCGCCCCTTTCTACCGTCTTCTTCAGGCAGATCCATATGGTAGCTCCGCCAATAGTGGCCGTCGTCAGTCTGGCCGCAGGTAAACCTCTCTCGTCGTCGTCTTTCTCTTCTTACGAAAGTTCGATAGGGTTATATACTAGGGTTTTTGGGAGTAAAATTACCTGTTTACCCTTGCTTTTTTTAGCGTATGTAAGAAATCAATATTTGGAAATCTTAAAGCTTTTTTTTTCTTTTATAGTACACATCAATTGCTTAAACTTTTTTTTAATGGGTTTTTTTTGCATTGTCATACATATCTAAGAATACATCTCATACATATTGGGTACATATACAGAGCATTTGAAGTACTGCCACGCAAGCTGCACTAATCCGGATTTGAACTTGATATATATCACTCGATGAAGCGCAAGCCATCTCAGCACCTCTAACTTTGAAATCCATGATATGCCTCCATGGGAGGACCTTAGCACACCTCCCTCAAACCGCCATGCCATGATGTACCTTAGGAATTAGAGAAAGAGGAAATGGAAGAGGAAAACATCCGCGAAAGATGTGGAAAATGTCCACATCATAAGTGGGACTAGGAAAATCCACAAAATGGTGGAAGGAAAATGTCATGGTAGGATTTGAACCTTTAGACAAATATATTGTTTTATCCATTCAATTACCACCTTATTGACATCAATTGCTTTAACTTTAATTGATCTTCTTTTTAGTGACTAGGAATTATCATTGCTCCAGTTTCACTGAGCTAAAATAAATGAAAATAAATTCACTGCTCTAATTGATTAGAGAATACTTGAACAATAGCCACCCACCATTCTAATGGAGTCAGATTTTTTTGAATAAATATTAATTAAGCCGGGGGATAAACCAATGGCAAAACAAAACTACACTGATACATGGCGTGGTTGTTACTAGCCACTAGGTAGATTAAGCTATACTTGTTTTGTGTAAATCACCATCATTAACAAAATGGGACATCTTTACGATTTTGGTTATTTAACGATTCCTTCATTGATCATACATTATATATAAAAACATTAGCATATATGCCGGTAATAGTGCATAGAGGAGCGTTCGGTTGAGAATCTTTAAAAATTCGAGAACTTGAGAATCCAAATCTCGAAAAAATTAAGGGTTCTCATAATCTTTAAATATCAAGTTGAACAGAACATATAATAAGGACGAAAAAAAAATCTTGTAATGGCTACATATTGATGTATTGCTGCTTTCTATGTTTTCAGGTTTGTAGTTCTATCCATTATCTCGCAAACGCAGTAGAAAGGTAAATCTCATTTTTTTTTAATTAGACATGACTCTGAAATATCCGTTGAAGTGTTTTTTTTTTCTTGATGTAGAAAAATCATCAGTCGATAAAAGGGTTGAATGACAAAACCAATTATTGGACCTAATCTATACATCAGGGACCTTTTGTAAATTAGATCATATTACATTTGTTCATAGACAACTCTATGGGGACTCTTTTGTAAATCTCCTAACAGTATATAGTTAGGGTTTCTGTACATGCTTATTCAATCAATACAAAAAGACAAATTCAGTTACCCAAAACCCTCAGTTCATCCATTCCGATCAGCTTCATCTGAGCTCCGGTAGTCGATCTTCCAATCCCAGTTTGTCAACATGGTATCAGTAGCTTACCGATCCTCGCCACCCTGATCATTTGCGATCATCCAGACCTTTTTCTGAGCTCGTTTTTGAGCTCACTCATCCAACTTGCTCTGCACACCTCTGAGTTCAATCTGTTCCTCCCCGACTCATGGGAGACACTACAGAATCAAGCACCACGCTGAATCCATTCGCAACAGACACATCAGGCGTTCCTACCGCCACATCAGGTGTCCCTGCTGTCTTTGCAGCAACTGTTGATGACATATACTATGTCAATAACAATGAGATCACAGGCAACTCAATAGTGGGTGAAATACTCACCGGAAGAGAAAACTTCGTCAAGTGGAGGAAGGCCATGAGGATCGCATTGTCTGCGAGGCTCAAACTCGGTTTTGTCGAGGGCGAACATCCCAGGCCAAATGATCTAGTACTGAGGGCGAGATGGAAGCGCTGCAACGACGTTATCATGTCGTGGCTGCTATGCTCGGTTTCCCCAGATGTAACAGGACAGATTTTACACTCCTCAGATGTCGCAGATGCATGGAACTGCCTGCACATGATGTATGCTGGTTCAAACTTGTCCAGAAAGTTTACATTAAAACAGGAGATAGCTAACCTGATGCAAGGGACCATGACCGTGGCCAAATACTTCGAGACGTTGTGTGGACTGTGGAGAGAGCTGGATGCTATGAGGGAGCGAAAAATGTGTTCTCTGTCCGACGAGTGCGTGCGGTGCCAGGACAGTGCGCGTGAAAACCATGAGAACAAAGCCATGAAGTTCCTCATGGGTTTGAATGAGAACCTGGCTCAGATACGCACACACATCCTAGCACTGGAGACACTGCCACCACTCAATGTAGTCTTTGACAGAGTATCGAACCACGAAGCTGAAAGAAACTGGAACAAGTTAGTGCCCACTGAAGGCTCAGCTATGTATGCCAATCATCAACCATATACCAGGCAAAACTACAGCAACAATCAGCAGTACACACAACAGTCGAGGACCTCACAACAGCCCAATCAGAAATTTCAAAACTCAACAAGAAACTATGAAGGAAACAACACTACCAACAGACCTAACCAAAGGCCATTTTGCACACATTGCCAACAACCAGGACACACAAAAGAGACCTGCTGGAAGATTCATGGATTCCCACCATGACACAGACAATACAAAGGAAAGAACACTGGAGGAATGAAGGCAAACAATGCACATCTGACCAGTGATGATGCCGACATTTCTAACTCAGTATCAGGTCCATCAAATACTCAAAACATTTCAAGTACAACTAACCCATTTACCGCTGAACAGGTTAACCAACTTTTGGCAATGCTGAAACAAGGATCACCTGGTGTAGGAGACCCTCAATGTCACATGGCAGGTATATGTGGTCTTTCATCCAGGTTGCTTAAACCCAGTTCATGGATCGTTGACAGTGGTGCAACTGACCATTTTACCTGTGATGAAAACATATTATTTGACATATATCAGTTGCAAAGGACTGCTACATTAGCCTACCTGATGGTACACGTACATCAATATTAATTACCTCAGCGGGAAAATGTGCCTTGACACCTGAATTAATACTGCAGAATGTCTTCTTGGTTCCTAACTTCAAGTTCAATCTGCTGTCAGTTGGAAAATTGATTAATGACAGTCATTGTTCAGTTTTATTCACTCAAACCAGTTGTGTTGTACAGGACTCAGCAAAGAAGACTATCCTAAAGATTGGTAAATTCAATGGAGGATTATACCTGTTTCAGTCTCCTCACATTCCTGTTCCAAGCAAGTTTGTTTCAGCTCCTGGTAAGGAAATATCCCCTGATGTCTGGCACCTCAGATTAGGCCACATGCCTTTTGATAGTATGAAAACTCTATTAAATAAGAATTTTTCCATCAGTAAGAACTCTAAGACACACAAACATTGTGATGTTTGTCACCTTGCTAAACAAAGTAGACTGAAATTTCCTATCAGTCATCATTCATCTGCCAATGTTTTTGATCTAATACATTGTGATGTTTGGGGACCTTTCAATACTTCCACTATGAATGGCAGCAAATATTTTCTTACTATCGTCGATGATAAATCAAGGTGCACATGGACTTATCTACTCAAAACTAAGAGTGAAGTACCAGATTTTCTTATTCAGTTCTATGAACTTGTTCTCACTCAGTTTGGGCATAAGATCAAGGTCCTACGATCAGACAATGGTACATAATTTTTTAACCATAAGTTGGAGAATTACCTGCTGAACAAAGGGTGTATTCATCAAAGTTCCTGCCCTTACACTCCACAGCAAAACGGAGTAGCAGAAAGGAAATATCGTCATCTGTTGAATGTGGCCAGAGCACTAAAATTTCAGTCTCACGTTCCAAAAATATTCTGGGGAGATTGTATCCTAACTGCTACGTATTTGATAAACAGAATTCCCACTAACCTTTTGCAAGGTAAAAGTCCTTATGAGGTATTATTTGGCAGCCCTCCTCCTCTCAACAATCTGAAAGTTTTTGGATGTCTGTGTTACACAAGCACTCCCAGTCACCACAGAGACAAATATGATCCTCGAGCCAGACCTTGTGTCTTCTTGGGATATCCCTATAGTCAAAAAGGATATAAAGTATATTGCCTGCAATCACACAGAACTCTTGTCAGCAGAAATGTCATATTTTATGAAGACATCTTCCCCTTTGAAGACAAAAACAAATCTGCACAAGGCACATCTACAGTCCCAACTCCTCAAAAGGTACAAACTACAGTTCCCATTTATTCTGATGAATTATTTGGTGATCTCCCCACACACATACACACTAACCCTGCAGGGAGTGATACCCCTGAGCCCTCCTCACCTGCCCACATTGAATCCATCACCACAAACACACCTATACATGCAATCATCCCACCCAATACACCCTCAACCACAAACTCATCCTCCCAACCATACACTTCACCTATCCATGAAACCACTTCTCCCTCAAATCACCCTCCAACACCAATCAGAAAATCGACTAGACAACGTCATCCACCCAAATGGCATGCTGATTACATATGCAATCTCACAACCAATACCAAAACATCCCCACACACCCTCAACAATGTCATTACCTACAGTCACTGCTCCCCATCTCACCAACATTTTCTAAACCAATTCACATTACATACAGAACCTAAAACCGATGCCCAAGCTGTTAAAAATCCAATATGGGAAATGGCAATGAACAAAGAAATAAAAGCCTTGGAAGACAATAATACCTGGATAATCAGTGAACTGCCTCAGGGAGCTCATGCTATTGCCTGCAAATGGATATTCAGAGTTAAATATCACTCAGATGGCAGCATAGAAAGACACAAGGCACGCTTGGTTGCAAAAGGTTTTACACAAATAGAAGGAATAGACTATCACGATACCTTTGCACCAGTTGTCAAAATGACCACCGTTCGATGCATATTAGCCATAGCGGCAGTTCAAAACTGGCCCATCTTCCAACTTGACGTAGACAACGCATTTTTACATGGAGATTTACATGAAGAGGTATACATGCTTACCCCTCCAGGATTTTATATGAAAGAAAATAGGAAGGTCTTGTATGCAAATTACAAAGGAGCATATATGGATTAAAACAAGCATCACGCCAATGGTTTTCAAGATTCAGTGATTCCCTCATTCAGTTTGGATTCATCCAAAGCATTGAAGATTATTCCCTTTTCACACTCAAGAGAAATGGAGAATTCATAATCCTATTGGTATACGTTGATGATGTGGTAATCACAGGCACTTGCTCTATGATAATACAAGAAATCAAAGCCTTCATACACGAAAAGTTCAGAATCAAAGACTTAGGAAATCTGAAGTATTTCCTTGGGATCGAAGTTGCTAGATCAAAAGATGGTATTTTCATTAACCAAAGGAAATACGTCTTAGACATCCTTTAGGATCACAATTACACTGACTCAAAACCAGTGAAAACACCACTGGAAACAAAGCATGAACTCAGTCTATCTACTGCATCAGTCCTATCGGATCCTACAATTTACAGAAAATTGGTAGGAAAACTCATTTACCTCACAGTGACTCGTCCGGACCTAGCATTTTCTGTACACATTCTAAGCCAATTCATGGCGAACCCAACTGAAGATCACTTAAAAGCAGCTCATCGACTGCTGCGATACATCAAATCAGCCCCAGCTCAAGGCATATTCTTCTCAGCCACCTCCAATTTATCCCTCAGAGGCTTCTGTGACGCTGATTGGGCGAGTTGCCCTCTCACTCGTCGTTCCGTCACGGGATATTGCATGCTTATTGGGTCATCAATTGTCTCCTGGAAAACCCGGAAGCAAGCCGTCGTCTCCCGATCTTCAGCCGAATCAGAGTACCGATCTATGGGTGCTGCCTGCAGTGAAATTGCATGGCTCATTCGTCTTCTGGCTGACATGAATGTCCCCATCACGGATCCAGTTCCCCTGTACTGCGATAATCAATCGGCAATCCACCTTGCTCGCAATCCTGTTTTCCATGAAAGGACCAAACACGTCGAAATCGATTGCCATTTCGTTCGGCAGTTTGTCAATTCTGAGACCATCATTCCGACGGCAATTCCTACAGCTGAGCAACCGGCCGACCTGTTTACAAAAGCCCTAGGTCACGACCACCTTCTTTATCTCTCTTCCAAGTTGGGTGTGAGCAATTTCCTCCACAGCCCAACTTGAGGGGGGGGGGGGGGGTATTGGACCTAACCTATACATCAGGGACCTTTTGTAAATTAGATCATATTACATTTGTTCATAGACAACTCTATGGGGACTCTTCTGTAAATCTCCTAACAGTATATAGTTAGGGTTTCTGTACATGCTTATTCAATCAATACAATAAGACAAATTCAGTCACACAAAACCCTCTGTTCATCCATAATTCCGATCAGCTTCATCTGAGCTCCGGTAGTCGATCTTCCAATCCCAGTTTGTCAACACCAATAGTAGAGGCGAAGACATACGTAAGAGGCTAATGCCGAGTGAAAATGTGTTTTTGATAGAAAATCACATAGAAAGCAATAAAAACCTCCGAATATATATGGAAAATCACCTCATTCTAGGTTGAATAGAAAATCACTATGACAGCAAATATTTGGCCAGTTAACTGACCATTCACTAATGCAGTCCTCGATACGTACCATCCAGTTCGTTGTATGGTGTGTGTTTGGCCTGCGATGAATATGCAAGCATTGCTAAAATAGATGACACAAATATTTACACAAACAAGTACGTTCTTAATTAATATATGCCATGTAATAGTGTAGCTTCCAAGTGATTCGAGAAAACACAGCGATATACATCTAGCTTGTTGCTGTTTTTGGCTAAAACTAAAGTTAAGCAGCGCAGGATGACGAAAATGGATAGAGATACATATATACATCATATTTGTGAGCTAAAATTATGTTGTTATTGTTTTTAAACATGTGAGGAAGAAACATCTACAAAACTAGGCATCAATCTCATACCAGATAGGAACTCAAAAGCTGCTGCTTTCCAGTCATTCAGACATGAAAATGTGACATCTACTAAACTAGGCATCAATCTCATATACCAGATATAGGAACTCAAAAGCCGCTGCTTCCAGTCATTCAGACATCCATTCATCCCTTTATCCAATTCTTCTGGTAGATTATTAACTCGATTGAATAAGAAAAAAACAATCTAAATATGCCAGCCACATCTTCTCCGGCCAATGGATCAACGGAAGCTTCATCAGTGGCCGTCATAAGAAAAAAAAGACATGTTTTTGTCATATACTCTCATATGCGCATGCAGTGGCGGATGCAGCCAAGTAAATTAGTTTTCTAATTTCAAATTATTTATATAATATTATATTTAAGAAATTTGTCAAAAGTTGAGAAGGGTCATGGGACCCCCCAGGACATGGCTGCATCCGCCACTGGTAGCGTGGTACTAATGTCATTTAAAAGAGGTCGAACAGAGAATGAATGTGAGAGGGACTTTGATATTGTTAATGATCCGGCATTGAGGAAACCGATCAATGATTATGAGCATTCGATTAGAGATAATGTGAGGAGGGCATATGTGGTACAAGGTCATTGTCAACCGCATTCACATGATTTTCCAAAAACTTATATCGACAAGTTAAGATCCTTTCACAATGACTATTTCAAGAGATATGAATGGTTAGAATATAGTGTGTCTAAAGATGCAGCACATTGCTATTGGTGTTATCCTTTCAAAGGAGAGTATGCAAATGATGCATTTATTAAAGAAGGCTTTCAGAACTGGAAGAATGCGAGCGAGAAATTTAGAGCTCATGTTGGAGCAGCTGGTAGTGCACACAATAAAGTGAAGACATTATTCTTTTCTTTCAAAGATCAAAGACAAAGTTTGGCAAGAAAAGTATTTGTTGGAAATCAAGCTTTGGAAACTGCATATAGCACTCGTTTGACTGCAGTTGTTGATGTTGTTAGATTGCTACTTCAGCAAGGGTTAGCTTTTCGGGGCCATAATGAAATGGAGGATTCACTCAACAAAGGATTTTTTTTGGAAATTATCGATTAGTATAGTTCAAGAAATCTTGATGTTGGAAAGGTGATGAATGAGAATGCTCCCGGAAACAATAAACTTATTTGTCCTTCGATTCAAAAGGATATTGAAAAAGCATGTGGGTCCGAGACAACAAAGGCAATCATTAGTGATATTGGAGACAAATTCTTTTCTTTGTTGTTTGATGAGGCTCGTGATTGTTCGATCAAAGAGCAAATGTCTATTGTTTTACGATATGTAAACGATCATGGAATAGTGATGGAACGTTTCATTGGACTTGTTCATGTTGTTGATACCACATCACTAGCTTTAAAAAGGGGGATTGATGAATTCTTTGCCAAGTATGGATTGTCTCTTTCCAAGCTTAGAGGCCAAGGATATGACGGAGCTTCTAATATGCGAGGTGAACTTAATGGATTGAAGACTCTTATATTGAATGAAAATCCATGTGCAAGGTACATTCACTGTTTTGCTCACCGGGTCCAATTAGTAGTTGTCGCCGTTGCACTAAGTAATCAATTTGTGTGTGATTTCTTTGAGTATTTGTCTATGATTACAAATATGGTGGGTGCTTCTTGTAAAAGAAAGGATGAATTCCGGCAATCACAACATGAACAGTTGGTGGAGATGTTAGCAAATGGTGAAAATTTCTACCGGAAAAGGATTGAATCAAGAAACAAGTTTGGCTCGTCCGGGAGCTACACGTTGGGGTTCACACTTTACAACCATAGCCCGTCTTCTATCTTTGTGGCCCTCAACCATCAAAGTCCTTGGAAATATATTTAAAGATGGAATCGACTTGAAAACTCGAGGGGTTGCTTGTAGCTTGGTCGAGAAGATGGAGAGTTATCAATTTGTATTTATTGCTCACTTGATGAAGCTAGTGTTGGGGTTGACAAGTGTTTTGTCACACTTTTTGCAAAAAAAGGATCAAAACATCATAGAAGGCTGTAAGTTTGATCCATAACACCAAAGCAAGATTGCTAGCATTGAGGGAGAAAGATGGGATGAGCTTTTGGATGGTGTAAACAACTTTTGTGCCAAAAATGGTATAAGCATTCTTAACATGGAAGATAAAGTTCAAAGTCGCTTTTGTTTGAGTAAAGCTAGTACAAATGACCCTCACTTTCGAATTGATATATATTATCAGGTACATAACTTTTTTTTATAACTTATTGAACTCTTTTTGTTAATATAAAAAGCTAATTCTATGTTACATTTATAGGTGATTGACCGAATTGGTCAAGAGATGGATAATCTTTTTAGTGAGTCAACCACGGAATTACTCACTTGTATTGGATGTCTTGATTCTAAGAACTCATTCACCAATTTCAATATATCGAAGATAATTCGACTTGCGGAGTTGTATCCACAAGAGTTCTCGATGTGTGCTTTGATGGAGCTTGAAGAAGAACTCAAGGGTTGGTTTTATGAGATGACGGAAAATGAAAAATTTTCCGTGCTACAAGATATGGGGGAAGTTGCTAGAAAGATGGATAAGGTAGGATATCATACCGCATTTCCCTTGGTATATCGTATTATCGAGTTGGCTTTGGTGTTACCAGTTGCGACCTCTACTGTGGAAAAAGCCTTCTTCGCAATGAAGATTGTCAAAACAGATTTGCGTAACAAGATTGGAGATGACTTTCTCACTGATTGTTTGGTGTGTTATATTTAGAGGGATGTGTTTAAGGGCATTATTGATAATGAAACTATTATGCGGTATTTTCAGAATATGAAGACTCGCAAACACGGTTTACCTCCTCTACCGCAGCCAGAGACTGAATGATCTAGTGGATATCTAGATGTCGATATGTCCTTTTTTGTGGCGGTTTTTTATTTCACGATCCATTTTGTCGTATGTCACATTGAATTATTGGTCTCTTTTTGTATGAAATTGTTTAACTTTGATGTTTTTGTGTGTGTATAAATTATATTATAATTTTTATTTTAGGACCTGACAAACGTATTTTTAACCCTTTATAGTCGTCAAGTTATGAGTTTTAGGGGTCTAATTGCAGTCAAACAAAATTTATAAACTTAGGTAAGCCAAGGGTCGATCCAAGGAACAACGTGTGTGAGTACTAGCTAACAAGTGACCTGCTATTTAGCTATTCCGAACGATTCAAGGTTTTGATGTGATGAAAATAGCAGAAATTAAATACAAAAAATAAAAGGGTTTTAACTTGATCAGAGAAAGAGTTCCAGGACCAAACTTCACCCGTGCCAACCCCACTAATCATGCAATCATGTCACGTAAATTCATCATGCTATCGAATATGAAAATAAATCGAAATAACACTAGACAAGCCGCCCATCCACGGATCATTGTCTAGATTAATCTCAATCGTTGAACGCCGCCCATCCACGGATTATCAACGATCTCGATTATTAAACTAAGGGTTTTTCAGACGAAAATCAACTTTCCTATTGATTCATGTACTACCATTGTAGCTACCATGACCCAATATCAATTTCATGCAATCCGATTAATACCTAGGACCCATCCATCTTTTGGTAAATAACCTAAATACGTTCTAGCATGCAAACATCTCATTCAATGTAAAACTTGCAAGAACGATAAAATTAAGCACGATGAAATTGAATATTCGAATTGCATTAATGAAAAACGTTCAATTGATCACATGAAGAGTTGGGTACATAGCACGGGATCCGTAAGATCCCAAAATTAAGAAGACTACTCACTACTCTTGGTAAATTAACCAATAGTAGTGTTGATAAAGAGATTAAGGACGAGGAAACCGTAATGACGCGGGTGCTCGTTGAATCCTCGATCTCTCGTGATGAACTCTGTCTTCTCTCCCAAGTTAGGGTTCTTCAATCTCAAGTTAAGCACACTTAAAACACTCTGGTCATTGCCCTTTTATAGCCCAAAAATCCATTAATTCCCAAAAAGGATCAGAACTTGCCAAAAACGGATTAGGAAATCAACTGATAATTCTGCCTTCCGACGGTGCCGTGACACCTGTGACATTCAAACATGTCACGGCATGCTCGAAAAGCCACTGAGTTGAAAGGGTGTCGTGACACCCGTGACACTAGGAAGATGTTACGGCATGTCACGGCCTGGGCAAAACTTACTGAGCTGAAAAGGTGTCGGGACACCCGTGACACTAGGAGGGTGTCACGGCCAGGCTGGGAATCACTTGAATCTTTCTGAGGAAAAAGCCTACCGTGACACCCGTGACACTAATGAGATGTCACGGCTGCCACGGCCTACTATTGGTGCATAGCTCTTTTTCGGCCTTTTTCGTCGATCTTTCCGTTCTTTCAGCACTTCGCGTCCAAGGAGCGATGATATGCCAGTTTTACCTGAAATACTAGAGAAAGACATCAAATAGGGACAATTTGCCCGGAGAACAAATGCTATCCTTCATCGAATGTAGTGAATAATTAGTCAAAATATCGACTGATCAGGACCCCCTCTCGAGAACCTCTGGATCCGCCACTGCTCGCATGGACTTATTTGATGTGTTTATATACTAAGGTTTATTTGGACTGTATTACTGATTTGCCCTATTCATATGTAATCTATTTTTAATGTCAGCGATGCTATAACTTCTCTCTCCACTGCTCTCGAAGACTCCAGAAGGCAAGCGAAGGTTACCGAAGACAACCGAAGACTCCCAGGTCCTCCGTCGGCGGGCGTGAGTCTCCATCCGGGCTGGTCCGTCGCTTCCTCTGCGGGTTTCTTCTTCCTCTGCGATGCTTCTCCGGCGGCTTCGGCTGGCTGCTTCCCCGGTAGTCGGCCTGGGCTGCTGTGTGGTTGTCGGTTTCGGCCAGGGCTGTGGCGTGGAGGCGGGGCTGTCTGGCTTCCCCGGGCGTCGGCTTTGGCCAGGGAGGCTGAGCGGTGGAGGATTGGACCTTGCGGTTTCTTTTTGTTGGCGACGTTGATGGCGGTGGATCTCACGGCCTCGCTGGTGACTGTTTTGATTGTTTGTAAATACAGTTGGTTGTTTATTGTAGTTTAGTTGTGTAGTTTAGTTTAGATTAGCTATTTCGTCCCTCTAAGTGATTTTTTCACTTATAAGGGTTGTAACCTCAGCCGGTTTCGGTCTGAGCTGTTGTTTTTTTTCGTTTTTAGGTCTCAGGAGTTAGACTCCTGGTTTTATCGAAGGGCGCGGCCTGTGTTTCAGTAGGTTAGTTAGTGTCAGTCACTGAGGTCGACTGGCCAGTTGTATTGCCGTGCCCTTCTTGGGTGATCTGCCCTTCGTGGGCAGTTTACTCATGGTTGTAAGCCCTTGTGGCATTTCACTATCAAAAAAAATAAAATATGTAATCTATTTTTACTCATTTTCACACTAGTCTAATTAAGAAAAGATAAAGACTAAACAAAAAAAATTAAGAAAAGATAAATGGAAAGGGAAAAATACAGAAAAGGCCCAAATTATCACTCTTTTTCAAATTGGGGTTTGAAATATCATATTTAATAATGACAGAGAAAATTAAAAAAATCCGCCGTTAGTCACAAAAAAAACTTAACGGATAGAGTTACATTCGGAGGAGCGCTTAAATGAGAATCCCTTTAAATTTCAAGAACTTGAGACCCCAATCTTCACCTTCCAAAATGCAAGATGCATTTTGGTTGTGACACGTGTCCTATGTGCATTTTCAAGATGCATTTAATGCAAAGTCAAAATCACCTTTTTGACTTCATTTTTTGGACATGTGTCACATGCAAATTCAAAGATGCATCATGATCTAATGGTGAGATTTGAGTTCTCAAGTTCTCGAAATTTTTAAGGGTTCTCAACCGAGTGCTCCCCGTTACCTCTTTTAGTCAAACTAGAATTAAATGTTTTTTCCTTAATTTAATCTATATATCTGTCATTGTATGTTTTTACCTTTTGATGTTATTATAATATTTTTATTTTCTTTAAATCTCATACATAAGTATTATTTTCAAATTAATTATCTAAGATATCATCATTAATCATATAACATGTAAGAAAAAATTATTATTTTCTTGATTCATATTGTAAAATTTTTAAATTATTTTCTTATATAATGGATGAATATAATATTTTCAATTTTTATAGTTTGACAATTTATCATATAACATGTATGGATAAAAGTAAATTATTATTTACTTAATTCATGAATAAAAATTAAATTATTGTTTTTTAATTCATCCATAAATTTGTATTCTTAATTTTGATACGAACATGAATCAAGAAAATAAAAGTTTTCACTACAAGCCGATCCTCTTTTTCCTATTCCCCTTCTCCTTCACTTCCTATGACATCTTTCCCCCCGGACCCGGACCATCCTTCTCTCCAGGACATTTTCCGATGACATCTTCTCGTATAGACCCATGAAGACATTAGATTTTCATTTTGTTTATGGGGTTTATTTACATTCTATTCAGCTGAGGATTTATGTCCTCATTTTTATTGTATAATATGAATAATGTCTATTTAGAAAAAAGAAAATATTTAGTAACCACATGTTAGAGGAGCGCTCAAATGAGAATCCCTCTTTTTTTCGAGAACCCTTTCGTTATGCAGTTTCGTCTTCGAAAGCTTAAAATGCATATAGGTAAGATGCATGCTTGAAACTTCACAATGAAGGAAAAAAAGTTAGTGGGACGACACATGTAACCTCCATATTCAAAGATGCAACTTGATCCAATGGTGAGATTTGAGATCTCAGGTTCTCGAATTTTTAGGGATTCTCAACCGAGCGATAATGATTCAAAGATGCATCATGATCTAATGGTGATATTTGAGTTCTCAAATTCTAGAATTTTTAAAGATTCTCAACCGAACGCTTCTCTATATAGATAATGTCCAAATGTTGTAAAGTACCCTCTTATTTGTTTAGTTCCTCATGCTATGAAGTAAGCCTTATCAAAAAAGAAATATATACGCCAACATTAACTCATTCCTAGATGTAGCATTTTTCTTCAAGTAAACTCTCAATAAAAGGACAGACATGCGGTATATCATCTCTCAGTCAAAACATGACCAGCTTATATATGTACACCCAAAACACACAATCCATAAAACAGCAAGCAGAAAGCGTTATGCACAAGCCACAGACAGCCCAGGTTTTATTTTAAGGTTATATATTACAGCTAAATACAAATCAAAAGCCCAGCTGCTTGTTGTAAGTTGTAACCTCCATCTCTCATGCATCAATGTTGATCTATTCCTTCAAAATCCAGATGTGTTTCAGTGGATTATCTTCTGATAGACCTTTCATACCGGCATGGTTGACAAACCCTTCAGGACTAAACATCTTGTTGTGGCAGTCACAACAGATGACAATCTCATCCGCCTTGTCGAACCGCCTCAACGATCCGGTCACCTTCTGTCCATCAACCCTAGTGACTCCCACTCCTCGCTTAGCTAGGCTTCTTATTGAGCTTGTAACGCAGCCGTCTTGTGGAGGTGATGGCAGTGGAGCTCCTGGGAAGAGCTGAAGACTGGTGGTTTGGACAGGGCGAAGAGCTGCTGCTGCTGGTAGTGGTGCAAGTGTAGAAGCAGCCAAAGGCCGTGGCGGTGGTGGTGAATCATGAGCTCTCAATGAAGATACCTCCTGCTCCATTTTTATGGGCTTAATTTGTCTCTGGGCTTCTCCTGACCATTCTGCTCCAGCGTCCGCATCAGCCCTAACCCTAGCCGCAGCTCGCTTCTCTTTCAGCCGCTGCATCGCCGCCAGCCGCGGAGACTCCTCAATTGCCTTCTCTCCCCTCCCATCAGCCAATGCTAGCCAGTCTCTAGGGATTTCCTTTCCCGAATCAACCATTTTCAAACTGATCCCAATCAGGGACGGATCCAGGAATTTTGGTAGGGAGTGACAGACAAAAAAATAATGGCATCATCAAAAAAAAATTTCCTAAAATTACTTGGGCATTTTACAAAAATTGTATAAATTTCTTGAAAAATACACTTCAAATTCTATATATAAAAAAATTGGTGCCAAAAGCCCAAGATTTTTTTTTTGGAAATCAAAGTTAATAGAATTGGTTTGTCAAAATGAAACAAGTATCTCTAGAAAAACATGAAACAAAATGCAACTGATACAAAAACTGAATATATCAAACCAGAGAGAGCCTAACATGTTATATCCCAATGAACTCAGCCTATTCCTTAGAGGCAGATCCTTCATCGCTCTTGTTGTTATGCTTCCTAGCGTACCTTTGCCCGAGTCATGCACTCAATATAAGATTGATGAGTCAAATACTTGACTAATTTTCTTCTATTTTTCTTAGTAGTTTTGATTCGTTTCCAAGTAACTTTGATGTCATTTCATACCCTTCTTGGTCTATTAGGTCCCAAAATGTATTTTGTCTCACTCGGAGCCTCAAAGATCAAATGGAGCACAAATTGAGTGAATTTGAGCTAAATATGAAGTTTCAGGCAAAACAGGGCAAACCGACCTCGCCGGCGTATTTTCCATGCCCAGATCGCATACGGTGTCCGAATTGGTTGATTCAATGCTTGTTGGAAAGCTAACTCAAAAGGCTACAACTATTTAGTTGACGTCAAGACCTAATTCAGACATTACGATTGTGCAAAAGCCGCTGGAAACCCACTCAGGCCTCGCCCTCTTGACGCAAACTTGCTCGAAACAGGGCAAACCGACATTTCCGGAGTATTTTGCATGCCCAGATCGCATACGGTGTCCGAATTGGTTGATTCAAAGCTTGTTGGAAAGCTAACTCAAATGGCTACAACTCTCCAGTTGACTCCAAGACCTAATTCGGACATTAAGATTGTGAAAAAACCGCTGGAAACCCGCTCAGACCTCGCCCTCTTGAACGCAAACTTACTCGCCCGAAAAATTTTCCGAAAAACTTGGGGGTGACATGTGCCACCCCCGGCCCTTAATAGATCCGTCCCTGATCCCAATCTGAGAAAAAAAAAAGAAGCCCTAGCTGATGCGAAATTAGGGCTTTTTCGAACAAAACTCGAAATCCCAGATCGAGATCTGATTCACTGAGCAACAGAATCAAACCCAGTTCGAATCTCAGACCGGAGTCTGAGTATTCGAGGACTTTGACAGACTCAAAAATGGAAAGGGGCAGAGGATTGTAGCGGTGGCGGACTAAAGTAGTACAGTGTATAAATAGGGCTTGAGGCAGGGGAAGGACACGTGTCACTCTGGCATGAAACGTCACGTAAATTTAGGAAGGGTGTTTTTGTAATTTGATATGTTTGTCTATTTTAGGCAAGTTTGATTTTCATTCATCATCATGTAATTATGGGCAGCGGTCAAGTGTGGGGACACGGAGTTTAGTATTCATTGACGTGGCGAGCTGCCCGGAAATCCCCTTATTAGTTAGCAATCATAGTAAAAGGAGCAGAAGTGAGCTGGAAAAATACCATGAACCGGAAATCCATTTTTTATATTATATTTATTGGAGAAAGTGAATAAAAAGTTAAGGCCTTATTTAAGTTTTTCTTTTGATAAGATATTTAAGTTAAATGTGAGCTAAAAAAATTTATATTGTTTTCAATATTAAATTAAATATTAATTAATGTGCCATAAGGGCTTAAGAAACAATGCAAAGATGAGCCATTTTTATTTACGTAGAACATTTTAATAGTTATGTTTTCAATTTTGTGATGGAACAAATAAAAGCACTTAAAACAAGGGTTAGGAACTTAATATGGGCCTCTATTTGTATACGTCTAATTTGTACATAATTATGGGGTTTTTTGATATTTATGTTTATTATTTGAGAAATGAGTTTTTTTTTTCCAAGTCTGTTTATATGAAATGGGCCAAGGTTCAAAACTTCAATTAAAATAGTCTTGCGTTGAGCTAGCCCAAATAATAGAGTATTAAATTTGATAATCTATTGTTTTAAAACAATTATATACAGTAAATTTTTCCTTCTTTTTACGTGTAGTATAACATTTAAATAAAATATTTAATTTCTGAAGTGAGACAAATTTAAATGTATCACTTAAATAGGTGGTTTAATTTCATCAAGGACATTATTGTCAAGAGCAGCATTTTAATTAGCTATGAGGATAAAATAATTTATAATTAGCACAGCTTAATTAGCTAGTAGCTAGCTAGCTACTGTGTCCGATCAAACAAACAGGTAAATCAACATCAGAAAGCCCTAACACAACATATGTCAACCTCATGTTTAGTTTCTCAGAGCAATTTCAGTTCAGAATTGAAAACCCTAACAACATATAATAACTTAAAAGCAGTTCTAGAGAGCAGTTTCAGACGACCAAGTTAACTAAGGCTAGCTGTTAAAAACATATATATAATTAATGATGATTAAGCTACTTTCATATATGGTTGAAGTACTTCTCTGACTCTCTGATCCAGCCCCAGCCCCAGCCAGCATGTTTGAGAAAATCCAGACAACGGCTTCAACATTGAGTGGCAGTCACAATGTACAAGCCACTGATCCTGTCGTGCAACATCGTATTTCCAGAGCGTACCAATCATCATTAGATCAGGCGCAGGGCCAAGGTTGACTGCAACCCTAACTAGCTAATAAGCCTTGTTTGATGGTAGATGATGTGGTCATTGTTTTTGGAGTTTTTTCCGGAAGAGGGAGCGAAGTCTAGTCCTTCTGGCGGTGGGGGCCGGTGGCACGTCTGGAGCGAACAGGATTCGAGGATGCAGTCTATTACCTGTACAAAAGTACCACAGCTTGTCATGAAAATTATATGAAGATAATGAGTAGCATAGTGAATAAACCTACCAATAAAATATTGTATATGATATGAACACCCAAGTAAGCTCAAAGTAGATAGATTAGTATGAAGCTGTTTCTTCACAATAGCAAGATAAGAGCACACAATAATGGGATCAGAGAATGGATCACTAAAAATCCAAGATGCATATATAGGAGCAACTTAATTGAATTTTGATCTAATGTGACTCATTGAGTGATGGATTATATATACGATCGCTCATCAGGAACTGGTCTGTGGTGGGAAGAGAAAGATGTCATAAAAATCAATCCATCAATATTTCAGGTTCGAATTCTGATGAAACCAAAGCAGAGGACGTCCAATTTATGCAACGGTTCCAATTTATCATTACGCAACGGTTTTGATATTATGCCACGGTTTTTTTAAAATAGCCGTTGCATAAAGTAAACTTTATGCAACGGTTTTACAGAACCGTGGCATAATATATACCTTATGCCACGGTTGTTAAGAACCGTTGCATAAGTTTACGTTTTAGGCCACGGTTCTTAACAACCGTTGCATAAAGTTAACCTTATATGCAACGGTTTGATTAACAACCGTGGCCTAAAACGTAAACTTATGCAACGGTTTTTGAACAACCGATGCATAAACTTAAACCTAAAATTGAAAAACAAAACTCAGTCAGTTTTCCAATCCCGCTCGAACCCCTCCTCCGCTCACTCCTCTCAGTCGTTCGTCGACCAGTCCGTCAATCCGCTCACTCCTCTCAGTCGTTGTCGTTCCTCGACGTCCGTCACCTCGCCCTCAGTCGCCCCGCCCTCAGTCGCCACTCCCTCACCTCGCCCTCAGTCGCCGTCACTCCGATTCAGCAGGTAGGGTTCTAAATTTGCATTAAGCAAGCGTCAAAATAGGGTATGGATACTGAAACTGAATCGAGATTTGGTGTGGTGTTGCTTGATCGATTTAGGATCGGGATTTGGATGTTTGAAGGGTTGAGTGGAAATTTGAAGGGTTGTACTGCCCATTTTGCTTTGTTATGCAATGCTACGAGTTGTTGGCGATTTTGATTGTGGTTTGCAGCTGCACATCAGGTGTTTGATGATTTTCGGCAATTAAGAATTTTTAGATGACTTGGAAGTGTGTTGCATGCTTGTTTTGTGTACAAATTGGATGTTGGAGGAAATAAATAGAGGATTTAAGATTCATCCCTCTAATGTAAAATTAACTTATTTTGTACGCTTGCTTAATTGTGTATAGTTTTCAAACTTGGACATTTTGTTCTCGTTGCTCTTTCATCCTTGAATGATGTTAATAACTAGTTGGATTTAAGTATGTTAATTTTATTGATGTTCTTTTGTTTAGGGTTAACATTTGCGATCTACATCCTCTTCCCATGTTAATAACTATGGTAATACTCTTGTCATTAGTTTTTCATCATTTGTTGCAGAAGGTCTAACTTTACAAGTTTTTCATTTTGTAGTTCTTTATACAATCAAATGATTGATTCAGAGGTTCGATTCGGGTTCTTCAATCCCACGACCGTGAGCCCTTCCAATCACATAAATGAGAGGCTGGAGGCGTTTGTATCAAGACTTAATATGCCAGACAAAAATCGCAATTATTGCTACTTCATGCCTTATATAAATGCTGCGGCGTAAGTACATAAATTACTTGTACTATATTACCTGTTTTTTGAAATATGGGTTGTATGAATTTAGTTCGTTGATGTAGGTTTCACTGGATGTTGTGCGTTATCTTCCCCAACAAAGGGGTAGTCCATTGGTTCAACTCCTTAGAAGGCGTCACCGTTATACACAGCGATGCAAAAGCTTTAGTGGACTCGTAAGTTTCAAAGTTACTATTGTTTTGTGACTTGCATTGACAGTCACTAATTACATATTGTTATTTATTTTAGGGGATTGCAACGATACTATCAAGGATTGTAATACTATCAACGATACTATTAAGGGTATTCGGTCCAGTCCCGGTCCGGTCCACGGTCCAAAGTTTTGAAAAATTCCGGTCCACCGGTCCGGACCGGATGTGCATCCCTAATTCTCAATGGGCATTAATATGAGAAATTTCGGGAAATTTCAGTTGTTGTTTGTGGATGGCTCTTAGCAAGAATGGTTTAGTCCTGTAAAAAAGTAATGTTCCTCACCGACTGATGCAGGGCAGCTGGCGGACCAGGCTTTGCCGTGACGTATGAGCTTTTTGGGCCTCGGGATCGTTTAGCAGGCCAAATCAGCAATTTATTATTTTCAGATTTTATTTCCTATTTTCGTTTTTCTATTTAAACCTTCTTTTGTGTTTGTGAAAGACATCTATTCGTTTCAATAAAACCCTAGTTTCTTATTTTCTTGGTGGATTCCAAGGTTGTTCCGAATTCATTACTGGTGAGCTCGTTTATCAGATTGTATAGATGCGTCAGTTGGTATCAGAAGCAGGTCTTTCCCTGTCTCTCTTCCCATTTGATCAGTATGGCTGATCGTCCAATAACCATGGCAGATCTGGAGAGGGTTACTGCGGGTTTTACCGCGACCCTGGCTGCTTTGACAAATCAGGTGGCTGAGTTGACGACAAGAGTCAACCAGGATGAGGAGGGGAAGAGAGCGTAAAGGGTTGCACCAGTTAGAGTTCCTCGTGGTGAGCGTAACCGTGTAGCGGTCGCCGAGGACTCAAGCTCGGCTGAGGACGATCCTGAGGAGCAGAAGGAGGAAGAAGAAGAAGAAGAGCGGTGATACGATAATGATTATCGGGTGGAGGGTGACATCCCATTATTTCATGGAACCATGGGCGTGGAGGAATTCCTGGACTGGCAGATTGATATGGATAGGTTTTGCGAAGTCATGGGTGTCCCGAAGAGTAAACAAGTTAGGATGGTGGCTATCCGGTTGAAGGGTACGACTGCTGTACGGTGTGATAAGCTTGTGATCCAAAGGCAGACGCAAGGCAAGGCTCCGATCCAAACTTGGAGGCGTATGAAGCAGCTGATGATGGAGCGCTTCTTACCGGAGGATTATGAGCAGATTTTATACAAGATGTATATTGACTGTGTTCAGAGAAGGAGGTCTGTTGCAGAGTATACGACTGCGTTTTTACGCATGTCTGAGCGTACTAAGCTGAAAGAGACGGAGAATCAGAAGGTGGCAAGATATGTCAGTGGTTTGAAGGGATCGATCCAAGAGAAGATGGGGTTACCGACGGTGTGGTCAGTAGCAGAAGCTTCCAGTTTAACACTGAAAGCAGAACTGATCGAGAGGAACCCTAGGGGATTTCAGACGTTCCGTAAGTACCCACCTCAGGAAACTTCGGAAGCGGGAGGTGATAAGGAGAAGAACATGTCGACCAGAGAATAGCTCACTGGAGGTAAGGGTGTTGCCGGTCCTAACAGTGGCTCTGGAAGTCCTCAACCAAATCGCGGAGCAGTGCAAAAACCACCTAATCCCTATACTAAGTCATCCGGGGATAAGTGTTATCGATGTGGTGGGCAGGGACATATGTCTAATGTGTGCCCAACTCAGAGGACTAACGCCATCCTGAAGAAGGAGAGAAAGAGGAGCAAGACGAGGGTGACGAATATGAGGGTGTTGAGTTTACAGAGGAGGAGTCGGCAGAGGCCGTGAATATTGTGCTGCAGCGGGTTCTGTTAGCAACGCCAGATGAAGGGCAGCGTATGAACCTCTTTAAATCTCATTGTTCCATTCTGAATAAGGTATGCAATTTAATTGTAAACAATGGGAGTACGGAGAACTTGGTATCTCAGAAATTGGTGGATCACTTGAAGCTGCCTACGGATCCGCATGAGAAGCCTTATGCGCTTGGTTGGGTCAACAAGGGGTCACATATTCGTGTCACGCGGTCCTGCAGAGTTCATATCTCTATCGGGAGGCACTATCGAGATGAGGTACCATGTGATGTTCTTGATATGGATGTTTGTCACGTTTTACTTGGTCGTCCTGGATAGTATGATAACGACGTCACCTATAGAGGACGAGACAATGTGATGATGTTTATGTGGGGGACGCATAAGATTGTGATGACTCATGTTTGGAGTTTTGATAGACAACCGAGTAAGGAGTCCAATTATCTGGTGGTTACGCACAGTGAGCATGAGTTCAGTGCTACTGTAGAGGAGGCCCAGTACTTCTGCCAAATGATTATTAAGAGCTTGCTGAGTACAGTGAAAGAGGAGTCATCCCAGAGGCAGTGCGTGAAATCCTTAAGGATTTCGAGGATTTGACCGCGTACGAGTTACCTGCTGAGTTGCTTCCTATGCGAGACATTCAGCATTAGATAGATCTAATCCCCGGGTCGAGTCTACCAAACCTGCCGCATTATCGGATGAGCCCCAATGAGAATGAGATCCTGCGAGATTAGATTGAGGATTTGCTGAAGAAGGGCTTCATTCGGGAGAGTATGAGTCCTTGTGCGGTGCCAGTCCTTCTTGTCCCTAAAAAAGGAAATCAGTGGAGGATATGTGTTGATAGCAGGGTCAAATTGTTCAAGGAGGGGATGACGTAATGGTGTTCCTTCGCAAGGAGAGGTTTCCGGTCGGAACTTACAGAAAGCTGCAGCCGCGGAAGTATGGTCCCGTTTAAGGTCTTGAGGAAGATCAATGATATTGCTTATGTGGTGGCGCTTCCAGATCCCATGAATATTTCCAATACCTTCAATGTGGCAGACATGTACGAGTACCATGGGACCAGGCTTTACATCCAGAAGAGAACTCGTGGTCGAGTTCTTCAGAGGTGGAGGAGACTGATGCAGGGCAGCTGTCGGACCAGGCTTCGCCGTGACGTATGGGCTTTTTAGGCCTCGGGATCGTTTAGCAGACCAAATCAGCAATTTATTATTTTCAGATTTTATTTCCTAATTTTGTTGTTCGTTTTTCTATTTAAACCTTCTTTCGTGTTTGTGAAGACATCTCTTCGTTTCAATAAAACCCTAATTTCTTATTTTCTTGGTGGATTCCAAGGTTGTTCCGAATTCATTGCTGATGAATTCGTTTATCAGATTGTCTAGCTGCCTCACCGACCACTGAGTTATTAGAATTCATTAAGCTTATTTAGCTGTACCGAATTAGTTTTATTTTTGGCGCTTGAATTGGGAAATGGGAGATTTGAGTATTTTTGAAAAAAAATCGAGAAACTGTGAGCAGAGCACACAATATCCAGGTCTCAATCTAGTGTGGCCAAAATAAGCAATAAGGTGCTGGTCCTCACCAAAACGTCAGATCCTTTCCTGTCGATCGCCATGTCAGCATATCCAAAGCCGCCGCGTCCTCCACCACAACCAAATCCTTCCAAACCCTAAAAAGCTACATCAAGAAGCCTTAGGAGGGAGTACACCGACCCTTGCGCCATTCCAGCAGCCACCGAGTACCGCATCGAATGTCCCTGCTTCGACCAACATCAAGTCGATGGTGCCTACCTCCAACCCCGACATGGTGTACGATATCAAGTATTATTCCCGTGATCAGCGCAGGAACTGATCCGTAGGACGGTTTTCAACAAGGCGGATGTTGAGAAGAAGATGAAGGAGTTGAATTTTGATGATGTGTCGGCGTTTCCTCCTGTTTATTTGACCACTACGGTTGTGGAGGGATATGGATACGCATGGTGGAGGATATAAGAAATAGGTCAGTGGCATTTCGGGTTCAATTTCTTTTTTTGATTGAAAGTTAATGTTAGAGGTTAGATTGTTAGCATGAGGACTTCGAACCCTGGACACTTAGGACGCAGGGGGGAGTTCCTCCACTGGGACACTCCACTTGGCCCCATTTCGGGTTCAAATTCTGCATCTTCCTTTTTTGCCCTACATTATACTGTACTTGGTAATTTGGATGAAAATTGGGAGGAGCGGTTCTCACTTCATTCAGGAATCAAATTGATATCGTTTTGAGCAAGACAAATGACCAAGTATTGTTCACTATGCTTTTTGTGTAGTCCCTGGGTCTGTCTTTTGTCAATGCTTCAATCACCGTGATTTGGATACTGCTTGAATCGCGAAGTAGTTTCGCTTTTCAAATTTAATATTTCTCTCAGGTAGGAGGTTTCAGAAATATGAACTGCGATAAGACAAACGAAAGGTACTTTTTTTTATAGTGAAATGCCACTAGGGCTTACAACCATGAGTAAACTGCCCTCGAAGGACAGATAACCCAAGAAGGGCACGGCAAAACAACTGGCCGGTCGACCTCAGTGATCGACACTAACTAGCCTACTGACGCACAGGTCGTGCCCTTCGAAAACAACAGGAGACGAGCTCCTGAAGCTAAAACAGCTCAGACCGAAAACCGGCTGAGAGGACTAACCTAAAACTAAAGCTAAACTTCAACTACACGACACCTACAACATCTATATACACCTAAATTCCAAAACAAACACCGGCGAGCCAACCGGGGACAATCAACCAAACCGACGCCGACACCCCACCACCGAACAACACAAACCGGCACCAACCTTCAGCCTTCAGCATCCCCGCCATCCCGACCTGCCGACACCGCCAGCATATCACCACGCGCCTCCTACTGCCCCCGTGTCGACAACTCCACCGCCAACCGACTACCTGCTGAATATGAAAGCGCCGGAGAGAAACCAGAGGAAGGGCCACGCCACTACCGCGTCGTCAGCACCCAAAAGTCGGCCCGCATCGGAGCCCCAGCCCTCGCCGCCGGGCTGAATCGGACGACTGCGAAAAAGTTCTTCGATCTTCTACTGTGTTCGAGAGTTTTTTAGAAAGGGACAAACGAAAGGTACTTGAAACAATTGGAAAACAGTCGAGTAAAACAATCGATCGAAATTGATGGAGTAATCACTACAAACACAGTCGCTCAATTCGACCTTCTCTCTGTGTTTTTTTCAAACTTTCGATCTCAACCTCGAACCCAAGTTATTTCGATTTTCATCGGATAAACATTCGTTACAGTAACCATGCTGCCGCGCGCCTAGTCTTTACATTACCGTCGCGCCTAGTGAAGACATTAGGCGTTGGGCGCGACACAACCCTAATATCTTAACCGGACACGGTACACATCCGCCATGCGCCCAATGAAGACATTACCAAATCGCGTTCAGTTAAGACATTAACCAGGTTAAAGTCTTTAGTGGACGCGGCAGATAATGCTTCGCCTGAACGCGATCCCTGCTAGGGGTCGGTGTGGGACGGGTTGGGACGTGTTGCGCTCGTTCTCAACTCGACCCGAAATAATGATCGGGTCAATTATGTGAACCCAAACCCGACCCTGAAACTAAAATTTATAAAAGGCATAAAACATTCAACGTCATCTATCATGATATAAATACTTTAAAAATATAAGCTTAAATCACTAATTGATGATGTAAAATTTAGTATTACGGTTTTATTTTTCATTGTAAACTAGTTACTTATTCATAGATTAATTGGTATGGTAGTCATATTCATTCAGATGAGTTGTAAGCTTCGAATATTGTTAAAAATTTAGTATTTTTTTTATATTACTTATAAAATCGGATAACCCGATCCGATCCGAAACTTATACCGGATTGGGTTAAACCCGACATTGACCGGTCCGGGCCGGATTTTGTCCACCCCTAATCCGTGCTGATCCGAAAACCAAAATGAGCTCAAAAGAGTTCCAAAATGTTTTTGTTTAATTCACAAAACATTCTTTACAAAGTATACAAATGTTTTTTTATCATGCAATAACGCTTCACCTTCAGTATTATATCGATTGAAGATAGGATTTTGTTTTTCCTGGGAAGCATACATGAATCGAAGAACTGAGTCCTTCAAAATCTGCTGTCCAAAGCAGCCAGTTTACTGAACTATATATGCCACGAACATCATTAATAGCCCTGGAAAAGAGGCTGCTTGCTTAGTCGCCAGCCTTATATTAGCCATATCAGTCGCGTCCTGACATTGATCCTATACCTATGAAAAAGCAATAACCTCTAGAGAAGTGATATTAGGCTCAAAATTTTGCTTGTAAGATTTTTAAGCTGTTGTTGGTGAGACTGGATAGGTGATACAGACAGGTCATGGTTGGCCCCACTTGAGACTTTTTTTTGCCAGGTCGACAACTAGGTCAGTACTGAACTTCAGCATGAGGGTCCCAAGTATGCCGAAGCTAGGGTAGGCATTTGATTCTAGGGTCAAAATGACACCCTTACACTGCCCGACCCGTATCTTGTCCTGCCCTATCCTCGTATCATAACGTATCCTGCCCACAAAGTATAAGGCAGGGTAAGGGTCATGTAAAAATAGACCCTACCCTGCCTATCCTAACATCATATCATGTCCTCCTACCCTATCATACCATGTTTTATCCTACTATTTTCATTCATATTAGCCGACGCGATAATACCCTAATATTACCCCCTGCCCATGAATACTCTACCGACTTAAAAAAATTGCTAGCCGAAGCTATGGATACCATTGGGTTTGTATAAATTCCAAATGCAAAAAATGGTTTTGTTCAGTTAGAATTTATGTTTTTCATATTTAGATCTTAAATAGCTGAATAGAGACAAGAGTCCAAGAAAAATCAAAGCCCCCGGCGAGGATCGAACTCGCGGCCTTTCGCTTACGAAGCGAACGCAATACCACTATGCTACGGAGGCCTTATCTGATCTAACTTTATTAGATATCCTAACAAAGCGAACAATAGTTGGCTACTGCCAGAACAGTTTTACTTTACAACCGTTAAAAAGCCAGGCACAGCAAAAGCAGAACTTCATGCACTTCGAATCAGTGTGGAAAGCCATGATATTTCCTTTTCTTAACTCTTAACAAAATCCCAATCCTAAAAATGCCCCACCCAAAAGTTTAAGGGACAATTTTTTTTATAATTTTATGTTTGATTTGTTAGAAAAACAAAAACAAAACATTGAATACATAATTTTCCTTCTCATTTAGTACCTTTTCAGTTATTTTAGGTTCTACATTCTTTCAATCACATTTTCCATTATCTAAACCAAATTTAAATTTCTGAATCCCCCCCCATCAGCTGCACAGACAGCAAAGCTTTGAGTGCACATCTTGTACACAATACAATGCTATTTACTTCATAGACCTGTTTTGCTTGTGGCTACTTCCTGTTCCTGACTTGGGTCTCAATCTATAACTCACAGCATCACTGATGACAATCTCATTAACAAGGTTCTTAAAAAGCGATCGTTCAATATCCAGCACCACCTCCGATATCCCACTCTCAAACCCACTCCAACCATCCGATGACCTGTGCATTACATCCTCCCACAACAGATCCTTCACAGCAACATCACTTTCACTCTCTTCTTCTTCATCTCCAAAGTTACATTCCTTGTTTTTCTTCGTCTTCTTAGGCTGAAATTGTTCCATTTCTGTACATAGCTCTTTTATTAGATTTTTCTTGTTGAGCACCTTTTTAGCAAGCTTGTAATGCTTGACAGTATAGTCTGCGAGATTCCCGTTTGAAGAAAGTTTGTTGATAAGGATCTCATTGACAGCATCGAAGATGAGTTTCCGGTGGGATTTTGACTCGTCAGCATTGGCACTAATATCTTTGTGGTTTATTTTTGATATATGAGCGCTGGACTTGGTCTGCTCCAACACGTTGAACAATTCTGGATTGATTAGGTTGCCTGATGGATGGAGTTGGAAGGGTTTTGCACTCGATCCAAATTCCCGAAGCAGGAGACCGGATGCTAATAGTATCTCTGAAATGTATCTATGGTCCGGGTTTGTGGTGTCGCATAATAATGCTATGTAATCAGTTCTGGACTCGTCATGCGTGGAGTTCAGTCGCTTAAGCTTCTGAACTAGGCTGTCGATGGATAGTAATTTCTTGCGGCTTATCTCCGAGGTTACATTAAGTTCACTGCACAAGTTAGACTTATATGCACTGTAGCCTTCAGCAAAATCTGTCATTCAAAAAAAATGACGGAGCATAACCCTCAGACGTGTTCTTTTTTCTGTTTCAAAAATGTAAGCAAAAACTTGATGGTAAAGTATAAACGAGAGTGAAGTGATTTGTTATACCTTCAGGAGGTGTCGTTGAACGCTTCTCTTCAGTTTCCAAATCATCCATGTATGGTGAATTATTAAGAACTGATACAGGGCTAGGGTGCTCAGGAGCAGTCTCATCAGGCTGAACTGGAAGATTTATATGATTCGATAACTGAGAATAAAAAGAAGAATGTGATTTTACTAAACCTTTTCAGAATGAAGTTTTATGATGAGGCCACAAAATAATATATAAGCTAAGAATGCTGCACATACCTGGTTGGAGGCTAAAACTGCTTGTTTAGATGCTCTTTTTGATGGGCTGTTGTGGCTACCATTGACCTTATTTGATCGCGCAGAGCATGTGGCCTCTTTATCCCTCTTTGAATCCTGGGTCACATTTCCGTCATTTGCCTGAGACCTCAACTTTTTTATTTCAAGAAGGATTTCAGATATTTGGCTACTATTATGATGTATGCTGCTACTTTTCGATCGAACTAACCCACCAGGGGAATTTGATTCATTTGGCTGCTTGGAAACTTGTACTCTATGCCTGTTGGCATCAGATGAATGACTTGGATATTGATTTTGTTTCTCGGACTCGAGCTTCTTGAGACGTGTTCTTGGACTAATAGGTCCAAGGTTTCTTGGCGAGCTTGCGGAGTTATCCTTCGGCTGTTGTTGAGGCCTACCAGCAAGTTGAGCAGATTTGGATTTCTCGTTAGAACTGACAGCATGATCTTTGTACACATTCTTCGTGGTTTGGTTCCTTGGTGATCTGCTGATTGGTTTCATAATCACAATCGGTGAGTCCAAAGGCCTTGATGATTTATCATGCCTGGGAATGAACTCAGTCAATTGCTCACCTCGAGCATTTTGCTGACCCAGTGAAGCACTTTTCTGTTTTGCTTTGATTGATTTCGACTCCTGTTTTCTACTAGTTGCAACAGTTGAAGCTTGCGCTAGTTTTTCATCCTCTAGAAGTCCTTTCGCATGAATAGATTCCAGTATCTGCTTGAGAGCTCTGAGATCTTTTCCTGATTGGTTAAATTCAATATCCTTGAATCTCTTCTCGATTTCACTATAGACCGATGGAAAAGGATTTGATTGTCTCGTAGGAGATCTTATACGCCTAGACGATTGCTTGAGCAAACTAACGCCTCTATCCTGGTTCTTCCATGGGGCGGGTTCCACAGGAATTCTGGAGCTTGAAATCGGTTTCATATCAGAAGTCACCCACCTTGGAGAATCAGGCTCTTTTTTCGGGCTTGGAGGCTTATAATCCAAGATCGGCTTTCCAAGAACAGAGGCATCAAACTCCCATTGAGTTTTGACCAACCCCATATCTTTCAGACTAGCCAAAGCGGGATCTGGAAGAGCTGATAATCCCATCAACTTTGCTACCAAACTTGGAGGTCTTGGTTGCTGAGACCCCGAAACTTCCCGCAGATTCTGACCCATTTCCTTTGTACTGCAACTTCTTTTCAGAGAAGCATCCAACTGCGTGTTTGATGATGAATCACAGTCTGCTTGACGGGTTAGGCATTCTCTGCTATCCAACGAGAGCCTTGGTAAATCCTTAAGTTTCGAAGCAGATAAAGTCTCTCTGGAATCAAAGGAGAAGCGACTTGTTTCATTCCCATCATAGGATATACGAGAAGACTCCTTGGACCTGTATCCGTAATCAGACAGTCTTTGTTGCTCTTTAGGTTCATTATACGGCCAACTAGATCCCTGAAGTTTAGAAAGAACTTTGATGGACTCCTTTAGATTATCGCGCACATTTTGGTTGTCATTGGTCCGAGGCCGAGCTCCATCCACTGATTTATACAGGTTTAGATCCATGAGGGTGTCTCTTTGTTTCACAGCACGACTCATATTCTCTTCTCTATTTGTTGTTTTAATCAACAAGCCTCGAGCTTCTTTGATCTTCGAGTCTTTGACAGTACCCCGAAAGTCTGCTGATTGTCGAAAAATCCTAGGAGAAATGCTGCGGTGGGAGTCTTCAAGTGCAGCGTCTGAGTAAGTGATCCGGTCATTATAAGCAGGATCAGGTTGAGTGCCTCTACCGTAGTCTACGGAGGAAAAGGAAGACGAACGGGAAGATGAAAATGAGGCTCTGGATGATTCTGTGGACAATCTCTGTCTCTCACTGGCAGTCTTGTTTGCCTTCATTTCCTGAAAATTCAACAATAGAAATCTGAGACATTAGTATGAGTTTTCGGGATCCATTGCATTTAACCAAATTCCCAGTTCCATTCGCAACCACCAACAAAGAACATCATCCAATAAATGTGAAAACTGACTGTACAGAAACATCAAAAAATGGGCAGACAATTCTTACTGTTGGCTGGCGCTGATATGTATTAATATATTCCTCTTCCAGGCTGCCATTACTAAAATTAGATTGACCTGTACGTGACGATAGACATAGCATGTCAACAAGCTAAACGCAACACAGTGTGCGTAAAAAAAAAGCTGATATGAGACCTCCATTGCTGTACATAACTACATATGCTTCATAAATTGTGATATCAAATTACATTTAATGCTTGTCTTACAGTCCAGCTAGCTAGCTGTGTTTAGTTGGTGCTTTGATTGCATTCAACAGCAACTTGGGGTAAAAACCAGGAAACATCCAGCACATAAAGGCAAAAGGCCTGAAGCCATCGGTCAAGAGTTTTATGGATCCATCTTACAAACATTGCCAAACCGTATAAAAAACACACACAAAATTGACAAATAGTAGTAAAATCGTGCTTTGATACTACTATAGCAATATATGAACAACAGCTTTTGCAGGAACAGTCATCGGTGCACTGATTCGTCTAAATGATTGAGTACGAGGAATCAAAATTAACCAGGGGGGTTTAGTGGACTTACGAGGAAGAGTCCTCCTGTGACTGTGGCTTTGGTCAGCAATGCGCCTACCAGAGACAATCATTTGTTGCCGATCAAACATCTGAAAAATTCCAGACATACACCCAATTTGCTTCTGTAAATCCGTATTCTCATCTGATAAAGAATGTAACAGCTTGGCCGCCATGAACACCTCCTACAGCTAGCTACACAAGTTACAAAATCAAACAAAGCCTTCAAAAAATCATTCAAGAAACTAAAATTCCCAATCTGACAATCTTAAGTAAAAGTGTTCCACCCAGCAGGATAAAAATACATATTTATCTCACAGCTACTTGTGGAAATTTGGAGCAATCATCAACCAAATTAGTTCAATGAAACATCAGAGATTAAAGCACATTACCAAAAATATACAAAAATGAAACAAATTAAAGAAATACCATACATCTCCAATCCTATTTTCACAAACATAAACCTCAATTCAGGCTTTGACCAAGTCTCCAGTAGCTCAATCCACTCCACAACATCACAGAATCCTCAATCACCCACAAAATCTTATGACAAGAAAAAAAAAAACCCCAGTTCAAATTCTCCACAAATCTGCCCAAAGATCGCTCCTTTAAGTACCCAAAAATCACAGAATCCCAGAAAGGAAAGAAACCCCAAATCAGTAATGTGAGTCAAATCTCTTCTCAGCACCCATTTATCTAAAACTAAGCGCTCAAATTAAAGGCACAGTACCTGAAATCGAGAGCTGAAAAGATCAGAGAGAAACACATACGGTTAAAGGAAGAAGAAGGAGAACGTGGAGATGAATGAGGATGATGTGGAGTCGGCAAAAGGTGTTCCTTTTTCCTTAATTCACATATATTTGTTTTGGTGGGAAGTTAGACACCATCTACACGACACAAGGTTTATGTACACGATTCGAATGATGAAAAAAAAAAAACAAAAGACAATGCATTCATGAAATGTTGCTATCATTGCTTTGTGACTTTGTGTTTAAGCTAAAATGTGTTTTTAAGGGATCTAATAATTAAAGGATTAGCGTTTGTTTAGTCAAATTTAATTAAATTTAATTTAATAAATTTATTATAATATGTATTAGAAGAGTGAGTCGCTAATTTTTTTTTAATTTTTTTTTGGTGTTTAGTGATTTGCTATTTTTGTTCCGGGAGTTGGTACCTAGAGGCTAGACCTGCTCATGAATGATGACGAGGTGTGAGCTGTTTTTCCTTCCTTTTTTTTATAGCTATAGTTTAACAATACATTATGTCATTATTTTCGTACCGAAAAATATATTATGGCAATATATTATTGGATGGTCTTTTCGCAAGGACTATGTAATAAATTTTATTTTTTATTTCTAGAGCGTTCGAATCGATACGGATCAATCCGATTAAACCACTGACATATTGACCCAATAACTTAGCTAGATTCATCGGGTTGATTTTATCACTTGTCCTCACCGAAACCCCCCAAGGAGGCGGGGACTTTCTGCATTTTAATTGTTTGCCCACCCACCCAATCGGCTACCAATTATGTTGGCTAATGTTATTGAAAATAAAGTTGAATACAATTTTTTTTTTAAACATGATTTTCCATATAAAAAAGAAGATAGTAAAATATTGGAACAAGTTACAATTGTACATAATGAGAGGCGGCAATGCAACCAACGACTACCTGCAGACCCAGGTCCCAGACCTAAACTACATAAGTGCCAAGCCAACATGTCTCTGGCATCTTCTTTTGTAACCTATTCAAGCCAACATGGTAGGGTACCCTCTTAATTCCTCAACCGTCAATCTCATACGTAACTGTTCATTCCTGAATCAAAAAAATTATATCCACAGAGAACAGAGCTCAAGCATAACATGGGCATTTAATTACTCGAAACATTACTCGATATATGTACTTGCAGTAACCTAACTTTCGGGGTAGGATGACATTGTTGCCTCTAGCTAGTCTAACAATGAAGGGTTGGGTTGCATTGCATTTCAATTCGGGGTACAAGTACAACGATGGAGATAGTACACGATACACTTGCTGGTTGGATATTGGTGCTCAGATTTTTCGTAAGGTTGCGCATATAACAAGAGCCGTCTCTAAGGAACAAAAATATGTAGGGCTAGCGTCGACATACAGTGACATTTAGTCTCATTGTCTGAGGTCGTAGGGTATGCCAATGAGGAGATGAGTGGTATTCAATCAGGCACGGCCTTGGCTCACCTGGGCTCCTGTAATAATCCAATTTGCATAATTGCCTTTTTAATGCTAAGCATCAAAAAAAAAAAATCATTTGTCATGACCCGAATCTCATTAGAAATAAACTAAAAGCGGATATCAATGTTCATCCACAGAAAATGATGGTGCTAAATGGTATTATGAAGTTTTCTACCTGATTTAAAAGGATAATGAAAATCTACATAATCATGACTTGCATGATGGAGATGGACACACAGATATGAAAATACAAATGAGGGTCAGAATGATTGAATTAGGTTTTGCCAGATCAATCATGGAATCTTAAGCACATTTGCATGCACATGTCCTAGTTGGGTGTCTCTATATTTATAAAACACCTAACCAATAAAATATGATTCCCAGTAATAAGATCAAGACCATACATAATCCCCAGATCATAATTTGTCAATTGAAGTACAAATCTAGGTGGTTAGGTTTCAAGACTACATAAATATATATCAAACTAAAACTCTTACCTGGAGTTCAACTAAACAACAATTGGTTTCAAATTTGGTGCCAGAAAGAGATGATCATTATTAAGGGAGCGTGAACATGGAAGTTATGTTATGCAACTTGTACACTGGACCATTTACCCAATACAAGGACTTGATGATGTACGATCAACCCATGAAGGAGAAATCTATATATACCATGTTATCTATACCAGGACATAAACCCCACACTAAGGACACCTCTGTGGCATGACTCAGGGCTACTAAATGTTACCTCATACTGCACTAGGTACCAATGTGCCACATGACAACCTTTATCTTCCCTTTCTTGCTATTCTGCATCAAATCAAATAACAATGTGAGATGAGGGGCTGAAAGAGTTGATCATTAAAGTGAAGGGGCCAAAATCGAAATCGAACAGTATGCCTTCATTTCCTCTTTCCCTCTTGTAGGTATGAGTTTATGCTTCTCATAGAGGTATTTCAATCAATGAAGTGAGCTGGGCACATGGCCACTCTAGTGCTCCTATTATTGTTTAATATCTTTGTATTGTTAGTCTAATGTATATGAATGGTATTGAAAGATGACAATGCCTGCATATCTTGGATGGCAGTAGTATCACAAATAATCAGATTTTTAATGGATCGTACAATTGAATATCATGTGACATTGAAGCCAGAAGATTAACAAACAAAGAAGGAGACAAGTATGTGCACATCTCACCTATTATCTGCACATAGCCCGGTATGACATGCATTTGCAATTATTGTACTGATCCACCAGAGTAAACATTTTGACTTGATGCTTGTATAAACCTGCATTGATGAACTAACACATCTGTATCAGAGATGCTGTTAGCAATAACAAGTTTAGAGACACCTTTATGTAAAAGAGGTGCCAATCATGCAGAACTAGCACTAAGATCAGTTCCTGTCAAATAAAGCTGCATCTCCAGTTGTGTAGGAGCATCAGCTTTGTACCATCACAGTTGTTAATCAATATGATACGTTGTAAATCAGGAATTGCCGACAAAGATAACACAGTAACGGAAAAAGATTATTCAAGAAACTGCGTCAAACTATTGATCAGTCAATATCTAACTTGTCATCAGATCAAAGTACATCAAAGACTGAAGACCTCAAGGAGGACAAGGTTACATGTTGCGCACAGTTCATGAAATAATATTTTGAGGGAAATATCAATTTCTCAAATCCAAATACTGGACAAGTCTGTTCCCAGGGAAACATTAAATAACTACGCACTACACAGATTGATCTAATACGATACATGAGATCAAGAACCGTTGATTACGTCTACTGTGTTGTTGAGCCAGCCAGTGACGACAGTCGACAAGTCTCAAAAGAGTGAGGATTCAACACGAGATCAATTACATGCCAGTAGGCTAAACCTACAGTGGAAACATTTTGACTGTCAGTTGCATCAGCAAGACAGGAAATAGCACTGCAACGTACAAGTATAAAAACTAGTAAAATGACATTTCAACTGATGCCTCCCGTATCAAACATGTTTCCAAGAAGCTTAAAATATAGTATAGGTAAATGTTAATCTAAAAGCCCTGTTCTCTATCATTAATTGATTAATAATATTTACTTTATCCAAGAAAATGTTTCTAATAAACACTTATGATAAGTACAAATTTAAGGATAGACCCTTCCAAGCGCCAACAGATGTTTTCAACAATGGCTTTCACAGATGATGCTGATTTTCCAACATTCAACTGAAACAGAGAGGTAAATCAATGTTTGCTTGGCATTGCTGTGAATGAATACAAACACTCTTAATACAGAAAACTTAAATACTCCAGGTGCATAATCTGACTTTGTTAACAAAGTAACCAGTCACATAAGTGTTACATAAGGACTACAGAAATAGAGAGACAGAGCGTCAGACAAAAGTACCTTGACGACTTACATTGCCTTCACCCCCAACACAATAGGTCACTACTATAAGCTCCCCAAACGTATGCTACACCATCAAGTTCAAAGCAGATCATTAATCAACAAATTACTTTCTATAGGGAATGTCACCTCACCTTCTGGGCAAAGAAGTGAACTTAATTTTTCATCTACTTGCGCTGCATAATTTCATTTCACTTATCCATTTACTTAAAAACAAAACACAAAAAGAAGACATGGAATAGACAAAAAAAAAAAACAAACACGGGCCGAGTACATTGTACAAAGACAAATGACAGGCTTCACATATTAGTTATTACGAGCATATGACGAAACTCATCAGCCAATCAAGTTTTCCAATTGATTGCTAAAAACATGCTATCAATTCCAAGTATTAGATTGAACCTGACAACATACCAAAGCCTGTATTATATAAATTTTAAGTCCGTGGTCAATCAAAATACTGACTCTCACATCCCTTCCATTAGCCTTGCATCTGAACATTTATACATTTTGACTGATCCTTATAAGTAAAGGCTGAAAGCTCATCATAATAACTCGAACAAAGCATTTAGTCCTTGTATTTCATGTACAAAAAAAGAATAACACCATCTAACAAGATGCTAGAATACAAAATGAACATCTCCGCACTAAATAGTGTTGCATAATCATTTGACTGGTAATACAAGTGAGTATCAATTTCACAAAGGATGACAGATTCAGGATATCCAAATAAAACCTCACAGGTGGAGATTAACTGCTTGACGCCAGTCTCTACACATTCACGTACTTGTCCACATAACCCTGCAACACATTTCATATAAACAATGTAACACAAGCAAAAGGTGCTACATAGAGACAATTCAGAAAATGCAACTGAAAGAGCTTACCATCACAAGCTTTGTTAATTTTCTCTCTGAAGAGTCGATGTAATGGTTAATTTTGGCCTGCGACTTAGGATAACGATGACCTTTCATGGCTCCAGACACTTTCTCCACTGTCTTTTTCACAATAGTCTTAAAAGCCTCTTTGCTCATGTTGCCTTGTCGCCAGGATGGTTTCAGGACTTCCTTCACAAAATTTGCAATTGCACTCTTAAATAATTTCATCGATCGTGAATCTTTACTCTTCTTGTCAGGAAACGTCTCACTGATTGCAGCCTCACTGTCTCTGTTAGGCATATCAACCTGATTGCTGAAACTCTCATTTTCCACGACGCCAACCTCTGCATCTGCTGTCTCACCAAACTCATCATTTTCTGAAGAAGTTAGGCTCGCGATGGCCTCACTTTCTTTTTTCCTGTTAGTTTCTTCTACATCTAAAGGCTTACGGGAGGCACTACGCCTCTGCATATCATCTGAATCACTGGTGGAGCGTTGTTTTTTAACTCGTTCTGAGTTTACAAGGGAGTTTGAAGACTTATCAATGCTGTCGAGAAGTGGATCATATTGACCACCAACTGATTCAGGAAAATTCTGCCCAGCGTTCTTGACAGAACTAGTTGAAGGGGATGTTTCTCTAAATTTATGTTCTTCTACGCCTTGCCCTCTCATCTGTGGCTGATTCAATTTGGCAACAAGTGGACGATCAAAAGTAGATGCATACGGATTACAGTGAGCTAATGTTCCAGTGAGTTCAAACTTGGCGATACCAGGTACATCCAGATTAGCTGATGAGGTTCGTAAGCTATTAGATTCAATCTTCCCGGGCACGCCTTTAAACCTGGAATCACCGGCAACATAATTTTTAGAATATTCCAAAGAGGTATCTTTCGAAAGATTATCATTCTGAGATGATACTTCATAAGCAGTTTCAGATGATGGCAATGTTTTAATTGCTGGTGGACTAATCAATGAAGTATTAGGTTGAACATGGAAAGTTGAAGGAATTCTTCCAAATCCTTCGATTTGTTGACTTTGTGAGTTTCCTATGAGGGCGTCCGACCTTTGTACAGGAAAGGCCAAGGGAGGTCTATGAGCTTCATGTGATGGCTGATAGTTTACGTGTTCATTCCTACCATACTGAGAATTACAGTGCACCTGACCATGATAGGGGCCTGAGATATTTTGGAAGGGAACACCAGTTCTCTGTGGCTGCTGGTTCTGGTCAAAATGAAACGGGATTGTGTTACCGGAAGTTGAAGTATTTTCCTTTGGGATATTAGCATATATGATAGCCTGTGGCAGCGGTGGAGGCAAGGAGGTCCACAAAGGATTGGTTTGTATATGTGACTGATGAGGCTGGTTAGGTACTGAAAACTGATTGTAGGAAGGAATGCCTCCAGGTGTGTGCGGGGGAGGTAAGCCCATAGACGGTCGCATCAAGCTTAAATTTCTCTGGAGTTGTGGCATATAGTGAGCATTCGAAACTTGCAATAACGGTGTAACATTCCCGCTAGAAGGCAGCTGCAATGAAGAATTTTCAGAAAGAACTGGTCGTAAGCTGACAGTGGCGTATGACTGAGATGATGACAATATGCTATCAAGTTGAGGTTCACTGGTCGTAAGCTGATGTGAGGTCCCTAAACTTGGATGATGTGCGGGAATAGATCCATAAGAAACATTCAACTTCTTAGGTTGCAGACCAGCATATTGGAGAACAGCAGCAGAATGATTGGCTCCTGATGGCTCATTTGAAGAAAATACAGCAGAAGAATTTGCTAGAGACTGCAAACTACTAGAATCATAAGGGTGACAAGTTTGGGCTGATTTCTGATATCTATCATTACTTGGATGATTAGTAGCATCATGATCTTGGGCTACTAGTGGCATTGGAGCTTCTGCCGCTTGAGCAGCTTCCCCTCTGCCATCCTGATTCGTCTGAGTGTGTTCCACAATTGTTATTCCATGTCTAACTTCATTTTTATCAGTCATGTTATTATCCCTTGCAGCATCAGAGTGGATACCCTCCAAACTATTCATTTTCTGTGACCCGTGACTCTTAGCCTTGTCATCTCCCTGAGATCCCATTTCACCCAATGACCTTTTAGATCTTTCTAGACCATTGTCGCCATGTGCATCTTCTGATGCACGTTGTTTGCTCTTGTAGTAATTTGATGAACCACTCCTATCAGAATCATGATGCAGAAACCGACATGATGAACCACGTCGACATCTTCCATCACGAAAGCTAAAACATACAGAAGTTTGACTCTTATCCCTTCTCCTTCTTTCTGCAATACACTCATTTGGACGTCTATAACCAGGAGACCTACTTCTACTTCTTCGCTTTAGCGGGGAACGGCTGAGACAAACCCAACAAAAACCTATATCATTATATTACTATATACATAATATGAATATTGATTGGAGTAATGAGACCACAAGTTATGTTTTTTAATTATTTAGAAGGTCATCGAAAACAAAAGAGAAAAACAAGTAGATGATGTAGGTTCATACCTTCGAGATCTGCTCCAATTATTTCTCCTTCCAAGTGGAGTTCTTCTCCTCCTCCTATCAAAAGGAGAAATGCTTCTACTTCTGCCTCTTCTATTCCGTTTTCTACTGTAACGGAGATCGTCTGAATCACTGTCACTACTGACATCTCTGGCCAATCTCCCGAATTCGTCATACTTTAACTGAACAGACCCAGTTGTGTCTTCCTTGCGGGACTTTACATGCATAGATGTAATATCACCTGGTTTCGAGTGATCATTTACCAGAGAAGAATGCTGAGACTCGTCACATAGAGACTCTTTACTTCCATATCTCCTATATTGCTTGGCAACTTTGCCTAAAGCCACAGATGTAGTAAAACTTTTCTTTAAGTCCATTTCTGTTTCTTCTGTTGCCTTATTTTGCATGACAGAATGTTTGGAAAATACGGGAATGAATTCCCCGTCAGTTGGGCTATTTTTTTCTGATCCGCCATCTCTAGAGAAGTTAGGTTCCCCAACTTTTTTCAATATTGCAAATTGATCAACAGCTGGTAGAATATGCGAACTAAAATTAACATTTGCAGAACAAGGATCCTCAGTAGCATCATTAGATGCATAGCCTTGTAACAGTTTGATAGGGCTTTCCTTGGCACTTGCCTGTCCAATAATCTCATCGCAAAGAACACCTGAAGAATCCACAAAAGAGGCAAATTATTGTGATATCCAGAATAACTGATGGTTCCATGAAATAAGAAAGGTGTTCAGCAGCTATGAAGGGACCAAAGACAGCTGTCATATGTTCAGGCTCTAAGTTTATTGAAAATTGTCTAAACAGAATAATCTCATTGACAGAGAAATCATACAATATGTTTTCAGAAACTAGGAAAAGAAAAAAACACCCAAGGCCACGTATTCCAGAAGGGATGACCATAATGTAACACAAAAAAACCATTCAATGCATGTACAGCAAATCTAGAGATGCCATCTCATCCCAAAGATTCACTATGTGACTTGGTAGTTTAGGGTGCTTTGTTTTGGTTTTAGGTTGGGTGTGTTGGGGGTGTGCCTCGCTTTTCAGGGGTCCGGTTTTGTTTTTGTTTGGTCTGGTGGCTGTTTTGTGTTAGTTTGTTCATTCTTTTTGTCTAATGATATCATCATTCATTCAAAAAAAAAAAAGATCTACAAGTACATATAACCCAACAAACATTCAATGCAGGTAGATCAACTTCACATATGCCATTTCATCCCAAAACTCCCAATGGCAACAAAGATCTACATATACATATAATCAGAAATCAAAGTACAAAGTCCAAAACCACAGGACACAGGCAACACCCCCAAAAAGAATGTATAGTAAATGTATGTTACAAGGCCAGGCAGAAAAATCCGAAAAACAACGTATAGGCTAAGAATTGATGCTTGATCAGGTGAGCATAATACCTTCACCAGGCATCCCAGAAGAACTCGTTGGTGATGGAACCTGTCCATGCAACTGCTCTTTGGCACCAAGCTCCTCATCTTGTGTAAGATTCTCCACATTATGGTCTTTTGGGGAAGCATTAGTTTCCAGGTCTTCAACAAGATTCGTAATGTCATCTACCATAAGCATAAAAAGTTGAACATCAATAGATGATGAAGAAAGAAATCAGAAGATAGTCTTACGAATGCCCAATACTAGATTAACATAAATAAAAATCCCTTAATTGTTTAGTAAGCTTTACGAACACAACCAGATAATTGCCTATATATACAGGTAACGAAACTATGTTTACTGGGGCGCTCAAAGTGCACAAAAGCAACAGAGTCGATTTTTGATCATTTTCCAGTCCGCTAGTTAGCTACATTGATCAACAAAATTTTCAGCATGCCCAACATAAATCAGTTTGATGTATTGGGTTCGAGTATGTGCAGTAGTCCCACGTCCACGATTGTAAGTGATAGTACGATACTGGAAACTGAGGGTTCTAAAACCCATGACATGAAGTAAAATCAAATATAAAGACCGTTTATTCCCAAAAATGTATCCGCAAATGCCAAGAAACAAATAGATACTACGAAAGATAGCCTATTCGATTCAAAACATTAAGTCGCGGGCAAGGTCACAGTGGTTTGAATTATTCAAATTGAATAGAATACCTTACCATGAGAAAACAACTTCAGAAAACCATAACTAATATGCTGCATCTACATCATACATAAAATACTACACATACACACTTAATCAAACAGAAAGAAAACACGGAAGACATGTGGCTGGAGCTAACCTTCCAAATCCATGTCAGAATCGACAGTGGAACACAAACCAGCTCCACTAGTTAAATTATCAAGATGCGATGAAGATCCAGCTTCAGGTCTCACAAGTTCTGATTTAATATCATTGGCTGATAAATCATCTGTCGTTGAAACACATGCTTCACCTTCATGATAGATTCGGTCAACAATCACTGATGAATCATCTTTATGAGAAGTTGAAGTAGGCTCATTATAAGCATGTCCATCACTCATCTGATTTTGAACAGTAAATTTATTAGAATTTGGCATCACCACATGGGATTCAGAAGCAGAAATGACATCAGCCGGAGTGAGTTCATTAGCATCAGAAACTGGTTGGCAAGATGGCGGCGGTGCTGGTGGAGATGGTGTTGAAGAGGAAATCAAAGAAGGTGGCGGAGGAGGATTCAATACAACTAAATGAGAATCATTTGGTGTTGACAGTGAATATGATTCACTATGAGCGATTATGTGCAAAGCAGAAGCTAAAGGTGGTGGTGGTGGTGGTTGAAAATGTGGAAACCCTTGATGGCTGATAGGTGGTGTGGGCTGGCCTACGCCCCTATAAATGTTTGCAGATGGGGGCATGAATGTTCCAGTATGTTGAAATCCATGGGAGGCTGGAGGAAGAGGAGGAGGAGGTGGTGGAGGTGGAAGATTTGATATTGGTGGCGGACCATGATACAAATTTTGCACCCCTAACTGAGGATGTTGAGAATTCTGCTGACCAGGTGGGTAATGATATGGAATCTGATTGTTTCCAAGATGTGGATGAGGAGCATGGACATACAACCCAATATTTGGCATTCCACTTTGAGGAACTTGCTGAACATGAGGATGTGGAGGCATCGGAGTAGTCTGATAAAAAGGAGATCCGGATTGATTGCCCAAATGTTGCATTACAGGGCGTCTGGGACCTTGACCCCCTTGCTGTAAAGGTTGAGGCGCACCCAGAGGAAGCTGCTGAAATGAAGCTCCTGGACGAGGAGCCGGATTCCCTTGCCCAGACATCTTCAGACTAAACACCACTACCTAACAAACAAACAAACAAAAGCCACACTTTCAGGGCTTTCCACATAAACTCCAACTTTCCAAACCATGATAAAAATTCCCCTGTAAATGCAAAAGAAATATAACAACATCACTAACTACTTCGACTACAACAAAAAAGGTAAATAAAAAATATGTGTAAAATAAATGACATGCCGAACACCCAAAGAATTACACCAACTCTCAGCATATCACACTCAAGTAAATTTAAACATCCAACCATCAGATGTCAATAGCTTCCTGAAATGCTATCATTATCCAACAAAATGCTTCGAAACCCTAATCGTCGAAACGCATATGGTGTTTCCAAGTAACAACCGCTCAAACTTGGCATTCAATCAGTTCATAAAATTCAGTGAATAAATTACACAGCTTACCGAATCGAACTCGCACGGAGCCTGGCGGGTAGCGATTATCGAATCAGTTGATTTAGAATGGAGTAAACCCTAGAAATCCTGAGATATGCTGCATCAGATGATATTTTCTTCTCTTAGCTGAATGGTCCTCCTTTTAAATATTGATTAAAACGAATTTTCTGTTAGCCATTTTGCTTCATTAACCATTAACAAACCAAAGATTTTATGGAAAAGTACGGTTTGGGCCATGAACTATCATTATTTTTTAATTTGTGACTGAATTATAAAAATTTCCAAACAAATGTTGAACTATCAAATAATTTTTCAAACAAAGGCACCTCTAACGCCGTTAGTGAAACACTAATGACGTTAACTCGGTTAGCTAAAAAATTAATTTAAAATTTTAAAAATTCACAAAAAATTAAAAAAAATTAAAATTGCCAAGCTTTTTTAAATGTTAAAAAGTGGTAATAAATTAAACGAATTTATCAAAATTATAAAAATAAAAATAAAAATTTTAATAAAAAAGAATATAAATTTTTAAAAATAAAAATTACCTTTAGAAAAAATAACACAAAATGAAATATATTTTTAAATATTTTTACAAAGTTCCCCTACAAATAATTCAAGAAAATATTAATTATTGTTCCTATCTAGTTTGAACTATATAAGAGGGATTAGGGATAAAAAAAATTATATTCCTTTTTATTAAAAATTAAATTTTTCAATTTTTTTATAATTTTTTATAAATTCGTTTAATTTTTTAACATATTTTTAAAACGTTTGGCAATTTTATATTCTTTATTTTTTTATATTAATTTATTAACTAACGGAGCTAACGTCGTCCAACGGCGTTAGACGATGCTCTTGTTTGGAAAATTATTCGATAGTTCACCCCTGGTTTGGAAGTTTTTATAGTTCAGCCCACAAGTTGGAAAATGATGATAGTTCAGGTCCCCAAACTGTACTTTTCCCAAGATTTTAAGATTAGAGTCAATTTCTGGTGCAAATACTTGTTTAGTCTTTTAGTCTTTTTTGTATAAATTTTTCTAATTTCCAGTTTCCTTTTTTCGTTGTTGTGCCCTGTGTGGCCGAATAAATGGAGGCTGGAACGTTGGCGGACGATGCATGGATGATATTCAAGTGGTCCTGCCTTTCTTCAGCTGTGAATGACGGGACGATGTGCTCAAGCCAGAGGCGAAGTGGAGCGGCGGACTCCTGTTTATTCATGTTTATTTTTTTTCTTGTCTGTACTGTTCCCAGCTGGTTAACTTGTCCCAGCTTTAAGTCCTCGGTTCGCCGTCGTCTTTGTAATTCACAGTTTTAATCCAAAAAAAATAGTGTTAATATACACCCATCAAAAAAAATAGTGTTAATATATTATTAATTGCAATTGAACCAAGATTTAACGGAAGATTAAATGGAGTTAAATGTTGATTTAACACCGTTAGATTCAATTACTAAAATGATTATATTTTTTGAATTTGCCCCATGATTGGAAAAATTAATAGTTCAAACCTTCAATTGGAAACCGACGGTAGTTCAAGGCACCAATACGTACTTTCCCCTTTATATAAATATTAAACATCTTCTACATGTCAGTATTTATAACAAATAGTAATTCAGAACTATTTTCTAAATATTTCAAGCAAAAAAAACTATTTTCTAAGTATATAGATACTGAATTAAATAAATAATAATGTATCCGAGAGTAAATGACGCAGTCGAAATCACGAAAGGAATAGCAAGCGCTAAACCTAGAATAGGTGATCGAATTCACAAGCGTGAGCTCGAACAAAAACTCTGAAATCCCCCAGAAAAGATAACTCTGGAATCCAACATAAAAGAATAGCAAAAGCTAGGGTTTTATTCAAAATAAAAGATGTGTTGAAATAGAAAAATACAAAAACTAAATTTGAAATAAAATCTAAAATAAGTAACTAATAAAAACTAAAAAGAAATCAACTGCTAAATTTTTATTTAGCAGCCTTAAACGCTCCTGCATCAGTCTCATCCACCTCCAAAAAAACTCGACCCCTAGTTCTCTTCTGAATATAGAACTTCATTCGCATGGTACTCATAGATGTCAGCCACATTAAAGGTGTTTGAAATGTTCATGGACTCCGAGAGGGCCACAACATAAGCATTGTCATTGATCATCCTCAACACTTTAAATGGACCATACTTGCGAGGTTGCAGCTTGTTGTAAATACCAACTGAGAACTTTTGCTTACGCAGAAACACCATCACATCATCACCTGCCTTGACAATTTTGACCCTCTTGCATTTGTTAGCAGCGACCTTCTTCTGACCCGTAGCCCCAATCTTTCCTTGATAGCAATAACCTCCTCAACCATATTATAGTTAACCTCGTACCATCCACAATCTGCTACTGATGCTAATGTCATTTTTGAAACTACCCATTTTGTATCTACTAAGCCTGTCATGATCTTGTTCATCAAAAGCCTTTTTTCAGTATGATCTTAATGTACCACGACCTCCCCCATCTTCCAGCTCCAGACCAACAAATTTTTCAGAGAACAACCCAAAACGATCACGATCGTGTATGATAACACAAGGAAGACCAACATGAGTTACTAACTTACCTAGTGATTCATCCATGCTTAGCTCAGTAGTTTGATGGCACCCTATTTTCTTCTCATCTTGGAAATGTGTGAAGGCATGAGGATCAAATCCGAGAACACGCGTAGTCTCATGTATTAGTGCCACAGAAAACAAGGTCTCGGTTTCAGCAGTGATATGTACAGAAACAACCTTAACATGATCATCTATTGCACGACCCCATTGATCATGCTCACAAGCCACTGGCCAAGCTGGAGTGTTGATGTCATCTTGTCCATAAGCAGAGTATCCACATAAACGTAAATTCTCCTTGACGGGCTCTAGTGGCTATTTTCTTTATTCGAAGCCAGAGTATCCACACAATCTACCATCTACGCGACGAGAGTTGGTAAACATCAGCGAGTTTCTTGATTCGAACCAATAGCGCCGAAAGGGTGAGGTTCATACTTGGAGTGTGCGGCTATTTTCCAATCAATATAAGTAAATCCTTGCATGCTAGTTAATAAACTCGATTCTAATGTTGGATAGGTGAAGTAGTTCCCCGAAATACTTCTCGAAGTTCGTTGAAACCTTATCTTACTTTCTTGCATTTTTAGATTGATTAGCTTTTAAAACCAAAACAAAACACTCGATTCCGACTAGGATAAATAGAAGCTCAACCTTACATAGTGCATAAGTTTATACTTGCTCCCTTGGACGATCCGGTTCTTACCGGCTTATAAATTGTTTTTGATGCTCAAAATACTACACGTAATCTTCACAGGCGCGACTTCTTTCCCAGGCGGCGGCTTTGGCTGCGGCCATTGGCCATCCTTTTCGCGGGGAGTCTTTGTTGATGCAGGGGAAGGCATGAGTGGCGTGGGGGGTTCGGGATCTGAAGGTTTTGGGGTAAAAGAAGCGGAGGAGGCTACGGAGGTGGCTCGGGCCACGGCGTCTGGCGGTGGTTGGTTGTGTAGGACGCTTGGAGGGTTTAGATCCGATATGGTGGTGGTGCGGAAAGGCTGCGACTGGCGGTGGTAGGATGTGTATGAGGGTTTTTGGGCGACGGATGAGGTCAATTTTGGACGGAATGATAGAGGAGAGCTATAGTGGCTCTTGGAGTAGAGGAGGGGAGACGGAGAGGGGGAAGTCTTTGAGCTTCAATTTTGGGTTACTGGGTCAGGCTGTGAACATTTTTCTTTCCCTCTAAGTGGTTTTGACTTAAGAGGGTTTTCTTCCCAGCTGATTTTTTAGGACTGGGTTTGTCGATATTTCGAATGTTGTTTTCTTTGTCGTGTTCTGTGCAAGCTGTTGTTGCATAGTCGGAATCGTGTATTTTTCCTACTTTTCTGATGTTGTGAGTGTTCAAGGTGGTGAGCCCACATAGTTAGGCGTGAGACCAAGTAGAGCAGTACATGTTTATGTCGTAGGATTTGATAACAGCTGAAATGTTTTTCAACTTTAAGTCCTCTATTTCGCCTTTGTATCTGCTACTTGCAGTTTACCAAAAAAAGAAGTGACATATCTTTTTAGAAAAAAAACTCGGGTAAAACTAAAGGGGTAGAGATCAGGTAAAAACCACATTTAAATATATAAACCTCCTCAAAATTTGACACGTTTCATATTTTTTGAAATTTCGTAATCCAACAAAGAGGGGAAAAATAGTCTTTTGGTATTTTCGTAATTAATTTTGTTAAAGTTCAGACTTATTGTTTATGTTCAGACTTATTTTGTTAATGTTCAGACTTATTTTGTTAAAGTTCAGACTTTATGTTGTTAAAAATCAGACTTATTTTGTTAAAGTTCAGACTTATTTTGTTAAAAATCAGATTTATTATTAATGTTCAGACTTATATTGTTAATGTTCAGACTTATTTTGTTAAAGTTCAGACTTAGCATAACGGCATTAAATTTTTTAGGAAGTTTATACCCTCGCATTTGTTATGTATTTTTAAATAAGTCCGTTTTATTTTATTTTATTTGCAAAAAGCACCCCGAATTATGATTGGTCGAGAGTGACACGTGTCGAATTCTTAGGTGATTTTTTTATAATTTTTATATTTAAATGTGGTTTTTATTTGATCCAAAACCAAACTAAATTTATACAAATTTAACATGTTCCCTAATTTTAAAATCCTGTTAGAGATATATAATAAACAGGAAACCACTGGTAAATTATATATAATTAGAAATTCTATCAGGTGAAAGTGAAACCATATAAATTAAGTTTTATATTCCGATAGAGAAATAGGAAGCTGGGAATGACGAAGAACATATATATATTTATTTGATGTAAGGTCTATGCTGGGTGAAGGCACATGATGACGATATTTGACCAGTCATGAAAACAAAGCAGAATCCGCTGCATCATCAGATATGACAACAATATCGCAGGAAATAATCCAGCAAAGACGAGGACGAGGATGGCGATGAGATGATAATGCTTTGTTATACACCATTGAAAAAGGCCGCAGCAGCAGCGAGATGATCGAAGAACTAACACCAAGAAGATGACACCAAACAAGAGCACACTCTTTCCGCGCCTAAGTTGCCTCCTTCCTAATTCATCCTGCGTTTGTTTTTTTTTAACATAGTAACAACTTAATCACGTTTGTTTTTTAACATAGAAAATTATTGATATAGTTTGTTTTTTTTTAATTACTTGTGATGCAAGTTAATTTGAATTCAGAAGCTTTTTCTTGTAATGCAGAATTATGTTCAAAGAAAATTATCAAACATGGTTGTAGTTGTGGCTCTTTTTCTGATGACTGGCTGATGGAGAGACTATGTGGAAAACCCTGGCCGGTCAATTCTTGTTTCATAGAAATTAGAATCCATCGAAGCTCTTGAAGCTGATGTTCAACATAACAATGTCTTATATTTTCATCTTCTGTGTGGTTTGTGTTGTTTGAATATTATACCTGTCCGACCGATCCCGGCAGTCACAGCCAGCCAGCTGCACTAACATGAAGATTTGAATTTAGGGTTGTGTCTGTCCATCTGAACTGGAATGTTGCTGCTTACATCAGGCGAGAAAAGCTAACCATCCTGGATTTAGTTCCCAGTTTTATTAGTATTGTCCAGTCTTTGTAAGCTACTGACTGATGTTCTGTATTGGCTTGTTAGCCTTGATAATAAAAAAAATTCAATACAGCTAGTTTTTTTTATTTTATCCAAATTCTCTCCGATCTCAACTCAGTTCCACTTTCCAAGAAGTAGTCCGAAAACAATGATGTACATTATAATTCCTCTAGACACTACTCTGCATATCTCGCCAATTACCTACTTAGCATAAGAGTTTGTTCTTTTAAACTGAACTGAGCAAAATTGGACTAAAACTGAACTCCGCTGAATAACTAAAATTGGAGTGTCCGAACAACATACTCTAACGTCTCAAACCTTAATACGATGTTTGATGAAACTAAGCTTATTTAGGCCGTTCGGCCGAATTGAACTAAACGACTAATTAGGTTCAAAAGGACAGACCCTCCTAAGTCAACAACAAAGAATCTTTATCGATCTCATCCCCATCCCTTTGCCCAAGTAATTATGTCGAGCCATTCAGTAGATAGAGTGTCAGAAGCTGTACTATAACATCATCCTCATCTTTGGCATCGTGCCTGGCTAGCAATTTGTAGTCCATCTTTTCCCAAACTCTCAATCCTCTCTACGTCCACCACCCGGCCCCCTCTACTACACCACAAAATAGTAGCAGCTTAACCTTCAAATTCAAGATCGTAAACCCTAAAGGAGAAATAGACATTCACTACAACAACCTCAGTGGAACTCATGCCAAAGTAATGGAAAAACACGAGCTTTTGTATACTGATGGATAGTCGAAGCTGACGACAAAAGGAACTTATGCGTCTCAGAAATTCAATTTAGACCTAAATCTGATTGATTTTATTTTCACCTAGTTATGATTTACTGTTTTAGGGGTGTAAATTACCAATTTACCAATTTACCGAAATACAAAATTCTATTCCGTTTGCCTTTAATTTCGGTAAATTTACCGATTTTACCAAAATTTATTATTTTTCTAATTTTTCAAATATATATGTTGATTTTTAATATATATAAATGTTTTTTTAAAAAATTTCTTTATAATATATATAATATTTATTTATATTTTAGGTAAAACGATAAATTTACCGATTTCAAAATTTATTCCGTTTACCGACTTATTTTTACCGTTTTACCGTTGGTAAAGTTATCGAAACAAATCGATTCGGTAACGGTAAATTCAATTCGATAAAACGGTAATTTACCGAATTTTGCTCTCCCCTAATTTTTAGACAAAAAAAAAGAAGAGGTTTACATAAGATCTGAACCCCTAAAAATTGTTAAATAAGTAGTTCATTTATATTTACCCTAACTGCCTTTATAGTTTCTTATATTCAACTCAACTAAATCGATTGATCGACCCGAATGAAGAAGCTCAATCTCCTTAAATGGAACCTCTATCTAGCTCCAAAACATATTAGTTCGTCCCGTTTGGTCACAAAAAGTTTGTGAAATAAAAATAAATTGGATAAAAAATATAGTTTTATTTGTAGCTTGACTAACTAAAAACAAAAACATCCACTACCAAAAACTTCCTGATTTATTCACTAATGTAACCCAAATCCAAACTCGAATGATCCAAATATACCAATTGAAACTCAAATAATTAATCTATCCCATTTTTTTTACAATTTCGGTTTCCCGGGAACCGGTACTCTTAATTCCGATTTCTCTCATACCGGGACTCTTTGAAAATGAAGACGTGCGTATGTGGACCAAAACGAGATGAAATCGGAATTAAGAGTGATCCCGGTACGCGGCATACCGGTATCATCTCCAAACCCTATTCCCAATTCCCACCACCTTTTTTCGTTGAACATGTTCACTTCCATCGTGCGATACGGAAGGTCAGCTACTTCGGCTACATGGAAAACGAGCTTCTCGTTCCATATACGGTTTAAGTCTTTGTACTTCACCTGGTTGTCGAACTCCACTTCAGCGAACGGAGAGGATGAGCCTTCGCCGTCTTTCGGCATGAGGTTGTGCGCGCCTATCACTTCCACCACCAGCTTCTCTTTTCCTCCTTCTGTCATCTGTCCACTTCAGAAATTTCAAAAACAGAGCATCCAACAAATGTGGTGCATGATGGAAGTGAACCTGTTCAACCAAGGTTGAACGGATAAGAATACAGGTCCACAGAGCATCCTTGAAATCACCACATTTGTTGAACCAGTTGGTGTATATTTGTTTTCCCAGAAATCTGATTTTCGTCGATATTAACCTGTATTCTTATCCGTTCATCCTTGAAATTGCAAATGCGACAAAAGCATCCTCCACCGAAGTAGATCATGAGAGATACAAAATTATTATAATAAAAAAAAGCAAAAGTGCTTTTTTTCGTTCAACGAAATTTCTTTATTTATACACTTTTTTTCTCGAAAAGCCGCCATGCTTTGAGTAGCATTTGTGATGCCGATTGCTCCAAAATCGGGATCATTATGATCCCAGTTCTCCGAAAATCGGGACTCCACTTGAATGTTATTTCACACATTTTGATCCACGTAGGCCCAAATCGAGTCACGTCTCCATTTTCAAAGAGTCCCGGTATGAGAAAAACTAGAATTAAGAGTACCGATTCCCGGAAAACCGGAATTGTAAAAAAATGGGATAGATTGATTATTTGAGTTTCAGTTGGTGTATTTGAGTAATTCGAATTTAGATTTGGGTTACATTAGTGAATAACCCAAACTTCTTACCATTCTCCATGCGTTTCCACCACATTTTTCATGATTCAAAGCTAAAATCCTTAACCATCAACTGCTTTTTTTAAAATACGCATAGCTTGGACAATTAAATTAAAAACTCAGCTGGGCTAGTTGGCGGACTAGATAGTATAGATAGTAACGCCTCATGGCTTCACAGTGGGCTGAGAAGAGAGTTGAACCCAAGCAAATTCATCTTTGTAGCTGGGGCCTCCATCACAAGAAGCTTGGCATGTGTAAACAGCAATGGTTTCCCAATCAATAGAATCTGCATCATTCTGAACTCTAAAGTAATACAACAGCTGGGGCAAAATCTGGTTTCAGAGTGATAGGAGATTGCATACAATTAGTTTGCGAGTATCAAACTATAATGCAAAAAAAAAAGAAAAAAAAAGGGAAAATTGTATGGCAACAAATGCAAGAAAAAATGTTTACCTGGAACTCGTAAGTTAAGTCACCACCACAATGGTTGCAATTTGGGATATCTGCTTTAGATGGCCGACCACTAGCCATGGGCCAAAGGGGTTTTGCCCCAGGAGTCCTGCAATATCTGCGAAATAGACCAATAAAACAAAATTACCTTCTGAAAAACATCCTCCCTCCGTCCCATAATTTTCTTCCCCTTTGTGATTTTGCACAGGTTTTAAGAAAAATAATATAGTAAGTTATTGTGAGTGTATTTGCAAGTACAATTTCATCATTGCAAGTACAATCTGTGTGAAGATAAATGATTAAATAAGGTGGTTGTGAGTGTGATGTGAATGGGTATTTATGGTAAGTTTTGGAAATGGGAAGAAAATTTTGGGACGCCCAAAAAGGAAAGTGAGAAGAAAAATATGGGACGGAGGGAGTACATGATAGTCCAGACCCAGGGGGAATAAACTACATGAACTTTTTCTTTGACATGGCAGTGTAGCATATAGGTTGTTGCATCTCGGTTATTGGTGTCTGCTTTTATATATGGTTACCTTAAAACTTGTTCAGGGGCCTTCCCAATGCGCTCCTGAAAAGTAGCCCAACTCTTCTTGTCATCATCCCCCTGTCATAAACGACAAATATTAGTCTGGATACATAAACGTAATATCAATTAATGTCATTAGCATACCACACCTCTAATGCATCCATGAATGCCTTTGTTGAATCATCGTCAAGTCCGTCATTTGGAGCATATGAATCAAGATCATCCTTATTCTGAGCTGAATCTTTGTCAGATTCACTTTCATCTTCATTCTCCTGTATGATCTCCATCTCTGGCCAAAGGTGCTTGAAAGCAGCAGCTGGCGTTTCACGAAGCTCAATTTATATAATCATAATTATGTTATGACGCAGAACAACATGGATAACTTCGATGCAGTTCAGGCATTCAGATGTAACGATTCAAAAGCAAGATGGATATCTGATATTTCATAACAGGAAATTTTGCAAAGGAAAATCATCCATCAAAAGTTCACGGGCATATGCATTCACTATCAAGCTACAGGTCAACTAATATTCTTGTTTTCTTTATAGGAGAAAACTATGAAATTCTAGGAATGACAATATTGCTAACTATGAAAGTTAAGGTCAACATTTTATGTTCACTTTCTCATCATGAAATTTTAGGAATGACAATATTGCTGACTCGCTAAGTAGTATATTATGTTTTACTAACCTCTTTGATTTGCCATTTGGACAGGCTTGCTTCCAACGGAACCAGCCACAGTCAACGATGAGATAGTTTGGCAGCACTCAGCCTCGTGACCAGAGGACCAATGAGTTGTCTTCCATCAAGAAAAATAGAAGAATGTCAATATCGTCGCAAACAAATTTGACATAATAAATTGCAGTTTAAACTAGTATAAGTACCCGATGGATATCTGAACAATAATGTGCTATCTTACAACTGATACATTCCTTAACTCCTTTCCACGAGCCACACCAATAACAGAGCACAGCTGTTCCGAATCAAAAGTAAACCACCATATCTTTAAGAATCCTATCAACTGAGCTTTAAAACGGCAACCCATAAACAATAATTTCATGAAATGCTAAACAAGGCAAAACATTTCCAATGACTGGAAATCTGGAATATTGGGTGTCACAATGCAGTAACTCATCTATAGAATAAACCACGTAGTCTTAGCCAGGGTCAACAAACTTATTCATGATGAGAATAATGCTCAATAGAGTGCCTCTCAAATACCCATACATTTAGACATGATTCATTTACACCTAATCATAGACCCTTGAAGAAATTCAAGCAATCTCAGTTAATTCAACTGGATTAGCTCGTCTTTACTATATGTTACAAAATGAAAGAACAGAAATTCATAACTATGTTCTTCTTCCCATACCTCCAACTCCAGACGGTATGTCAGTCCCATCTTGTTTAGGGGGGTCAGACGAGTAGTAAGGGTTTGTGCGAGGGAGTTGACAACGGAAAACTTTCACACTGGAATGTCAAAACATGAAAGAGTAGATAGGAATAAACAATGGTATGGTTGTTTTAGAAGACAAAAATGAGAGTCAAAACATCAACCAATACCTTTGAGATATCTTCTTTGGATAGTGATTTTTTTGCTTGAGCTGGTGTTGAATTAGGCAGATCATCGACGTGCAGACAAACACATACAACGTGCGATGAAATGTTGATTCCTTTCCAAACAGTGGTGCGTAGACCTGGTATAAACCATAATCAGCATCTTAACTAACTGAAACTCCACAAGTATACAATCTCCAACATATAAAGTGGAATTATTATACCTGAAGTAAGAACTGCAAAGGCGAACCGCATATGTCACATGTACACGACCTACCAGTAGGGAGATCAACCGGATCCAACCAAGCCTGCAATAACAAAAAACTCAGAAACTCAAGTTTACGAACAAATACTCTTCATGCCAGTACTCAATTAGGTGACACTAAAATTACAGGAACTCCTCCAGCCTTGCTGGGAAACAATTGACGGAGAAGAGACCAGTTGTGCTTAGGCTTTTCGACGAATCCTAAAACAACAGGCTCTTCAGAATCATCCTCTTCATAGTCCTCAATTTCTTCATCTTCAAGCGATGATACATGAAGTCCCTCGACGCCGTCTGTCAACTGCTGGTCGATAATCATGTTATCCGAATCTCTCACCATAGCTGTCTACTTCAAATTTGCTTCAGTTGAATGGATTTCACAAACTCAAACATTAACAAATAAATAAATAAATAAATAAAAGAAAAAGGTATTCGATGATCAGGAATTGGTGAAAAACTATCAACCGTAAGAGTCGTTCACCTTTTTCCGAGTTTCTGAGCAGGCTCATTTACCAACGCCGTCGTATTAGGGTAATAGGGTTTAAGAAATCAGGGTTTTCTTGTGGAAGCGCGAGCCAAGCAAGGTACTCAATTTCTTTTTTTCTTTTTTCAATAATAGAAAATGGCATACAAAGATTTGAAGACAAGGTAGAAAACAACAACAGCAAGACAATCGACTAATTAAATCTGGAACATAACATCGAATTATGAACAGTAATCCAATCAAAGTCCGGCGATCAATCGCTGCTTAGTTATCTTCACACCAAACATGCTTCAAATCCAAGGTACGCCAAACTGCCAAATAGAAGAAGTGACTCCGCAGTCAACTTCGGGGCGACAATGAAGTGCTGGCCAGATTTCCTCGAAAACTGGACAAACTGCACAAGTGACCGTGATGAACCGGATTCCTGCCAACGGTAGCACATCACCGGAACTCCACGAAAGGCAGCAACGAGGACTTAAGAACTAGATCAAGTTAACTAGCCGTGAGCAATGAGATGCTCCACTTGACCTCACGCCGGGGACGATGACCAAGCCACCGACGACAGAAATACCTAATGCAACAAGTGCAGTCCACAAACTAACCTAAAACAACCCGACATATTAGCATAAAAGACAACTAAACGTTATGATTGAAGAGAATCGAACGAAACAAAACCGCTCCCTTTAGGCTTTCTGCACAGGAAAACCTAAGAGAGAAACAACAAAGACTATATACACAAAAAAAGACTACACCACGACCTCCAACCCGCCCAACCACCCCCACCACCATCACCACATCGCGAACGAACCACCTCCGCCACTCCTCCCGAGGCCCGAAGCCGCGAGAGAAGAACAAAAAGGGAACGCCATGGCGGGTGGGGACAGCGAAGAGTAGAAGGGGAGGGAAGAAGGCGTGGGAGAGAACAACTAACCGAGCTTAGAGGCGGCCTGAGTGGACTAGAGGTGGTGAAGATTTGGTGCGTCGAGAGAGAGCGAGAAATAGTAAGACTACTATAATCAAGTCAAGCAAAGTGAAATAGTAAGAAGCCGAACTAGAGCATCAGGCAATGAGCCAATGTCCTCAATTTCGTCCTCAACTCTTTTTCATCCCATTCAACTTCGTGAATAACAGTTAAGTTTTGCATTAATTCCATGACTAAACATAAGATACAAAGAATATTTTTGGCTTAAAATTCGTCAAAATTGAATTATAATTCGTCGTCCAGAAATTAAAAGTACGACATAACTTGTCACAAATGATACGAAATTTAATTTCATTCGTTCAAATGAACAAATCAGGGGTTGTGATTGATTTATATTTTTTTACTAAAATATGTCCTCTGCACTGGATCATTTTTTTAAATTACATTAATACATTGTTTTGGAAGATTGGTTATAAATAATTGAAAAAAATGATCCCGTATGATCAGTCGAGTTTTCGACTGATTTATAGCCATTCTTCACTATAGTTTTGGGTCGTTTCCGACGATATTTTGATGTCATTTGACCTCTATCCCTACGTTTCAGGTAGAAAACAAGTTTCCCCCATGATCAAGGCCTAAATACGAAAACTCGGGAAAAATCGAAGACTAGAGCAAAATATGGGCAGAATTGCATCTCAACCGGTCGGGTGGGAATTTCCCCTGATCCAACCGACCGGTTGGACAAAGGAGCAGAGATCAGTGCAATCGTCCACTTTGAGCCGGTCGGCTGGGAAAGTCAGCCGGTCGGCTGGATGAAGATTTCAGATGGCTTGCAATCGTCCAACTTGAGCCGGTCGGCTGGGACAGTCAGCCGGTCGGCTGGATGAAGATTTCAGATGGCTTGCAATCGTCCAACTTGAGCCGGTCGGCTGGGACAGTCAGCCGGTCGGCTGGGAGAATTCTTCACATGGCCCTGCGCCAAGATCGATCCCAACCGGTCGGTTGGATTCCTACCATCAGCTCACCCGACCGGTTGGACTGCTACAGTACTGATATTTCACCCGAGGCTATAAATAGAAAGAGGGCTTTTTGACCTAAGTGTGGGGGTTTTTAGAGAGAAATAGTGTGAGAAGAAGGCTAAGGAAGGCTCACCATCATCAACGGTTTGCTTGGGGAGAAGGGAGAAGACCAAGGAAGGATTCTAGAGCTTGCTCATCATCTACCACTTGGGTTTTCTCTACTCATCTTTTCTCCCCCTTTCTTGATTTGTATTGAACACATGTAACATGATGATGTGTGAGTAGTTCTTGTGTTTTGAGGGTCTTATAACTCTCCTTGGTACTCTTTGATCACAAATATACATTAATATTCATATGGATGATTGTTGATTTCATTTTCTCTTGTGTTATGAATGTTATGCACTCTAGGTGTTTGATAAAATGCCTAAGTGACAATTTGGACTAAAACTTGAACCTAGGACTTGGAAACCCTTGGGAATAGTTCTAGGATGGAGAAAATGATCTATATCTTGAATCATGCAAGTGAACCTTATGATATGGATGCTTGACTAAGGATTGAATGTTTGATTTATTGGAGTTAGTCATTAAGCGAATCATCAATTAATCCCATCTAATGGTGTCAAATTCATGTTCTCTATGCACTTCATATGTGACATGCTACTAAGTGTTTGATTAAATGCCTAGTTTGGATAATAGAGAATGTGATCCTATCCAATGTATGCATTTGTTGTTAACTAGGAGTCGAGTTCATAGTAGTTATTACCTTAGGAAGACATTCCAAGGATAATGGTGGTATGGAATGAACCAAATCGAGAGAGTGAGGTTCGAGCTATAAGAGAGCTTGGCTAAGACTAGATTAACATAAACATTGGTCTATCTTAGTCTAAGCTAGGTTTTCAACAATGCATGGATAGGAAGTGAACTAGGAGTCGAGTTCATGGTATTTATTGCTATGGAATGAACCGAGAGGTTCGAGCTATAAGAGAGTTTGGCTAGGAATAGATTCAAGTGACAGTTGGTCTATCCTAGTCTAAGCTAGGTTCATTGCTATTTGACTACCATGAAATGTTTGAATATCGTGTATGTGATCATTGGAAAAATGCCAAGGAGGGGAGTAACCCCTCGAAACACCTTTTTATCTATCTTCTATCTCTATTTACTCACCATTTAGGATTTAGACACACATTCTTCCTTTTTGGTTAGAATAGCCGAATGGAAACACGATCTTACATAGTGCATGTGCTTGGCTTGCTCCCTTGGGTTCGACCCGGTACTTTACCGGTATTATAAATGTTTTGACCTACTACATTCGATCCTCTCTTCATTGATACTATTCTAGAGGTGAAAAAGAAATAGTTCGTCACCGTACAAACCGCCTTTTTGTAAAAATAAAACCAGCCACACCCCTTGATTCATAAATTTAGACGGATGAGATTAAGGAAAATCAAATCGAATTAAAATCAAATATCAATTAGAATACTCTATCAAAAAATCAATTAGAATATAGGACAAGTCACCGAACAACACCGAAACCTCTCCACTTCCTCCTCCTCATACCTCGCCCAATAAACTCTCCATCCGTCCACCAACATGTCTCCGCGCAGCTATTTCGAGTTCCCATCAATCGAAGACGACAGTCGAAGAAGCGTGAAATCTAAATTTGGGGATTAGGGTTAGGGTATTGTAGCTATCTTCTCTTCTCCCTTACTAAAACCACCACTTCGTGTCTATCATTCTTCAATTTTGGAGACATCCATTAGTTCTAACGGTGACTGTAGAGTTCGATGATTCGGAGTTTATCTGTAAATGAAGGTGTAAGTTTTTTTTTTGATTAGTACAAGTGCCAACACGGCAACAAGGGGAAACAAGCTGCCCACGAAGGGCACCAGTCACCGCTCCCAAGAAGGGCACGACAAACGAACTGACCGGCCGATCGCAGTGGCCGACACTACATAACCAATTAAAGCACTGTCGTGCCCTTCGACTACAAAAGGAGACTAACTCCTGAGGATAAAAAACTAGAAAAAACTAGCAACTACAGCTCAGATCGAAGCCGGCTGAGATTTACAACCCTCATAAGTGCAACAAACACTTAGAGGGAGAGAAAGCTAAACTACATCTTAAACACACCTAAATACACACTGAAGCAACTATACACACACAAAAATGACGTCACGGCGACGTCACTGCCCCATCCGCCCCACCCGACCGCCAACCACCACCAACCGCCACCCTCGACCCACCTCGCGGACCACGCCACCTCCCACGAAAACCAGATCGGACCTGAGCAGCCTCCACGAGCCAGAAAACCGACCAGAATTAACGCAAGACATGACGAAAGGGACGAAGATGACGTGGCAGCAGATCGGAAGTCATGAGAGGGAGGAGAGGCCAAAAAGATGACGTCGGAGTCTCGCTGGCTTCTTCTCGGCGTTTCTTTTTCTTCTCGGAGCTTCTCTCTGAAAAGTATTTTTTTCGTCGATCACTAAATGAAGGTGAAAGTTGAATCGAAGTTGCTGATATAATCGCATGCTGCGTATCTGTCATTTTTTATGAACTATGACTAGGATACACATCCGATTCGGAATGGACCAGACCGGAATTTACTATTCGGTCCAAACCAGTGGATCAGATTTTTTTTAAAGTAGACCGAGGAACGGACCAGACCCGAATTTTATACGATTCAGTCCGGACCGGTGGATCGTAATTTTACACTATAATCTCTAATTTTACGGTCCGAACCGTAAACCCGGATCGGACTGGACCAGAATTTTACTGCTCGAGTCGGACCGGAAATTCCCGAAAAGGTGGACCGTGGATCGGACCCGGAATTTTACGATCCGGTCCAATTTTGTGCATTCTTAACCATGACATAGTTTCCAGGATGTGTACCATAATTTATCTAGTTATCAAACGAATTATATACCACTTTTCACAAATTATCCCATAATCAACTCGTTAACGTTATAACATCACAGGAAACTAAATCTTCGACCTGGTGCGTTATTGGATTGACACGTCTTTATGAAAACAATATTTTAATTTTAAGTGTCTTATGCCTTCAATTGTGTTTTAAATATAGAAAATGTTGAAATTCAGTTAGTTATTAAGTTGAATATCAACCATACGTCTTAGGTGTGTTGCCTCCCCAGGTGTTTTTTTTATTAATCTCTTTGCCGTTCCATCAAAAAAAATTATACATTTCAATTTTTTTATTGTGGGTTTTTATATCTCATATAAATCAAGTACTGCACGAATACATCTTGTACATATTACAGGAGTACTTTTTACTACTCGGGACATATGAGTCACTATAGGAGCACGGGCCACGCAAGACACCAACCCGGATTGATACTTGAATCGTCCATTGAAGCACGGGCCACGCAAGGCACCAAGCCGGATTGATACTTGAATCGTCCATCATAAAGCACCTTTATCTTGAAAACCCACGAACAAACACCTCCACGCAATCATGAAAACTTGCGACTCTAAGAACACAACACGTCCACAGGACGGACAACACCTCCGCGAAGGAGGAACAACACGTCCACGCTGAGGCGGGACGAAGAACACCTCCACGAAGGAGGAATAACGTGTCGACGCATATGCGGACGAAAAACACTCCACAAAAGTGGGGAGAATTAGGCTATTCAGGGGAGTCACTGTCAAGGATACAAGCCACTCAACCAAACCCTCTGTCAAGGGTACAAGCCACTCAACCAAACCCTTTTTCGCAACCATACAACTCATTGAATCGACGATTTTATGATTTCGTAGTTTGCACAAAAAAGAAAAGAAAAAAATCAAATTTGTACATAAGTTTGACTCACAATTAACAAAGAGTAAAAAAGCGATCTAACGCACCTAAAATGAGTGCATGTATTACAAGGGTCTGTTGTATGGCTTCTATTTCTTTACTTCAGCACCTTTATTAATAAAAAAGGGGTGACATGAAACTTGAAGATAATATGATCAGAAAACAACATCTTTGCTAAATAAACAAACAATATGCTGACTGATTGAGATGTCCGGTAATCCGTATACAAACTTTTTTTTGATAAGCCGCATGTTGCAGATGCAATGGCGAAACAGAGGACTTGAAGCTGGAAAACTCCAGTTGGGAACGGGGCTCGACAATAAAACTTATGTGAACAAATAAGAAGACGCTGCTCCACTTGGCCTCACGCCTCACTCTGTGGACCTTTTGCCTTACAACATCATAAAATGAAACGAAAACATGTACCTAAAACACAACAACCAGTCTGGACGAATCCGACTGAAAACGACTCCTAAGAGGTCATAACACGTATACAAACTTTGAGCTGAATATTTATTTTTGTCAGATGAAATATCCTCTTACTTATTCCCAACTCATGATTACAAATTGGCAAATAGAAAAGAATACAATAATTCTAAAACTTGAGGGACTGACCTGCTACATTGCTGACAAAATCTCTGCTCAATGCCATTTACAATATAACCTTAGCAGCCTTGGAGTGACCTCTGTGCCTCTATTAGTAGATTTGGGAAGAGCTGAGACCCTTATTGCACTCATGAACTGGGCACATATGTTTAGGAATTCAATCCTGCATATCTTATTTGCTTAACTGGTTTATACGATTCTGCTGAAGAAACCACTGGAGATATTTTGAAACATCTTCGAGCTAATACCTGAAGATCAGATCCAAGAGCTGTGACGTTGGGGGAGCAAATAACTCTTCTGTAGCACATTGACAGAACATGAGACTTTATAGCTTGTGTTCCCCATAAGACTCCATTGTACCAGGAAAACATCAAATTCCCGGGTTACTCAGCGCTGTCTTGTGTCTTAAAGAACTACGGAGTGCAGTATTTGGATCTTCTGTATCCTTCCACCCCCAATCATCAAAGTGGAACACTTCTACTGGTTCTATTGCGATTCTGAGAGGCATTACTTTCACCAATAATCCTTACAAGAGCAAGAGCCTTCCATAAAATGGTGAAAACGAGTACGGTCTCGTACAATGATCTTTCGACAATATATCTTGGAAATAAATTTAATGGTTAGATGACAGTCCTCACAAACTCGGAGGTTCTTGATTACACGAATGGTGGATCCTGGAGCTGTGGTTAGGAGCCCATACGCAATGGCCAGTTTTTCGCTATGATAAGCTAAAGCATTTTGCTTTTCATGCTCATCCAAGTCTTGTAATACTGCTGTAGTAACAGGCTTGTATCCAGCCATTTTTAATCTATCAGTTACCTCGGCCAACATCTTGCAGATATCTGAAAATTTCGGGTTTGATCTGTCCCCAGCTACAAATTCATAAATAGTATTATTCACTTCAATGGAACTGCTTCCAGGCACCTTTTGGATTTTCACATTCTTCATCATTCTGCGGATATCTGAAACTTTGTTCCATTTCTTGGCTTGAGAATACACGTTTGCCGATAGTACGTAGTTTCCATCAGAGTGGGGTTCCAACTTAAGAAGGTTTGTTATAGCTTCCTCGGCTAGTTCAACATTTTTGTGCATTCTACACGCTCCAAGAAGGGTCCTCCAAACAACAGCATCAGCTGGAAAAGGCATTGCGCGGATAAGATCCAAGGCTTCTTGTAATCTCCCAGCTCTGCCTAAAATATCAACCATACACCCAAAATGCTCAACTTTAGGTTTCCAACCATAAATATCCGTCATTGACTTGAAATTCGCTCGCCCTTCATCCACTAGACCACCATGACTACATGCGCTCAAAACGCCTATAAAGGTAATATCATTAGGTTTGATTCCTTCTTCTATCATCTTTGTGAAGCAATCCAGTGCCATCTCAGCAAAGCCATGGTTCCCCAGTCCCATTATTATAGCACTCCAGGCGAACACATCTTTATTTTCCATTTCATTGAAGGCCTTCATCGAATTATCCATATCCCCACACCGCGCATACATGTCTACAAGAGCAGTCCCTAGCTTGAGATCGATGCCAATTCTATTCCTCACAATGAACTCATGAACCATCTTACCCATCCCTAAAGCACCCGCATCTCCACATGCAGATAAAACACTAACCATGGTGATCCTATCTGGCACGACATTCTCCAACTGCATTTCGTGAAACAGCTTCAAAGCTTCATTGGGTTGCTTGCTCTTGGCGTAAGCAGCAATCATCGAGCTCCAAGAAATTACATCTCTTTCCAAAGTCATATCAAATATCTCCTTGGCAGCTGCAATAGCACCAACAGACGCATACCCATGTATCATGGTATTCCACGAAACCAAATCCCTCTCACGCATACTATCAAACACTTTTCGTGCTAACCCCATCTCCATAACCCTCGCATACCCGGCCAACATTACATTACAGCAAACCAAATCTGGCACAGACAGCACATCAAACAGTCGTTCAGAATCTCGCATACCTCCGCTTTTAGCATACATTTCAATAAGAACAGTTGCAACAAACATGTCCAAATCAAACCCTAATTTCAAAACCTCCGTATGCACCATCTTACCCACTAGTAAACCTCCCACTTTCCCATAAGCTTGCACAACAAGAAAATAAGTAAAACCATCAGCAACCACACCATTATTCCTAACCCGCATTTTCACGAAACATGAAATACCGTCTTCGGGACGCTGCGATTTCAAGCAAGACATGGTCAGGGAATTGTACAAGAAAGTGTCTGGAGCGGGACTTTCGTCGAACAGTGAGCGTGCGTAAGGCAAGTTGGCGGATGAGGAGGATACCAACCGAGGCAGCAGCTTGGCGAGGACATGGTTGTTGCAGTTTAGAGATGTCTTGATGATGAAAGCGTGGATTTGGAGGAAGTGATGGAGTTTAGTTGATCGTTGGATGAGAGTCAACGCTCTCTGCTCCACTGTTTGACCAAGGGCTTGAGCAATACGTTTCAAAGCTTGCATCTCAAACTGTTGAGCCGCGAGCCAGGAGATTCGAATTGATACAAATACGACGCCGTTTTGTCATATCGATTATATTAGCCTTCAACTTTCATCTACAAGATCAGGTCGATAAGTCCCTACCCCAATTTAAAAAAAAAGAAAAAAAAGAGCAGATACTGAATGTCAAGAGTTTGAACTCAATATAAAAAAATAAAAAAAACTTTCATCTACAAGATCAATGTCTCAGAGAAATAATTCAAAATGTTTTCATATTTTTTCTAAAAAATTAGATTTTAATATATTTAATTTTATAAAATTATATCTTTTTTTTTGGAGGCAAAACTATAGTTTACAAGCAACACAAACCAGAAGCAAGACAGATTAGGGGGCAGATGAAGATGAGAGAACCCTTGGAATTGCATTTAGGTTTGACCACTCCCACCCTTCAGTGCGCGCTTTCCTTGCCAACATGTCCGTAACCTCATTCCTTGACCAGTCTGTGTGTTCATCCAGCCTTTTGATGCATTCCTTAACAACGGTTGTATCTACTCCTGGTCTCCATGTCCCCAGGTTTAGTGCCCAGATCACTTCATTGGAGTCTGTAAAAAACCTCACCTTTTCCAACTTCAGCTCATGAGCAGTTTTCATCCCCAGCTCCATGGCCTTTAGCTCAGCCTCCAGAACATAAGTTCCACTTTGTATTCTTTCTGATCTAACACCAAACACAAGTCCGTTTGCTTTTATTTTGAAGGAATATGTGTATTCATTCAAAGGCATAAACATGCAAAATAAGTGACACTTCTACCTGCTAAAAACAGAGACACAACAGGGACAAATAGACTGCTAAAAACAGGAACAAGAAACTAGAACATACCGTAAGACACCCTGCTAATAACAGAGACTAAAACAGGGGCACTACGAAGAAAACGACAAATATACCAAACTAGCCTAGACAAGGTTATATGTACCTGTGACTACCATTAACCTATCAATTAAACAAATTATAAAACCTGGTCCCTGCTTTGCTATTTTTGACAAGCTCAATCTTTAGCCAGAGAATTCTCCAAATGTTACTTCTTATCTGTTCTGCTGTAGCAATATCTCCAGTAAAGATTCGCTTGTTCCGAGCTCTCTAGGATTCATAAATGGCAGTTGCAATAATAAAGAAAGCTAGATGCTTCTGCTCCCTGCAACTCCATCTCTTCCGATTTTTCCAAGTGATCAATTCATCACATGAAGTCCAGGAGGTAAAGATCCCAATTAAGTCCAGATAATTGGAAATTGGAGTAGAAACTCTACACTGGAATAGAAGATGATTTATACTCTCCATTTCATCAGAACACCAGCAACAATTCATATTCCCCTCCATCATACCTTGCCATCTTTCCTTTGTTGGCAAGCGATCAATCACTGCCAGCCACGTACAAAAGTTGTATTTTGGATGCGCCATATCATTCCAAACAATATCATACCAGTCCTTTGGAGGCCCCCTGGTGTCAAGCTTCTCGTAAGCGCCCTTAGCTGTGAAAGGATTCTTTCCAGAGTGCCAAGAAACGGGTTGATTACCCAAGACGATAATACACTTTCTCGCATCCTCCCTAAGGCCTAAGATTTTCTTCTTAACCCAAGAATGATGACTTCTTTCTTATACTTGCCAAATAGATTTATCTTTGAAGTAATAATGGTTCATCCATCTTATCCACATCGAATCCTTTTTCAAAACAAGGTCCCAAATCTGCCCAAGAAGTAAAGCCTTATTGTATAACCATAAGTTCTTCAGGCCCAACCCTCCAAGCATTTTTGGTTTGCAAACTTCTTTCCAAGCTATCAAATTTCTCTTGCCCGAGGCCGCCCCTGACCATAGATAATTCCTGCATATGACAGTTATTTTTTTCAGAACACCCTTCGGAATCAGGAGGACCCTCATCCAATATGAGCTGACTGTGCTAAGTACATGCTTGACTAGTACTAATCTGCATGCGTATGATAAGCACTTGGCAGACCAAGCCTTAATTCTGCTAGTCATTTTGTCAATAACCTCACTGAAAGCTGACCCCCTGATCTTCTTTCCATCTAACAATACTCCAAGATAAGAGAATGGAAGCTGCCTTTTTTGAAAATTGACTATTGCGGTCATCATATCTTCTTCATGTTCATTACACCCTCCAAAATATATAGCAGATTTATCAGCATTTACCTTCAAGCCTGACCAGTCACTGAATATTTGCAAGGCCTCTCTCAGCTTAATCATCGACCCGACAATGACTTTTGGAAGATGATCACATCGTCCGCGAACATTAAATGACTTAAATTAATCCTGGCACACTTTGGATGATAAGAATAGCCCTCTACATTATTTAACAGATTAAGTCTTCTGCTCAACACTTCCATAACTAAAGTGAACAAATACGGAGATATAGGGTCTCCCTGACGCAAGTCCCTTGTACTTCCAAAAAACCCCTTTAATTCACCATTCAATACAACAGAAAACTTGGCAGTGGATATACACGCCATAATCAATTTAACAAATACCTGCCACTGTCGATTCAGGTCAAAGGACCCATCACAAAAATTATATCTTTTAAACATTAAATTTATTCATTGTAAAAAAAACATTAAATTTATGAGCAGAAGAGAAATTAAAAACAATAAAATGCAGCAATTATATTATTACGTGATAATTTCATCCCCCAAAATAAATAGATTATGGGATGGACAATCTGATGAAGCATTGGATAAAAAAGACACTATACATAAAAAAAAAATAGAAACCTTTGTGCTTCTGGTTAAATCTAAGTCTGTGGTTTTCATCCCTGGTTGCATCCACCAGGTTTACAGATGATGGAATTTCCAGCTTGCAATGATTTACCCTACACTAATTCCCAATTAAGAGATTTGAGTCCTCAAGCTCCAAATTCAACACCAAAAGTGCTAAAATCTCGATGAGGGTATACTTGATCATCAAACTCCAAGCGTATATTTTCAGAGTCGATTATTACGCTGCACGGTATGGGATTTTCTTCGCCGACCATAAAGGAACAATTTTCATATCTTCCCTCTTTGGGAGGTAAGTTCAACAAGCAAGATTTTGGAACGGATATGTCATGTCCATGGTTGATATATTGGGTGTCCAAGTCTTGCAACCTGAATATAAGACGATGTGGTCGACCCAAAAGTTTGGATACATAACTCATATCACCGTTGTCAAGAGCATAACGTACACGAGTAGAAGAGACTTGTCCTCTTTCTTTTGCGTCCAGATGCTCTATGTTTTTTATATCCTGGTTCTTGTCCATTACAGGGTTTATTATATAGGCATTGATACCATACTCGTTGCACAATCTAACAAGCTCTGATGCGTCACCAGATGCTCTGTACCCAAACCGATAATTTTCACCTAGTAAAAATAGTTCGTTAAACATAAAAGTAATCTGCCTTTTTTCAGACAAAATCAAAGAAAGTAGGAAGCAGAAATTAGAACTTCCATTAGAACAAGGCATCCATACCTGCGACAACTCCACGTAAGCCAAATTCTTTTACTAGTTTCTCAACAAATTGCCTGGGCGACAAAGACCGAACACTTGAAAACTCCATCTGGAATTCTTGTGGGGCTACGTTACCACAATGTGAGGCCCAAGAAGACAGCACTCGCTTTCGGTCACAGTTTGCAACTATTGGAGCCCTATTTGGAGAATAACAAAAAGTAATTGGTTTTCAGAGTTACAATAATGAGAAAAAGTCAAACCATTATATCCCCCACTAGTTCGCAGAGATATTCGTGGTGATACGGAAAAGATGTCACTAGTCCTACTAAGGATGCATCTTATTTGTGGCTTGTGAATGCTGCTGTGCCAAAATGTTCCATGATCAGTGTTTGTTTCTTATCAATATAAAGTCTAGCTTTGACCCTTTTTTTTTAAAAAAAAAAATTTTACGGCAAAAATTTGAAGCAACAAAATGCCAACAAAATACCATGACTAAGAATCTTGAACAAAAATTATCAATAATTAATGGCAATTGATATTTAAAAAATCAGAGGATGTAGTTAATACCTAGGTTCCCAGCCGAGTACCTCCGCCATTCCAACAAACGACATAAGAAATGGAGGTCCGGCCATGGATGCTTGAACCGCTAGTTCTCTATGACCAATATGCAGGGCATCAAACTTGCCCAAAGCCACAATTCCACCTAATTGAGAATGAACAAGACATCATTCTGAAACTCATGCATCATCTTTACCACCAACGCATTCCAAAAATAAAAAAGGTGATTTGTGATGCCTAATTTCGTTTAAAAATTTATACGTTAATAAGTCTAACTGAGGAATCGTGGAACTCCTGAAAGAATGAGATTTGAATGGCTCAAATGCTCCGTGGGCTGAAAAGAAGATGGGTTACCTTTCACAGGAGAATTTCCATTTGCAAGAATCTCACGATCATCTTCTGGTTCGCTTTTTCCAAAGATAAAAATAAATATTCAATCAAATAATATAAACATGCAACTATCAAAAAGTGTATATCCGATACAATAAACTGAAAGATTACTTCCATATGATAATCACTACAAGAAAGGACCGAATCTCCAATAACGCAAATGTTTAAATGTTTAAGCGAGTTCCAAAACTACAGCAGGAAAGTCCCATCCTATTACGTGTCAATATTAACTGATAAAGGCTCAAGTCAATAAAACCTCATACATAGAACATTTCACTGATATATCATCAGTATCAAAAAGCGAGAAAATAATTTTGTGTTAACAGTTACGAAACAGCCACATCAAAAACGAATAATAGCTATAAAAAAAGCTGAACCATTATTCGAATTTTACACAAGCTTCCTTAATCAACAAGTAGCATTATTTATCTAAAGAAAGGAAAATATATGCTAGTTTAAAGAATGACTCTTACCATTTTAGTGTATTCCGAGAACTATCCTGCGAGCAAGTGCATATAGAAGGCTTTCTACGCGATACATATGTTTGCATCTCTAGAGACCGATGGATAACATTGCACCATAATCTAGCCCCTGCAAGAAGCATAGTACACCAGCATGATACTGCACTCTACTCAATGCGATCTCTCCTATCTAAATCAAGCCGCTCTTGCCAGGGCCGTCTCAAGCCATTGTGAGGCCTGAAGCGAAATTTTTTTTGGGGCCTCTTAAACCCATCTTTCGAAAACACATCAATCTTTTTTCATGAAAATGGGGCCTTTTTTATAAAATTGGAGCCCTTTTTTTAATCAAAATAACAAATTGGGGACTTTTTTTTATAAAATTGGGGCCTTTTTTTAATCAAAATAACATTTTTACACTTATTTTTACTAATAAAAAATTGCATATGTTGAGGGGCCTGAAGCCACCGCTTCAGTGGCCTCTGGGTTGAGCCGGCTCTGGCTCTTGCTATACGTCAATACAAATTACAAACATGCAATCAACTTCCCAACTACTTTTTGTTTAAATTGGACCGCACTAATCTAAACCTCTCCAAAGTTCAAACCTCCAAACACACATACTCTTAGAACATAATCGACTGCCTACATTAGAAGCCGCGCTATAAATTCAAGCTTTCGGCTTTCAAATCTAATCAGAATTCAGAACTAATACAATTACGTATCCAATCAATTTAATCCACATTATAAGAAAAATAATACAACAAAAGAACCAGCAACTTGCAAAACATCAGTATCCTCTATCCATACATGGCTTAAAGTTAGACAAACAGGACATGAACATGAAATCAAACAGACCCTTTTAATGTTACTAGAAAAAGGAGCGAACTTTACCTTTGGGGATCCGGTGGCACATCATCCGGGGAGACAGGCAGGCTACAGTGGTGGAAACAGTGACTGGGTCTGATACCAAAACCGGTGCTGTTGCGAATGTCGCCGCCATGGCAGCAGGAATTCGAAGATGATAAAGTGATTGTTGAAAACGCGGAAGAATTCCCATCTACAAAAATCCCATATTCTACCACTAACCCAAACTACTGTTGAAATCCCAAATCGGCGGAGCGAGCCGGAAGCTAGGGCGGTCAGGTTCCCAATGTAGCGTTGATAGTTGAGTGAAGCTTAAAGAAGAATCTTCATCGAACGACGCAGTTTCAATCTCCAATAAACGGTGCCGTTTCCATACCGACCTGTGATTGCATCGCATAAACGGCGCCGTTTCTATACCGACCTGCACTGCGATCTCGTCTTCATCAGATTTTTTTATTTATTTTTTTTTTTTTAGGAAAATCGAAGTACGATGAGCGCCGATCAGAAAGCGATGGATGCTCCGCCAGAGCGGTCTCTGCGTAGGCTTTCGTGCACCAAATGCTTCGATGCGCTATGGTTTTGTTACTGTAAGTGTCTCTGTTTTCAGTTTTAGATGTTCTTTACTCTGCTTCCGATAGATGTAATTTTGGTTAGGGTTGCAGCTCAGTTTCTTGATTATAATCATTCAGAAATTTGGACTTTCTTATTATTAGGTTTTTTATTTTGTATGTGATTATGGATTAATCATTTTTTGTTTTTATTTTTATTTTTTATTCTACTGGTTGCTTTAGTTTTCTTTTAAAATTAATTCTCAGATTTTTGTGTCAGCTCCGGTGCACCAAATGCAGCAGTATTATAGGCTAGGAGTTCTTGACAACTGCGCTGGTAAATGGAGCTCGCTAATGGACTGCTTAACCCTTAAAACAAAGTCAAATAGGGAAGTTTCGGTATGTATCCAACTTCCTATCATTGCATAGAACTCGCTTATCGAATTATTTTATTCTGTTCATCTGGTTGCCGGGCTTTTATAGAATGTTATGTGTGCAACCATTTGCTGGAAATGTCGCGGTGGCGCTTGTTTTTTTTTTTTTATCTTGCTGTCTGCTTAAATCTTTTTTCTTTTCGGATATTCTTGTCTTGTTATATTTTAGTATGGGGTGGGCGGTCCAGCCTCCTACAGTTTTCAGTAATTGTGCTGAGCTTGGGGAGTGATTCTTAATTACGTTGGCATTGGTAGAAAATGTATGAAAGTTGATGTGTTTTGAGGATGTCTGAAATGTGGTAGGTCAATTATATGCTAGCCATGAACAGCTGAAGATACAAGTTTTGGATGGTGAAATTCGGCTTTTGATAGTCTTTTTCTTTTGGAAATGTCGTATGCAAGACTAGTTCCTCGACGTTGCCAGTGATTCTTTCTGGAGTCTTTCTAGTGAGGATGTTGTTTATGGTAGAAAGTAGAATAAATGGGTGTTGGTAAGAGTTTTCGGCATGTTGACATTCATAAATAAATAGATGAAGCCAAGCGAAACTGATGATTGGGAATTTGTTTTCTCCTGCTGTTTGGTTACTGCATTGATGTTTTCTTAAAAAGAAAAAAAAAACTCGTTCTATAGAAAAACCTAATACACAAACTAAAAACTTGAGGCAAAAGCTTCTAACAAGACCATCAGGCCAAAGGCCTAATAAAAAGGACAGAGAGGAGGACCTAGCTCTCGACCGGACGAGCTAATAAAAATAAAAACAACAAACCAGGACCAAGTGACCCTTATACACCCATGCATCTGAGCCGCATACACATTGTGTCTTCTTTTTGACTTACAAATGTAAGTCTAAATGCAGGAAATTCTTGAAACAAGAGAGCAAGAGAGAACGCATATATGGACTTTCCGAACTCCTGAAGAAGCATCGGCTCGCTGGAGAGACCTTTATGGCGATCCTGATGACCAAAACTGATTTACTGCTGCATCTGGAACAGTTGAAGCTGTTAGCTGGTTCCATCATATGAGGCTCACTATTACCCAAATTCCTGCATTTTTAATTACCTTGTAATGTTGCCCGAACCAGCAGAATTTTTGTGTGAATTATTCTATTGTTTCAGGAACTTGCCCCAGCTCAAACGAATAAATACTTTCTCATAATTTCTAATTGATTGGCAAGACCAAGAATCGAAGCCAGGTCTAAGTAAAAAACTTTTTCAAAAAATTACAACTTTTTCAAAAATTAATTATTTAACAAAACATTTTTCAGTTATCTCCAAAATAAAGGATAAATATTATAATACAATTTAAGATTATAAATTTATACATAATATAAAAAACAAAATAGAAGAGGCTTTTGTGAACACAGAAAAGAAGAAGGGTAGTTGAGTCATTTCAAAACTTTCCCACATATAGGTTGGCATAAACCCTAAAGATTTCCGAAAGCCACATCACCTGCGCGCCACCGCTCGCCGCCGATCAAACGCAGCCATGATTTCAGCCATTTCATGGATTCCTAAGGGAGCCTGCAAGCCTGTCCCTGAATCCGCGGAACCTCCTTCCAAGGAAGATATCGAAGAGGCCTTGAAGAACGGTTCCCTCAGCAGAGAGTAAGTTGACAATAGCCTTCTGATTCAATCGATTGTTGTTGGATATCTTAATACTGAATTTTGGAAAATTTTGAGTTTAGAGGTAGTTGTTTAATTATCAGGACTGTGTGATTCCTTTGCTTATTTATCCAGGGGCAGCGAGGATGAACTGGAAGCTGAAAGCAGTGGAGATGACATGGAAGCTGAAGCTTCCAGGACTGCTGATGTTGCTAATGCGCTGGCTGCGGCTGCTGCGATGGGAAGCTCTTCTAAACCTAAGTTTGCTGATATTGAAGATGGGATGAGGGAGCTTGACATGGATCACTATGACGATGAGGATGAAGGTATCATATGAGTTGCTTCAGCTTTTCCACTTGTTGACTCTCATTAAAAACTTTTTGGGATGTGTTACTATCGGTTTGCAAGCTGATGAAGGTGTTTTGTCTTGTTGGTTGTAGGGATTGAATTATTTAGCTCAGGGCTTGGGGACCTCTATTATCCCAGCAATGAGATGGATCCATATCTGAAAGATAAGGATGTGAGTTCACTATATATTTTCTTTATGTTTCCATTTTGTAATTGTTCTATATGTATTTATGATATTTATTTCTTTTTACCAGGGCTATGACTCTGAAGAAGCGGAAGACATAGCCATCAAGCCTATGGATTTGGTCATAGTTTGTGCGCGCAACGAGGAAGATGTCAACCAACTCGAGGTATGTAATTAGTGCAGAATCACAATTTCGCCAACCGCAAATGTCTTCGGGAGGGTACTTCTAGATATCGACTCTTTGGCATTATGAGATTGGTTGTCCCCTAAACATTCTAAGAAACATATTAATCGGTCTTTTAGGTTAGGAAAGTATGGTCTATTTAGCATGAATATGAACCTAATTAGCACTTTCATTGTGATTTATATAACAAAGTATGGTGTTGGGCTGGCCTTGTATAAACAACAAGCCTGTATGCCCTCTTGAGATTCACGGCCATGATTGGCTCGATGTATTATAAATCATTGATAATCTCGATGATGGTAAGTGCATCTCTCACTTGGCAACTACGTTTTCTCACAGATTTGGCTATATGAGGATTCTGGAGATAATAATGCAAACATGTATGTTCATCATGACATCATTCTCTCTGCATTTCCCCTTTGCACGGCATGGCTGGACTGTCCATTAAAAGGTGGAGACAAAGGTACATCAGTTTAACTCTTTACACTTTAATATCATGTCCGCTCTTTTATCTTCATCTGATCTATTAGGTACTATCAATATTCACATTTACTTTTTATTTGCCTCCATGATAGTAAAAAGTAGAATAGGGTTTGCTGGGACTTGTTGACAGTGGATTTAGTTTTTTGTCTTTTTTTTTATCGTGTTCTTGTAAATTGTATCTTAATTAGAATCTTTTAATCTGGCAGGAAATTTCATTGCTGTTGGATCAATAGACCCTTCCATCGAAATATGGGACCTTGATGTTGTATGTTTCTTGTTATATGATATCCCGTGATTCATCACATGTACTTTTTTTATCATACGATTATATGATAAGTTTCCATACTTTCTGGTGTCCAGCTTGATGAAGTCGAACCACATGTAGTTCTGGGCGGTGTTAAAAAGAAAGGGAAAAAGGTAGGTTATTTTTAATCAAATTTTTACCAAAACAATAATTTTTTACGTAATAGTCTACAAACCTTTATTTCTATGGAGTAATAATGATATTTTGTTCTTGCTTCAGAAGTCGGTCAAATACCACAAGGACAGTCACACTGATTCAGTGCTCGATCTAGCTTGGAACAAGGAATACAGGTCAATTAGAACTCTCAATCTTGTCTTAGGTAGTTTTGATGTTCGAGGCTTTGTGCTGATGTTTTGCTTTTCTCTTTATGCCAAATACAGGAATATATTAGCTAGTGCAAGTGCTGACAAGCTAGTAAAGGTTTGGGATGTCGCCACTGGAAAATGCAAAATAACTATGGATCACCATACTGACAAGGCAAGAGTCAATTTACCCGTTTCAAATATTATGACATTTCTCAAAATCATTTTGAAAAGATTTTTCAAAACACTGATAACATAATTTATTATTTCCAAATGCCTAACAGTGGACGGTCGTTTGCCTCCTATTAAGTTAGAATGTAGTACTTAACTTTCCTCGTTATAAGGCAAACTTGATCTATATTAAGTGTGACACTCATTGTACATCAAGTTCAATGCATTTTGAGGCAGAGATGGTTTTTTTAATCTGTCTGTTCTTTATGTGCTACTACATTGAACAGGTTCAATCTGTGGCATGGAACCACTATCAACCGCAAGTTCTTCTCAGTGGATCTTTTGATCATTCGGTTGTTATGGTTAGTGATCTTCTTTCTGCTCCCCCTGTATCATTTTTGGCTGTATATAAGTACGCGGTAGGTATTTATTTTGGTCGGCTTGTTGACTGCTTTGCCATTTTTCCCTGTATAAGACATCTACTGTTGAAATAACAGTAATTGTAACTTTTTATTTTGCAGAGGGATGGGAGAACACCTTCTCACCCAGGTATTAGATGGTCAGTTCCAGTTGATGTTGAAAACTTGGCATGGAACCCTCATGCAGAACATTCGTTTGTGGTAGGTAGTTCATGTTTTTTTGGCATCTTTTCACATGTCAACTTGTTTTTTTACTTCTTTGGTAATTCACACTTGAGAAAAGTTGAGGCGCTCCATATCATGTCCATATCTTGTTTATGTAATCATCAAGTTTCAATAAGTGACATGCCAATAATATGAACTGCCTCTGCCCTCTAGGTTAGCCTTGAGGATGGTTCTGTGAAGGGTTTTGATATCCGGACTGCTAGCTCTGACGCAGCTGTTGAAGCAAAGCCAAGTTTTACTCTCCATGCCCATGACAAAGCTGTTTGTGCTGTTGCCTACAGCCCATCTGTGCCCAATGTAAAACCAACTGCTTTAGCAGCACCCTTGTATATTTAATGTTTTGCTTTCTTTGTTGAGTCAAAGGTTAACGTTGGTTGTTTGATATCTACAGCTCCTTGCAACTGGATCGACAGATAAAATGGTGAAATTCTCTACACAATTGTCCTGTTTTGCTTGCTTTTCAATCTCTTGAACCTAATGTTTAAGTCTTCACTTGCCACAGGTGAAAATATGGGACCTGTCAAACGATCAGCCTTCATTTATTGCATCCAACAATCCCAAAGCTGTAAGAATAATAACAAATGACATATTATTTCCTGTTGGAAGATGCTGTTGTACTAGAAGCCAGCATATATATAAAGTTACAGCAAAACTCAGCAATGACTAGTAATGACTACAACTGATATGTTGACAACGTGCTTTTGATTGCTATGAACTTGTTCAGGGATCTGTGTTCTCAATGTCCTTCTCTGAAGACAATCCATTTTTGCTGGCCATTGGAGGCGCTAAGGGAAAATTGCAAGTGAGTAGAAGTGGAACATTTCTCTTCTTGTCTCTAAATGTCTTCGCTTTGAACTCGCAGCAGTTTTTCTATTTACATGTCACCATCAAAACTCACATACCTTCCATGTATGATCTTACAGCTATGGGATATATCGACGGATGCTGGGGTGTCTCGTATATTTGGTAAACACATCAATGCAAAGAAAGCTTAGAAAGAAAAGCATCAACCTCGACTCTTGAGATTGTTTAACAAGATGCCATTGCTGCCCCGGCTTAATTATTAGGTTAGGTTTATTACATTTACAGTCAACTTGTAAACAATCAGGTAATGAGTCTCTGTTATCATTGTTGAATTCATCTCATCTTGTGGCTTTACTTTAATACAATAGGTGCTCAGACGGTATTTACCTTTTCTGCTCTCTTTTTTCGCTCGGCCCTCTGCGGAACCTATTTGCTTGGCGGTTAGTTGGAACTTTTAAGTGCTACTAGTCCAATATTTTTTTTTATTGTTCTCATTATAACATATAATCTTACCTCATTAATGTTTTAAATAGTTACACAATTGACCTGACTAGATAATTTGAATTGTTTGATTTTTGTGATCTTACTAGTGAAACCACCATTTTTATTATCAAGTCACGCCATGAGCTTACTGAGTCCACTTTTGCTTCAGCACTTCGCGACAAATACCTCACAAGGCTTTGATTGGTCAAAGACATCACCAAGTGACCCAAGACATGCACATACAAAGTCTCTTACAAATCAGAGACTTTGGTCCCAAGCAAACATCATTTGTCGGCTCTGCTGCATCACACCAAATGACCAAAGCCATTACGTATTCATCTCTCAAACCATCCCTTAAAAAACCCCTCATTTCACTTTTCAACTCCACATACTCATCCAAACATGGACACCACCACCACTTCTCCCACCACACACATCCTCGTCTACCCATACCCATCCTCCGGCCACACCATCCCCTCCCTCCACCTCATCCACCACCTCCTCCTCCACCCCAATCTCACCCTCACCGTCCTCCTCATCCCCTCCAACGCCACCCTCTTAACCCCTCTCCTCCCCCTCTTCCCCACCACCCTCCACACTCTCCTCCTCCACCCTCCTGACCTCCTCCCCTTCACCGGTCCATCACATAAACAAGACATATTCGCTAAGATGTTCGCCCTCCGAGAACTCAACGCCCAAATCATCTCCTGGTTCGATTCCCACCCGTCTCCTCCGGTCGCCATCATCTCCGACTTCTTCCTCGGATGGACCACCAAACTTGCTGACCAACTAGGTATCAAGAGGCTTGTCTTCTCTCCCTCTGGTGAGTTACTTGACACAAAAGTAAGTTAAAAAAAAAAGTAAATAAACTAATTTATAAATTACAATTTTTAAAAAAATATTATATAAAAAATGTACTTGGTTATTCCAGGTGCACTTGATCTCACCATCATGAACTCTCTCTGGCTCGACCGACCTCAATTCATCAAACCTTCACCAGAGAAATCTGAATTCTCATTCCCGGAGCTCCCTGGATCTCCGGTGTTCCCTACTCACCATTTGTCTAACCTCTGCCCGGAGATTGACCCAGAGGATCAGGAGTGGAACGACTTCACCGAGTTCTGGTCGGATAACATGGCGAGTTATGGAGTCGTGGTCAACTCGTTGACCGAGTTAGAATCGGTTCATTTCGATTACCTTAAAACCCAGTTGGGCCATTCTCGCGTCTGGGCCGTCGGCCCGTTAGCCTCTTTGACCGAACGTGTTGAAACGACGGCGTTTCATGAAGTGATCACGTGGCTAGATAGAAAGGAAGGTGACTCTGTTGTTTACGTTTGCTTCGGAAGCCGAACGATTCTGACACGTCAGCAGATGGAGGCGGTTTCGATCGGTCTTGACCGTAGCGGAGTTGACTTTCTTTTATGCTTGGAAAAGACACGACCGTTGACTTCGATGATGTTTTGGAAGGTTACGAAGACCGAGTCAACGGAAGAGGGCTGGTGTTAAAGGGGTGGGCCCCGCAAATGGCGATACTGAGCCACCGAGCAGTGGGGTCGTTCGTGACGCACTGTGGCTGGAACTCGGTGTTGGAGGGGTTGAGCGCTGGTGTGGTGATGCTGACGTGGCCGATGGGTGCGGAGCAGTTTGTAAATGCAAGGTTGTTGGTTGATGAGCTTGGCGTCGGGATCAGACTTGGGGAATCGATCCAGAAGGTGCCGGATGCGGATGAGGTTGCGCGAGTGGTGATCCAGGCCATGAGAGGGTGTAAGATGGAGAGGGAGAGCGCGCGGAAGTTGCAGGAATTAGCGTTGGCCGCGGTCAACGGAGGGAGCTCGAAGATGGAGTGGGATGATATGGTCAAGTCGTTGACTCAACTTGGAAGGGGATAAGTATTCTACTGTCAACGATAATACGTGGTCGTTTGATGAAAAACAATACCGTTCGACAATGATAAAAACTTTCTTAGGAATTTTTGAACAAATTTATTTCATTTATTGTGGTTCAATATCATTACACAACACGCTGTGAAGTTTTATGATTGCGGGATAATACTTTTTAGGGCTACACATTATTCTTAAGTCTGTACATGCTGACCCCCAATGGCAGTATGGAACAATATCTGCGGTGACCCGGGCTATTGTTTATCCAAAAGGACGACGTCTCGTCCGATATCCAAACCTTCGCGCCGAAGCGAAACGGCACCGTCCAACTTACCTGCTCGTGCGCGCCACGGGAAACGACCGCGTTTCATCCTGAGGTCCAAACTCAGTTTTCCCCTCCTGAGCAAAACCACTGCGTTTTGCTTTGCTGTTTGAGTCCCAGCCTTGGTTCTTCTCAGCTCCTCCTCCAAGTCCCAGCTGCTCTAACCTAGACCTAGATTACATGTGGGAGCTCAAGCTCGACTTGCCAAGTCTTGCACTAGACGTACTTTAGGATTACTAGCTATTTTACAATTGCCCTCCTAAGCCTAATGTGCAATCCTATTCTACTAAGCGCATAATAATCTAGTTCTCAAGAGTTCCCAGTCATCGGCCCATGGATCTTCTTCAACTGACTTTCCCATTATGGAGTGATCTCCTGTAAAAATTAAACTTATTAAATGACACAACTTTAGTACCGAAGTCAGCAGGATTCTTATCACCCAATATTTTCTCAAACACAAATTCCTTAGATTCAACCATGTCCCTAATGAAATGATATCTAACATCAATATGCTTAGATCTTTCATGGTAAACATGATCCTTACACAAGCACAAAGCACTTTGACTGTCCATGAATATTACAGGCACAAACACAACACCTTGAATTTCATTCAATACACCCTTGAGCCAGATTGCTTCCTTGGCAGCTTCAACATCAGCTGTGTACTCTGCCTCAGTTGAGGACAGAGCAACTATGGACTGCTGTTGAAACTTCCAAGTAATGCAGTTTCCAGCCCAAGTAAAGAAGAAAGATGTAGTAGATTTCCTAGTGTCTTTGTTACTTGCATAATCAGAATCAACATATCCAGTTAAGTTGGTTTTACTAGCATGTTCACCATATATCAATCCCAGATTTTTAGTACCAGATAAGTATCTTAACAAGTACTTCATAGCCTGCCAATGTTTAGGTCCTGGATTAGCCATATACCAACTCAAAACACTAATAGCAAAGCCTAAATCAGGTCTGGTACACAACATGACATACATGAGAGAACCAACAGCAACATCATAAGGAATTTTGTCCATTTTCTGTCTTTCTTGGTCAGTTTTAGGACAGTCATGCTTAGAAATATCTAAGTGCCCTCCTAAGGGTACAACAGTAGGATTATAGTCTTTCATAGAGAATTTAGTTAGAACTTTATCTATATAATCCACTTGTGACAATAAGATTTGTTTGTTCTTTCTATCCCTTATGATTTTTACCCCTAATATCTTCTGTGCTTTACCTAAATCTTTCATGTCAAAAAACTTATTAAGATTATCTTTCAGTTTCATGATGACAGGTAAAGAAAGATAAATCAGCAAAAGGACATCCACATAGAGCACAACATAGAGAGGAGTAGCTGACGTAACATCTTTCAAATAGAGACATGAATCATACAAACTTCTTATGAAACCCAAAGATAACATGCAAGAGTCAAATTTCCTATTCCGTTGCCTAGGTGACTGCTTTAAACCATATATAGATTTCTGTATAAAGCATACATGCTCAGGTTTTTGTTTATCAATAAAGCCCTTAGGTTGTTTCATGTAAAGTCATTATCGATGATTATCGATGAAGTGTAAGCAAAAATTAACATTGTTAATTACTACAGTCATTTTGTCCCTAATGTCATTCTTATATATTAATTAGAGTGCGGTTCAGGTACAAACCGATTTATAAATAAAAATTACAAACCGAATTTTGAGCTGACACGTATCCAATTTAGTCGAAATCCCGAACAGCACACGGAGGGGTATTATAGTCATTCCACACTAAAGGGTATAAAAAATAATAATGTTATTTTCAATTTAGTCCTCAAGTTAAGAATGGCCAGACTTAAGGAGAGAATGATCAGACTTAAAAATTGGTAAGCATCAGACTTAAGGAGAGAATTACCAGACTTAAGGATATAATTATCAGACTTAAAAATTGGTAATAATCAGACTTAAAATAAAGAATGACCAGACTTAAGGAGAGAATGACCAGACTTAAGGAGAGAATTACCAGACTTCAGGAGTGAATTACCAGACTTAAAAATTAGTAATAATCAGACTTAAAATTAAGAATGACCAGACTTAAGGAGAGAATTACCAGACTTAAGGAGAGAATTACCAGACTTAAAAATTGGCAATAATCAGACTTAAAATTAAGAATGACCAGACTTAAGGAGAGAATTACCAGACTTAAGAATTGGTAATAATCAGACTTAAAATTAAGAATGACCAGACTTAAGGAGAGAATTACCAGACTTAAAAATTGGTAATAATCAGACTTAAAAATAAGAATGACCAGACTTAAGGAGGGAATTACCAGACTTAAAAATTGGTAATAATCAGACTTAAAAATAAGAATGACCAGACTTAAGGAGAGAATTACCAGACTTAAAAATTGGTAATAATCAGACTTAAAATTAAGAATGACTAGTAAGGAGAGAATTACCAGACTTAAAAACGTACTGTAGCAAATTTTAGGACGATTATACCCCTCCTATCTTTTATATATTTTTAAATAAGTCCGCGTGTGTTTTTTTATTTACAAAAAGAACCCCGACGGGATGAAGTTTGGATGAATTTTGATTGGTTAAATTTTACACTTGTCAAATTTTTTATTGGTTTATAGTTTTTATTTATAATAGTAGTTTGTATTTAATCCAAACTCTATTAATTAAGTCAAAATTTAAAACTGTTTAATTATACGACAATGAATCTGATTCATAAAAGCTGTCATGTGACATCTTTTAAAGATATTAACAATTTACATAGAAAATAAAGTTCACGTGACAGCTTTTAAATGACAAAAAAGGATCACGAACTATCATATACTGTCAAATTACGGCCCGAACTATTAAAAATGACAATTCAAGGGCAAATTGAAATTGATTTGTTACTAAAACTAGCTAATTAATGTTAAAGTGACCAAATGAATCAAAGCACAACTTCTTATGCCGATCAAGTCTATCATAACTTACATTTTTAGGTGACAAATTAGTTTTAAAAAAAATCTCAATTTGCCGTTGAATTGTCATTTTTAATAGTTCGGGCCGCAATTTGACAGTATGTGGTAGTTCGTGACCCCTCTTTATCTTTTCCCTGTTTTAAATTTAAAATCCCGAAATATCGAGTGAATATCTGTTTAGATATTACGGGCCCTAAAATTTCAAAACAAACTCCATCTCATCTTTATGTATTTCTATTTCTGTATATTTATGCATATCGAATGAATATCCTTTTATATATTTCTGTATTTATCAAAATCACAAACATATAAAACAAAATCACGAACATCAGATCACTGAGAATTTCAACATAAGAGTTGAGATAAAAAACACGAACATAATGACATTATCCACGAACCACAAACATATAAAGCAAAATCACGAACATCAGGATCACTGAGAATTTCAACATAAGAGTTGAGATAAAAAAACACGAACATAATGACATTATCCACGAATACGGACAACAATGGCGGACACGTTTATATATTTTTGTATTTATCAAAACCACGAACATATAAATCAAACCCATGAACATCAGGATCAACTGAGAACTTTAACATAAGATTTGAGATAAAAAACACAAACATAATGACATTATCCACGAAATTTACACGAGGATAGTTCTGTTACGGATGAACGTAATTGTTCGAAAATTTTGAGATTTTTTTGAGATCTTGTGAATTGTTTTCCAACCGACTAATATGCCCTCCTATCATATATATATATATAGAGGAGCGTTCAAATGAGGCAGTGAACAGTAAACTGAGGCACATGAGACACGATCTGAGCTACACATCTAACCCCCGTACTTTGTGGGCGCGTCACATGTCTAAATAGTAAAACCCACTATTTCGTATTTATAAAATTAAAGATCGATAGTTTAATCGTACGGATATTAAACGTTTTGATTTCTGATGAAAAATAACGGTCGTGACTCTACCGAATTTCTTCTAAACAAGGAGTATTTTATTTTATTTTGTAGAATAGAGGAAAAAAATGGCAGCAGAAACTCAGTTCATCGATTTCGACGAACAGTTGCAGGACGATCCCGACGACGGCAGTTATTACATTCGCCACCAACGACGCGAAGTTAGCGGCCGCGATTTCGCCATCCTTCCCGCCGTATGGTTCGACGAATTCGAGGACTCCGATTCCGAGTACTCTGTCGACCTTCGACCAGTAAACCCGTTTTTTACAGTCGATTACAGCGATTTTGATGGTGAAGATTTTGTAGAGGAATCGAATCTTGTCCAGGACGGGGCCGTGGACGGTATATCGGACGCGGAGTTGTTTGGAGAGAGTGACGTTTTTCGTCAGGTGGATTACGTGAGGAGTTATTTTCCGGATCGAGTTGATTCTGTGCGGCGGAGGAGTGATGGTTTGAGTGCGTCTGATTTTGGGGTAAGTGATGATTCGAACGATGTGGATTTGAGGCTAGGGTTGGATTTTGGGGAGGAGGATAATTCGGATTTTATGGTGGATGATGAGATTGAAGATGATTTCTGTCTCGGTGTTAGAATTTTTGGCAACAGTTTAGGGTCTGAAGTTGATGAGAGTGAGGAGGCTGGTAGGAGTGATTTATATTCAGAGGAGGAATATGAGTTGGATACAATTGAAGATGGGAGTGTGAATTTGTGTTGGGATTCTTTACAATTGGATGATCAGAGAGAAGTTGACGAAGAATTGGACTGGGAGGAGGACGTTAATGATAGCTACAGGAATGACAACGAGGAGCTCGTTCAGGAGTTCAACAGGTTATTGGGTGATGTTGATGATGATACAGTTGAGTCTGTGCTTCAGTTGCGAAATGATGAAGGTGCGCTGGAGAGGGTTGTGTTTGAGGTTTTGGTGAATATTGGAGTTGGGAATGTGGAGCGCGGAAATGAGGATCTTTATTTTGGGGTGGAGGGACATTTTGATGCTGATGAATATGAAACAATGTTTGGGCAGTTTACTGATACTGAAATTGGTGCGTTGGGTAAACCCCCTGCTGCAAAATCAGTTGTAGAGAATCTTGATGTGGTTGTGATGACGCAAGCAGATGTCGAGAGTAAAAATTCGCTTTGTGCGGTCTGTAAGGATGACATGGATGTCGGGGAGAAGGCCAAGAGACTGCCTTGTTCACATAGGTACCATGGGGACTGCATTATCCCATGGCTCGGTATCCGAAATACTTGTCCAGTTTGTCGATTTGAGCTCCCAACTGATGATTCGGTTTATGAAAGGAGAAGGACATAGAAGGCTGGAAGAGGACAGTGATTGCTGGTAATTTCTTGGTCTTGGTGAGAACTGTTTTGCATCCTTTTTCTCGAGTTGGCTTTGTGAATTGTAGACTGTGATGATGCAAACTGATTTTGCTGCTCTTGTGAGCTAGTTGGCGTCCAGTCCTTTCAACCAGCTTTCATGTATAAATATTAAGGTTCTTAGCTAATGAAATAGGGCTCGAGCCAATGAGCCAGTATTATTTAGTGACTCGTCTTTATTTTTTACATTCAAATTTACTGTTTATCAAATCTATAGTATATTGTGCCGTTATTTATTTTCCATGGTATTCTAGCTACAGCCTCTAAGAGCCATCTTTACAACGACTCTTGTGATGCCAGGCACATCACACGGACTTGGAGATACCTATACAATGTGATTGTTCAGGCGAAGTGAAGAGGAAATGATCGGGACTGAGGGGACTGAGTAAGGAAATGAAGGGGAAAGGTTTGGCGGAAGATACACAGTAAGTCACTGTGCTTGTCTATCCATTTCTATATATACCCAAAATACAAATAAGACTAATTACATTTAAGTCCTTATAATATCCTGTACAGACAGATCCCCTAATACGCCCCCGCAAGCTTGGCGTGGAGAAAGTTTGAAACACCGAGCTTGGAGGAGAGGCGATGGAGCGAGTCCGCCGACAGAGCTTTGGTGAACAAATCGGCGGGCTGTTCAGTGGAGGAGAGGAATTGCGGCGCAATAAACCCGGTGGAGAAGTGCTGGCGGACCAAATGGCAATCCAATTCAATATGTTTGGTCCGCTCATGGAAAACGGGATTTCGTGCGATGTGGTTTGCTGCCTTGTTATCGCAATAGAGGGCAATTGGGAGCTTGACCGGTATGCGGAGGTCTCGGAGAACTGCTGTGAGCCACACCAGTTCACAGCAAGATTGGGCCATCGCCCTATATTCTGATTCGGCACTGGAGCGGGAGATAGTGGCCTGCTTTTTGGTGCGCCATGAAATCAAGCAAGGTCCGAGTTTGATGCAATAACCGGAAGTCGAACGACGAGTAAGAGGACATGATGCCCAGTCGGCATCGCAGAATCCTTCTAGAGTCAGACTGGCATTTGTTGGAAAGAAGAGACCCTGTGCAGGGGCTGTTTTGATGAATCGAAGAACGCGAGTGGCGGCTTGGTAATGTTCAACTGTGGGATTGGCTAGAAATTGGCTCAAGAGATGAACTGAGAAAGTGATATCCGGGCGAGTAACATTGAGGTAAACCAGTTTGCCCACTAGTTTTCGATATGTAGTAGGATCTGGTAATCTGTCTGCAGTAGATTGAGCGAGTTTTTGTTTAATGTCCATAGGAGTTGTACTAGGTTTACATCCAAGGAGTCCCACTTCATTGAGTAAATCCAGAGCATATTTACGTTGATTGATGAAAATGCCGGCATTAGAACGTGCAACTTCAATGCCTAGAAAATACTTGAGTATGCCAAGGTCTTTGATCCTAAATTCAGAATGAATGAAGGATTTAACGGAGGCAATCATAGAGGAAGATGTCCCAGTGATAACAACATCATCAACATAGACAAGAAGAATTAAGAAATCATCATTGGTAGCATAGGTAAATAAGGAATGGTCATGTGGACTTTGAGAAAACCCATAGGAGAGTAAGGCATCCGTAAACTTGCTAAACCATTGACGAGAAGCTTGCTTAAGGCCATAAATGCTTCTGTTGAGTTTACAGACCAATCCCATCTGTTTTTCTTTCATAAAATAGCCAGGAGGGAGAGTCATGAATACTTCTTCATCCAAATCTCCATGTAGAAAGGCATTATCAACATCAAGTTGGTATATAGGCCAGTTCTTAGAAGCTGCTAGTGCAATGACAATGCGCACTGTTTGCATTTTGACCACTGGCGCAAATGTTTCATTATAATCTAGTCCTTCTTCTTGGGTAAACCCTTTTGCAACTAAGCGCGCCTTGTATCGTTCAATGGTGCCATCCGAATGTCTTTTAACCCTGAAAATCCATTTGCTGCCTACTGGATTTTTGCCTCTAGGGAGTGGAGTAAGACTCCAAGTGTTATTGGATTGTAGTGCAGAGAGTTCTTTCTCCATTGCAGTTTGCCAGCTGGGGTCTTTGGAGGCTTGGGCATATGATGTAGGTTCAGGTATTGTGGATAGTTGAAGGCTGTAGTGATGATGTTGTGGGGAGCATTTTGAATAGTTCACAAAATGAGAGATAGGATATTTAGTAATGGAAGAGCCACAAACGAAATCTTTGAGTAACACTGATGGTTTGGATATTCTCGTAGATCTTCGTAAATCTGTGTTTGTAGAAGGAACAGTTGTTAGAGGTTGCTGAGTGAGAACATTGTCATGCCCTTGTCTATTATCTTCATGAGAATCACCATGAATAGGGATGGATGGTTGATCAGTGATTGTTTCTGGTGCAGGTGAGGCTGGAAGAGGGAAGAAAATGGGATCAAAAAAGGGATCAGAAGATGTGCACTGAGGTAGCGACAAATCAGGGATACTTGGTAAGTCTTTGGATTTTTGAGAGTATGGAAATCTTTGTTCTTGGAAGATCACATCCCTGCTTACCAAGTATTTGTGGTGTTTAAGGGAGAATAGTTTATAACCCTTTTGTCCATGTGGGTAACCCACAAATATACAGGCATCAGCTCTAACATCAAATTTCTTTCTTCCTGCAGGTATGGTTGTGGCATAACAAAGGCACCCAAAAACTTTAAGATGGGCATAGTCTGGAGGATGATTGAAAAGAGCTTCATAAGGGGTCTTTCCTGCTAGTAAACCAGATGGTAGCCTATTGATCAAATAGGTGGCAGTCAAGATGCAGTCTCCCCAGAAAAAATCAGGTAAAGAGGCATGAAATTTGATAGCACGTGCAACATCTAGGAGATGTCTATGTTTGCGCTCCACCACTCCATTTTGTTGTGGGGTGTAAACGCAACTAGATTGATGTATGCACCCTTCTTGTGTTAGAAAATTTGATATTGTATGGTTGAAGAATTCTGTACCATTGTCAGTTCTAAAATATTTAATTTTCTTGTCAAACTGAGTGGAAACCATCTTGAAAAACTGCAGGATAACAGCAGCGGCTGAGTGCTTATTCTGTAAGAGAAAGGTCCAAGTAGTTCTTGAGAAATCATCAACCAAGGTAAGAAAAAATCTGGCTCCCGAGAATGTATTAGCGTTAAATGGTCCCCATATGTCCCCATGTATAAGCTCAAAAATTCTGGAAGAATGGGTAGTACTAATAGGGAATTTCAGTCTTGTTTGCTTTGCCAATGGACAAATATCACAAGAAAAACTTGATTTATTACAAATGACATTGGGAATAAGTTTGCTGATGTTCTCAGAGAGGTTTCTTAGAGAAACATGGCCAAGTCTATGATGCCAAAGTGTCATAGAATGTTTATTTGTAGTAATAGCTAGGCTGGTACTTTGATAGGAGCTTTTTATCTGATATAAGCCTTGTACAAGGTCACCAATCCCCTGGATAATTTGCTTGGCTTGGTCCTGGATGTAACATTTGTTGTCAATAAAACGTACAACACAAGAGGCATTAGAAACCAGCTTCCCAATAGACATAAGATTGAACTGAAATTCTGGGACCAATAGCACATTGTAGATAATCAAATTCTGATTAATGGTGCAAGTACCAGTATGAGTAATCACAGCCTTACTGCCATTAGGCATAAGGACTGTATAAGGAATAGGCAATAATTTGAGGTCATGTAGAAGATGCATGTGTGGGGTGACATGATCAGTTGCTCCGCTATCTAAAATCCATATATCATGAGAAATCTTTGTAGTTGTGAGACAAGAAATACCTGCCATATGGAATTGTTTCTCATCTTTCTTTTCTTGCTGATTGGACAGGGTAATCAACTTGTTCAGCTGTTCCTGGACGTGAGATAATTGGCTAGCAAAGGATAAATCTGCATCAGCAGGTAACTTGCTTTCCATTGTTTGGCTTGGATTTGTGCCTGCAGAACAGGGAATGGTGGTAACATTGTTAGCATAATGTTTGTTGCCTTTAGAACTTTGCGAGTTGTTCCCTTTATGGAGTCGATGTCCTGGGGGAAAGCCATTCAGCTTAAAACATGTTTCCTTGTAATGGCCAGATAATTGGCAGTGTGTGCAAAAGGGTCTTCTACCCCTGTTTGTATTAGGATTGGTACCAGTGTTGTAAGCTTTATTGCTCGAAAATTGTCTGTCATTTGTGTTGATGTGTGCCCTGTCCACCTGATGACTATAAGATTTGTCAGTCTGATTAGAATAAGATGAGTAAAGAGCTGAAGCTTCAACCACAATAGGTTTAGTAATGTTTTTCTGAGACTCATCTGAGATAACCAAGGCATAAGCATCATCAAGTCCAAGCTTAGGTCTGGTGGATAAGATTTGAGTTCTGATTTGTGAATGCACGTCATTTAGACCCATGAGAAATTTCTGAATCCTGGTGTTCTGCTTTTTATCATGCATACACTTAGTGGATTTACATTTCTCACCTAGTTCACATAACTCATCATCTTCATATGAATCCTCATCACCCCATAGTTGAAGTAATTTGCCAAAATAAGAGGAAACATTCATCTCACCTTGCATTAAGAGGTTGATGTCTTTGGATATAGAATAGGTTCGCATACTGTTATCACCTCCAAATCTGTGTTGTAGTTCAGTCCATGCTTGGACACTACTAACAGAATGAACTAATGATGCTGCGATATCTTCTGAAACAGAGTTGCTGATCCATGATAAGATTACACTGTTACATCTTTCCCAGCGCGCAAGCTTGTAGGGATCATCAACCGGCCTGGGAAAAAGGCCCTGAACAAAGCCTAACTTTGCCTTGATACCCAGTGCTCGGACCATTGATGCTCTCCAAGGGATATAGTTGTCCGCACCAACAAGTTTGTTGGAAACAAGTGATGCGCCTATGTTTTCATTGCTTCCGACAAACATAGGATCATCAGCTGGGTTGAAATATTCAGGTGGATTACTGATCATGGTCTGGACAGATTGTGGCTGAGAGACAGGGGTTGAGCCGGACGAAACCTGGGAATCAGGTGGTGTAGGAGGTGTAGCCATTGATATCAGTGAGAAGGATCAAGTTGATCGATTGGAAGGGGAGAAAAAAATGGAAACAAAAGACAGGAACTCCAACAGGTCACTATCGTCACTGCTCTGATACCATGTGATTGTTCAGGCGAAGTGAAGAGGAAATGATCGGGACTGAGGGGACTGAGTAAGGAAATGAAGGGGAAAGGTTTGGCGGAAGATACACAGTAAGTCACTGTGCTTGTCTATCCATTTCTATATATACCCAAAATACAAATAAGACTAATTACATTTAAGTCCTTATAATATCCTGTACAGACAGATCCCCTAATATACAATCCCTCCATTGCGCCATTGTCAATGGTTTTTTCGTGTCCAGCTGCCTCTGGGGACAAGCTGACTTCTTCAATATACAAACCATTATCCATAAGGTAAAGAGATCAATTCCAAGGAGGGTAGTCTGAAATTAACTTTAGATAATTGTGTAACACCCTTTATTTTAATGTTTGGAAATTTTTGTGAAAAAAAAAGAGAATAACTTTTTCCTTTCAATTTCCACCAAATTATGTTTCGTTTATTCATCGACTACTAAGTAGTCTCACCCATTACATCTGTCTCGCCATTATTGAAACCATATGAAGCAATTTCCGTATATGTCCATTATTCTCATCGCTTGTATGGGAGAGATAGCACCCCCTTACCTTATTAGTCACCTCCTTCACCTGATTCTCTACCTTATAATATTTCCTACGGCACCAATTGTAAGATATCAACACATCCTTATACACCACTGATTTGTATGCTTTAAGACACACGTTGAGGTTACGCTTCTCCTCCGGTAGTCTTGCTCGAGCGCGCATTGCCCCTGACTTGGTTGACGGATTTGGTCAAATTACTGGTAAGGAAGAGGATGGTGCCCATGAATAGGCAACTGCGACTTGAATGGCCTAAGTCAGGGGTAGACATGAGTACTTCTCGACAGTATTCTGTGAAACCTGTCTCGCGACAAATTTTATTGATGATCGCAGTTTGTGGCGCTACAGGTTTGGAGTTGATGATGATGGAAATTAGGAAAATGAAGCATAGACGGCACATGGAGATATATGAATGAGATGCCATTCTTATTTGTTTGTTTTTGCTTCGAACGAATTGAAACATATATACAGGGAAAGGATCATACGAGAACCAACTTATCCCTTGGTTCCGTACGACCATCATTATTATATGGATATATGTTTAATTAATCCCGAGTTGGTTAACATAGGGACACGATAAAGTAATAAGTTGTTTTCACTCCCCTATTTATACGTTTATCAATTAATATGATACATTTTACAATACGATTTTCCTTTTTCCAATTTTCTTTGATTTTTTTTGTCAAAATAATTAGTCCATGGTTGCTGTCTGAACGTGATGATGATTCCCAAAGCCTTAACATATATAATAATTTTTTATTCTTTTTTTCTCGCACATTTGATTTTTTATTCAATTTTTCATAAATTCTTGATTTTCATGATCAAATCGACCGTAATTAGATTAAGTTTTAATTGCAGTCTGTTCATATTAATTTTCTTTTCGGAACCAACAGTGATTTGAAGTTGAACAGTGACATAATTCACAAATTCTACTATCATGTTCACAAATTCATATGTTACGGTTTTCATGTTCATATGCTATTGTTCTAAAGAATAAGAATGAAATATAATGACGATAACCATACAAAAATCTTTTGATTAAAACAATATACTAATACAAATAAAATGTGTTCTGGATCAGTTTAATTGATCTTATGATCCGACTGTCTTTTTTCCTGTATTAATGAAATAGGGCTCGAGTCAGTGAGCCAATATTATTTACAGACTCGTGTTTTTTACATTCAAATTTATCATTTATATATTACATCTTTCGTACATTATGCCGTTATTTATTTTCAATGGCATTCTAGCGAGTAGATACTACATCCTCTTAAGAGCCATCTATACAACAACTCTTGCGATGTCAGGCATATCACACGGACTTGGGGATACCTTTACACTCCCTCCATTACCAGGGGCGGATCCACATGGTGGGGAGGGGGGCAACCGTCCCCGGTCGATTTTCTGATTTTTCTTTAATATTAGACTAATGCGATGTATTTTTGAATGATTTTTACATATCGTCCCCAGTCATTTTGATTATATGCCACCTCTAGTATGAAAATAAATTGCTGGATCCGCCCCGATCCGAAATATTTATCTCGCCCTCGGTCCGACAAATTCCTGGATCCGCCCCTGTCCATTACCATTGTCAACAGTTTTCTGGATTCATATTCTGTGCAACCATGCCAAAAAATCATATTTGAAAACGATGTACTTTTGATAAAATAATAGCAAAAGTACGTCGTTTCATTAATATGACCCCTTAATTAATAACTTAACTGTTTACAAAATAACGCACTTAAAACACACAAAACTACGTCGTTTTTATCAAATTGATGTTTACTGATAGTTTGCCAAACGCTGCATAAAGCATACGAAGAACCCTGTTTCGGTTCTTTAGCTGAACAACTCGCTCTTGCAGCTCCTCCATCAGATCCTTAAACATGAAATTTATTCTGACAATATATCAGTGCGTGGCTAACTCACAACCCTACAACTAGATCACATCGAGATCATACAAGGTCTTTTAGAAGGTCGAAAAACGAGTGAAAGTCAGACATCAGTGTAACCCGCTACGAATTCTGCAGCTGCGCTCACTTCGACTCGTGGTTCGATCTTGTAAACGATTTTTCTGCTCTCACTATGAACTAGGGAGTTGTAGAGCTTTGAGTTAGCTACGCAACAACGTATAGCTTGTCTCCATCAGATTTTTAGTTTGTTCCAAGCATTAAAGGTCTAATCTACCGTTAACTGCGTTATTCTTTACGACGTTTATATCATCGCATCTGTTATGTATTTTTAAATAAGTCCGTTTTATTTTTTTATTTACAATAAGTGCCACGAATTATAATTGGTTGTAGGTGCCACATGTCGAATTCATAGGTGGTTTATAGTTTATATATTTAAATATGGTTAGTATTTGATCCATTCTTAAAAAGTAGAATGGATTTTGAAATTAATATAATTTTGCCCCAAAAATCCTCTAATTACGTGTCGCCAAAAAGATCTCGAGCTGACCCCAGATTATTACCATTATGTTACTTCGGAATAGCTCAAGAACTGCCCTTGAATTCGTGTAAACTAATCTTGAGTGAGGTTTATGGAAATTTTAGGGATTTTCCATAAATAGTGCGACCTAGTTAAGCCGTTTATCCGAATTAGCCTCGAATTAGTCCCGTAAGGGTCCTAAAAGATTTCTCCCAAGTGTTCCTGAATAGAAATTTCGGACGTGATAGAAGAAAATGACATACAAAGACCTGAAGAAAAATAAAAACAACAACAGCACAACAGACGACCAACTAAAACTGGAACAGAACATCTAAGCAATAAAAGTAATCCAAGCATAGTTAATCCATTCGTCGACTGCTTAGTTATCTTCACGCTCCAAGGTCCAAACCATGCCAACCTGGCCAAACGGACGAAGCGTCTCGACAGTCAACTCCGAAGTAACGATGAAGCACTGGCCAGATTCCACTGAATCCCTGAACAAGGCTACACCAGTGGGCTTTATAAACCGGCTTTCTGTCAAAGGTAGCGCGCCACCAGAACTCCATAAAAAGGCATCATGAGGACTTGAGAGTTAGGATAAGTTAGCTAGCCGGGAGCAGGGATATGCTCCACTTCGCCTCACGCCGCGGAAGGAGACCAAACAACCAAAAATAGAAAACTACTAGAGCAACGAGTGCAGCCTAAGAACAAGGGATAAACGCCAACTATGACGTACAAAAAAAGTACCCAAACAAGGTACACTACCTACCAGTCAGGACTAACCATGACAAAATCGAGTCCCGTAAGCAAGGGACCAAAAAAACAACCGGAGTACAACTATACACCTCCGGAAAATACTACCAAAAAAACAAACGAGACTCCCCCAACCCGCCTACACACCCTACCTCCACCACCACACCATGAACCTCACCATCTCCGCCACCACTCCCGAGGCTCGACCATCGCAGGAGAAGAGAAGAAGAGGGGAGCCATGGCTAGTGGCGGCAGAGAGAGCTAGAACGGTAAGGGAGGAAGCTATAACGGCGAGATTGAGCTTGTTTTTTGGAAAGAAACGGCGAGCGATTGAGCTCGAGAGAGAAGAAAAGATGGTGGTGAGATCATATCTTGGAATACCCCGAATTTTTACTTTACCGAGACATTTCTAAAGGGTTATCCGACGCTACCTTCTCCCGAATTTCCAAGCAATATTTGAAGTGACTGAGCATACCCAACTAATGACAACGATAGTCGAAAAGAAAGCGACTTCGGACAAATACCCTTTTATATAGCGAAGCAAGAGCGAGAAAAGCTCCACTAAAATTAGTTGACCTTGGTTTCGAAACTAAGGGCCTGTCCATTTGGGTTTATATTTCTGACGATTAAGTCAAGTTAAGTTAATTTTAGTTAAATTAAGTTAAAGTTAATTTCAGTCAAGTTAAATTAAGTTCGTTTTAAACTGATTATTTCATCATCATCATAACCATCACAATCATTACAATCATCATTATATCACCATCATCATATGATCATCACCTTCATCATCATCATCATCATCATCACCATCATCATCATATCACCATCACCATCATCATCACCACCACCACCATCATCATCATCACCATCATCATATCACCATCATCATATCACTATCTCCTTCATCTTCATCATATCATCATCACCTTCATCATCATCATCATCATCATCACCATATCACCATAAACATCATCACCATCACCATCACCACCACCATCATCATCATCAACATCATAATATTTTCATTTTATAATAATAGTTATTTGTGGCTGATGTTGAAGTTAAGTTAAGTAAATTTCAGTTAAGTTAAATTGATTTCAATTAAGTTTCAGTTCAAATGGACAAACCGTAAATCTGTCATGATAAGAAAATAGTGTACCAGTATCTATGCTCTATGGGTTATATGCATAACATTCTGTGAAATGAGTATTTGATGAATAAAACCAGTATATATGCTCCATGTGCATAAGAGTCAGAAATGAGGTTGTGTCCAACATGTGCTTTATGTTTTTTATGAGTTCCAGTTATTATTTTGGTTTCTGCTATTTGTGGATCTATACATGATATTTAAGCCATTATTTTGTCGGAAGGTGTGATTCACTATTTCTATTTTATTTTCAGAATTTGCAACTACTGCATCATAAATGAATTGAAAATGCGCAACAAATATAATTATTCAAAGCAATTTACGATACAAGACTTTGCACTGATTATTTAATTACGATGCGTATTCCGATATTAGATGCAATTCACGATATATAAGACTTTGCACTGACGAAGCATATTGAGGAAATTAAGCGACAACATTTACACATGGTCGTAAATGTCTTATAAGCAATTAAATTATTGTTTTAATGTCATAAACAACATTTTAATATAACCAGCTTCATTTAATGTATTCCATTGTACAAAAAAAAACGCAATGAATTTGTTTATATATGATGAACCACGATTGTTATCGAGGGAATTAATGCAAACATTGAAGAGGAGACAAATGACGAGCCAACGCGAGGGAAGAGAGAAAGACCACGTGCCAAACGGTACGTGGTGTTTCTCTCGCCAAGCGCATCGGGAGAAGGAGGACATGTGGACCAATAGAAATTGATAGCACAATCTGGCATGCTGAACCTGAATCTGTTGAGAGAATCGTCAGTATAAAAGTAAGAGAAAGGTGATAAATAAAGATAAGAAAGATTAGAAAACCCAAACCCGATTCTTGTGCCCCTTCTACTTTCTCTTCACTCTGCACACTTTGCATCAACGATACTCATACTCTTACAGTTAATTGTTAGCTTGTGTTGCATTTTAGTATTTAAATTTAGGGAAAAGTACAGTTTGGGGACCTGAACTATCGCCATTTTCCAACTTGTGGGTTGAACTATAAAAACTTCAAAACAAGGGGCGAACTATCAAACAATTTTCCAAACAAGGGGCACCGTCTAAAGCCGTTAGGGTTTTCACTAACGCCGTTGGGCAGCGTTAACTCCGTTAGTTAATAAATTATATAAAAACAAAAAATTTACAAAAATTTAAAATTTTTTTAAAAATTGCCAAGCTTTTTCTTAAAATGTTAAAAAGTTGTAAAACATTTATCAAAATTAAAAAAAAATTAAAAAAATTAATTTTAAATAAAAAAATTTTTGAAAAAAATAATTACAAACTTTAGAAAAAATAAACACAAAATGAAAAATATTTTTAAATTTTCTTACAAAGTTCCCCTACAAACAATTCAAGAAAATATTAATTATTGTTACTAATTAGTATGAACTATATAAGAGGTATTAGGGATACAAAAAATTATACTCCTTTTTATTAAAAATTAAAGTTTTCAATTTTTTTTATAAATTCGTTTAATTTTTTACAATTTTTTAAACATATTTTAAAAAAGTTTGGCAATTTTAAAATTTTTATTATTATATTAATTCATTAACTAACAGAGTTAACACCGTCCAACGGCGTTAGACGATGTCCCTTGTATGGAAAATTATTCGATAGTTCGTCCCTTGTTTGGAAGTTTTTATAGTTCAGCCCACAAGTTAGAAATTGTGACAGTTCATGTCCCCAAACTATACTTTTCACTTAAATTTATTATACACAACTTTTATGCACTAGGTTTCATAAAGTTCACGACAAAGATAATGTCTGTTGGATAAAATACACATTTTTATATGATAAATGTTATCGATTACGCTGATAATAAAAGAAATTTATTTCATGTCAAAGAATATGTCGCGTAAAAGATAATGGTTATATAAAAGCAATATTTATTTTATGCACAATAAATACCGCATCATCCGAAACGATTTATACTTTATAAAATTGATTCATGTTAATCTAATTAATTATAAATTTTTGTGTAGCAAGTTACTAGATATTAAATTTATGCTTGACATGTTTATGGATATACTTTATTGAATTGAATAAGTTTCAATGTTTCCATTAATGGTGGTGTCTTGATGATTAAAGAGTTCGTAATGGATCTTTACGCACCGAATTCAAATCCTAGGGTACAACTTTCCTCACAAATTTGTGAGATCTCTCTTTCTTCTTCTTCTTCATTTCCTTCTTCTTCGTCATGCCTTGCGCGTGGATGCCTGGTAAAGGTGTCCGATGTGGCCTGTACTACAAATATCACTGAATGTACCAATGATTTTGGGGTGAAAGTGGAGATTTGTGGTAAATGTATTGGACCTGACCTGCAGTTTAGACGTGTATATATATACCAATGGTTTCAAGAACTGATCCAAATGCCTTTATAGAGCCTCGAAGATTAATATATATACTAGATGATAAGACTTTCGCGGTATCTATTAAAATGTTATGTCTTTGTACCCACCCATAAAAAAATGAGTTTCGATATTATATATACAAAAAGTAAGATTAAAATTCTTTCAATCTCATATAGATGAATATTTAAGTTGCGAACCCTTAAAAATTCGAGAACTTGAGAACTCAAATCTCACCATTAGATCATGATTCATCTTTGAATCTGCATGTGACACATGTCCAAAAAGCAAAGTAAAAAAAGGTGGCTTTGACTTTGCATTAAATGCATCTTGGAAAATGCACATGGGACACGTGTCACCACCAAAATGCATCTTGCATTTTGGATGATGAAGATTGGGATCTCATGTTCTCGAAATTTAAAGGGGTTCTCATTTGAGCGCTCCTCTATATATCAGATTATATTTTGGATTAAAATTGTAGAAAGTTAAATGAGAAGTCTTGCAATAGGGAGAAAAAAACAATTCCACATACGGTAGTTTGAAAATAACCCAGATAATTCTGTAACGCCCTTTCTTTTAATGTTTGTCTCTTATGTGCAAAAATAAATAATCTTTTCATTCCAATTTCCACCAAATTAAAATTTCATTTATTCATTGTCTATCAAGTTGTCTCCCACATTACAATTGTCTCCCCATTATACTAATTATATAAAGTATTCTCATCATTGCTTTATTATTGCTCGTCAATGACGACTTCCTATCTCTAAAATGTGCGAGATAGCACCTCTGTACTTTATCAATACCCGCCCTTGCCTCATTCTCCGCCTTAGTATATTTCGTATCCAACCAATATCCCTTTATCTTCTTCACGTTTGGCACCATCGATTTGTACGCTTCATAACAACCACGGAGGTTACGCCGCTCAATCGGGTCTCTTGCCTTAGCGAGCATTACATTGACTTGGTTAATGGATTTAGTCACATTGTTGTAAAGGTTGTTGATGAGCTTCAGCCCTAGGAAATAGGGTCTTGAACGGGCAAAAGAGGGGTAGACACGCGACAATCCTTATTGAAAGTTGTGCGGGAGCAAATTTTGTTGATCAACGGGGTTTGTAGCGCTACTAGTTTGGAGTTGATGACAATAGAAATCAGGAAAATGAAGCACATATGGCAGAGGGAGATAAATGAATGCGATGCCATTTTTATCTCTTTTTTTGTTTCGATCGAATTGAAACTTATATATATGGAAAGAATCATATGAGAACCACTCCAAATGATGCAAACTTAGAATTCATTCATCCATCCATCTAAAACCCAACATTACTCTATGCATATATGTGTAATTAATTCAATATTAATTAACCTAGGGACATGATTAAAGTTGTTTCGCTCTCCTATTTAAAGATTATCAATTAATATGGTACATTTTACGACAAGAATATAATTTTTTCAATATCTATCTGATATATTTTTGCTGAAGATGATTGAACACTGTAGATTTTCACACGCAAATGAATGCGATTAGAATCTCTATTTGGTCAAAAACAATTTATAATGACCGGTAAGACCGGGTCAAACCCAAAGGAGCAAGCCAAGCACATACACTAGGTAAGATCGTATTTCCGTTCGTCTATTCTAAACCAAAAATGTATAAGGTGTGTATATTCTAAATCCTATGTGGCAAGTAATTAAGGATGAAAGATAAATAAGAGGTGTTTCGAGGGGTTATCCCATCCTTGGCAATTTCCCAATGATCACATATACGATATTCAAACATTTCATGGTAGTCAAATAGTTTTGAACCTAGTTTAAACTAGGGTAGACCAACTCTCATTGAATCTATTCCTAGCCAAACCTTCTTAGCTCGAACCTCACTCCATCGAGGTAATTGGTTCATTCCATGACATTTATTAACCTTGAGACATCTCCCAAAACAATAAATACCATGAACTCGGGGACTAGTTCACATCCTACCCATGCATTTAATCTCATAAACACTAGATATGATCATATTCTCTATTATCCAAACCATTCCTAAGGTCCATTGATCGGTCGAATTCTTGACCTATTATTCACTTCATTCGATGATGGATTAGGTTTGTTTTCCGGATATTTTGTTATCATTTAACCTCTTTTCTAGTGTTTCAGGTCATATATCACATACCTAATACTTTTGGATTGATCTGAAGCAAAACAAAGCATTTAGTAGAGATTTGGGTAAAAACAGGGCAGATTGACCTTTCCCACTTGTTTTGCACGCACAGATCGCATATGGTGTCCAAATTGGTTGATTCAAAACTTGTTGGAAAGCTAATTCAAAGGGATACAACTTTGTAGTTTACACCAAGATCACATTCGGAGGTTAAGACCATGCAAACGCCACCCGAAGTCTCTGGCATTTTTCATGGCCGTGCCAGCCGTGACAAATCAATATGTCACGGGTGTTACGACCCCTAAATAGGCCAGAGAGTTTTAGGGGGTCGTGACGGCCATGACAGCTGTGACAAAGTCGTATGTCACGACCCCAACGGATATTTTGAGTACGCTGACTTTGGGGATCGATTTTGAGTACGCTGACTTTGGGGATCGATTTTGACCTAGATTGAAGAAGGAGGACGACTAAGAGCTCAAGAAAGACCAAGATTCGAGGCTACACTTCATTAAAACACAAGTGTCACGGCCCCGTCGAAGACAATTTCTAAAAACGATTTTTGGGCTTTTCGGGACAGATTTTTGGACTTGTTTTCTAATTTCGTTTTTAGGCTTTTTAGCCTTTTGGAAAGCTATAAATAGAGGATTGGCTGACTTAAATCAGGGTGGATGATTGGCGAGAGATTAGTGCGACATTGACGAGTGCTAAACTTGAGATTAAAGAACCCTAACTTGGGAGAGAAGACGGAGTTCATCACGAGAGATCGAGGATTCAACGAGCACCCGCGTCATTTCGGTTTCCTCGTCCTTAATCTCTTTATCAACACTACTTTTGGTTAACTTACCATGAGTAGTGAGTAGTCTTCTTATTCTGGGATCCTACGGATCCCGTGCTATGTACCCAACTCTTCATGTGATCAATTGAACGTTTTTCATTAATGCAATTCGAATATTCAATTTCATCGTGCTTAATTTTATCGTTCTTGCAAGTTTTACATTGAATGAGATGTTTACATGCTAGATCGTATTTAGGTTATTTACCGAAAGATGGATGGGTCCTAGGTATTAATCGGAATCGCATGAAATTGATATTAGGTCATGGTAGCTACGATGGTAGTACATGAATTAATAGGAAAGTTGACTTTCGTCTGAAAAACCCTAAGTTTAATAAATCGAGATCGTTGATAATCCATGGATGGGCGGCTTGTCTAGTGTTATTTCGGTTTATTTCCATATTCGATAGCATGATGAATTTACGTGACATGATTGCATGATTAGTGGGGTTGGCACGGGTGAAGTATGATCCTAGAATTCTTTCTCTAATCAAGTCAAAACTCTTTTATTTTCTGTATTTAATTTCTGCTGTTTTCATCACATCAAAACCTTGAATCGTTCGGAATAGCTAAATAGGCCACTTGTTAGCTAGTATTCACACACGTTTTTCCTTGGATCGACCCTTAGCTTACCAAGGTTTATAAATTTTGTTTGACTGCAATTCGACCCCTAAAACTCATAACTTGACGACTATAAAGGGTTCAAATTCCCCTTGTCAAAATGGCGCCGTTTCCGGGGAACAGCGTTTAGTGTGATACTAGATTTAACATGTGTAGTTTAGATTATTCCATTTTTTTATATACTCCCTTTTTGCATATTACGAGGATGTTCACTTTTGGTTATCAAGACACCTACCCCAGGGAAGAGCCTTATTGTGAGACATATTCATATGATACAAATTGGGAAGGAAATCAAAATCAGTTCAATGATCAACCCTATTATCAAGATGACCACTATTATGAGAGTTACTAAGACCAGTCAAACATAGAAGCCATGCTAGCTAGCTTCATAGCAGACCAACGAGAGACATTTAAAGAGACATCTCAAGAGACGGCCTCGGAGATAAAAGAACTTCGGAAAATGGTAGAACAACTCACAACTAGGCAAAGAATACTAAAGGACCAGTTAGAGCAACAAGCCATTTCAGTGACCAATGAATGCAGAGATGAGGACATCGAGATGACAATGGCCAATCATGAAGAAGTTCAAGTCTATGAAGCACATTGATATTCAGTTTTATTTCCAATCCACGTGGAAGATGATTAGGATATGAGAATGCTCTCTATACCAGAACAACCTGTTTGTGAGGATGGTTTTGAGGCGTTGAGAACGGTTGCCAAGGCTTACATTGAGTTGGAGGATTATGACTCTTGTACTGAAGACGTCCCAGAACGTGAAGATGCATATGCTTCCACTACGAGCGCTTCTAAAGGTCATTTAGATGAGCAGACAGAAGAGAAAATCATTCCACCAGTTTCTCTTAACGTTGAAGAGCTATCAAAGGATTATAGGTACGAAGACTTTGTTGATGTGTACCTCAGCTCGATTACAGAGGATCCTCGCATACATATGAATGTGATATTGAAGGGAAATTTTGAAGTATGGGACGTGAGTTCCTAGCTAAAGAGTATACAGGAAGTGTGCTTGTCGGAGCTAGCTCTGAAAATATATATATTGATGCACAGCCTCCAGACAAGTTTCGACAGTTCTTGCCTTACGTCTTGAAACTGTTATTAGGGAGCTTCTACAGTCCCTTGATTCTTAAGGGACTTGAATTTTTGAAAGGACTGCATGCTCTACTTAACGTCCATGTCATTCTTGATGGACGTAAATTCAAATGTGATTTGAAGGTGGACTGACACATCTCTATTTCTGAAGGCCCCGTGAGAAGGGATCCTAGCAAAGGACTTCTCACGAGTGATTTATATGGGGCGCTTTGCTGAGTCTAGCCAAGACGTTAAACTAGGCCTCTTCGGGGAGTAACCCGGACTATAAGTATTAGTTAGTTGCATTTTGCATTTATGCTTTGTGTGTGTACTCACTGCAGGAATCTAAATGTGGAGTGTGGCGCGCTCAGACCAGCAAACAGGGCCCGAAAACCACAAATACCCACTGGGGTTTATTGGTGCCGTGACACCCGTGACACTATGGACCTGTCACGGCAGGCAAAAAGGGCAGTGAGTTTTGAAGGGGCCGTGACACCCGTGACACTCTCGGATGTCACGACTGTCACGGCAGGCTTATATCTCAGTAGGTTTTGGGGGGTGCCGTGAACCCGTGACATTCTCGGATGTCACGCTTGTCACGGCCCAATCAGTTGCTTCTTCCCAAAAAAATTCAAATGAGAACCCTATCGCTTGCCTTGTTTCTCCACGATTTTCGATGCTAACCTATCACTTGTGATGCTCTATGTTCTTATCTATATATCTACCAGCTCATGAGTCACATTTCACTCCCCGGGCATCGCTTAATCTCCATGGATATCGCGCCATCACACACGAGTGAAGTTCCTATGTGCCTTTTTCTTATATTTTATTTCTTCGCTTAGGGACTAAGCTTATTTTTAAGTGTGGAGTGGGTAGCGCATAGTCACACACATCGCACATCACATTCACTCTAGCATATGCTCAACTGTCTATGTACTGCGATTGAAGTCCTCGTTTTCTACGATACTCCTCGACTGATTGTCATTCTTTTGGATTCGAAGTCGAGGACTTGAAATAGTTTTATTCGTGTGTGTATTCGCTTGTGTCAGTATCATTGCTAGCCTTTGCCTATCGTGTGTTTTACGTATTTCTCGAAGCATGTTTGAGACTTGATATTAGTAGGCACCGGTACAAAATAGCAAAAACTTAAATTACATCTCTTTTTCTAGGTGACCAGAGTGCTAGCATGTGCTTCTCTATACTTGTTGTGATCTGCATGCACCCGCCTTTATTCATACACTATGTCAAGCTTTAAGTGTGGAGTTAGAAAAAAAAATGGTTTTCAATATTTTCAATCAAGAACAAAGTTCTGAATTTTCAAAAGAGGGTGAAGAATTGACCCCAAGCATAGTTGTTTTTGAAGAAAAAAAGAGAGAGCTGAAAAATAGAAAAAAAAAACAGAAAAATAATACCAAGGGCAAAGTGAGAAAAGTCACCCCTTGTGTATGGAAATTTTTTTTGAAAAAATTCTGCCCCCTTTTGCTTGATGTAGTGTAATTCTATCTTCTCATTGCGTGAAATCATGACTTGTCTTGAGAATTCATGTGCTAGAAACTAAGGGACGATCCTCGTGCTTACACTGAAATTTTTATGTGATTTTCGTACTATTTTTCAGAAAATTCTTAAGCCATGCTCCTCTTCTCTGACGGGTCATTGCCTAGTCCTTGTCACTTGAGAATGAGCTTTGCGCCAAGAGCCCATGGACTATCCCTAGATAGCATGGGTGAATGGCGAGCGTGTTTTGTGTAACTATTCATGTTCTTATTGCGTTGTTATGGAACTATTTAGAACATGTTATTAGTCGCTTGCTAGCCGTGTGTACTGACCATTTGAATGCATGACTCGTTTAATCTATGATTGTCTGACAACTTTGTTGAAGATGTTTGACTTGAAGTCGAGGTAACACGATGAATCCGAGGTATGACATGACTTTACTGTGACTCGTTGAGCATCATTCATGCATACACGTTAGTTAGTTGTACAGGGGATTTGTACGTAGTCCCATTCCTGAAAACCTTCACGAGACTATACTCGTCCTACTAGGGCAGCCTAGAGGTTTAAAGGCTTGATGCATATGCTAAATGCATTCGTGTCCTCTACGACAGTGAGTTATCTTTTTTATTTTCATTATTAGCTAGAATTGATCACATGAAACTTGAGTGGGTAGCTTTGAAACATATGATTGTTGGCCTCCCATGGACTTGCATTTATTCTGCCATTTGTTCGACTATGTTCAGGACGAACAAATCCTAAGTGTGGAGTGTTTTGATCGGTCGAATTCTTGACCTATTATTCACTTTATTTGATGATGGATTAGGTTTGTTTCCTGGATATTTTGTTATCGTTTAACTTCTTTTCTAATGTTTCAGGTCATATATCACATACCTAATACTTTTGGATTGATCTGAAGCAAAACAAAGCATTTAGTAGAGATTTGGGTAAAAACAGGGCAGATTGACCTTACCGGCTTTTTTTGCACGCACAGATCGCATATGGTGTCCAAATTGGTCGATTCAAAGCTTGTTGGAAAGCTAATTCAAAGGGATACAACTTTGTAGTTTACGCCAAGATCACATTCAGAGGTTAAGACCATGACAATGCCACCCGAAGTCTCTGCCATTTTTCATGGCAGTGACAGCCGTGACAAAACAATATGTCACGGGTGTTACGGCCCCTAAATAGGCCAGAGAGTTTTAGGGGGTCGTGACGGCCGTGACAAAGTTGTGTGTCACGACCCCAACGGATATTTTGAGCTATAAATAGCAGTTTCGGACCAGATTTTGAGTACGCTGACTTTGGCGATCGATTTTGACCTAGATTGAAGAAGGAGGACGACTAAGAGCTCAAGAAAGACCAAGATTCGAGGCTCCACTTCATTAAAACACAAGTGTCACGGCCCCGCCGAAGACAATTTCTAAAAATGATTTTTGGGCTTTTCGGGACAGATTTTTGGACTTGTTTCCTAATTTCGTTTTTAGGCTTTTTAGCCTTTTGGAAAGCTATAAATAAAGGTTTGGCTGACTTAAATCAGAGTGGATGATTGGCGAGAGATTAGTGCGACATTGACGAGTGCTAAACTTGAGATTAAAGAACCCTAACTTGGGAGAGAAGACAGAGTTCATCACGAGAGATCGAGGATTCAACGAGCACCCGCGTCATTACGGTTTCCTCGTCCCTAATCTCTTTATCAACACTACTTTTGGTTAACTTACCATGAGTAGTCAGTAGTTGACAGGCGTCGTCTGACCTCTCAAATTTAAATTTATATTTTCCCTAAAAGAAACTTAGTAAAGCGGCAAGTAGGGGTCGAACCCTAGACAGCTGGTGTGGTTTAGTTGTCCTGTAAACAAAGTGATTGGGGGTTTGTGAGCAGTTGTTGTGAAAAGTGCACGGGAAATAAATCGAAAGTAATTCAATCAGAGAAAGCATTCGGTCTAGGGTTTCTATTGTGACTCGTCTATCATTGACTTCTAATAATCTAATTCCGTGTTCCGAAGTGTGGTTACTCCGTTTCAGGTTATAACCTAAGGTAGAGCCGTTTCAAGCCACTACGCCACAATCTACTCCGTTTCAGGTTATAGACTTCTAGTTCTAGCAAACCTAATACTCCGTTCCAGGTTATATTAGGTTAAGTGCAACTACTTGTCCTAACGGTTTAGTATCAAACAAGCAGCGATTGAATTGCTCGGCTAAGTTTTACCATTGCAAGTATCCGCTTAGCTTCACAATTCAATCCGAGATAAATAACACAAGAACTAGTGGAACATAAAATAGCATTAAGCAATGAGTCTCAAAACTTCGTCACAATATATTGAACCCTAAACCGAACAGAAGGTTTAGCTACTCATGTCCATGGGAATAACAAAACAATAATAATGAAAGCGAAAGAAAGTCTTCTCTATGTCATCGGCCGAACTGGATGAATGTTGAGAACTGAGGTGCTCCGAGAAGATTGATGCGCCGAATGAGATGCGTACGAGGGATGCTTTTGAAAGGCTTGATATGAGGTCTTATTTATAGCAAAATTCCTAGGGCTCCAACGTCTATTTTTGGGAACGAGCCCAATAACGAATTAGGAAACATGTCCAAATCTCTCAACCGACTTTGCTTGGTTTGCAAGTTAACTTGGCTTGCAAGTTAACTTAGCTTGCAAGTTAACTTGACCAACACGCATGCTTAAACCGCCACGCTTGGAAGAGCCAAAGAATTGCACCGCCGTGGACTCGGCTTGGCTCGGCTTGGACTCGGCCGCAACTTGGACAAGGATGCGGGCCTCGGACGCTGGCCTAGAGTGGCCTGGGATATAGCCTCGTGAGGTTTTTGGCACAAAATGCCATCTTTAATGCGCGTTTCCTCCTAGAGCTTCCAAAACACCTGAGATGCAAAACAACACTAACAAGTAACTTGTTCGCATAATAAAATGTCGGAATTGGTGGGATTTGTTGACTCGATGAGTCGTATAAATACGGCTCATCAAACCACCCCACACTTAAACTTGTTCGTCCCGAACAAGAACTAAGTCATAGACGGAAAATAAATGCAACACCACAATTTCTTCGACGCCCTAGATAATGCTACATGAATCTGAGCTGCTAGTCTAGACTTGCTTTTCAATGCGTAACTCAATCGTTACTAAGATTATCATGCTCAACATGGAATAAACTTGATACGTGTTACCTTTGAGCCGAGATGCAAACCAATTCGGATGAATGGGAGATAGTCCTCTTTAGACCCATGATCTGCACTCGCTGGTCCGGACTCTCGCTATATGGTTACACTTCATTGCTTTTTCTTGCACGTGATTTGTTCGAGCTTCAAGGTTTTCTGAGCTTTTCTTTTTTTTTGTTGGACATCTTCCGTAGTGATTTCTTTGGCCTTTGGCTCTTGATGTAACATTGATGTACTTCACTTTTGTTGCGCATAGAACTTTCACAATTTGACTGATTTTTCCTTGAGCTCTGCTCCTTATTGTGAATTGCTTGTCCTTCTTTTTCTTTTGAAGGAGGTCCAATCATCGCCCGCGAGCATATGAAAATACCTCCCCGCTCTTTCTCATCCTCGTCCTTTTTGACGCGAGTCAAGATGAGGGTCACTCATCTTCTTCCCGGTTACTTCGGACTAGAGATAGGACGGTCTGTTTTCCCGTCCCGCCTTCCTACATAAACGCTGCAGTGGCGGAGCAAACTCTGAACCATGTTGCCTCGAAGTGCTAGCCTCCACGAAATCCACATAACCATATAATTTGAAGTCCGGTCCTTTGAGCGCTTTGTCAAGTCTCTCTAGGACGTTTCTATCAACTCCACATCCCTGTTTATCTCAACTCAAAAGCACGTAGTAGGTTAAGCTCACATGTTAAAGCACAACTCAAATTTCACGAGAAAAACGCATCTAATCAGCTCATCTATTTCGCATTATCAACATTCAATACCGCATATCCGGGAAACAGAGAGAAATTCATACTTTCAAAAATTCATTTTAAGGGAAACGTGCAGACACTATGCAGGTGCAAAAAACTAAACGTGCTGACACAAAAAACTCTCCCACCCCACACTTTTGAACAAAGCCGTGTCCTCACGGCACGACTTAAATTCAAAGACACAACTATACAAGCAAACAAACTTAGGGAAAAGTAGTAGAGAGTAAACGGTGAACAGGCACTCCCCTCGTGTGGTCGCAAGATGTGAATTGCTCTTCCAAGGTTACTTGATATTCTAAACACTTCTGTCGAGCCGTAATTTTCAGAAGATGAACTTGGGTCGAGGATTTTGGCAGTGTGCCCATTCTGTGCGCGCAGGGCTCGCAACGGGTTGGGTCTCCGGGCGACTTTCCAGGACACTATGGGATTTTTCACTTGTCTCCATATATGGGCCACTGTAAGACTATTGGTCGAGCCAGAATCTCCAATTGGCCAAGTTTGTCCGAGGATTTCCTCCACGCCCTAATTCTGCGCCCGGGACCCTTCGTGCTGGCTCGGTTCGGTCGGCCGGTGTTGGGGCCTGGCGTGCTCCACACTGAGGTGCATGCTTCCTGCATAAAAAAAACATCTCCTTTCCCAAAAGACAATGTGCGGAACATGACTAAAGACTCACATAAATGGAAAACGAAATAAAATAAAATAAAGACTGAGAAACAAAACTTTTGCCGGGCTGCCTCCCTGCGAGCGCCTTTGTTTTACGTCATTGGCTCGACGTTACCTCTTTAGGGATCACACAAGTTAGGATCCCATGGACGTGTGAGGTCAAATTTCGCCTCAGCTGTTCCTTCAATCTGCCCAAAATCATTGTGTAATGACGTGCTCGTGTCTGCTCTCCATCGGTCAAGCGGGTTCGCCTTCACATCCTCTCGAATCCGCGAGGACACCTTGCTCATGGCTACTTCATCTACTGCACAGCTCGTCTCGTCTGGTGGGTCTGGAACTAGGGCACCAATATATTATGTGTTCACTATGGCCGGTGGTTTCTTCGGGCTCGGGTGGCCTCCGTCCTCATAGATATAGAAATTCGATGTCTGGCCACCAACCGCAAGTGACAACAAGCCTATGTCTATGTCAATCTTGGTTTTAGTGGCGAAGAGGAACGGCCGTCCCAAGATAAGTGTCGGAGGATCGTCATCTCTATCATCTACCATCTGCAAAACATAAAAGTCTGCAGGAACAACAAGATCTCCAACACGGAGGGTTAGGTTTTCCAGTAAACCAACAGGACGAACACGAGATTTATCCCCTAATTCTATCAACAGCTTAGGAGGCTTCAATGGTCCCAATTTCAAAGAGCAATATAGTGAGTAAGGCATGGCATTAATAGAAGCACCCAAATCAATTAAACAATGATGTATTTGAGTCTCACCGATACCACAGGTGACTGTGAAGGCACCTGGGTCCTTACTCTTCCCTTGTGACACATGACTCGCTGCAGCTGCGGAATCCATCGTTGGGTCGTTTTGCTCATGCCTCGCCTCCAATCTGCCTCCTAGTTCATCCTTGTCGATCATAAGGCCTTCGGGAGCTCTCATCTGCATAGAAAATGAAGGAAAAGAGTCAATTCTGGCTTGTGCATCAGTGGCGACCACGTCAGCAGCTGACGTTAAGGTCGCGTCTCGCTTAGACATTATGGGCGCGTCTGCTTCAGACATTAGCGTCGAGCTAATATCTATTGCAGGCGCGGTGAGCACTGTTCCGAATCGTTTTCTTTGTTTTCTGCACCCGATTCGTCCACCACTGCCAATGTATTGATGTTCCCTCTCTGATTAGGCACTGGCTGCGATGGTAGCCTTCCTGGATCTCTCTTCAACTCGGAGACCGTTGTGGCGATTTGGGACATCTGCTTAGTTAGCTCGGTAATGGCTCCATCATTCTTGGCCACAGTGATGGCTAATTGCTGGGTGCTAGCTGCCAGCTCTTTTACCATTTCCTCCAGTGACTTGCTGGGGCCTTGCTGATTCGGGCCTGCCTGGTTTTGGTTCTGCCCTCGTTGCTGGTACTGGCCTGGACCGTTGTATCCTCCCTGTTGCTGGCGGTATGGTGGACGGTAGTACTGCCCGGACTGTTGAGGCGCGACCTGCTATGGTGGTTCCCTCGGGGCTTGGTTGTCTTTCCTCCAGTTCTGCCCGTTGGCCGCTTATCCGTACTGTCGATTCGGCCCAGCCCGGTTGTTGTAGTTCTGAAACCCGTCCACCGCATGGACTTCGCCTTGATCTTCTTCCACTATGGTCGAACACGCATCTGTTTAGTGGTCTGTTGCACCACAAAACTCACACGGCCTCACCTGGACCGGCTGCCTTCTCATCAGCTACATCATCATCTCCTTCATCTGCTTCATCTCTTCGGCCATTGAGTTCACCGGGGTGTCGGCCTTTGCAACATTCTTGGTCCGGCTGAATTCCTCCTGCCGAGTGGTCTCCTCTCTGAACCTTGCGCTCTCAGCCACGTTCGCGACCAGTTGCCTTATTCTGCCCAGGGGTAGGTCCATGATTGTGCCTCCAGCCGAGGCGTCTAGCAACATCTTATCGAGGGGTCTCAGGCCATCGAGCAGGTACTCAATGATAAGCTTCTCCGAAAGTCCGAGGTTGCAGCAGCTCTGTTCCAGTTGATTGAACTTCTCTAGATAGTCGTACATCGATTCGTTAGGCCCTTGTCTAAGATCCTGCAGCTACATGCGAACCTGCATTGCTCTGGCGGCTGGGTAGTATTTGGCCAGGAACTTCTTCTGCATCTGGTCCCATGTCTGGATGCTACCTGAAGGCAGAGACAAAAACCAATCGTTAGCTGCATCAATTAAAGAGAAGTAAAAGGCCTTTAATTTAAAGTCCTCTACTTCGACTCCGTATGGTCGGAGGTTTTGGCATATGCCATGGTAACGCTGAAGATGTGTGGTGACCGATTCGCCCTGGCGTCCTGAGAACTTGGGCAGATGGTGTACGACTGCAGTGTTGATTAATATTCCCTCTAGCTCTGGTCTCTCGTAGATGCACCACGGTTGGTTCCGAAAGTTTGGAGCAGACAACTCCCCCACGGTGGGCTCGCGGTAGTAGTATTCTCCTTCATAATTGGCCTCTTCCCTGATGAGCGGCTGGGCTGGCAGTGGCCGTGGAGGTTGTTGCTGTGGAGGCGGTGGAGGCGGCTGCCTTGGTAGTTGCCTCGGGGCAACACCGTTCTGTGCCACTGGTGGCCTTTGATTCATTCTGGCGGCCTCCCTGTCCGCACGGTTCCGGTCTCGAATGAGTTGCTCCGGATCATCATAGAATGGGGGTATCACCTCGTTATTTTCATTGACCGGGTCGACCTCATTATTGTTGTCATCGTCGATCTGGCTACCTGCACGAGACATTGCGATGCAGAGCAAATAGAGGAAACCCTAATTCGATTATTACTAAAAACAAAAAATATCTAAAAATACTAAAAATTCAAAATAAAATAGGAAACGACTCCGGATGGCTAAAAAACACCGTATGTCACGAGCAAAGCTGGTGATTTCTAATCGTCTCGTCGTTCCGCTCAGAATAAGGTATTGTGCACTGAAATCGGACACCGGCAACTCGAATCCCGCTGTTTCGCTGTTCTGCTCAAAAATAGCCAAATTGAGAAAAAAAAACAGAAAAAATAAAAAAAACAGAAAGAACAACTTCACCGAAGCGCAGCTCCCCGGCAACGGCGCCTAACGGTTTAGTATCAACAAGCAGCGAATAAAGGGATTGAATTGCTCGGCTAACGGTTTTACCATTGCAAGTATCCGCTTAGCTTCACAATTCAATCCGAGATAAATAACACAAGAACTAGTGGAACATAAAATAGCATTAAGCAATGAGTCTCAAAACTTCGTCACAATATATTGAACCCTAAACCGAACAGAAGGTTTAGCTACTCATGTCCATGGGAATAACAAACCAATAATAATGAAAGCGAAAGAAAGTCTTCTCTATGTCGTCGGCCGAACTGGATGAATGTTGAGAACTGAGGTGCTCCGAGAAGATTGATGCGCCGAATGAGATGCGTACGAGGGATGCTTTTGAAAGGCTTGATATGAGGTCTTATTTATAGCAAAAGTCCTACGGCTCCAACGTCTGTTTTTGGGAACGAGCCCAAAAACGAATTAGGAAACATGTCCAAATCTCTCAACCGACTTTGCTTGGTTTGCAAGTTAACTTGGCTTGCAAGTTAACTTAGCTTGCAAGTTAACTTGACCAACACGCATGCTTAAACTGCCACGCTTGGACGAGCCGAAGAATTGCACTGCCGTGGACTCGGCTTGGACTCGGCTGCAACTCGGACAAGAATGCGGTCCTCGGACGCTGGCCTGGAGTGGCCTGGGATATAGCCTCGTGAGGTTTTTGGCACAAAATGCCATCTTTAATGCGTGTTTCCTCCTAGAGCTTCCAAAACACCTGAGATGCAAAACAACACTAACAAGTAACTTGTTCGCATAATAAAGTGTCGGAATTGATGGGATTTGTTGACTCGATGAGTCGTATAAATACGGCTCATCAGTAGTCTTCTTATTCTGGGATCCTACGGATCCCGTGCTATGTACCCAACTCTTCTTGTGATCAATTGAACGTTTTTCATTAATGCAATTCGAATATTCAATTTCATCGTGCTTAATTTTATCGTTCTTGCAAGTTTTACATTGAATGGCATGTTTACATGCTAGAACGTATTTAGGTTATTTACCGAAAGATGGATGGGTCCTAGGTATTAATCGGAATCGCATGAAATTGATATTAGGTCATGGTAGCTACGATGGTAGTACATGAATTAATAGGAAAGTTGACTTTCGTCTGAAAAACCTTATGTTTAATAAATCGAGATCGTTGATAATCCGTGGATGGGCGGCGTTCAACAATTGAGATTAATCTAGACAATGATCCGTGGATGGGCGGCTTGTCTAGTGTTATTTCAGTTTATTTCCATATTCGATAGCATGATGAATTTACGTGACATGATTGCATGATTAGTGGGGTTAGCACGGGTGAAGTATGATTTTGGAATTCTTTCTCTGATCAAGTCAAAACTCTTTTATTTTCTGTATTTAATTTCTGCTGTTTTCATCACATCAAAACCTTGAATCGTTCGGAATAGCTAAATAGGCCACTTGTTAGCTAGTATTCACACACGTTGTTCCTTGGATCGACCCTTGGCTTACCAAGGTTTATAAATTTTGTTTGACTGCAATTCGACCGCTAAAACTCATAACTTGACGACTATAAAGGGTTAAAAATACGCTTGTCATCCATCGATACTTAGGTAGAGTTTTAAGATAAACAATGTCACTTAGGCATTTCGTCAAACACTTAGTAACATGTCATAAATGAAGAGCATAGAGAACATGAATTTGACACCATTAGTTGGGATTAATTGATGATTCGCTTAATGACTAACTCCAATGATTTAAACATTCAATCCTTAGTCAAGCATCCATATCCTAATACCAACTCATCATCATCTGAAATCATCATCATCATCTGAAATCATGTGATGATGATAATGATGATGATGATACGATGATGGTGACATGATGATGATGATCATGGTGATAATGATGATGGTGATATGATGATGATCATGTGATGATGCATGAGGATGATGATGATGGTAATATGATGATGACGATGGTAATATGATGATGATATGATGACGGTAATACGATGTTCATGATGATATGATGATGGTGGTAATATGATGAGGATGGTGATGATGTGATGATGATGATTATGATGATGATGATAATGATACGATGATGATGATGATGATGATGTGATGATGATGATTCGATGAGGGCAATACGATGATGATGATATGATGATGATGATGATGATGACGATGATGATGATGATGATGATGATGATGATGACGACGATGATGGTGATGATAATAATGATGATGATGATGAACTTTCAAATACAATTTATTTTAATTTAATTTAGTTGAATTTAATTTAATTTAGTTTAGTTTATCTTAGCTGAATTTAATTTAATTTAGTTTAGTTTAGTTTAGTTTAGCTTAGATGAATTTAGTTTAATTTAATTTAACTTAGCTGAATTTAATTTATAAAGCATAAATTTAAAGCCAATTGGACATACTGTCTTAAGTGTGAACATTTCATATTAATACTGACCAATAGGTCATTTGGTGTATTGTTGATCATGTTGCGTTAATTTTTGTGCACGTAGTTATTTACCTGAACAATTTTTTTTTCACGACCAATATGACCTAAAAAGTCTTTATTTTGCTTCAATATCATTACACAACAAACTATATCAGCTTTATGATTGCTGAGCAATACTTATTATTGCTGAACAAGTCTTAACTTTGAACATTTTGGCCTTAAGTCTGAATATTTAGCCTTAAGTCTGAACATTTAGTCTTAGGTGTGAACATTTAGTTTTAGTACGACCATTAGTTCATTTAATGTAATGCTGATCATTTTGCGCTATTTTTTAGCACGTAGTTATTTACTTGAACAAATTTACTTCATTCACGACCAATATGACCTAAAAACTCTTTATTTTGCTTCAATATCATTACACAACGTACACAATTTATGATTGCTGAACAATACTTTTTATGGCTGAAAATTTGTCTTACGTCTAAACATTTTGGCCTTTAGTCTGAACATTTAGCCATGTATTTATACTCAGCTAGGGATTTTTGGTAAACGAATCAGGATATCCTAACCGCAAGATCTTTTGAAAGGGTCTTTGAGTCATCATGGAGTTCTTAGGAAATCTCCTAAGACTTAGGCTGCCTGTTGGATCGTTAGTTAGCGTTCCCTTTAAGGTATCGATACCTTCAAGGTATATGTAACACAACGGAAACTTAATGTAGAAATATAAAGTACAGCGACACGATGATTTATAGTGGAAACCTAGATACTGCAATCAGTACCTAAGAAAACCCACTACCTTCTAGTTTCCACAAGAAGGGTTTTGAAATAATCATTTGTATTGATGTGTTCTGGGTTACAACTGTACAGATCACTCACCCAACCACACTCTGTGGTGTACCTCCATACTCTCAGACGCACCTTAGTTCTTGATCTATCTTCGTTGTTTCTGCACAACAAGAGATTACTTCCCTTATGGCTCTGATCGCAATGCTGCTCCCACCAAGGTATACGTCAGATCTTCCGATTCTAATTTCACCTCGATCACGCAATCTCTCCTCGTAGTTTTGCTCAAAACTCGACGCCAAGGATCTCCAACTCTGAATCGCGACTTTGAAAGGAAGCCTTGGCATCCTTTATATATTCGGTTCCTTGTTAGGTAGCCCTAGATTTTCTAGGCAAAAATCTCTCATCTCGATTGCCAAGTCAGCTCAAGATCTTCCAGTGGATAAGAAATTCCAATAAATTTCTCATATATTCTCCAATTATCAGATCGTCCCATACCGATCTAATTGGATCTCCGCCGTATCTTGTATCCCTAATAAGTAGGGCTGAATATCAAGCGAATCTTCAATCCTTTCCTAATCTTTAGCAAAGAATCCAAACCAATCCTTGTTATATCCTCAGGATATCTTATTCGAATCATCAGATCTTCGGAGCATAAGATCACCCGAGAATATCTTCATCAATATTCTCGTCCTCCAGCTATGCACCGAGGCATCGTTACCTTCAGCTTCATAGTAACTGTGCTAGGTGCCGACACCTTCAATGGACCTCTCCCTTATCCAGCACACTTAAGTAACGGTTACTTTCAGAGTATCTTTGCCATAATCTGCACGCTCAAGTAACATATCAGCATGATGTTTGTCACATCAAAACTCATTGGAGGTACACATACTCCAACAATTTCCCCCTTTTTGATGATGACAAACATCCTCTTCACAAGATGTAATAAACACGTGAAAACACACACACTCATCAATCTCTACACTAGTTTCGCACCAGTAGTATCATGTTCAAGGTTTCAAGTGTTAGATAAGTTCCCCTCACAATATGTAGGACCTAGTTCACCCTTGCTCAGGATCTAGCACACCATTACATCATGCAGGTTTTACTTAGTTCCCCCTCACGTCATGCAGATATAGTTCACCCTTAAGTAGGATCTAGTCCACCTTACCATGCATAATCTAGGTAATTCACCCATAGCAACTGATACACAACACACCATACATCCCCTCAGCACCTTACCGTTCCCCCTCAGATAGGCGCGGTCATGTTCATAGTTATTGTTCCCCCTCAGAGTATGCACGTCCTTATCTCCCCCTTTTGGCATCATAAAAAAGCTCAACAAGTGAAGTAAGTGCACAAATACGCAGAGCATATCAGCCAAGCCATTAGACCATCAAAAGATACAGGGAATGAAACAAAGCATGCATTAATTAAAAGCTTCATTAATGGACACCAAACAGCAAGATATGAGAAGCAACCAAAAAAATGTCAAGGAATAGGGATTGATGAGCTGGGGAGTCAAAGAGTGGCTGACACCGGAACATTACTCAGCCTGTCTGCATCATAGGTAGGAGAAATGGGAACAATGATGTGGCCAACAGAGCTTTGTAGCGTACCCTTACTAACCGGGGATCCATCGGGAGCATTTATTTGAATAGGATCTTCATTCTTCTAAATGTGAGCCAGCTTGTCTTCCGCTCAAGATACATCCTGCTGGTGGGCACCACCAAATCGATCATGAGTTCCCTTCTGGGGATCTAATATATCCTTCCTCATCTCCATGAATAAACTTCACTTTCCGCAGGTTGCTTTCATCGATCCTTCTGAATTACCCCACTGCATCCATTAACTTGTTGTGTACCTGCTTCATCCTTCTCTCTGTACCCCATCTTATTTTTTGCAAACAGTACTTGCAAACAGTAGGATCTAGAAACATAAGGGTATACCTCAGATGTCTATACTTAGGACGATAAGTTCTCCCAAACTTTTCTTGCAAGTTTACCACAGCTTCTCGCACAATTCGTTCCACATACGGCTTGGACATTCTGACAGTGGTTATCAACTCCACCTCTCCTTTTTCTTCCCAGCATGTCCTGCAAAGCACGTTCCACAACTACTTGTTCCTTTTCTAGAGCAATCTCTATCGGTTCAGGCGATTGTTCTTTGCCAACCTCTGGAACATTCAGTCATTTACTTGGACTTTAGTAGCCTTCTTGTTCTTTCTGGCAGCCTTCACTCCCACTGCAATTCTGCTCGCCTTCGTTTCCTTAGAGGCATGCACCGCTCCTTTAATTGTACCAACACCAATTTGATCAATATTCATGTCCACGAGGGCATCTGCTGGAACCACCACTGGTACCTCCACTTGTACATCCATAGTTTAATTAGTGGCTTAATTTGTGCAGCATGTTGCACTTCAACCGATTCTTCTTCCTGAACAACAACCTATGTTTGATCTCTTTCTGCCTCAGGGTCAACCTCTTCATCATCACCGCTTCGGTCTCCTCTTGACCATCATCCTCGAACATCTTGTCAATCGAGTCCCCTTCTTTATTTTATATTGTCTTAGTCTGGGACTCTCCCACCATCTTCTTCACCATTGGCTAGAACATCTTCTGGTTCCTTAACAACCTCAGACTTCATATATGTTCCATCATCACGTGTGAGCAGACTCATCGATCAGATACTTAATTCTCTCATCACTAAACTCCTTATCTTTTTCACCACTCTCTGTCTCTTCTAGATCTTGAACATCGTCCAGAACCTTTACTGTAACAACTTCTTGAGCGTCCTCCTCACTAGACTTCACACTCGCGTCAACGGTTCCAGATTTAGCCTTTTTCTCTTTATCTCTTTCTCTTTTGAGATGTCAAGTCATGCTATCCGTTTGGTCCATTGATCCATGCTTCTTGATTTGTTCAATAGCTTAGTGCAATCTCTTCTCTTCAACTTCCCACGTCAACATATCAACCCTTAAGAATATAACTTTTAAAGCCCTGGTTGACCAGCTTGATCAGGATTATTTAGTGGTCAATGACACACAGACTTAATAAGAATCTGAGTGTCTTAACATGCTTCAGCCCAATCACCGTCTTCTCCAGATTTTCCACTAATACTCCTATACATGGTATGATCAACAGATGTACCAGTTTTATCCTTGGCGATCTTCACATGTTTGGCGGCTGGTGATCTTTTATGACTCGCTTTATGCAGTTCAAACTTCTTGAGTAGATTTCCTGCATATTTGCTTTGGAAGATGAAAATTCCATCAGCCTTTTAATTCACTTGCAGTTCAACAAAGGAGCTCAGAGCTCATCTCTCCCACCAAGCTCATCTTGAGCTCACTTTTCATCTGTTCAACGAACTGATTGACCAGCTCCTGGACGCTAGATTCAAACATAATATCATCAACATAAATTTGTGTGATGATAAAATCTGACCTGGTGTGTTTGACAAACACGATCTTGTCCACTCCCCCTCGAATAGAGCCATGGTCAATGAGATACACTGTGAGTCATTTGCACCTTGCTCTGGGCACCTGCTTTAAGTCATACAAGACATTCTTCAAACGGTGCACGTGGTCAGGGTGGTGCGGATTTTGAAATCCCTTGGGTAGACTGAAGAGTCGTATTTTTACGACTCGTCGAGTCAGTTATTCCCATTTATTTCGATACTTTATTATGCGAACAGTTACTTTTTAGTGTTGTTTTGCATTTCAGGTGATTCGGAAGCTCTAGGAGGAAACACGCATAAAAGACGGCATTTCAGGCCAGAAACACCACAGTGGCAGATCAGACCTTTAGAGGTTCGACAGAGTACTGGGAATTGAAAACTAATCAGAAAAATACGAGCTACATGTCATTACGTAGCTGACTCAATTCCCTACAACTCTTTAGTTCACCCCAAGAGCAGCCGAGGTGATTTGGATAGTCGAATCAAGAGTCAAAGTCAGAACTGATGCGCAGAAGAGCAAAATGCTGTCCGAGAGAGTCGCGCCCGTAGGCCATTGTAGAGGCCGCGTCAAATGGCCATTTTAGTACCGATAATCTCTTCCTTGGGCGCGACGTTAAAGTCTTCCTTGGGCGCGGGAGATCCGACGAGGTGACGACGTCAGCAAGTCCGGAAATTGGCATATTTTCTGACATGATAGGTACCTTTATTGAGGTGTTTATGGATGATTTTACTATGTATGGTGACACTTTTGATGCATGCTTGGATAACTTGAGTAGAGTACTAGGGCGATGTGTTTCTATGAATTTAGTGCTCAATTATGAAAAGTGTCACTTTATGGTTACTCATGGTGTGGTTCTTGGCCATATTGTTTCACATGAAGGTATTAAGGTTGACAAGGCAAAAATAGATTTAATTCTTAGTCTTCCTTATCCCTCTACAGTGCGTGATATTAAATCTTTTCTTGGGCACGCTGGTTTTTATCGCAGATTTATTAAGGACTTCTCGAAGAAGACTTTGCCTTTATCTAACCTCTTGCAGAAAGATGTTCCTTTTGATTTTACAGATTCATGTAGGGAGGCCTTTGATGAGCTGAAAAAGGTCCTCACCAGCACACCCATAATTCAAGAACCAATTTGGGACCCGCCATTCGAGATTATGTGTGATGCCAATGACTATGCTGTAGAAGCTGTACTAGGCCAAAGGATGGACAAAAAGCCAGTAGTGATTTACTACGCATCGAGGACTCTGGATGCAGCTCAGCGAAACTACTCCACCACTGAAAAAGAATTATTAGCATTAGTTTTCCCTTTGGAGAAATTTCGGCCTTATTTGCTTGGTACTAAAGTAATTATTTTTTCTGATCATGCCGATATCAGGTACGTGATGACGAAGAAGGAGGCCAAGCCACGATTGATCAGATGGATTTTGCTGCTACATGAATTTGACCTAGAAATCAAAGATAAGAAGGGGATAAAAAAACACTGTAACTGACCACCTTAGTCGACTAGTACGAGAGGAGGATGCCGGACAGATCACAGAGACCTTCCCAGATGAGCACTTGTATGCTCTCACATGTAAAGTACCATGGTATGCTCCCATTGTGAACTACCTGGTCGAAGGTAAATTCCCACCCTCTTACTCAAAAGCTCAGAGCGTGAAACTTAAGCATGATTCGAAATACTATGTGTGGGATGATCCGTATTTTTGGAAAATTGGTGTAGACAAAATACTTAGGTGGTGTATTCCCGATGATGAGATTGCTTCTGTGCTTAGTTTATGTCATGAGCATGCATGTGGTGGTCACTTTGGCACCAAGCAGACTAGCTGGAAGATTTTGGATAGTGGTTTTTATTGGCCACATGTGTTTAGAGATGCCTATGATCATTTCAAGAGATGTGATAGATGTGAGAGAGTAGGCAATATTTCTGCTAGGAATGAGATGCCCCAAGTGCCTATTTTAGTTGATGATGTCTTTGACATATGGGGGATTGATTTTATGGGTCTTTTTCCTGCATCGTTTGGCTATTTATATATTCTTGTTGCAGTGGATTATGTGTCTAAGTGGGTAGAGGCTAAAGCTACTAGATGCGATGATGCTAAAACTGTTGTGGATTTTCTTCGCACTAACATATTTTGTAGATACGGAGTGCCTAAAGCCATAATCAGTGATCAGGGGACACATTTCTGCAACAGATTGATGGCAGTTACTATGAAACAATACCATGTTCACCATCGTACTTATACGACTTATCACCCACAAACGAATGGACAAGCAGAGATCTTTAATCGAGAAATTAAGGGGAATCCCGAGAAGATGGTGAAGCCGATTAGGAAGGACTGGACAGAGGCTAGGTGATGCACTGTGGGCTTACAGGACAGCCTACAAGAAACCGATAGGCACCTCACCTTTTCGGTTGGTGTATGGGAATGCATGTCACCTCCCAGTCGAGCTAGAGCATAAGGCCTTTTGGGCGCTTAAGACGTGCAATTTTGACTTGAAGAAAGCAGGATTGGAGAGGATATTACATCTATGTGAGCTTGAGGAACTAAGCCTAGAGGCTTATGAAAGCCGATCAGACTACAAGGGGCGGACCAAGTTGTACCATGACAAGTTCATTCTACGACGCACATTCGAGATTGGTCAGCATGTACTTTTATTTTCATCACGTTTACGACTGACGCCTGGTAAATTGCGTTCTCGATGTACAGGTCCTTACACAGTGACGAAGGTTTTTAACCACGGAGCACTTGAGCTGGAGAACCCGAGGAATGGAGACCGTTTCAAGGTCAATGGACCACGGGTGAAGCACTATCAGGGTGAAATCGAACAACCTGTTCAGGAGTTTGAGCTCGCCAAACCTCCCACTGAAACATAAATGAAGTATCGACGAGCCAACGACGTAAAACAAAGGCGCTCGCAGGGAGGCAACCCAGCCCAGTAATTTTTTAGTTTTTTTTCTTATTTTCGTGTGTTTTATGTTTGTTTGAGTTTTGAGTCGTGTTTTCAAATTATCTTCTGGGAAAGGATAACGTTTTTCATGCATGAAAACAGGTGCAAGTCCGGGAGTTTCGCGCCCGGTGCCCATTTTAAGTCAGCGCGCCCCACTTAATCTCTTCGTCAGGCGCGAGCGTAACCTTTTCCTTGGGCGCGACTCACTCAGTTGACCAGCGTTGACCGTTGATTGACTCGTTTGATCAGAATTCTCACCATCACGCGACAACACTAGGGGAGTGCCTGTTCACTTTTATTCTCTATTTGCTTTTTCCCTACGCATGTGTGTCTGCATTTTTGTTTGTCTTTTAACTTAAGTAGTACCGTGAGGACACGACTTGGTTCAAAAGTGTGGGGTGGGAGAGTCAGTCAGTCTGTTGTGTCAGCATATTTATTTTCTTGCATATTGTACCATGTCAGCATGTTTCCTTTAAAAAAATTGGAAGTATGAATTTCTCTTCTGTTCTTGAATATGCAGTATTGGATGTTGATGTGAAATAGATGAGCTGACTATACTGTATTTCTATCGTGAAAACTGAATTGTGCTTTTATATATGAATTTACCCACTACGTATCTTTTTGAGTTGAGATAAACAGGGATGTGGAGTTGATAGAAATGTCCTAGAGAGACTTGACGAAGCATTCAAAGTACCGAATTTCGAATTATATGGTTATATGGATTTCGTGGAGGCTAGCACTTCGAGGCGTATTGGTTCAAAGTTTGCTCCTCCGCTGCAGCGTTTATGTAGGTAGGCGGGACGGGAAAATAAACCGTCCTATCTCTAGTCCGAAGAAACCGGGAAGAGGTGAGTGACCCTCATATTGACTCGCGTCAAAAAGGGCGAGGATGAGACAGAGCGGGGAGGTATTTCCATATGCTTGCGGGCGATGATTGGACCTTCTTCAAAAGAAAGGAAGAAAAGGACAAGCTATTCACAACAATGGAGCAAAGCTCAAGAAAAAAATCAGTCAAATTGTGAAGGTTTATACAAAAAAAGTGAAGTACATCATTCTTACATCAAGAGCCAAGGCCAAAGAAAGTTCACTACATCAAAAGCTGTCCAACAAAAGAAAAAAAGCTCAAAACCTTGAAGCTTGAATGAATCACGTGGCAGAGAAAGCAATGAAGTATAACCATACAGCTAGAGTTCGGGACAGCGAATGCAGATCATGGGCCTAAAAAGGACTATCTCCCATTCATCCGAATTGGATGTCAGCTCGAAGGTAACACGTATCAAGTTAATTCTGTGTTAATCATGATGATTTGAGTAATGATTGAGTTATGCGTAGAAAAGCAAGTCTAGACTAGCGACTCATATTCATGTGCATCTATTCAAGACGTCGAAGAACGAATGTGATGTATTTTTGTTCCTTCTGTGACTTGGTTCTTGTTCGGGACGAACAAGTCTAAGTGTGGGGTGGTTTGATGAGTTGTATTTATACTACTCGTCGAGTAAGTTATTCCCATTTATTTTGACACTTTATTATGAAAACAGTTACTTTTTAGTGTTGTTTTGTATTTCAGGTGTTTCGGAAGCTCTAGGAGGAAACGCGCATAAAAGACGGCATTTCATGCCAGAAACACCATAGTGGTAGATCAGACCTTAAGAGGTTCGACGGAGTGCTGGGAATTGACCACTGATCATAAAAATACGAGCTATATGTCATTGCGTAGCTGACTCAATTCCATACAACTCTCTAGTTCACACCGAGAGCAGCCGAGGTCATTTGGATAGTCGAAGTCAGAACTGCTGCGCAGAAGAGCAAAATGCTGTCCGAGAGAGTCGCGTCCATAGGCCATTTTAGAGGTCGTGCCCGATGGCCATTTTAGTACCGATAATCTCTTCCTTGGACGCGACGTTAAAGTCTTCCTTGGGCGCGGGAGATCCGACGAGGTGATGACGTCAGCAAGTCCGAAAATAGCCAAATTCAGCCCAAAAACATATTTAGAAACCTGCTATAAATAAAAAGGTTTGTACTATGGTTTCTATCATCACATCATTCAACGAAGATTAAGACGGCTCTGGAGGAGAAGGCGAAGCTTTCGACGAGATACGAGATTTTTCTACTACTTTTCATCATGAATATTTGTATTTTTATTTCGATGATGTGTAGCCAAACTTCTAAGTCAGTTTAGGGTTTCGTTTATTGTGACATATGTTTTGAGACTCTTTTCTTTATGCGATTTCATGTTTCTCTAGTTCTTGTGCTTCACCCCATGAATTGAATTGTTAGGTTAAGTGGAAACTTTGTCGAAAAGCTTAGTTTGACAACCAATTCTTATCGTTAATATCTACTGGAAACTTTGTCGTAAAGGTAGATCGTAACACCTAGACTTAATAATACCTTCGTCGGATTAATGTGTTTAGGAAAGAACTAGAAGTCTAACACCTTTGTCGGGTTAGATTATGATGTATCACCTTTGTCGGGATACTTAGGGTTGTTACTTTTGTCGGAATAACCACACTTATAAACTTGAGATTTGATTATTAGCAGTCAATGATAAACATGTCACAATAGAAACCCTAAGCTGAATGTTCTCTCTGATTGAAACTTCTTTGCTATTTTCTCTTTTGCACTCACAATCACTTTAACCCCCCTAATTTCTTATTTTCAGTTACAGCTTCAACAACACCAGCTCCCTTGGGTTTGACCCTTCTTGCCGCTACACTAGCTCACTAGCAGGAGAATATAAATATTAAATTTGACACGCCAGACGACGCGCGTCATAGAGCCACGTAAAACTCTTCATTCAGCGGTCCGTTCAAGAATGCACTTTTGACATCCATCTGGAACAGTTTGAACTTCAAGTGGTAGACCAGAGCGAGTAACAATCTGATAGCTTCCATAATAGTCTTCAGCTCCACATTAGATAGGAAACACGATCCGGCGGCCAAGTCACAAGAGTTTATATCTCTGCCACAGATCTTCATCCCTTTGGTCGGTTCTCCAATAACTTCAGTGATATGATGATTCTTTTTGACCCTCTGAGACGGCTAAAGAACTAGTGCATGCGTTTTTAAGACTTCCAGAGTGGAGTCTTCTCTGTCCAATTCACAATCTAAACTTCCCTCATCTTTGGCTTGTACTCCATCTGGAACTTCTCCTTGCTCAAACTGCGGAGGTAAGGTGAGATTTTCAGACTCTGTTCCACCACTTCCGTAACTGTTAAAAGGAGAAGACAAGTACAAGTGAAAATTGGCAGGACTTTTCTACTGAAAAGGGAAAAGATATACAATGCCGGGAATGCAGAGGCTTTGGTCACATTCAGGCAGAATGCGCCAACACCCTCACGAAGAAAAAGGCAATGGTTGCAAATCTCAGCGACAGCGATTCTGATGATGAGGAGGAAGACAGTGAAACTACCAACTTTGTTGCATTTGTTGCAACCATAGAAGACTACTGTGAATCCAGTGAAAGTAAGTTCTCTACCCCTCTGTCCGAACAGCCTGCTGACGACTCTTCAGACAGTGATGATGAAGAACTTACTCAGGAAACTCTGGCGGAAACGTATAAAGAGCTATACGAGAAGTGGCTGATGGTGATCAATCTCAACAAGAAACTTACCGAAACACTCGCTAGCGTGACTGTTGAAAAGGACAAGATGTGGCTGGAAGTTGAGATCCCGGTTACACAGAAGGTGGAACTCCAAGGTGAGGTTACTCTCCAAGAAAACTCAACTGACTGAGATAAAATAGGAAAAGTCGTCTCTGCTTGCACAGAAAATTGAACTCCTGGGTACCGTCTCCTCTCTGAAAGTGGAAATGGAGAAAAATCGTGACATGCACCCAATAGGCATGGTGGGTCTGAGAAAACAATAGCAGACCTGAAGCGCAAGAAAGTTTTTCTCTTAAACAGGGTAGAGTCGTTGGAACTTCAGATGGAGTCGGAAAGGATGGATCATGCAACCACCATGAGGGAGCTCAGCCAGTTCAAACAATCAGTAAAAAAGTTAAACTCCGGATCCAAGAACCTGAACGAGATTCTCAAATCTCAAAGAATGGAGTCTGGACATCGAGGACTGAGATTCACGGAAGAAGGCAGCTCAAAAGGAACAACGTTCGTTAAAGCAAAACCAGTGGTGGAACAGCCTCCTAAATAGAAGGCGACACAGAATCAAGGGAAAAAGCCAGCGAATCAAAGGAAGGCTCATATTACCCGCTCCAGGCCCCACTCAGAATAGAAGAAAGACACTCGCACGTGCTGGTACTGTTACCAGACCGGACACATCAAATCCAAGTGTCGTCTGTTTCTTGCTGAACAAAAGGCTATGGAGTTTAGGACTAAACCTCGGGTACGTCAAGTCTGGGTACCAAAAACAAGCCAGAATGTGTGCATGGTCGCCATCGGTTCGTCATGTCGCATAGAGGAAGATCGATGGTACTTCGACAGTGGATGCTCGGCTCACATGACAGGTAATCCTAAGCATCTCATCAATATTAAACCTATTGGCATGCGACAGTTTGTTGCTTTTGGAGATGGAGGGAAGGGTCAGGTGATCGGCTGTGGGACATTGAAGGTTCCGGATCTACCTGAGCTCGAAGATATCCTCCTGGTTGATAGGTTAAAGGTGAACCTGTTCAGCATCAGTAGATTTTGCGATGGAGGACAGTCAGTCATTTTCACTCATAATTCCTGTCAATTAGTGGATCGGTATGGTAACTCTCTCATGGAAGGAAGCAGGTCAACAAACAAAAGCTACCTGTTTAGCACAGATGGAACATGAGTTGTCTCTGTCTGTCTGACAAACAAGACCACTGAGGTGGAATTGGAAGGGACAAGTGTGGTGTCCTCTGTTGTAAAGGTGAAAGACGAAGCTGCTCAGAACACAGTTTTGGGAGATGATGAACATAGAGGTAGGACATCGTCTGAAACACCTCCTCCGACTGATTCGGCCGAAGATGAAGTTCCAGAGGAAGGCCTAGCTGATGAAGTCACTAAGACACTAGCTGTGACACATGACACTGCAATGGCTCTGCGACTCTCTTGGAGACTTTTCAGGCATCATCCGATCTCTAATGTTATTGATCCGTATGAAGAAATAAGGAAACGAGTGAAGGAGATCAACTGCTGTGAACTAACTGTCGACTCACCCTTCCTGTCCACCATAGAGCGAAAGAATGTCAACAAATCAACTATTCATAAGAAATGATTGAAGGCCATACAGGTGGAACTAGGAGAGTTCACTAGCCGTACAGCGTGGGATCAGCATCCTCGTTGTGCCATGAGGACAACTCGGTGCGGACTCACACATGCGCCCAGAGCATGGTATGAGCGTCTCATCGTGTTCTTCATCGACCATAGATATGTGCGAGGGGGAGTGGATAAGACCCTGTTCGCCCTGTTCGTGAAACACACAAGGTCAGATTTTATTATCGCACATATCTATGTTGACGATGTAGTGTTTGGGTCAAACACACAGAAGCTGGTGGATCAGTTCCTGGAACAAATGCAGAAAGAGTTCAAGATGAGCATGGTCGGAGAGATGAACTACTTTCTTGGACTCCATGTGATACAGAAGGAGGATGGCATCTTCATCCCACAAAACAAGTATGCCAAGCACTTGCTCAAGAAATTTGATTTTGAGAAGGCAAGTCACAAAAGGACAACATTTGCCACGCACTTGAAGATCACTAAAGATGATGCTGGAACAAAGGTCGACCAGACACTGTACAGGAGTATGACTGAGAGTCTCTTATACTTAACGGCCAGCAGACCAGATATAGCTTACGCAGTAGGAGTCTGTGCAAAGTACCAGGCAAATCCGAAAGAGAGTCATCTAATGCAGGTGAATAGAATTATAAAGTATGTCTGTGGAACCGTTGATTTTGGGATCTGGTACACCAAGGACACCAACCACCACCTGATTGGATACTACGACGCGAACTGGGCACGAAATGCTGAAGATCGGAAGAGCAACTTGGTTTCCTGGTTCAGTAAAAAGCTAAATAGCATCTCGCTCTCTACAGCTGAAGGGGAGTATATATCTGCAGGAAGTTGCTACACTCAACTGTTATGGATGAAGCAAATGCTGTCTGAATACGAAGTAGAATAGGAGGAGATGACCTTGTACTGTGACACTATGAGCTCGATCAGCATATCCAAAAACCCAGAACGAAGCCCATTGACATCAGACATCATTTCATCAGAGGGCTGGTGAAATAGAAGGTGGTTACTATGAAGCATGTGACAACGGACAAACAGAAGATGGATATCTTCACCAAACCGTTGGATGCTACACAGTTTGAAACACTCAGATCCTCCTTGGGTTTGTGTGTTGTCAAAAACTAAAAGTTCCAGGCAGTGGTCAGTCAAAGGCAGAACACCAGCAAATCAGTTGGATTGACCATATGAGGAAGGGAGCTGGAACAGATGGTGCATATTAAGAAGATGAATATTTTCTTAAAATATTTCGGAGATATTTGCGTGCCGTTATGAGGAAAGAGACGATATTTTCAAAGACGATTTTGGGAAGTTGAAAAGACTGTGTCGGATTTGAAAATCAAATCTCTCATCTGCTGTCATTTTCGCTCTCGCTTCCAAAATCCTATAACAGCAATCCCCTACAAAATCTCTCAAAGCATCAACTCTTCGGCAACTATGGTGAACACGAGGAAAACAACCAAGGCTGTTGCCAAGACAACTCCGGAACCAAAGAAGGCAGCCAAGGGAACGTCCAGAGCGCTAGCTGCAAGACCTCAAGGTACCAAGACAGAGAATCGGATGATGCCGAAGGAGAAAAAAGCGACACCTCTCGATGTCGACTCTCCAGCAAAGACTGCTGTTAGCAAGGCAACTGACGGATCAGTTCCAGTAAAACCTAATGCCGGTGCGGTGGAGAAGAAAAGACCAGATCCTGCTGCAAAGCAGAAGGTGGCGCCCTCGGGGGGGGGGGGGGGGACGGAGGGGACTCCTAAACAAAACGATGCTAGTTCGACATCAATAAGTCAAATTCCCCCACCGGCTGCGCCACAAACTGAGGTATTTCCTAGCCCTAAAACTCAGTTTTCTGTTCCCTTTCCTATAAAAGATGTGATTGTTGAAAGTAAGAAGGGAGATAAGGGAAAGGATGTAGTGGTTGATGGGTTTAGAGAGGCCAGTAGGGTTGAGTTTGGCAAGGATGGCCTCGGAGTGGTGAAATAAGACAGACCAAGCAAGCCTGTGTCCAAGGTTACCGCTGGACCAAGTGTGTGGAGAGATAAGATACATGCATCCGGCTATGTAAGGCCATCAGGAGGACTTTGCAGGAAATTGGTTACTCGTAGAAAAGACTCTCCAAGGAAGTTTTTAGCCAGGATCACTGCTGTGAGAGGTCGCCTGGTTGCTATGTCAGATTCAGAAACTGAACAACTTCTCAAATCTTCTAGCAAGAGAAAGGTGGTCCTTGAGGAAGAATCTGAAGATGATTCAGGAGAGCAGACTGCAGGTTCAGTAAGTGAGCAGCAAGAAAATCAATTAAGTGTTAAGACCGAGGAGTCGGATCCTTCTGAGAAAGATGATGATCTCGATAAGATATACAAGGACATTAATGAGGTAGTTGACATGCTGTCGTTGTACCCGTCAAAAGTAATAATTTGTAATCAGACTAGCAAGTGGTAAGTCGGGTCGTATCCACAGAGATCGGTGTGAGAATCTGTTTCACTAAGTATAAAAGTAACAATGGGGGGTAAATTCCGAACAAGTCAAATAAAAACGCAAGTATCAAAACACGATCAATTATCAATAGAGAAATAGTCACACGAATTCGAGTATGTAATATCAAAGAGAAGTGCAAGCTAGAACTTTCCACTGTGATGCAAGACTAAATCATTGACAAATCCGTATTGATTTCTATTGTTTTACAACTTAGAGCTCCCCGCTAGGTTGTACTCCCCGTTCTAGTTCTAGTACTCAATCTCGCGCTAGCGATAATCAAGACCCTAACTCGCTAGAGTTGCATGAAGAATTGAACAAGTTGTCCTAGGGTGTTTAATCCTAGTGGTCTATTACTCGTGTCCTAGTTCACTATCCCCGCTAGGTTGTTAGCAAACTTTGACAATTGAAATCAACAAACAAACAAAAGCTCCCCCGCTAGGGTTCCACTCATGCTAGCACATCAATTCCATGAATATTATACAGTAATATGACGCAAAACATAGAAATCGATAGAAGTCTCAAGTCAATACATCACAATTTGGAGTTCTAGCCTACACAAATGAGTTTAGCTACTCATCGTAATGGAATACATCATCAAGTATTGAGTAAGAATGAAACGAAAATACTGTTGACGAATCCTCCACCAATCTGCAGCTCTACTCCAACACTCAAACCCAGCAACGAGTCCTCAATCGAAATCCTACTCTAAGTAGTCTTCTCTCCAAACCGAAACTTTGAACTCCCTAACCCTAGATCTGATTTTCTCTCCTTTCTCCAGATCCAGCCGCCTGGTTCTCTGTCCCCTCGAGTTCTCTATGTGTCCCTTCGAGATTGCAAATGAGAAGTAATGATTTCGTCTGCCAGCTGGCATCCGCGGACGTCTTCTGAATTACCTTTCCGCGGACGTCTCAACAATTACCGTAATTCAAGAGACGTCCGCGCCTATAATTGTTCAGACGTCCGCCCCCAAAACTGAGTCAGCCTTCAAACACTTGGACTTCATTCCTTCGACGCAAAACATCTTCTACAGGCTCTCTTTAGCCGATATTCCTTCCATGGTCTCCGAATGTACCTGAGAACGAAAACTACACACAGGTAGTGAAATAACATACAGGCAAACACTAAAAGACGGGGTTTAAACACATAAAATAGTCGTACAACTACGACTCATCAGTAGTCCAAGATTTGCAGAAGGAGGAGGCAACTGTGAAAGTGGATCAGACACCGAAACAGTGTTAAGAAGCAAAGAAAACAGGTATTGAAGAGTATGCACCTGTCAACAAAACACAAGTTACAGAGAAAACAAGTGAACACATTGGTGTTGACTCAGAGGCTCAACAAGGCAGTGAGAATATGCAGCCACTGCAGAGGTTACTCAGGCACATTCCATCCCAGAAGGTGTTCCAGCTGAAGTTCAAAATGCTGAACAAGTGAGGACTGAATCAGAGGATCGAGTGGAAGTGGATGCTGTGGCTAATCAAGATGTGGAGATGGAAGAGGCTGACCAGACTGAGCCTAGGTTAGAGATCCCCTTGGAAGACCCTCAGGATTCCGTTCCTTTGTCTGAACTCGGGAGGGCTGAAAAGGAGAAGGGAAAGAAGAAGGTCACCTTTCAAAATCCAGTTGAGAAGGAGTTTACCAGTTAAGCAGAAAGGAGTCAGGTTGCAGGGGGAGTTGATGCAACCAAAAAGAGGAAACGTGAAGTTCCATCTCCTGTTTCAGAAAATGCTCCAGCTGGCATCGTAAAGAATGGCATATGGTTTGTAAATAAGGATGCTGCAAAGAAGTGGAAGTCAGTACTGAAGAGGAAGATTATCCCAGAAAAAATTCTTGATGAGAAGCGCTACAATGGGAAGGAAGTAGTTCATGTCCTGAAGCAAACGTGCCTGTTCTGGACCCTAACAAGGAGCAAACCGTTCAACGAACAGCTGGTTCGAGAGGCGATTGCGAACCTTCCTCCGCAGTTTGGTGTTGTCGGAGATAAAGACTACGGAGTTGTCTATGTTCGGGGAAAGAGGGTGGAAATTGATCCGGAGCTTATCAACATCTATTATGTTATGGATGATCCACCAGTGGACGGGGAGGAAGCCGACTATGACAAAATTGCCAACTGCATTACGGCAGGAACGTATCCCTTCTGGGCAGAGGCTTCCATTCCTGTCGCAGACTTGACAACATTCTACTCAGGAAGCCTTCGTCCCACCGCTCCTCTGTCAGCAAGGATATGGGATAGCTGATTTATCATATAGGGAACCGAATGCTCTTCAATCTGGGCAAGATCATGTTCAAACAGATTGCTGAACATGCCACCTCCAGCCGGTCCCTGCATCAGATATGCTTCCCATCTCTTATCTATGAGCTGGTCACTTACAAAATTCTAGAACTGAAGACTCCTCAGGATCGTCTCTCTAAAGCCCCTCAACGGTTTATAGTGGATCATAAGCTCTTCAAGGGGCGGCATGTGAATGATCTGAGAGATCTGGGACAGAGAAGGAAGGACATCCCAGAGTCTTCGTCGAGAGGCGCTGCTGCAGGAGTAAAGATGCCTCATACTGAGAGGGAAAAACTGCTGAAGCAACTGGACACCTATCTCGCGGTGGAGAAAGAGTAGAAGAAGCGCATCAACAGCTTGGCTCGGGCACTTAGATACCCCAGCGACGATGAGGAAGATGCGGCCACAACAGAGGATAGTGACTCAGAGGATACCTCGTCGGCATAAAGGTCCATGTCTGCAAACTCTATGAGCTCTGAACACTGCCATTTTTTGTGCTTGTTCTGGCACATGTCGTTCGTACTGTTTGAACAATGAGTGGACCCTTTGCCAATTTGTGGCAAAAAGGGGGAGTATTTTGAGGTGACTGTTTTGTTCCCTCAATCATCTCTATAGTCTAGATAGATAGATAGATCTAGTTGATTGGGTTTTGCCAAAAATGCCAAGGGGGAGATTGATGTTCCCATGAATGGCATGGTTTTGGCAAAACGGCCTTGGAGAGTTCAAGCAGTATTCAAGAGGAGTTCAACCGCAGACTAGAACGGAAGTACAGCGTACAACAGACACAGGAAGATTTGCGTATCCAGAAGATCGACGAGATTATCTGATTGGAATCAATCGACGAGTCATCACAGAAGATCAGATATTCAAATGAATATCTTCAGCATGGATTCGAGAATATCGGATGGCTTGGCGCGGAAGTTATCTCCGAAGATTTGATACAATAGGATATCTATCAAATATTTAGGAGCATCTCCGAAATATTTGTCAAGATATTCTGATTGGATCTGGACTTCACCAAAGCCTATAAAAAGAAGGCTAGGGCGTCCAGAATGATACCCGCTTTCCTGAGAGAAAATACACACGAGTGCATTCGTTAGATTGGAGGAGAAGAGCGATGGCCGGTTGAATTGTTTCCCCACTGGAAAATCACCGGCGCTGTAACAGTCTGTTCAGTGTGCTGATCAGACTTTTCGTGTTGAACTAACCGCTGCACACACAGTAGATTATTGCTGGCTTTCGGGAGAAAGCAATCGAGCTTTGGGAGAAGATCGAGCACGTTCGGAAGGGAGTTTCGGACGAAGGGGATCGAGGGGGAGCCGAGATCACAAATCTGAGTGAAGTAGTGATAGTAGCTAAGCGTCTTCTTTCGGGAGATTGTAAGAGTAAGTCCTCGTGTAGCTCTATACTATTCAATAAAGATTTGCATCCCTTTAGGGCGTGGGAAGCCCCTTAGAGTAGGCTGCTGCCGAACTGGGAATTACATTGTGTCTTGTCTACGCATACTATCTTAGTGCTGTCTCAGCTGTGTTCTACGTTCAGTTGAAACACTACCTCGAAGAGTTGCTTGAACAGATAACAGTATTTCACATTTTGCAAGGTTTGAGCCGTTGAGACCTGAGGAGCAGCCGTTAGTTAGTAGGGTTAGTTGAGGAGTGGTTATAGTTTAGAGTGGGCTGAGAGTTGTTGTTGTATTGTGTGGCCCAAACCCACACTGATCCTTATGGATCCATTTTAATATAACAAAAAAAACATTGCATTTTGTTGTACCTAGCCGTCCGTTCTCATTGCTGTAGTAGCATCAACCTTCTAAAGTGTCGCACGAGCATCTGCTCTGCCCTCACCATACTCATTTACAACTGCAAACAAGTTAAGAAATCCAAAAGGCCCTATTGAAATCTCATTGAGGCATTTCATCAAATAACCAAGCGGCAAAATCATGCATACAAACTGTACATTCAAAATCTCAACTTTATTCAGATCATCAGAACGGAACTTATAATCAAAGGAGCGATACCCCAAAGAAAAACAGACTAAAGCAAAACTGTACTGATTCTTGTGCTTTTAACTCGAGCAAACAACCTCTTCACAGTCCTCATATCCCTCTTCAAAGACACATCATTAAACGGACCAAATAAAGTTGTCTAATAAGCCATTCAAAACATCTGATCTTGGATGTAGATGACCGCCGCAAAACATATAAAACTTTCAACTTCAAATACCATGAAGATGGTCTGAATTTATCAATCCAACAACTTTGACAGTTTACTTCAACACTAAATTAAAGTAGTAGCATTTGTGTCACCGCACCTAGCCTATGTAACACTTATAAACATATGAAGAAAAGGTTATACCGTGTAGTCTCTTGGACACCATCCTGTGTCCCGTTACTCACAAAAAATCCAGCTAGCTTGCATCTCGACTGGATCAGAAGTCATCTCTATCTGTTGGAAGCTCGCATCAGTATAGCCTTCAACAATCAACTCGTCATTTCCTCCATACACTAAGAAATCATTTCTTGTCCTTCTCAAGTACTTTAAGATGTTCTTAGCAGCATTCCAGTGTGCTTCTCCTGGATTAGATTGGTACCTGCTGCACATACTCACAAGGTTTATGCACATCAGGGCGAGTGCACATCATAGCATACATGATAAACCCTATTGCGGATGCATAAGAGCATCTTCAACAGTGAGGCGGGGCAGCACCTCATCGCCCAGAACCTTTTAAGAAACACTTTTTTTTTTATAAGTGGCAACCCGCTACACTTAACTTACCTAACTGGCGACAATGGTAGACTGAAAGAAATCGACTTCAAACAATGATCACCGGCCTCTTCTTCTTAAGTGGCCGAGCAACTTGGAAAGAGAAAAGTTCCATCAGAAATCAGAAGTAGTCGACCTTTTTTTTTGATTCATAAGTGGACTTGGGCCACCGAAACAACAACTAACAAAGCCAAACTAGGCAAACAGCAACACTGAGACAACAAGAAACGCACTACTGCTGACAACAAATCACTGAAAACACTGAAAACTAAAACACTGAAAAACAAACTCCAAGCTCAAAGCTCTAGCTAGAGACTCCCCAGAACAGGCCACCTCTGCCTACTCTGATTATGAACGACAGGAGCTAGCTCCTCTTAACACAAGTAGTAGACCTTGACTAAGAAACTAAATCAGTCAAAACAAGATAATAATATTTATGCTCTATAGACCAAGTGCATAACATTTTGAAATGAGGTTGTGTCTGTTAGAGTGGTTTTTTACCATTGTGCCCCTCTTTCAAACTCAAAACACCCATTTGTCCATTTTGAAACACAAATGACCAAAATGCTCCTTTTTTTTATATTTCCGGTTTCCCCAAAACCGGGAATGTCAATTTTTTTAATATTCCCGGTTTCCCTCATACCGGGAACATAAATAAGGATTACGTGGCCGGTTTTAGGGCATGCGTGGACGAAACGTGGACGAAAAAAGGGGCATGTTTTGGGAAAAAACACCAAAGTACCCCAGTTTGAAACTCGAATAACCGATATACACCAAACGAAACTCAAATAACCAATCTACCCCATTTTTTTACATTCCCGGTTCCTCAGGAACCGGTATTCTCATTTTGGCTTAATCCTGGTTTCCCAGGAACCGGTATTAATAAAATTTGCTGATGTGGCTCATTTGGAACCTATGTGGACCAATTGGAACAAAATTCAAGCTAATCTGGTGTACACGTCAAATTACGGTGTGGGGAGAACCGGTATCTTAATGATACCGGTAGCTGAGGAACCGGCATCATCTGCATGCGTGAAAACATCTACACGTCTTGTTCCCCAACCCTTAATCGTAGAACTAATCTTGTTTTTTTTACAGACTGATGTAATATTACTTGCTATCCTAATGAGGCCTCTAACAAGATTAGTTTTACCTGCTCAAGGAAATAAACAATTAAATCCTCTGCAAGTTCACGGTCACCAGACTGGTCACGCAGGGAGCTTCTCCAGCTACGCCACGGACTCCTTCGCTCGGTACAGCAAGGACTCGACTGGTCATGCAGGGAGCTTCTCCAGATACGCTCGAGACGCTAACCTTGCCAACGGGACCTTTGCAAGTTACTGTAGTATCTAGAGCCGCTGCAAATGTCGGATCGCTTCCGGCGATCACAAATCCAACTCCGATTTGTTGAGATGATTTCATGGCGAAAGAGCGAGTAGCACCAGCATCATGCTTGAATATTGTTGTTGGTGTTGAAGCGGTGTGCAGCATGCTTGAATATTGTTGAAATGGTGTGGCAGCATGCTTGAAGCGGTGTGGCAGCATGCTTGTTGGTGTTGAAGCGGTGTAGCAGCATGCTTGAATCTAGAGCAGCATGCTTTGCTGGATGGGGTTGTGTGTTGCTGGATGGGGTTGTCTGTCAAAGCAGCAGCGTCGATGGACGATGGGGTTGTGTGTTGCTTGGAAGATGAAAACGTTTTTATAAAGCCGCACAAAATATTTGCAGATGATACCGGTGGCTCTCCTACTGGTATCATTAAGATACTGATTTCCCCCAAACCGGCATTTGACGTGTACGCCGAATTTGCTTGGGTTTTGTTCCAATTGTCCACATAAGTCCCAAATGAGCCACATCAGCAAATTTTATTAATACCGGTTCCTGAGAAACCGGGATTAAGCCAAAAATGAGAGTACCGGTTCCTCAGGAACCGGAAATGTAAAAAAATGGGGTAGATTGGTGATTTGAGTTTCGTTTGGTGTATATTGGTTATTCGAGTTTGAAAAAGGGGTACTTTGGTGTTTTTCCCATGTTTTGATACATTCCCGATTTGAGGCAAACCGGGAATATTAAAAATTGACATTCCCGGTTTTGGGGAAACCGAGAATATTAAAAAGTGACATTCCGGATTTTGGGGAAACCGGAAATGTAAAAAAATGGGCATTCTGGTTATTTGAGTTTAAAATGGGGTAAATTGGCATTTTTAGTTTGAATCAGGGGCATTATGGTGACAAACCCCTGTTAGAGATATACTCTAATATATTCGGGCTTCTATATTTAATTTAGATACTCTAACAGTGTCCAACATGTGCTATATAACATTAAAAAAATCATTCGTTTTGTTTTTCTGATTATTTTATGGGTTCCCGCTAGGGGTAGGGGTCGGCAATGGGCAGGGTAAGAACATTTTTCATTGACCCTATGCACAGTACAGGGCAGGGTAGAGTAATTTTTTTAAACCCGTAGGGTACCCATGGGCAGGGTAATATTAGGGTAAGGTCGGGTAGGATAGGGTCGGGTCGGCTAGGGTCAAGTAGGGTAAATTTAAGCATATTTTGGAAAAAAATTCATAATATGAATGAAATTAGTAGGATAAGACAGGGAATGATAGTGTAGAAGGGCAGGGTATGATGTTAGGGTAGGAGGGTAGGGTAGGGTCTATGGTCAACATGCCCTTACGGTCACCATTACCCTGCCCAGAAAGCCTAAGGCAGGGTAAGGGTCACGAAAAAATAGACCCTACCCTTCCCTCCTACCCTGCCATATACTACCCTGCCCTCCTACCCTATCATACCATGTCTTACCCTACTATTTTCATTCATATTATAAGTTTTTCCTCAAATTATACTTAAATTTATTCCTATCAGACCAGGCCTTACCTACCCTACCCAAATTTTACCCTGCCCATAAGTACCATGCGGGCAAGAAAAACTACTCTACCCTGCCCTTACCTTGCCATATACTGTTCATTGGGTCACATAAAAACGGTCATACTCTGCCCATTAAGATAGGGGTAACCCTTACCCTGCCCATTACCGAACCCTAGTTCCATATGAGCTCTTTACCTATGAATCTAAACGCTATTAATTCTTTCGAAAGTATGGTTCACTATTTTTATTTTATTCCCCAAAATTTGGGATCCACCAAAGTCCAAAAGTGTGTACCCAATGCATCGTAAATGAATTAAAAATGTGCATCAAAATATATTTACGATACAAGAGTTTGCACACAAATAAGCATCACGAGTATTTAATTAGGAAAAAGTACAAAATGGTGGTATGAACTATTACCCTTTTACAAACTCTTGTCCGTGATATACAAATTTTCAAATAACAGTCAATTTTCAATTTGTGGACTAAATTGAAATTAGAGTTATTACGATAAGCATCCTAACTTTTTTAGAAATTGCAATTATGTATTTGGTTCAATCTTATTTGTATTTTTTTGGGTCTAGAATATATATATGGTTCAATTTAGTGATACAGTTTTAGACAATTCTTTTTGAATATATGGTTCGATTTAGTCCAAATTTATACAATAAATGTTAAAATCAATTTCTTTTTCATAACCGCATCAAATGACCTGATTGTACACTACGAAGTAAACATATACAATAATGAAATTGTTTGAAAAATATACAATAATAAATTTTTTACAAACAAGTCTAAAGAGAACAAAAAGAGAACAAAAGATTAGTGATACATGTTTTGAACCGTGAAGGTTTTCAAAAAGAGAACAAAAGATTAGATTCTAACAAAAGTCATGGCATATCGGATCAAAGTCCACTTTCTGTTGCTAAATTCGATAACTGAGACGTTGAGATGTTGATTCTTGTATACAAATGTATGCTCGTTGTCATTCTTGATTTTGCTCCTATTGAGTGGAAACCTACAAATTAAAATAACAAAAATCAAACCATCATATAAACAATCAACCTATCTTTAAAGTGATAAATCCCTATAAATTTATCAATATACAATACAACAGGAAAGCAAAGATTAAGGTAAGCATAAAATTAACCTGACTTGCCGCACCATTTGGACAAAATGCATAGAAAAAAAAGATGATCAAAAGACATCATTAGGCATTTCTACAGTAAATCTCTCCAAATATCATTCTACAAAAATGATTTCTCTAAAAAAGATGATCAAAAGACAGCATTAGGCAGCATTATTTGGACAAGTCGTTATCATTCAATACTAATGCAATAAAAAATAATCCACCTGACTTTCTCTAATTCATCGAAATCAACAGTGATATCTTCATCATCAATATTGTTTTGATTTTCCACACCTTCATGGGAAAGTACACCAATTTTCATATTGTTCAATGCTTCATTCACATTTTTACGTGCCTCTGTATTTTCTGTTTCGCCAAACCAAAACTGATCATCCATATCCTCTGTAATTTCTTGATCGAAAAAATCAGTAAGTTCATCACTCTGTTCTGAATCAAGATACCCTGCATAGTTTGTATCTGATAATATACTAAACTGAGATGTTTTGTTTGCGCTGCCTTGTAATCTATAAATCATATAAACAGTTATTAAGCAATCTATTATATAAAAAAATGGAATCAACACATTGCATTGACATACTATACTCAAAGAAACAAAAATCAAAACAAATATAGACAAAAATAAAGACATAAAGAGCAAGTGTCGAAATAGGCTACACAAAACACGGCACATGAAAAATTGAGAATGAAGAATCACATGAACAACAGATCAGCTACTCCAATTAGTGGAGTCCTTGACAATAAGATCAAACTAAAGTATGGAGGTTTACGATTCAAATATGTAGAAGGAACCAAACAACACTTACTGTTTCCATCTAATTGATGATTTCAACAGTATTTGCGACGAGGATGGTGATGATGCGGTGGCCGGTGGGAGATGGAGCTGCGAGGGTTGAAGCCGTAATGGTGTACGAGAAAACAAAATTTTGAGTTTCGAAACCTTATTCACTTGGTTTGTTTTGGTCCAACCAAAAAAATACAATTAGGATTGAACCAAATATATAATTGCAATTTCTAAAAAGGTTAGGATACTTATCGTAATAACTCTAATTGCGATTTAGTTCACAAATTGAAAATTGACTCTGATTTGAAAGTTTGCATAGTCCGAATAAGAGTTCATAAAAGGATGATAGTTCATACAACTCTTTGTACTTTTCCCATTTTATTACAATGCGTATCCAGTGTCTTTATGATATTAAATCAATTTGCGATACAAGACTTCGTACTGCGAGAAAATTAATGGAGAACAATACTTACTGTCTTATTTAACGTGTTCGTCGGGAAATGAATTATGATACATATTCAGTGTGTTTTCGAAGAAATTAATCAACAACATCACTTATCGTCAACAATTAAGGCGTTGTTTTAATGAACTATAATAATCCTCATTTTGATACGACCAGCCTCATTTAATGTATTAAGTTGTATATAGTGTTTACCGAGGAAAATACGCTACGTATTTGTTTATATGATAACCAAGCTACTCTACCAAATAATTTTTTGTTGCAATTTTATTATTTTCTTAAGGAAATATCACTTGCAAACCATATTTTTGGTGCAAAATATAAAATTCGTCAAAACTGGATTATAATTCGTCGCCGAGAAACTAAAAGTACGACATAGTTCGTCAAAAGTGATATTATTACATTTTATATTTAGAAAATTAAAATAATAACTCGTTAAATCTAATAGAAATGAATATTTGAGTTGTAAAATATAAATTTATAAATTAATTAAACAACAAGCAACAAGACACAAACAACCTTGAACATGTCTCAATCACATCCCTCGGCGTGAGGCGAAGTGGAGCATCTCACTGTTCCCGACTAGATAACTTGTCCTAGCCCTTAAGTCCTCTTTGTTGCCGTTTACGGTGTTCAAGTGGCGTGCTATCGCTGGCAGGAAGCGGGCTTGTGAAGATCACTTGTGTAGCCTTGTCCAGTGTTCAGTGGAAATTTTGTCAGAGCTTCATTGTCGCTTTGAAGTTGACTGTTGAGACACTTCTTCTGTTTGGGAAGTTTTAGCATGCCTTGGACCTTGGAGCAATCTATGTGTGAAGATAACTAAGCAGCAGATGAATTGACTAACTTTGCATGGATTACCTTTTCATGTTTGGATGTTCTGTTCCAGTACTAGTTGGTCGATTATTTTGCTGTTGTTGTTATTCCTTTTCTTCAGGTCTTTGTATGCTATTTTCTTATATAAAAAAGTCTCAATCACATCACATCAGCTAGAAACAACGGAACATCATTGAGAGAGTTCCACTTCCAGCAATGTGTACTAGGGGTGGGCGTGGGACGGGTTGTGCTTGGTCCTAACCCGGCCCAAAATAATGATCGGGTCATTTATTCGAACCCGAACCCGGCCCGAAAGACCGGGTCAATTATGTGAACCCGAACCCGACCCTAAAACTAAAAATTGTAAAAGGCATAAAATATTCATGGTCATCTATCATGATATAAATACTTTAAAGTTTAGTATTACAGTTTTATTTTTCATTGCAAATCAATTACATATTCATATGTAGTGTGATATATCACGAGAACACAAATAAAATTTTATTCATATGAGGTATAAGGTTTGAATCTCATTAAAAATCTAGTATTTTTTATATTACTTATGAAATCGGGTAACCCGAACCTCAACCCTAACCCGACCCGAAAATTATACCAGGTTGGTTAAGTGGACCTAACCCGACATTAAGTTGACCGGATCGGACTGGGTTGTCGGGTCGGATTTTGTCCACCCCTAATGTGTACAACGCATACTTGCCCTGAATGCCAATTTATCAGCCACCTAGGGGCAAAGCAGATACACCAATCCGGATTTCCTTTGTGTAGTATTATATTTAAGGGAAAAGTACAGATGGGGGTGGTGAATTACTGTCCATTTCCAATATTTTGTCTGAACTATCCAAATTTCTAAAAAGGGGCTGAACTACCAATAATTTTCCAAAATAGTAATATTGTCTAACCCCGTTAAAGATTTCTGTAACGGCGTTAGGATTCCGTTAATATCGTTAGTTAATAAAATTGGAAAAATAAAAATAAATAAATAATGTTTTAATCTTTAAAAACAAATTTGTAAAAAAATATAAAATAATAATACTGAATTGGAAAAATTAAAATTTTAAAAAATTAAATATATATAAAAACTTTCAGAAAATTTCAAAAGTTTTAAAAAATTGTACAAATACTCAAAAAATTAATTTCCGAAAATTTTCATTAAATTAGGATATTTAGAAAATTCCATAATTTTTCGGAAACTTCATAAATTTAATTTATATAAAAATTAATTAATAGATAATCAAATTGAAAGTAATGGAAGGAAGATCAAACTTTCACCTTACTCATTACTCAACAACAAAATTTGAAAAATAAAAATAAAATATCCAATTTGATTACTTATTAATTAATTTTTATTCTATTTAATTTCTAAATTTTCAGAAAAATTATATATTTTTCTAATTTTCCTCATCTTTTGTAATTTCTTAAAATTGTCCCAAATAAAGAAAAAAGTGCGTTTTTTAATTTGTTTTACTTTTTGGAAAATGATCAGGTACAAAGTTTTTGGTACAAAATACAAACTAATCATAGCCCTTTGTGATATGAATGGATGAGATTAAATCTTGATTTTTGATATTTTTTTTGTGACGAACTATAAATTGAAACTGGCGAATTATGCCGTCTTTTTCATTTTTCAGCTCCTCTTTTTCATTTTTCGGCTCAAAAAGTGACGAACTATAAAATGATTTTGACGAATTTTGTATTTTGTACAAAAAATAACTTTGTACCTGATCTTGACCCTTACTTTTTTTTAAACTTTTCTGAATTTTCAAATTTATTATCATTATTTTTATAAAATTTTCCAATTTCTGAAGTTTTTATAATTTGTTTAATCTTTTTTAAAATTTTCTTTCCTAACGGTGTTAACAGAACGCTAACTCCGTCTAACGGCATTACAGAAATCGTTAACGTGGTTAGACAATATTAGTGTTCTGAAATATTATTGGTAGTTCGGCCCCTTTTTAAAAATTTGAATAGTTCGGATAAAATATTGAAAATGAATGGTAGTTACTACCCCATTTCGTACTTTAAAAAAGCTATGTATTATTAGTTGGCGATGATGACTTCAAAAGTGTTGTTATTCATTGCGGGTAACTTTGGCATTTATGCTGAAAAGGGTCATTTGTTATCTTAACAGTACACGACGTGTATGATATAGCCGTTATAAAATGGTTAGAAAGTGCACAAAAAGGTTTTACAAAAAAATTAATAGTTTACATTGATAAGGATTTTTCTTCAGTGCATTTCTAAAAAAAAAAAAGATAAAATCATATATAAGTTGACAGAAAACTAAATGAAAAATCTTGGAAAAGGGAGAAAATCAATACGACGGAGGATAGTTTGAAAATAATATAGTATTTCTTTTAATGTTTGTAATTTATGTGCGAAAATGAACAATTTTTCTTCCAACTTCCAACTTCCACCAAATTAATTTTCATTCATTCAAACTAATAAGCATTCTCACCCATTACATCAGTCCCGCCCATTTTAACAACCAACTCAAGCAATCTCAGCATTTTTGTAGTAATCACACTCAATGTCGACTTCTTATCTCTAATCGACGCGCGGTAGCACTCCCTTAACTTATCGATTCCCTTTCTCGCCTCATCTTTCGCCTCTGTATATTTGTTACCATACCAATATCTCATTATCCGCTTCACGTTCGGCACCATCGATTCGTACGCGTGGTGACATTCTTGGAGGTTATGCACCTTATTCGGATTTCTCGCCCTTGAAAGCATAACCTGGACTCGGTTGATGGACTTGGTCAAATTTACGTAAACGAAGGTGTTGAGGTTCATCCCTAATAAATATGGTTTTGAATGGGCAAGGGACGGGGTAGACATGAGTACTTCGTTGCAGTAGCCGACGAAGGATGTGTCGCGACAAATTTTGTTGATCAACTTTGTGGTTTGTGGCGCTACTGGCTTAGAGTTGATGGCAATGGAAATCAAGAAAATGAAGCAAAAATGGTAGAGAGGGATATATGAATGTGATGTCATTTTGGTTTCTTTGTTTTTGTTTCCACCTAACTGGAACTTATTTATAGGGAATGATTCATATGAGAATCATCCTAAAATTAATTCAATGTTAATTTACCTAGGGACACGATAAACTTGTATTGTTGTCCGAATTAAAAATTGGGAAAAGTACAAAATGGGGTGGTGAACTACTGTACATTTCTAATATTTTGTCTGAACTATCCAAATTTCCAAAAAGGGACTGAACTACCAATAATTTTCCAAAACAGTAATATTGTCTAACCCCGTTAAAGATTTCCGTAACGTCTTTAGGATTCCGTTAACACCGTTAGTTAATAAAATTAGAAAAAAATTTTAAAACTAAAAAATGTTCTAAAATTTTTAAACATTTAATAAAATTGTATAAAAATATATAAAATAATAATAATAATTTGGAAATTTTCAAAATTTATAAAAACTTAAAAGCTTTCAGAAATTTTCAAAAGTTATAAAAATGTACAAATACTCAAAAAATGTAATTTTTTTACTAATTCCGAAAATTTTCATTAAATTAGGAAATTTAAAAAATCTATAATTTTTCTGAGACATTAGAAATTTAATTTATATAAAAATTAATTAATAAATAAAGAAATTGAAAGTAATGGAAGGAAGATCAAACTTTCACCTTACTCAACAACAAAATTGAAAAATAAAAATAAAAAATCATATTTTATTATTTATTAAATAATTTTTATTCAATTGAATTTCTAAATTTTCAGAAAATTTATATATTTTTCTAATTTTCCTCATCTATTGTATATATTTTTTAAAATTGTCGGAAATTAATAAAAAAAGTGCGTTTTTTGAATTTGTTTTACTTTTTAAAAAATTTTTCTGAATTTTCCAATTTATTATCATTATTTTTATAAAATTATCCAATTTCTGAAGCTTTTATAATTTGTTTTATTTTTTAGAACATTTTTTAAATTTTTTTTATCTTTTTTAAAATTTTATTACATAACGGTGTTAACGGAACCCTAACTCCGTCTAACGGCGTTACGAAAATCTTTAACGGGGTTAGACATTATTAATGTTTTGGAAAATTATTGGTAGTTCGACCCCTTTTTAGAAATTTGGATAGTTCGAACTCAGTATTGGAAATGGTAGCTAGTTCACCACCACGTTTTGTACTTTTCCCTTAAAAATTTATCAATCAATATGGTACAATTTACAATACGATTATCCTCTTTTCTAATACTACTCTTTGATGTTTTTGATTTTTGTCAAAATAATCAGATGTGTGAACATGCTGCGATTCTCAGAGCCTTAATCGTTTTTATATTCTTTTTCACCCGCAATCTGAGTATTAGTGGTCTAGCGGTCACAGCATTGGTCGAATGACCAGGAGGTCGACGGTTCGAACTCCCTCGAATGCACCAGCATGAGTTTGGGGCTTGTACATTCCTTGCTTAATAATAGTGGAATTTATTTTTATTTTTAAAAATCTTAGTATTTATTCATTTGTCATTATTTTTTGATATGGTTGACCGGATTAGCTCACAAAATTTAATAAATTATGTGTTATTGTTTGGCACGCCGAGAACCATCACCTATTAGACCATCACCTATTAGGTCCATTAATAATGGTGTCAAATATGTTTTACTTTGTTATCGATGGAAAAAGATCAGTTACAAGTTGATTTTTTGGTTAAAAAAAAAACACAAATAAATCATAGCCCTTGATCTTGTGATTTGGATGGATGAGATTAAATCTTGATTTTTTGTGCATTTTCTCAGTGACGAACTATGTCGTCTTTTTCATTTTTCGGCGATGAACTATAGATCAATTTTGACAAACTTTGTCGTTTGTACCAAATATTAACTTTTAGTATTCTCGAAACAAAGTCAGTATGAGATGGTTTCTTACTTGTCGCATGTTTGAGCCACAATGTGTATGCCTTTCTACCGTTGGACGGAACTGTATCCTTATCAACTGACATGTTTATCTTTCTCCGAGTTGCACGACATGCATATTTGGGGGATTTTTTTATATGGTGTGTGTGGCTCAATTCAGTAGGGTTCAAGGGAGTAAGGGTCGGCAATGGGCAGGGTAAGGGTGGATTTTAGTCCAATTTTCGGTACCCTATGAACAGTACGGGCAGGGTAAGGGTCGGGTCTGGAAATTTATAAGGACCCTATGAGCGACTCGTGGGCAGGGTAACCACCGGGTAGATAGGGTCGAGCAAGGTAAGGGTTACCCTTGAAATTTTCATATTTCACTCATTTAATTTTAATGGCCTAATAATGACCCTTACCCTAGGCAAAATAGGGCGGGTAGAAGGGTAGAATTTAGGGTAAGAGGGTAGGGTGAGAGGGTCGGGTAGGAGGGTAGGGTGAGAGGGCAGGGTAGAAGGGTAGAATTTTCTTTGACCCATACCCTGTCTTAGGCTTAGTGGGCAGGGTAGACACCGGGCAAGTCTTAGAGTCGAGTAGAATTCGGGTCGGGTAAAATTAGGGTCACCCTATGGGCATTTGGACCGTAAGGTCAAATGCCGACCCCTACAAGGGAGACTTGTCTTCACTTTTCGGGCAATATCCAACACTTGGTCGTGAAATGAAGTGTTTTGAGAAACTATTCTTAATTTCTTAATTTTTAGAGTCAGAATGTTCCCTCAGTCCGGCTTTTTGTTCTCTCATCCTCGCCAGCTTTGGCATTTTCAATCTTTGCCATCAATTCTGTATTATCAGATTCCAATTGGGCAATCTTACCTTCAAGAGTTCTGATTTCTTCCATCTTCGCTATAAATCTTCTATTGTACGATTTATCTGGGTACCCTTCCCTCTGAAGAATGATTCATCAGTTTGGCTCCATATTTGATAAGATTATCTCATATTAATGTTATCAAATACTTCAACAAGATCATATTCATACTAATATTGTTGAATCTTCTTGATACCCAAGATATATAGCCTAAAAGGTAGCGACATAATCTTGATCTTTCTTGATCTTGTTTTCTATTTGTAGCAACGAATCTTGATTCTTTCCTATCTTTAGCGCATCATTGAAAAGATTCCAAGATCTTCTGAAGACGAAGATCTTCCTTCCAGAATATCTCGATCGATATTCTTTCTGAGCGTCGTGGTAACGTTACTTAACCGAGTCTCGTGTACACTCAAGTATCAACGCATCAGCAAGGTATTTGTCACATCAAAATATATGGAATTCACCAACTTTAATAGCTTATACTGTCCCTAGTTGGGCGTTGAGTGGGAAACTAATTTTCGATACGAGAACTCGATTCTTATGAGCAAAATTATTTTAAATAATGTCACTATTTACCACATATGTAGCAACATCAATCTATCTATTCGGTTTGGATCCGGTGCAGTGCAATAACTTGCTGCGAGTGACAAATTACGCCGTTTCAATTAAAATGACATTTTATTATACATTTTAAAAAAGTTCAAAAGCGACATCGTTTTTCATTCACAACAAATTGATGAGCACTAGATCTTTTTCCCTATCGATCAACAAAATCAATTAAAATTCTTTAACAGGTTGTCAAATCATGACTTACATAAATAAAATAATTTTTTTTGATAGTGTGCTTGTATCAAACATATCAAGTAATTTTATCAAAAAAAAACATATCAAGTAATACATCTAATATACATATATATATTTTTAGAGCATTTGAATCACCACTCGGCAAACAGCACGAACCCCCGGATTTGAATATGGAAGGACCTCAACGGTGTCTAAATACGCCAGTGGCGGATCTAGGGTTTAAAAACTAGGTGAGCGGAAAAAAAATCATTAATAATAGGTAAAATTCTTGATAAGTCGAAACACAATTCTTACATAGTATTCATCAAGAATTTGATCAAAAGAGATATAAGAATTGTAAATCAAAATACCTAAGACATACATTACAAGTATATGATGCTCTATCTGAATTGCGCTCTACGATCTCCAACAGACTCGAAATGATCAATCACCGTCTCTGAATCAATATCATCCACATATTCCTTTTCAATGTGAGACATCATACAACCTGAAAGGTACCCGTCTTCCATCTTGTTTCTAAGCCTAGTTTTTATAATTTTCATAGCTGAAAATGCACGTTCAGTAGTTGCAGTGGAAACAGGAAGTGTCAAGACCAAACGAATCAATCTATCAACCAAGGGAAACAACTTCGCTAAGTCTGCTTCAACTAATCGTCTACATAATTGTGAAAGAGAAGACAATTTCTGAAAATCTTTATCAAAAACTACTTGATGCTTATAATGCTCTAATTGAACATTAAAGCTCCAACCTCTGATGCATCAAAGTCTTCAGGATAGAACTTCACTGCAAGTCTACAATTCTTCTCCATATCAAACTTTTTGAACTGATTTTTAGGATCCAAGGCAGAGCTTAAAGTAAGTAATTCTATACTTTGCTCTGTGAACCTGTCATGTAGCTCCATCAGCTGAACATCTATAATCACATTAAACACATCAAAATGATAGTAATGTTCATTTGTAACAACATCATGTTGTTGACAACCACGACCAGTACCCATTGAATAAGCTGCATCCATATTAGGCATTTCAAGACCATGATGTTCACCAAATTGCTGCACACTTCGGTAAAAACTATCCCAACCATCATCCCCCAATGCTTGAAGAAGTGCCTTTGTATTTGAAACCAAATTCATAGCATTAACAATATCTTGTGATTGCTTTTGCAAGGCTTGACAGAGTAAATCAGTAATTCCCATAAGTTTGTTAGTGAGCAACAAACAAAACACAAATTCAAATGCCCTCAATGCCTTAAGGAAACCTTTTGCATCACCTCTTATACTTCCAGTGAGCTCTTTATCAGTCATCATACTTTGAAGAAGCTGAGTAACTTCTTTAAACACATGAACTAACGTAGTAACCGAAGCAAAGTGAGAACCCCATCGAGTCGTACCTGCTCTTTTCAAACTACGAATCTGGTTAAGACCTTTTCCAGTTTCAAGATCTCCATCTGCTAAACTTTCTGCAATTTCTGCTTCTTGAATATCTTTTAACAGATTTTACTCTTTGATGAAGAGCCAACGAAAGCAACAATGGAGCTTAGCATTTGAAAAAACAATTGCATATCAGAAACTTCTTTAGCACATGCGTTCAAAGCTAATTGTAATCGATGAGCAAAGCAATGAACATAATAGGCATAAGGGCAGTCATGAAGGAATAATGTCTTCAATCCATGAAATTGACCACGCATATTGCTAGCTCCATCGTATCCTTGACCACGAATATTTTGCACTTGGAGTTTGTTTGTAGAAAACACTTCACATATATGTTTCTTGAGATTAGCAGAAGTAGTGTCTTCAACACTTACAATTTCAAAGTACCTCTCTTGAAGAAACCCATCTTCATCAACAAACCTGGGAATAATCAGAATATACTTATCAATAAAATTTTGGGTTATGACAACAACAAAAAAGAATCAACATACCTTAGAATTATTGCCATTTGCTCCTAATGAGATACATCAAGTGATTCGTCAACTAGGATACAAAACTTCGCATATCCAATTTCTTGACGAATTTTATTCCGAATTTTCGTAGCAATGATATCTAGAATCTCCTTCTGAATTGATGGTGCAATGTACATGGCATGTTTGGGAGCATTTTCAAGAACAACTTTTGCAATCTCATCATTCATACTTGCATAACTCTTTATGATCTCAATGAAATGCCCTCTACTACTAGAGTTAGAAGACTCATCATGACCTCTAAAAGGCAAGCCTTCTTTTCCAAGATACTTCACAGCTGCTGTTGTTGTTTTTAACCGCAACCTATTCTGCCTTACAATTTCTGGTGGAAGTTTGTCAATCACTCTATCAATGTGTTGAGAAGTTCTTAGTAAATCAGCCCAACTTTGAACATTCTTTTGATGAGTAGAATTTAATTTTCCAATATGTTGTCCACAAATTCCATTCTTCCCAGCCAACATTCTACCCCAATTGCAACACCCTTCGACAGTGAACAAAGGATACCTTGGTGACTTTTTTTCAAAAAGGAAGCAAGGAAAGCAAAATGCTCTATCTCTAGCTTTTGAATACTCCAACCAAGGATATAGTATAAACCATCTATGTTGAAAATGACGCTTCTCACGTGCATCAAAAGTTTGTGGATAATTATTTAACTTTGGCTGATGAGGTCCCATAAGGAGACACTCCCTTCGAATACGATCTTGTTCGTTCACCGGAAATGTACAAATCAACTGTCGTAATCCAGGATCAGCTTGAACAGGAGAGTGAGGAGACTCTTTTGGAGCATCAACTATGATTGGAGGGTTACCCTTATCTGTTTCAGGTGGAATTTCCATTTCATTTATAGGCAAAGAATTAGGAGAATCATTACATGGCACCGGTGTCTCTGATGTAGGGTCTTGATTGTTAACATCTTTCTTATAGAAAGAAAAAAGTGTCTTCATTCGCTTTTTGGAATGATGATCAGACATCCTATATTCAAATAATAAACCAATAAACACAGATTATTAATTAGCTCATAGACTTGCACAAACAATTACAAGCTACCAAATAATATTCTAATAGAATGTGAGATTAGACAAAATGACAAATCTTCAATTTCATATATATATATATATATATATATATATATACAACAACTAGGTGAACCCACCAAAAGTCCAAATTTCCAAATTCATTCGCAACTCAATGAATATTATGAATACGAGAGAAATGTTATCAAAATAAGGCAGTATCCATAATCCACAAAACAAGAGCACCATTCAAAAAATAAACAAGAGAAACACATTGTTCACATAATTAAAACAGAACTAGTTGACACACAAACTGCTGCATCAGAACCCACAGTTAACACTTAACACTGAACCATAATTCAAACTGTTTATTCAGACCCAATGAGGAGTCGTATTTATACGACTCGTCGAGTCAACTAAGCCCATTTATTTCGACACTTTATTATGTGAACAGTTACTTTTTAGTGTTGTTTTGCATCTCAGGTGTTTCGGAAGCTCTAGGAGGAAACATGCATAAAAGACGGCATTTCGTGCCAAAAACACCACAATGGCAGATCAGACCTTTGGACGTTTGACGGAGTGCTGCCCGTTGATCAGAAAAATACGAGGCATATACCGTTGCGTAGGTGACTGAATTCCCTACAACTCTCTAGTTCACACCGAGAGCATCCGATGTCATTTGGAAGGTCAAATCGAGAGCCGAAGTCAAAGCAGATGCGCAGAATGGATGAACAGTCTCCGAGAGGACCGCGGATACTGTTCACTTTATGAACAGTACCCGCGTATCTAAAGTGAACAGTACCCACGCCGATAAACTGTTCATGGTCCGCGGTGATGACATCATCAACGCGTTTTGATGACGTCAGCGAGTCCGAAAATTGGAAATTTCAGCCCAAAACAGACATGGAAACCCAGTTTACTATAAATAAGAAGCTTGGGCTAGGGTTTCCAGAATCTCATATTCCATCATTCAGAAGACGGCTCGAGAGGAGAAGACGCAAGCTTTCGACGAGAGAAGAGATTTTTCTACCTTTCATTATGTGTTTTATTTCCATCATGTGTAGCTAAAATCTTTATTCAGTTTAGGGTTTCGTTCATTGTGACACTTGTTTTGAGATTCTTAATGCTATTTTATGTTTTACTAGTTCTTGCTTCATCACATGAATTAACTTGTTAGATTAAGTGGAAGCTTTGTCGCAAAGCTTAATTGAGTAATTAATTCTTACCGTTAACATCTACTGGAAACTTTGTCATAAAGGTAGATAGTAACACCTAAACTAAATAATACCTTTGTCGGATTGCTTTATTTAGGAAAGAACTAGAAGTCTAACACCTTTGTCGGGTTAGATTGTGGCGTATCACCTTTGTCGGGATACTTGGGTTGTTACCTTTGTCGGAACAACCACACTTAGAAACATGAAATTAGATATTTATCAGTCGATGATAAACATGTCACAATAGAAACCCTAAGCTGAATACTCTCCCTGATTGAAATCTTCCTTGCTTTTGCCTCTTTTGCACTCATAAATACTCACAACCCCCTTTTAATTATTTACAGTTACAGCTTCAACGCACCAGCTCACTTGGGTTCGACCCTGCTTACCGCTTGCTAGTAGTCGCAGGAGATTTATAAATATTAAATTTGACGCGTCAGACGACGCGTGTCAAATTTTGGCGCCGTTGCCGGGGAGCTGCGCTTCGGTGAAGCTGTTTCTTTTTTTCTTTTTAATTTATTTAGCTATTTTTTAGTTAGAGTCGGCTACCACACATCGTCAGCGTCTACATGGCATCTGCCAAAACCTCAGACCATACGGAGTCGAAGTGGAGGACTTTAAACTAAAGGCCTTTTATTTCTCCTTAATTGATGCCGCTAATGATTGGTTTTTGTCTCTGCCTTCAGGTAGCATCCAGACATGGGACCAGATGCAGAAGAAGTTCCTAAACAAATACTACCCAGCAGGCAGGGCGATGCAGGTTCACAAGCAGCTACATGATCTTAGACAAGGGCCTAACGAGTCGATGTACGACTATCTAGAGAAGTTCAACCACTTGGAACAAAGCTGCCGCAACCTCGGACTTCCGGAGAAGCTTGTCATTGAGTACCTGCTCGATGGCCTGAGACTGCTCGACAATATGCTCCTCGACGCCTCGGCTGGAGGCACGATCATGAACCTACACCTAGGTCGAATCAGGAAGTTGATCACAGACGTGGCCGAGAACTCAAGGTGCAGAGAGGAGACCAGTCGACAAGACGAATTTACCCGGACCAAGAACGTGGCAAAGGCCGACACTCCGGTGAATTCAATGGCCGAGGAGAGGATGCAGCAGCTGATAAGGAGACAGCCGGTCCAGGTAAAATCGTGCGAGTTTTGTGGTGCAACAGACCATAAGACAGATGCTTGCCACAGTCTACAGGAGGATACACATGCCAACGTCAAAGCAGTGGGTGAATTTCAGAATTACAATAACCGTGCACCCCCTCAGACTCAGCAGCAGTACTACCGTCCACCGTGTCACCAGCAGCAGGGCAGCTACAATAATCAGAATCAGTATCAGCAGCGAGGACAGAGTTACAGTCAAGCAGGCCCTAGCCGTCAAAGTTCCAGCAAGTCTCTGGAAGATGTGGTGAAGGAGTTGGCGATTACCATACAGCAGAATCACGCCAAGAACGATGAAACTTTAGCAGAGCTGGGTAAGCAGATGTCCAACCTGGCTCAAACCGTTTCCGAGCTGAAGAGCGATCCGGGGAAGCTACCATCGCAGCCAGTGCCCAATCGAAGAGGGAATGTCAGCACAATGTCAGTAGTGGATGTGGACGCGACATTAAAGGAGTCTGCATATTGGGTGAACAGGATGCTCGTGCTCGACGGGCACATTGATGCAGAGAATGAAGTAACAAAGGAGTCCGTCTCAGACCAGATCGCGGATGACGTGCACTTTAATGTCATCCGCGGTCCATTAAAAGGCACTGAACCCGCGAAAATAAAATGTGAAGGACCCGCGGCAGCACAGTCGTCCACGGACGAAGAACACTTAAGCGGCGCGGATCATGAACAGGTTACTGGTCCGCGGATGGAACACTTAAAGTGTTCACCATCCGCGACCTGCTATGCCAAAAGTACTGAAATTGACCCTTCTCCTTCGTTTTTTATGCAGGTGATAGCTCCTAGGGACCATACGATCGACAACGATGAGCTAGGAGGCAGATCGGAAGCGAGTCATGAGTCACCCGGAAAGAGTAAGGACCCAGGTGCTTTTACAGTCACCTGTGGTATCGGTGAGACTCAAATACATCATTGTTTAATTGATTTGGGTGCTGCCATCAATGCTATGCCATATTCATTGTATTGTTCATTGAAATTGGGACCACTGAAGCCCCCTAAGCTATTGGTTGAGTTAGGGGATAAATCATGTATTCGTCCTGTTGGTTTGCTAGAGGATCTCACACTCCGAGTAGGAGACCTTGTTTTTCCTGCAGATTTCTATGTCTTGCAGATGGGAGATGCTAGAGACCATGATCCTCCAGCGCTTATCTTGGGACTTCCATTCCTCTTTTCCACTAAAACCAAGATTGACATGGACACAGGCTTGTTGTCACTTGCGTTTGGTGACAACACATCAAATTTTTATATTTATGAGGATGATGACCGTCCATGCGCGAAGAAACCACCGGACATCGTGCACACACCATATCTTGGTGCCCTATCTTCTGACCTACCATATGAGATTTGTTGTGCAGCTAGACCAGTAGCTCTGAGCAGAGTGCCCTCGCAGACTCGAGAGGATGTGAAGGCGAACCCACCTGATCGATGGAGAGGAGACACGAGCACACCGTTACACGATAATTTTGGGCAAACTAGAGGAATAGCTGAGGCTAAATTTGACCTCACACGTCCATGGGATCCTAACTTGTGATCCTTAAAGAGGTATCGTCGAGCCAACGACGTAAAACAAAGGCGCTCGCAGGGAGGCAGTCCGACAAATTTTTCATTTTTTTCTCTTTTTTCATTTTTATTTCGTTTTACTGTTTGTTTGAGTCTTTATTCGTGTTATCACATTGTCTTTGGGAAGGGAGAACGTTTCTTATGCAGGAAACAGATGCAACTCCGTTCAGATCGAGGACCACGTGCACATTATCTGCAGCGGATGCAGTTCAGTTTAAATGTTGACCGCGGGAGTTACAATGGACGTGATCCGCGGTTGACCGTTGACCATTCACTCGGGTTGACCATGACTGACTCGTTTGACCAGAATACTCATCTTCACACAACGAACGAGGAGAGTACCTGTTCACCTTGATCTCTTCCTTTTCCTATATGTTTGCATGTCTTGCATTTGTTTGTGTCATTGAATTTAAGTCGTGTCGTGAGGACACGACTTGATTCAAAAGTGTGGGGTTGTCAGTTGTGTCAGCACGTTTATTTTTCTTGCATTTGCACTGTGTCAGCACGTTTCATTTAAAAAAAATTGAAAGTATGAAATGTCTCTTCTGTTCTTGAATATGCAATATTGAATGTTGATGTGAAATAGATGAGCTGATTAGATGCATTTCTCTCGTGAAATTTGAATTATGCGTTTACTTGTGAATTTAACCTACTACGTGTTCTTCTGAGTTGAGATAAACAGGGATGTGGAGTTGATAGAAATGTCCTAGAGAGATGATGAGTCGAGTTTTCGACTCATTAATGCCCATTTTCACTATAGCTTTAGTTCGTTTCCGACGATTGTTTGATGTCATTTGATTCCCTTTTCATGCGTTTCAGGTGCGAATCAAGATGACTCAGTGCCAAAAGCCCATAGAAGGAAACTCGGAGAAAATCGGAGTCAAGAGCAAAAATTGGCAGAATTTGGCCTCCAGTCGATCGACTGGGAAGCTCCCCTGCTCCAGTCGATCGACTTGATAGACTCTCAGGAGGGACTGCAAATCACGTTATCGCAGTCGATCGATTGGGCCCTCCAGTCGATCGACTGGCGAGTTCTCCAGCTGAGCGTGCAAGCCACGTGCCTTCAGTCGATCGATTGGGACTCCAGTCGATCGACTTAATGGAGTCTCAGGAGGGCCTGTTTTCTGCATTACCGCAGTCGATCGACTGGGAGACTACCCTGTCTCAGTCGATCGACTGAGAATCTGCTTTCCAAGTGTCTTATCTCCCTCCAGTCGATCGACTGGGCCAACAGCCCACCGCCAGTCGATCGACTGGACCTGCTACAGTACCGAAAATTGCCCGAGGCTATAAATAGAAAGAGGCAAGTTTGACCTAGCATCTTGGATTTTTCTGGAGAAAAGACAAAAGGAAGTGAGCCAAATCAAGGGTTTCAACATCATCTAATCAACGAGGATTGAAGATCAAGGGAGTTTATTAGGATCATCAATCCTACTCTTTTCCCTCTTCCTTTCTCTTAGATTTTTGCTAAAAACCTACACATCATGTTGTCTTACATGATGTGTGAGTAGTCTCCCTTGTGTTTTGAGGGTTCTATGAACCTCCTTGGTACTCAATGATCATTGTATACACATTTGAATGGATTTATTGAAGTTGATTTCATTTTACTATGCTCTTCATGTTAGACATGTCTCTAAGTGTTTGATAAAATGCCCAAGTGACATGTTTATGTTAGAACTATGATCTAAGTATTGAAAGAGCTTAGTGATGGTTTGGATGTAGTAAAATTGAACTTAACCAACATTTATGAGAGTAAATGTATGGTGAGAGGTAAACTAGAACTTTATGCATGTAGCATTTATGGGAGTAAATGCTATATAGTGGATCAATACTCTTTAATTAGTGAGATCCTAGCTAAGATGGCTTGACTAGGATTAAACATGCATGGTTTGTTCAATTCTAGTCTAAGCTAGGTTTAAAACCTATCAACTCATAATTAATTAAACTCTTGTATGCATGATCATTGGGAAATTGCCAAGGAGGGGATTAATCCCTCGAAACTCGCTTTTAATTGAATTTAATCCCCTAAAAACCATTTCATTCTTGTTTTGAATCATTGATAACTCAATAATACTTGAATTTTAGGAATTAGCCGAGTAAGAAAATTTGATAGAACTAGCGTGTAATCCGTTTGCTCCCTTGGGTTCGACACCGGTCTTACCGGTTGAATTACAAATTGTTTTTGACCAATTGCATTGCTAAAATTACAAACGTCAAAATGGCGCCGTTGCCGGGGAGCAATAGCTAGATTACCCCTAGGAAAATCATTTAGTGCTCCGACTATTCCATGTTTTTCTTTATTCTACTTGTTACTTGCATTTCTTGAACTTATTCACTACGCTTACTTGTTTTAATTGGCTTCTCTTGTAGGTTCACTTCTTTTATGCCACCAAAGGCCAAGAAACTTTCTCAAATAGTGGATAGAGATTTGAACCAACCTATTAGAGAGCTAGTTAATCTTCCCGTTACAAGGAGTAAGACCAAAGACAAAGGACAAACCTCCAATACTCAAGGAGTCATGGCCGAAAACAACAATAGACTTCCTCCCCCACCCCCACCTCATCATAGAAACCAAGACAACCTTCCTCCGCAATTGCCCCTAGCTAGAAGGGCCCTCAAGGACTATGCCATCCCTACGGCGTATGGCTACCGTTCTCCCATCCAACTACCTACGGTCGATAACCGGGATTTTGACTTGAAGACGTCCACTATTCAAATGGTTCAATCTAACCAATTCTCGGGGAGGGACAATGAAGATCCAAATTCCCATTTGACGTCATTTCTTGAAGTTTGTGCTACATTCAAGATCAATGGAATTTCGGAAGATGCTAAGCTACTTAGGCTTTTCCCCTTCTCCCTCACGGGAAGAGCAAGAGATTGGTTGAGGAGTCAAACTCCCGATAGCTTCACTACTTGGGAAGAGTTAGCCGTGGCCTTTCTAAATAAATACTTTCCTCCTTCCAAGACGGCGCATTATAGGAGCCAAATTACAAATTTTGTGCAAATGGATGGAGAGACGCTCTATGAAGCTTGGGAGCGATACAAAGAATATCAAAGGCTATGTCCTCACCATAATTTGGATGATCTTCTTCTATTCCACACCTTCTATCAAGGTGTGGACGGTAATTCTCGTCTTGCACTTGACACCGCTTCGGGCGGAGCTATAATGGACCTTGCACCACATGAAGCCTTTGCGGTTATAGAGAAAATAACGAAGAATTATTTCATGTGGGGAAGCAAGAGAGGGAATCCTAGAAGAAGAAACGAGAGACACGAAGTGAAAGCGGTGAGCTCTAGCGATTATGATGCTTTGAGGAAGGACTTTGATAATCTCTCGGATGAAGTCTTCAAGCTAAAACACCCCGAGAAAGAAACTTCGACAAGGGAAGGGTGTGATATTTGTGAGGTCTATGAGCATGAAACCAATTCTTGCCCTTTGGTTCGAAGGGATGTGCAAGGCTATGGAGAAGTGAATTTTGTGGGAGGAAATCAAGGTAGAGATTATGGAGCTAGTGCCAACCAAGGGCAAAGCTCTCAAGCAAATTACACTACACCAAAGTTCTCTTCGGGATGGAGAAATCACCCCAATTTCTCCTACAAGACCACTAATCCCACTCGCCCCGACTTTGGATCCACACCTCCCGGATTCGGTCCTAAGCCTACTCAATCAAATCAAGGGTTCCAACCTAGGAACCAATATCAAAGTCAAGGACCGACTTTGCTTCAAAGAAACCAAGGGCAACAATATCAAGCTCAAGCTCAAAGAACCTATCAACAAGTTGAAGCTCCTCCACAACCTTCTAGTGAACTATCCGGTGTTGAGGCAATGTTTGCAAAGCTCTTAGCAAACCAAAATGAGATGAGGCAAGAGTTGAATGAGGTTAAGCAATCGAATCAAAGGCTAGAAATCCACAACAAAATGCTAGAAACTCAAATTGCTCAACAAGCCGAGGCATCTACAAGGGCACAAGGAAAATTACCGGCTAGACCCGAGCAAGGACAAAGGGAGCATTGTAATGCGGTTACATTGAGAAGTGGGAAAGAGCTAGAAAGAGAACAACCAAAGAAGAAGAAGGTTTCTTTTGATCTTGGAGGCCAAGCTAGTGCCGAAATTGAAGAGTTAGATGAAGAGGTCCCTAACCCTCAAGTTGAGAAAGAGAGTGAAATGGAAAAGGAGAAAGACGAACCTAGAATATACACTCCTCCTATTCCATTTCCTCAAAGGTTAAAGAAGAAGAGCAATGATAAGCAATTCTCCAAGTTTGCCGAGATGATGAGGAAGCTCTATGTCACAATGCCCTTCACCGAGGTAATAACTCAAGCTCCTTCTTATGCTAGATTTCTAAAAGATGTTATTACGTTCAGGAGAACAATCGAGGATGTCGATACGGTGTCCCTCAATGGTGAATGTAGCGCCATACTCCAACCTCGCATGCCCCCAAAGCTTGAGGATCCCGGTAGCTTTTCCATTTCATGCTTTATTAATGACATTAAGATTGAACGTGCTATGTGTGATTTGGGTGCAAGCATTTCGTTGATGCCTTATTCTTTGTGTAAAAAGCTAAATATGGGTGAGCCAAAACCAACTAGCATGATTCTAAGGCTCGCGGACCGCTCCTCAAGATTCCCTAGGGGGGTTCTTAAGGATGTCCCGGTTAGAGTAGGGAATTTCTATATTCCGGGGGATTTTGTGGTGTTAGAGATGGAAGAGGACAATGAAATTCCCATTCTTTTGGGAAGGCCTTTCCTCTACACCGCGGGGGCTATATTTGATACTACTAAGGGGTTAATCACCATGAGAGTAGGAGATGAGGAAATTGAGTTTAATCTTGAAAAGGCACAACGAGGTCCTAGTTCCACAATGACTTGTAATTATCTAGACCTAGTTGATACATATGAATTGTATGATGTGCCTAACCTTTACATGAGTGGAATTGACCTTGATAATGAGCTTCCCGACATTGCCGATTGTTGGGCTATCTTGGAGGAAGAAAACGAAGAAGGAACTCTAAGCGACAAAGGTAAGGAGTCTTGTTCGGTAGAGCTTAAAGCTCTACCAACAAGCCTAAGGTATGAGTTCTTAGGCCCAAATTCTAGCTTGCCTATCATTGTGAACTCTTCTTTGAATGATGTTGAAACTTCAAAATTGCTTGATGTGGTTAGAGAACATAAGGATGCTATTGGCTACTCTATTGATGATTTAAAGGGGATAAGTCCCAATTTATGCATGCATGAAATCAATTTAGAGAGTGATAGCATGCCATCTAGGGAGAGAGCTAGGAGGGTGAATCCTATTGTTGGGGAAGTAGTCAAAAAGGAAGTTCTGAAATTGCTTGATGCGGGAATCATCTTCCCCGTTGCGGACTCTAAATGGGTGAGCCCCATTCATGTAGTCCCCAAAAAGGGGGGGATGACCGTAGTTAAAAATGAAAAGAATGAACTAATCCCCACGAGAACGGTAACCGGGTGGCGTATGTGTGTGGATTATAGGAAACTAAACCAAGCCACTAGAAAAGATCACTTTCCCCTCCCTTTCATTGACCAAATATTGGAAAGATTAGCTAAGCATGATTATTTTTGCTATCTTGATGGATATAGTGGATTTTTCCAAATCCCTATACATCCACAAGATCAAGAAAAAACCACCTTTACATGTCCCTATGGAACATTTGCCTATCGGCGAATGCCCTTTGGACTATGTAATGCGCCGGGTACCTTTCAACGATGCATGATGGCTATTTTTTCCGAGTTTATTGAAAAGATTATGGAAGTATTCATGGATGACTTTTCTGTTTATGGTTCGTCTTTTGATGATTGTTTAGCTAATTTGGCTAAAGTGTTGAAAAGATGTATTGAGACGAACCTTGTACTTAATTGGGAAAAATGTCATTTTATGGTGCAGGAGGGGATAGTTCTTGGTCACTTAGTCTCTAAAAGAGGAATTGAGGTGGACAAAGCTAAAATAGAGGTTATGGAAAAATTGCCACCCCCAAAGGATGTAAAAGGCATAAGGAGTTTTCTAGGCCATGCGGGGTTTTATAGGAGATTTATCAAGGATTTCTCGAAGATTGCAAAGCCTTTAACAAACCTACTATGCAATGACACCAAGTTTCGGTTTGATGAAGAGTGCTTGGTGGCCTTCGAGAAATTGAAAGAGGCATTAATTTCGGCTCCAATTATCCAACCTCCAAGATGGGAATTGCCCTTTGAGCTCATGTGCGACGCGAGTGATTATGCTATTGGGGCGGTTCTTGGACAACGGGTGGACAAGAAACTCCATGCCATTCATTACACAAGCAAAGTTCTAAATGGAGCCCAATTGAACTACACTACAACCGAAAAAGAACTTCTTGCTATCATGTACGCCTTTGATAAGTTTCGTTCATACCTTGTGGGATCGAAGGTTATAGTATTCACCGACTGATGGACCATAATTATACGAATCAAAAACACAGTTAAACCCACTAAATTAGACTGTTTGTCTATTTAACTTTTGCTTGTTAGTTCCGCTATTTATCTACAGGGTATTTTGGAGCTTAGAGAGAATACACGCTAAGGATAGGATTTTACGCAGAAAAGATGTTACGAGTCATTCCAAGGTCTCGATCAGACGCTGACTGAAGAAATCTAAAGATCCTGACATGGAATCATTCAAAACAAATCAAACCGAAGAGCAACCAAAGTCAGTCCGGAGCTGAAATACACCGATAGTTTTGTGAGAACTTCACAAAACCACACAAACCACTCCCATCTTGCCACCTAGCCGGCGGCTCCTCCCTCACAACTCCTCTCCTCCACTCCCCTTCCTCCACTTGGCGTCTCCTCCCTCTCCCCTCCCAAAGCCGCCGGCGGCTAGAGCTCTCCCCCCATGTGTCATCATCTCAAAGCTCATCCTTCCTCCATGTGACAAGTGTTGGCTCCTCATGGCTTCCCTTAGCCTATAAATACCATGCCTCCTCATTTGTAATCAACATCCCAAAAATCATAAATCACTTATCTCTCTAAGTTTGGCAATTTGTAAGTTTGGTTGTGAAATAATACTCTTGTTGGTTCTTGAGTATTATAACAGTTTTAGAGAATACTCCTGTTGGTTCTTGAGTATTCAAGTAGGAATTGGGAATACTCCTGTTGGTTCTTGAGTATTCCCCTTACTTACTGTCTTTCAAAAACCCCCGAGTATTTAGCTATGGTATCCACCTCTATGGATATTCGTAGCTAAACTCTTCATTCGGTTGAAGGGGTGTACTTGTATCATAAAATGTTTTAGACTTTGCTTTAGTGTTTTTTCTCTGTATTCAAAACTTGTTCTATGTGCCATATATTAGGCCAGAACTTCCAAGGTTGAGTGGATGCATGGAATGGCAAAGCTCTTCCGTGGAAGTTCGTAAACATACTCGGATAAGTGGATGCTTGGAATGGCAAAGCTTATCTGAGGAGTTTGACCTCTCTCAAACACCATTTGATTGCTCGGGAATGACTGATCAAATGGATGCACACAGGCTAATATACCTTGGAATGGGGTATTAGTCTAAGTAGAACAAGGGCTCTACGTTTTTTGCAAAAGTCTAGACAGTGTGTGCAAATCGAGTGCTTGGAATGGCCTTGATACTCTTTCGAACACTTTTGCAAAAGACTAGACAGTGTGGCAAATCGAGTGCTTGGAATGGCCTTGATGCACATTTGAATACTTAGAAGGATCACTAAAGGTCAATGATAAACAGGCTATGATATAAGGCCCCCAAAATCGAATGTTTTCCTTGAAATCAAACAACTCCTGCACTTACTTTCTTAGTATAACTGCCGTAATCAACTGCTCACCTTCCGGAGGACTTGCCAATCACGCATCACCCGCTGTAAGTCTCCTACTTTTATTTTCAGTCATTTACTTTTCGCACAAAAAACCAAAACCAACCAAAAAGTCACGTAGTTACTAGCTCTAAAACCTCAACCAACCTAAAACACGCTCACTTGCTGTACAAATCACCTCAAAGAACAACTATCCCCCTAATTCCTTTGGGTTCGACCCCTACTTATCACTTGCTACCCAGTAGTGAAGTCGCGAGTAGCGGACTATAAATTTATTTGTACATTTGCTCTGACGACAAGCATCTGTCACCGACCATGCGGCAATCAAGTACCTCTTGGCAAAGAAAGATTCCAAGCCAAGATTGATAAGATGGATTCTATTTCTCCAAGAATTTGATATCGAGATCAAAGATAAAAAGGGGGTAGAAAATGTGGTAGCCGACCACCTATCAAGGCTAGAGGAAAATGAAGAGATTGAAGAGGATACTAGGCCCGTGGATGACTCATTTATTGGAGAGCAACTCATGAGAGTTGAGGCGGAGGCCCTCCCATGGTACGCGGACTTCGTAAACTTCGTGGTTTGTGGGATTATTCCTCACGATATGAACCACCATCAAAAGAGGAAGTTCCTATCCGAGACCAAGAGGTACTATTGGGATGAGCCCTATCTATATAGGCTTTGCGCGGATGGTCTATATAGGACTTGCGTCGCCGAAGAAGAAATGAGAGATATTCTATACCATTGTCACTCTTCCCAATATGGAGGACATGGTAGTGGAGCAAAGACGGCGTCCAAAGTTCTACAAAGCGGTTTTTATTGGCCAACTCTCTTTGGTGATGCTTATGAATTTGTGAAGGCTTGCGATCAATGCCAAAGAACGGGAAACATCTCAAAGAGGCATGAAATGCCCCAACAAAGCATCCTCCCGGTCGAGATATTTGACGTATGGGGCATAGATTATATGGGTCCCTTCCCATCCTCATATGGGAACCAATACATATTGTTCGCGGTTGATTACGTCTCCAAATGGGTTGAGGCCGTCGCCTCCCCTACTTGTGATGCCAAGGTGGTCACCAAGCTCTTTAAGAGGATTATTTTTCCTAGATTTGGAGTGCCAAGGACCGTCATAAGTGATGGCGGTTCACATTTCAAGGAGAAACATTTTGAGGCCTTGCTTCGCAAATATGGAGTTAGTCACAAGGTTGCCACACCTTATCACCCACAAACTAGTGGGCAAGTGGAAATTTCAAATAGAGAAATCAAGGCAATCTTGGAGAAAACCGTGGGGAGCTCAAGGAAGGATTGGTCATCGAAGCTAGATGACGCTTTATGGGCCTATCGTACGGCATTCAAGACCCCTATTGGAATGTCTCCCTATCGCCTTATTTATGGGAAGCCGTGCCACTTACCGGTGGAATTGGAATACAAGGCGATGTGGGCAATTAAGATGTTAAATATGGACTTACAAACGGCGGGAGACCATAGGGTGCTTCAACTCCATGAGGTGGAAGAGATAAGGAATGAAGCCTACGAAAGTACTAGGATCTATAAAGAAAAGACCAAGAAATGGCACGACAAGAGAATATTTCGTCGTGAATTCAAGAAGGGAGAGAAGGTCTTACTCTTTAATTCTAGGCTCAAGTTATTCCCGGGAAAATTGAGAAGCCGGTGGAGTGGTTCATTTATTGTCCACAAGCCTCACGAGGATGGACACGTAGAATTGCTCAACAATGATGGGACTACCTTCACGGCAAATGGGCAAAGGCTAAAGCATTATAGAGAAGGCGTTCGGGATGAGAAAAATGTGACTTACCATTTGACCGACCCTTAGAGAGCCTCTATCCGCTTGAGGAGGGATCCTAGCTATGGACTCCCCAAGTGTGTTTCTTAGTAAGAAGAGGATCGGCTCGGTCTTTGCCAAGACGTTAAACTAGGCACCTCACGGGAGGTACCCCGGTTTGTGAGTTGTCTATCTATGCACAAGTAACTTTCATATATGTGTAGCATGCATTTTGTGAACTTGTCATGTGGCTTGGTGATTGGGACGATTTTAATTGCATGATTGGGTGTGTGCGACGTGATATAAGGCTTGCATGAATTTTCTTGATGATGGTGGCATTCTAAGTGTGGAGTGGTAATCCTAGCTTGTTTGTTTGAAAATCGTATGTTTATGTCCTAGTGATTGCGTAGGAGAGGGTGCCTTGATTATATGTGATATTTTGAGTGCTACCTATTCTTGATTATGAATAAAAATTCTGAGTGTGGAGTTGGGATTCGTCGAGAAGTGGAAAATATTTTTTTGCAGGAATTGGGTCCAGTCGATCGACTGGGAGGCAAGCAATATGCCAGTCGATCGACTGAATGATGTTTCAGGAGCTCTTGCATTCCGTGTTTCCGCAGTCGATCGACTGAGACTTACTTATCCAAATAACCCCTTTTCCCCATTTGAACTTCATTTCGTTCGCCGCTCCCAACCCAATCGATCGACTCCGACTCCCGACCTCGTTCGAACCTCAGCCCCAGCCCTCCGCTCAGCTCGCCGTGACCTCGTCGTCCATCCGCCAGCCGTCCGCCGCCCAGCCATCTCCCAGCCTCGTCACCCCACCCGCATCTTCGATTTCTGATCGGAAATCCAACCTCCACCCGATCTCCTCCGTCCGGCGTCTTCTCCGCCCGTTCGACCTCCCAAACAACTCGCCATCCGTCCGCCTACCAACCCCAAGCATCAATTCGACCTCCAAAAGCCTCCCGGAAAAACCCCGAATTTCGCCCTAAACCCGACCAATTTTCCCCTCCCAGTCGATCGACTGAGCCATCAGCCTCACCCCAGTCGATCGACTCGATCAGAGTTCAGTGCAGTTTTTGAGTTTTTGCTCAATTTGGCTCAATTTTGCATCATGGGTCGTGCCGGTACCTCGTCCAGTTCAAAATCGAAAGGCAAGGGGGTTGCTCAAGAGCCCTCGCTCGATGAGCAAATCGACAACTTTACCCTAGAGGACGAGGATGATAGACCTCTCGTTACCCGCAAGAGAAGGGCATTGAGGACTTCGTTAGCCGACCATAGCTCGGGCTCAGATGAAGAGATTGAGGCCATGCCGGTTTCCCCAGCACCTCCAAAGAAGAAAAAGCCTCCACCGAGGAAACCGGCACCGAAGAGGAGAGCGCCCGTGCCTCCTACCCCTAGAGCTCCTTCACCCCCAGTGCCCAGAGAGCCTTCTCCTGCTGCAGCACCTCCATCCACGGCGATTGTTCCGATCGAGCCTCAGGAGGGACCTTATGAGGGACTGATGAGTCGTAGTTGTACGACTATTTTATGTGTTAAAACCCCGTCTTTTAGTGTTTGCCTGTATATTATTTCACTACCGTTGTGTAGTTTTCATTCTCAGGTACATCCGGGGACCATAGAAGGAATATAGGCTAAGGGAGCCCATTAGAAGATGTTTTGCATCGAAGAAATGAAGTCCAAATGATTGAAGGCTGACTCAGTCGCGGGCACTTACGTCTGAAGAATTACTGTCACTTACGTCTTAACAATTATGATAAATCATAAGACGTCCGCGGAGCATAAATCAAGAGACGTCCGCGGAGGACAGCTGGCAGTCGAATTTCGTAATGTCGTTTTGACACTTCGGGGGCTGTAAAAGGAGAAGAAGAAGATGCAAACCCTAGGCGACCGGAGGCGGCCAGACCTCGTTTTTCAGTGTGGAAAAGAGACACGGCTTTTGGTCCGTGTAGAATTGTGGAAAGTGAGTTGCTGTGTCTTTGCTTTTGGCCGTGAGATTGCTGGGAGAATTGGACACTTCCATTTTAGAGGAAAAAGAAGAAGAAACAAAAGCTTGGAGGATTATTCAACAACAGTATTTTCAATTCATTTCGTTACAAATTTGATTATGTATTCTATTACCATGAGTAGCTAAACTCATTTGTGTAGGCTAGAACTCGAATTTGTGATGTATTGATTTGAGACTCATATTGAATTTCTATGTTTTGCGCTATATTACTATGCAATGTTTATGAATTTGATATGCTAGCATGAGTGGAACCCTAGCGGGGGAGCTCTTGTTTGTGTGTTGATTTCAATTATCAAAGTTTACTAGCAACCTAGCGGGGATAGTAAACTAGGATACGAGTAATATACCACTAGGATTGACACCCTAGGACAGCTTGTAGTGCAACCTAGCGGGGAGCTATAAGTCGTAAAACATTAGAAATCAAAACGGTCGGGTTAATGATTTAGTCTTGCATCACAATCGAGAGTTCTAGCTTGCACATCTCTTTGAACTTGTTACTTGAATTTGTGTGACAATTGCTCATCTTGACAAGTGATCATTGTTGCTTAATTGTGTTTTAATTTACTTGTTCTTGTTTGAAAACCCCCCCCCCCATTGTTACTCTAATACTTAGTGAACAGATTCTCAACCGATCTCTGTGGTCACGACCCGACTTACCACTTGCTAGTCGGAAAATATAAATGTTTTTGCACAGGTATAACGACGCCTGTCAAAATGGCGCCGTTGCCGGGGATTGGTAACGAAGAATCTAACTAAGTATTTCTTTCTTTTAGTTTCATTTTATTGTCTATTTTTTGTGTTTGGTTTTATGGTTTGCTATGTATTCCTATTATAGTGAACCAGTTTATGACGATGATGTTGATCGAAGACTACCACCCCCCAGACGTCAGAAATTTGTGAATGAGTATGCTAGACCTCGTGCAGCTAGATACGAGGATTACGAGGATGAGTTGGATCGAGAATACCTCGGTGGAGGAAACCGATATGGACAGTTACCTAGGCGTCGGGATCCAGGACGCACTATGAGAGGACTTTATGCACCGTATAGTGATGAGGAACCTTGGTGCGTTAGAGGGGACAGAGAACCAGGCGGCTGGATCTGGAGAAAGGAGAGAAAATCAGATCTAGGGTTAGGGAGTTCGAAGTTTCGGTTTGGAGAGAAGACTACTTGGAGTAGGATTTCGATTGAGGACTCGTTGCTGGGTTTGAGTGTTGGAGTAGAGCTGCAGATTGGTGGAGGATTCGTCAACAGTATTTTCGTTTCATTCTTACTCAATACTTGATGATATATTCCATTACGATGAGTAGCTAAACTCATTTGTGTAGGCTAGAACTCCAAATTGTGATGTATTGACTTGAGACTTCTATCGATTTCTATGTTTTGCGTCATATTACTGTATAATATTCATGGAATTGATGTGCTAGCATGAGTGGAACCCTAGCGGGGGAGCTTTTGTTTGTTTGTTGATTTCAATTGTCAAAGTTTGCTAACAACCTAGCGGGGATAGTGAACTAGGACACGAGTAATAGACCACTAGGATTAAACACCCTAGGACAACTTGTTCAATTCTTCATGCAACTCTAGCGAGTTAGGGTCTTGATTATCGCTAGCGCGAGATTGAGTACTAGAACTAGAACGGGGAGTACAACCTAGCGGGGAGCTCTAAGTTGTAAAACAATAGAAATCAATACGGATTTGTCAATGATTTAGTCTTGCATCACAGTGGAAAGTTCTAGCTTGCACTTCTCTTTGATATTACATACTCGAATTCGTGTGACTATTTCTCTATTGATAATTGATCGTGTTTTGATACTTGCGTTTTTATTTGACTTGTTCGGAATTTACCCCCCATTGTTACTTTTATACTTAGTGAAACAGATTCTCACACCGATCTCTGTGGATACGACCCGACTTACCACTAGCTAGTCGGAATTACAAATGTTTTTGCACAGGTACAACGACGCCTGTCAAAATGGCGCCGTTGCCGGGGATGAGGAACCTTGGTGCGTTAGGATGGACGAGGACCCGATGAAGGAATTTAGAGATGAAATGAGAGGAATGCTCAAGGAACTCACTCAAAAGATTGACCAACAAGCTGAAGTCATTGACGAGCTAAAGAAGCAAGCGTCTCAAATTTCCAGCGACTTTTACGAAATGCAGGAAGAAGAACTGAGCGAAGATTCTACCTCAGTGGCTACGGCGGACGTCTCAACAATTAAGGCGCGGACGCCTGAAGAATTACCAGAAATGCAAGAGACGTCCGCGGAGGATAAACAGGAGACGTCCGCGGGCTCCAATAATTCAGGTATGGAAATTCCAGTTTCTAACACTCCTCTACCATTCCCAATGCAGGTGATAGCTCCGGAAGACCATGTGATCGATAATGACGAGCTGGAAGCTGAGTTGGAGGTGAAGCGTGAGCCGGAAGAGTCAACGGTGGAACACCCACGTGCTACAAGTCAAGTAGCACCACCCAAAAAGTTTAAGGATCCAGGTATTCTCACACTCACCCGTGATGTTGACTCTTATATTTTGCAGATGGGAGATGCCAGCGCTCACAGTCCTCTTGCACTCATTCTGGGACAATCAGTCATCTTGGCCAAAAGGACTAAGAATGACATGGGAACAAAAATGTTGTCACTTGCGTTTGCTGGCAAGGCATCAAACCTCCATGTTCACGAGGATTCTGACCGTCCATACATGAGGAAGCAACCGAGACATGGCACGTTTGGATGGAAACCAGGATGGAGAGACACGAGAGCACCACTTGTTGAGGGCTACGAGTATCACAAGAAAATAAAGAAGTTTGACTTGGAGCGGCCATGGGATCCTAACTTGTGATCCCTAAAGAGGTAATGTCCAGCCAAGGACGTAAAACAAAGGCGCTTTCCGGGAGGCAACCTGGTGTGTTTTATTTCTATTTTACACATGTTGTAGTGGAATTGGGAAGCTGATAATGCGCCTCGAGTGCATTTCTTTTTATTTCTGGTGTTTTCAGGCGATTCAACTAAGAAAAGAAATCTACATCAATGCATATCGCGCACGTCTTGACAGTTACATGCGCGGACGCCTCAGCAATTATTGCATAATATTCAGACGTCCGCGGGAAGAAAAGGAAGAGACGTCCGCGGTGCATTTCAAAAAGGAAAAAAATCGCAGAGCCCAGCGCCACCACCGAATTATTAGGGGAGTACCAGTTCCCTCTTTTATTTTTATTTTTATTTTTATTTTGAGTCTGTTGAGTCTGTTTTATTTATACATCTCATCTCTTGAATTGTACCGTGAGGACACGGATCCATCTAAGTGTGGGGTGGGATGTTGTTGAGTTAGTTGTGAGTCGTGTCTGTTTTTTTTTCAATTTTTATGTCGCATGTTATGTGTCGTGATGAACTGATGATGTACTGCTATGCTTTCCTTCTATGTTGAAATCTTATTTCCAGCTTTGTATGACTATTGTGCCCATTTGACTAAAAATGCGAAATTTCAAAATTTTCGATGCTTTGTTCTTGTGAGTTGTGATATGCAGGGATGTGGAGTTGACAGAAATGTCCTTGAAAGGTACGGCAAATTGCGGGAAGTTCTGAGTTTTTTGGTTCTGATGATTGAGAAAAGCGGTGGAGGTTGACGCTTCACTAGCCTAATCCTGAGAGTCTGCTCCGCCACTGCAGTGCTTATGCGGTTAGGTGGGACGGGAGAACATCACACCGTCCAATCTCTAGTCCGAGTAGCCGGGAAAACAGACGAGCGACCCTCGGCTTGACTCGCGTGAAAAGGACGAGGATGAGAAAGAGCAGAAGGCGCAAATGATTATGTGGACAAGAAACAAATTCAAAACCCGAAGGCAAACCATCAAGTGAGAAGAAAATCAGAAATCTGATTGATTCAAACAAAGATGTGTCATTTATCAAAGTCCAACTCAATGGTATGAAAGCAGTGAATTAATCGCGTGTCAGAGAAAGCCGCCGACTCAATCGAAAGACCAAAACTCAGAAAAGAGTGCAATGCCCGTGGTACCTATAGGGGACTATCTCCCATTCATCCAAGGTCGTTTGAATTTCAGCTCGCGAGGTAACAAGTATCGAAACATCTATGTTTACTCGCATTGATAGAATCTTAAGCATGATAGGATTATAGACTGGATTTAGGATTGAGATGTAAGGATTGACATGACTAGTACGTTGTAGTTCTTTCTATGGCTTTGTTCTTGTTCGAGACGAACAAGTTCAAGTGTGGGGTAGTTTGATGAGTCGTAGTTGTACGACTATTTTATGTGTTAAAACCCCGTCTTTTAGTGTTTGCATGTATATTATTTCACTACCGTTGTGTAGTTTTCATTCTCAGGTACATCCGGGGACCATAGAAGGAATATAGGCTAAGGGAGCCCATTAGAAGATGTTTTGCATCGAAGAAATGAAGTCCAAATGATTGAAGGCTGACTCAGTCGCGGGCACTTACGTCTGAAGAATTACTGTCACTTACGTCTTAACAATTATGATAAATCATAAGACGTCCGCGGAGCATAAATCAAGAGACGTCCGCGGAGGACAGCTGGCAGTCGAATTTCGTAATGTCGTTTTGACACTTCGGGGGCTGTAAAAGGAGAAGAAGAAGATGCAAACCCTAGGCGACCGGAGGCGGCCAGACCTCGTTTTTCAGTGTGGAAAAGAGACACGGCTTTTGGTCCGTGTAGAATTGTGGAAAGTGAGTTGCTGTGTCTTTGCTTTTGGCCGTGAGATTGCTGGGAGAATTGGACACTTCCATTTTAGAGGAAAAAGAAGAAGAAACAAAAGCTTGGAGGATTATTCAACAACAGTATTTTCAATTCATTTCGTTACAAATTTGATTATGTATTCTATTACCATGAGTAGCTAAACTCATTTGTGTAGGCTAGAACTCGAATTTGTGATGTATTGATTTGAGACTCATATTGAATTTCTATGTTTTGCGCTATATTACTATGCAATGTTTATGAATTTGATATGCAAGCATGAGTGGAACCCTAGCGGGGGAGCTCTTGTTTGTGTGTTGATTTCAATTATCAAAGTTTACTAGCAACCTAGCGGGGATAGTAAACTAGGATACGAGTAATATACCACTAGGATTGACACCCTAGGACAACTTGTAGTGCAACCTAGCGGGGAGCTATAAGTCGTAAAACATTAGAAATCAAAACGGTCGGGTTAATGATTTAGTCTTGCATCACAATCGAGAGTTCTAGCTTGCACATCTCTTTGAACTTGTTACTTGAATTTGTGTGACAATTGCTCATCTTGACAAGTGATCATTGTTGCTTAATTGTGTTTTAATTTACTTGTTCTTGTTTGAAAACCCCCCCCCCCCCCATTGTTACTCTAATACTTAGTGAACAGATTCTCAACCGATCCCTGTGGACACGACCCGACTTACCACTTGCTAGTCGGAAAATATAAATGTTTTTGCACAGGTATAACGACGCCTGTCAGGGACCGATGCCCATACCGGTTCCGTACCCCTTCTCGGTCCCCCTTGTGTTTAGGGACGAGAAGCACCGGGCTCATCACGCTACCATCACATCAAAGAAGAAGACGGCCATCCCGACTCTTTACTTGGACATGGGATTGCTTCGTGGCATCGACGAAGCAGTCACAGACGAGGTACATTGTCGCCTCACTCAGCATGGCTTGTCTTTTCTGTTTATGGATGATCCGGGTTCCTACCAGAGGGTAGTCGAAGAGTTTATATGCTCGTTCGAGTGGTTGAAGGAGAAGGAGGGGGAGGATATTGTTTATTATTGGAAATTTGTTTTGGGGGACCGGGATTTCCGGATTAGGGAGAGTTTGATCCGAGAGTGGTTGGGATTCCCACGGCCTGAGGCGTCGCCCCGGATATTCACTGAGCACGACCGGTCTCGCTTTTGGAAGAGGATTTCCGGGAGAGATGAGTGGTTCATATCATCGTATAATTCTTCGACCATCACTGATCCGGTTTGGAAGATTATACACCACGTCATCGCGGTTGGGATTAATACGAGGACGGCGAGGGCTAGGTCGTTTACTCTCCCAGATATGGACCTCATGATTGCTATGGAGCACGGGCAGACCGTTGATTGGCTAGCCAGTCTTGCAGATCGGTTCAGGACTGTTGTGAAGCCGGCCACGAGGAACCGGGGCATGGGAGGTGGCTCCTTGATCACATTGATAGCCCAAAGGTGTAACTTCACCTTTGGCCACGAGGGCTGTGAGGCCCCTACCAGGAGCGAGCTTGACTTAGCTCTTATGAAGAACATGCACATCGTCAAGCGGGATGGCAGGACCTGGGACAGTGATCCGTCACCTCATCAGGAGGGGCTTGTGACCGCTGCTGCTACGAAGCGGAAGATGTTCAAGCAGCAGAACCCCCTCTATTGCCTTGCCAACCTCACTCCATCACCCCCCAGCTCGCCTCCTCCTCCCCCTCACGCAGATGAGGAGCCCCCTCACGCAGATGAGGAGCTTTCCCCAGTGGAGCCCGCTGTCGACATTCCCCCTCCTGTCGTAGATGATTCAGCCGAGTGGAGACAGAGAATCACCTCTGATATTGCTGACTTGAGGACGGGTTTGACACGCCTTGAGGACTTCGCCCGAGAGTCTGATGCGAGAGCCCGAAGGGAGTGGGAGTGGCTCAGATCTACAGTCCAGTCCTTCATCAGTGGCCCCAGCGCTCCTTTCATCCCGTCTGCTGCTCCGGAGTTGTCTGCTCCTCGTGGCGCCTCCCCCTTGCCTACCACGCCAGCTTCTAGAGTAGGGGAGGCGGTCACATCACTCCCTGAGGGCACGATAGTGCGAGAGAGTTCCATTAGAGCGGAGGGCTCGCGATACACTGGCGCCACTATAGAGCGAGAGGATTCTGTTAGAGAGGAGGGAGTTGGAGATTCTGCTAGAGATATCACTCGAGGAGGAGATGAGGCTACATCTTGAGCTTGTATTGCATTTTGATCTCACTTTTGTCTATCTTTTGATGCCTTTTTGCTTAGATCATGTGCTTGGATGATTAAGTCGCCTTTTGGCGCAATTTTGGATGATGTATGCCATTTTGTGTGATGTACTCTTGACTTGTCTTTGGTTGTATGCTACATTTTCTATGATATTGATGGTGTTTACCATTTATGTTGTTCAATCCACAGGATATACATGTCCATATTATCATCGTGCCCATATTCACCTTCTTTATCTACATTTGCAACCAAAAGGCTATTTCTCACTCCCAAGAGTCTTATCACCGGGTCTACAAACGAGGGGAGTTCCTATGCGCCTTTGCCTTTATTTTATCATTCTTTGCGCTTAGGGACTAAGCTTGAATTAAGTGTGGAGTGGTTTGATGCGCATAGTTCACATGATTGCATGCTATACATATCATTTCTAGATGGACACTTGCATACTTGCACATTGTCCCAACATGAGAGTGTTCTAACCACAAAGGCTTGTGATTTTCAACTCTAAATCCCTATAAATCACAACTAGCCTATTTGCCACATTTACCGACCTAGTCCTTTGAGCATGCATTCTTGAGAATCAATATCATGGCTATATCTTGTCTATCCAACTTTTTAAGTATTTTCGTTGCAACACCTTGGATCAAGCTAGCAAGCACTTTCAAAATATCATCGTGAAAAACTTAGACCACTTGAATGCTCTTTGGTGACTTGAGTGCTCTAACATAGTGCTTTGTTCATGATTGATTCCCGCACATTCCATACACTTTCTAAACATATTGTCAAGTTTTAAGTGTGGAGTCAAAAAAAAAAAAAAAAATTTGCGGTCAAAGAGGGCAAAGCCCTGACTAAAAACTCTCTTAATGATCATGAGAAGTTTTGCTCCAAATATACAAATGCCGGGGGTTAGGGAGGTAAGTCCCCCCTCGAAAGCATTTGTAGGCCAAAGGCCGTTTCAAAAAGAAATAAAAAGCACTTAAAACTTGACTATATGTTTTTCCCTCCATTCTTCATTTGTGCGGGATTCATTCATTTACAATGTGTGCTTGCTAAAATAACTCTTGGACGACCCATGTGCCTTGCACGGGAGCTATCATTCGGGCTATGCTTGTTTATTAAGAAACTCTAGTGTCGAACTCCACTTCCCTTATGGATTACGGCTTAAGCGCCTAAAACTTGGGAATGAGTCCCTTGTCGCGAGCCCTTGGACTAGCCCTAGCTAGCATAGGTGAGCGGTTGACGCTCTATTGTGCAAACTATAAGCCTTGCCTCGATAGTGTTGCCTTGAAAATGAGTAGAATTTGGGATGAGACATTTTATAGCCCTAGTGTTGATAATCTTGAATGCATGTCCTCAAAGGTACTCAAAAGGTTAAGAAAGTTCTTTTTATGATATTGCGGCACTAGTCTAGCTTGGGGTGAGGGATTGGTCTTGAAAAATCGTAGCCTTGGTTGAGCACTCTTGCATTCACTCTTATGGGACATGTGCATTTTTGGGATTTGTGAGTATTCCCTTTTCTGAAAACTCTCACGAGACTATAACTCGTCCACTAGGGTAGCCTAGGGGTTTAAAGGCTTAATGCATGCGCTAAATGCATTCGTAACGCCTACGAAAAGGAGCTAGGTAGATTGTACATACTTGCCATCTACTTTTCAATAACATGTTTAGTAATAAAGATCGAGACCTTGTGAAATCTAGTGAGGCAAATGCACGAAAAACATAGCACCACTAGCATATCGACATTTGCACTTCCTTGGCATATTTGCATACTTTGTTCGGGACGAGCAAAGCTTAAGTGTGGAGTGTTGATGAGTCGAGTTTTCGACTCATTAATGCCCATTTTCACTATAGCTTTAGTTCGTTTCCGACGATTGTTTGATGTCATTTGATTCCCTTTTCATGCGTTTCAGGTGCGAATCAAGATGACTCAGTGCCAAAAGCCCATAGAAGGAAACTCGGAGAAAATCGGAGTCAAGAGCAAAAATTGGCAGAATTTGGCCTCCAGTCGATCGACTGGGAAGCTCCCCTGCTCCAGTCGATCGACTTGATAGACTCTCAGGAGGGACTGCAAATCAAGTTACCGCAGTCGATCGATTGGGCCCTCCAGTCGATCGACTGGCGAGTTCTCCAGCTGAGCGTGCAAGCCACGTGCCTTCAGTCGATCGATTGGGACTCCAGTCGATCGACTTAATGGAGTCTCAGGAGGGCCTGTTTTCTGCATTACCGCAGTCGATCGACTGGGAGACTACCCTGTCTCAGTCGATCGACTGAGAATCTGCTTTCCAAGCGTCTTATCTCCCTCCAGTCGATCGACTGGGCCAACAGCCCACCGCCAGTCGATCGACTGGACCTGCTACAGTACCGGAAATTGCCCGAGGCTATAAATAGAAAGAGGCAAGTTTGACCTAGCATCTTGGATTTTTCTGGAGAAAAGACAAAAGGAAGTGAGCCAAATCAAGAGTTTCAACATCATCTAATCAACGAGGATTGAAGATCAAGGGAGTTTATTAGGATCATCAATCCTACTCTTTTCCCTCTTCCTTTCTCTTAGATTTTTGCTAAAAGCCTACACATCATGTTGTCTTACATGATGTGTGAGTAGTCTCCCTTGTGTTTTGAGGGTTCTATGAACCTCCTTAGTACTCAATGATCATTGTATACACATTTGAATGGATTTATTGAAGTTGATTTCATTTTACTATGCTCTTCATGTTAGACATGTCTCTAAGTGTTTGATAAAATGCCCAAGTGACATGTTTATGTTAGAACTATGATCTAAGTATTGAAAGAGCTTAGTGATGGTTTGGATGTAGTAAAATTGAACTTAACCAACATTTATGAGAGTAAATGTATGGTGAGAGGTAAACTAGAACTTTATGCATGTAGCATTTATGGGAGTAAATGCTATATAGTGGATCAATACTCTTTAATTAGTGAGATCCTAGCTAAGATGGCTTGACTAGGATTAAACATGCATGGTTTGTTCAATTCTAGTCTAAGCTAGGTTTAAAACCTATCAACTCATAATTAATTAAACTCTTGTATGCATGATCATTGGGAAATCGCCAAGGAGGGGATTAATCCCTCGAAACTCGCTTTTAATTGAATTTAATCCCCTAAAAACCATTTCATTCTTGTTTTGAATCATTGATAACTCAATCAGACTTGAATTTTAGGAATTAGCCGAGTAAGAAAATTTGATAGAACTAGCGTGTAATCCGTTTGCTCCCTTGGGTTCGACACCGGTCTTACCGGTTGAATTACAAATTGTTTTTGACCAATTGCATTGCTAAAATTACAAACGTCAAGAGACTTGACAAAACATTCAAAGGACCGAATTTTGAGTTATATGGTTATGTGGATTTCGTGGAGGCTATCACTTCCAGACTTATTGGTTAAGAGTTTGCTCCGCCGCCGCAGCGTTTATGTGAGTAGGCGGGACAGGAAAACAGACCGTCATATCTCTAGTCCGAAGTAACCGGGAAAATAGGTGAGCGACCTTCATCTTGACTCGCGTCAAAAAGGTCGAGGATGAGAAAGAGCGGGGAGGTATTTCCATATGCTTGCAGGCGATGATTGGACCTCCTTCAAAAGAAAAAGAAAGTAAGAAAAGGACAAGCTATTCACAATAAAGGAGCAAAGCTCAAGAAAAAAAAAATCAGCCAAATTGTGAAAGTTCTACACGCAAAAAGTGAAGTACACCATTCATACATCAAGAGCCAAAGGCCAAGGAAAGTCACTACAAAAGCTGTCCAACAAAAAAGAAAGAAAGCTCAAAAACCTAGAAGCTCGAATAAATCACGTGCAAGAAAAAGCAATGAAGTATAACCATATAGCTAGAGTTCGGAATAGCGAATGCATATCATGGGTCTAAAGAGGACTATCTCCCCATTCATCCGAATTGGTTTGAATTTCAGCTCAAAAGGTAACATGTATCAAGTTAATTCTGTGTTGAGCATGATGATTTTAGTAGCGATTGAGTTATGCATAGAAAAGCGAGTCTAGACTAGCAACTCATATTCATGTAGCAATATTCAGGGCGTCGAAGAAATTGTGGTGTTACATTTATTGTCCTTCTATGACTTAGTTCTTGTTCGGGACGAACAAGTTTAAGTGTGGGGTGGTTTGACGAGTCGTATTTATACGACTCGTCGAGTCAACTAATCCCATTTATTTCGACACTTTATTATGTGAACAGTTACTTTTTAGTGTTGTTTTGCATCACAGGTGTTTCGGAAGCTCTAGGAGGAAACATGCATAAAAGACGGCATTTCGTGCCAAAAACACCACAATGGCAGATCAGACCTTTGGACGTTCGACGGAGTTCTGGCAGCTGCCCGTTGACCATAAAAATACGAGGCATATACCGTTGCGTAGATGACTCAATTCCCTACAACTCTCTAGTTCGCACCGAGAGCATCCAATGTCATTTGGAAGGTCAAATCGAGAGCCGAAGTCAAAGCAGATGCGCAGAATGGATGAACAGTCTCCGAGAGGACCGCGGACACTGTTCACTTTATGAACAGTACCCGCGGATCTAAAGTGAACAGTACCCACGCTGATAAACTGTTCATGGTCCGCGGCGATGATATCATCAACGCGTTTTGATGACGTCAGCGAGTCCGAAAATTGGAAATTTCAGCCCAAAACAGACTTGGAAACCCAGTTTACTATAAATAAGAAGTTTGGGCTAGGGTTTCCAGAATCTCATATTCCATCATTCAGAAGACGGCTCGAGAGGAGAAGACGCAAGCTTTCGACGAGAGAAGAGATTTTTCTACCTTTCATTATGTGTTTTATTTCCATCATGTGTAGCTAAACTCTTTATTCAGTTTAGGGTTTCGTTCATTGTGACACTTGTTTTGAGACTTCGTTCTTAATGATATTTTATGTTTTACTAGTTCTTGCTTCATCACATGAATTAACTTGTTAGATTAGGTGGAAGCTTTGTCGCAAAGCTTAATTGAGCAATTAATTCTTACCGTTAACATCTACTGGAAACTTTGTCGTAAAGGTAGATAATAACACCTAAACTAAATAATACCTTTGTCGGATTGCTTTATTTAGGAAAGAACTAGAAGTCTAACACCTTTGTCGGGTTAGATTGTGGCGTATCACCTTTGTCGGGATACTTGGGTTGTTACCTTTGTCGGAAAAACCACACTTAGAAACATGAAATTAGATATTTATCAGTCGATGATAAACATGTCACAATAGAAACCCTAAGCTGAATACTCTCCCTGATTGATATCTTCCTTGCTTTTGCCTCTTTTGCACTCATAAATACTCACAACCCCCTTTTAATTATTTACAGTTACAGCTTCAACGCACCAGCTCTCTTGGGTTCGACCCTGCTTACCGCTTGCTAGTAGTCGCAGGAGATTTATAAATATTAAATTTGACGCGTCAGACGACGCGCGTCACCCAACAAGAGCTCAAGAGTCAAGACACCCCTAGAAATCTCAATAAAATCAGAAACAAAGAAACAAAAACACTGTAATTCTGTAAATAAAATTAAAAAACCAACCTTTATTCTAAAAACTGATGAGAAATTGAGATTGACGGTTGACGAGCTTCTCGTGAACGATTGACGGTTGCAGCGCTTCAAGAGGGTAAGAGCCTAAGAGGAGGAGAAGCCGAGAAGGAGAGCTTGTGGTTCTGTTCGACGGAGATTGTTTCCAAATTCATACGCCTGTGTAGAGCTTCCTCGGTTGCGGTTCGACGGAGATTGTTACCGGGCTATTTTTGTTGAATTGCTACCGGACTATTTTTCTTTTTCCCAGCCCAACTTTCAAAACTTACCGGGCTGTAGCTGGGCTAGCTACAGCCTAAGTCCGCCACTGAAGTACGCCTCCACGAGAGGGAGGACCTGAATAACGCATGTAGCACATGCAAATGTCCACAAGGGATGAGGAATAGAAAGAGAAAACAGAAGAGGAAAACGTCTACGAATGATGGAGGCAGTGCCGGCCCGGATGCTTTGCCTACCTTAGACTAGGCTATGGGCCCACAGTCCGAGGGGTACCCATTTTTTTTAAATTATGAATACATTTATATGTTACTAGTTTATTTTTGCATATATGCATAGTTTTGCTTTTTGGTAAAGAAAAAAAAGACGTCACAAATTCTTTATTGGCTGGCAAAAAAGTCCAAATAGCACTACTTTAAACATGTGAAAAGCCCAAATAAATAATTTATATATATAACCTCTAATTTATTAAATTAAATACAAACATTATTATTAAAAAAATATACAAAACATTTCTTTTTATTTTCAGAGGGCCAAACAATTTTTTTGTCCAAGGGCCATGAAATGTCAGGACCGACACCGGATGGAGGAAATGTTCACACCATATATGAGACTAGGAAAATTCGACACCTTAACTTTACTATTGCAAGAAAAATGTTCTATCAACTCAACTACAAATCGAGTTAAATAAAACAAAATTAATATTATAAATTTAATGTAAGGAAGACGAATCTGTCCAGAGACGTGTCACTCAACAAGCTCCCACTTTCCAAACGACATAATTTATCGTCGTTTTACAGAAGGCAGGGCAGACGAATTAACTCTAATCTGCCACGTCACAGTCACTCATCATCGCATTCAACTCGTTGCGAGCTTCGAGAGATTCCCGACGCGCCTAGAAGAAGAAAAAAAAGTTTATACGAATCCGATCGAATCAAACCCTACCGAAAATCTAATTAGCTGCAATCTCGCTGATTCACTTGCTTGATTTCATCACTGTTTCATTGCCTTCCGGGAGTTTCGTTGGCGGTTGACTTATCGGTGAGACGATTAGTCTGCTTTGTTATCAAGTTCGAATCAGGAAATAGCTCCTTCAGGCACTCTAGTTTTACACTTTTTATGCTTTGATATTTTAATTTATGCAATGCCATTTTTTAGTGTGGGGTGACGTGGATATTTGCGAATTGAAGTCAGTTCATCTTATGATAGTTTAATATGGACAAGTGCTCTTTGGATTTTTGGACTGTTTGAATTTGTGTTGATCTGTATGTGATGCAGTATTTGATAATCTGCAATGTGTTGTTGAAGCAATGAAATTGTTAAATTTGTTAGTTGTGTTTCTGTTAGGGTGTTTAACAAGTAGAATGTAAATTTCGTGATATGGACAGTGTGATGCGGCTCTTTGGATTTTTCTGAACTGTTTGAATTGATGTTATCCATTATGTACTCTGCCGAAGTGTTGATCTTTCAACTGCAATGTGTTCTTGGAGCAATGTAATTGTTAAATTTGTGAGTTGTGTTTCTGTTGGGGTGTTCTTTAAGAAGTGGAATGTGAGTTTCGTGGAATGGATAGTGTGATGCCCGCATCTAGGTGTTTATTTGGATAATATATCATCAGGATGTTGTGGCTGACAAGACATATGATTTTGTAGATTCATTGGGACGTTGGAGTGAAGCAGTCAAGGAATATTAAATGACTAAAGAAAACTCTGGGACTGAATCACCACGACCACGCTCCAATCTCTTAAGAGATCAAGTACAGTTGATTAAAAGAAAGGATTCCGATCGCTATGAGATTGTACCATTACCAGATTACTTGTCATTTGAGAAGGGATTTTTTATTGTAATTCGTGCATGCCAGTTGTTGGCTCAAAATAATGAGGGGTTAATATTAGTTGGAGTAGCTGGCCCATCAGGGGCAGGGAAAACAGTGTTTACGGAAAAGGTGCTTAATTTTATGCCTAGTATTGCAGTCATATCTATGGACAACTACAATGATGCCAGTCGTATTATTGATGGCAACTTTGATGGTAACTCTCATACCCATGTTTCATTATAACTTTTTTTTGTTTTCGAGGACATGTCAAGAACTTTCTGCCTAGTGATGATAACTTGGGTAGAGTAACATTTTCTTTCAGCTTTGTGTCCTGTTACAACAGCTAATACATGTTTGATTTTAATAAAACATGCAGATGTAGCAACTCATTATCTCTCCGCTTCTGTGTTTCTTTATAATTTCCTAGCTTATATTATATCCCCGCATGAGTATTTTAGCAGTCTAGCACCTTGGGTAAAATATGAATTTGTCACAAACGAAGAGTTATGCCAAACGAAAAGGCATTGCAGCATTTGTGTTTCTGAGTGAAATTAGATTATCACAAGTGACTATGACACGACAATTTCTAGATGATGGGCTTCCCAGTTCTGTTCTCCTTCGTTCCATTATGTGGGGTTATATAAATGAAATAAGCCACTATTGTGCGATAGTAGAGAATGCTCCATGTAGTTCTGAAATTTTCTGATTATAAGAAGACATCCGAAGCTGTGCTCTAATAATTGTCTTGTTTTTCAACAGACCCTCGCCTGACAGATTATGAGACGTTACTTGACAATATCCATGGTTTAAAGGCTGGAAAACCTGTTCAGGTTCCCATATACGATTTTAAGTCTAGCTCCCGCACGGGTTATAGGTTATATTTCATTGCCTCTGTGGCTTTATATTTGCTGCTGTTTATATTTACCAAGTCTTGGAATTTGTGGTATATAAAATATCATACTTTGCACTTAGACTAATAGGTTGAACTGATGCATTGGCAGAACTGTTGAAGTCCCTAGCTCCCGCATAGTCATTATTGAGGGTATATATGCATTGAGTGAGAAGTTACGACCTTTACTAGATCTCCGTGTGTCCGTGACGGGTGGTGTTCATTTTGACCTTGTCAAAAGGGTACTTCGTGACATCCAACGTGCTGGTCAGGAGCCTGAGGAAATAATCAGTCAAATATCTGAAACCGTAATGATTGTTGTGTATTTAGCATTGTTATCTTATATTTACGTGTAATACTACTTAACGTCATTTTCTGTGCAGGTATACCCTATGTACAAGGCTTTTATTGAACCAGATCTTCAAACGGCCCATATCAAAATTCGTAACAAGTTCAATCCCTTTAGTGGATTTCAGAGTCCCACTTATATATTGAAGGTTGCTGTATTAGCTGTTTCTCTAAATATGGCTTGGATTGTACTTGTGCTCCTACCTCAACTTTTCCGCCATTAATGGTGCTAAGTAATGCATTTTTGCAGTCTGGAAAAGTGGTTCCAGTGGATGAAATCAAGACTGTTCTTTCTGATGGATACTCAGAGAGCACTGAAGAAACTTATGATATATATCTCTTGCCACCAGGAGAAGATCCGGAGGCTTGCCAATCGTATCTTCGGATGAGAAATCGTGATGGGATATACAATCTTATGTTTGAGGTATTCTTTTAGTTGAACTTCTACAACTTGACTATGAATATTAAACTTCCATTTTAAAAGTATGGCTAGAACTTTTTGGTAGCTATTTGTTGTTTCATCAGTTGTTCACGTGTTCACAGCCTCGACTCTTGTCTAGGCACTATTATTCAGTAACCAGATCTTTTTGACCTTCAGTTACTGACTTACAGAGTTACAGTTCATATGTGGCAGTAACTACAGCTATTAATCTGTGCGAGGCTATATAAGACTTGGTTTGTCTATCTGTAATTTCGTCCTGAAGTAAGTATTTGTGCTTGTATCCCAACTATAAATTAGGTCTCATCTTGGAGATGGAAGTAAATAGTTCACGATGAGCTGGCCTTAAAGTGAAAATGGCCTCGTATAGGAAATTCGCATCATGATAGGAATTTATGCTGTTACATGTATTTCATTACGTCGGACCTGACCCTTACAGGTTGATGTGGGCTGGTTTATGAAACTGTATTGCTGTGTTAAGACCAAATCACTAGTTTTAAAATGCGGTCATGTAACTCTCCTGTGTTTTTTCATGTTTACAAATTTGCAATGCCAAGAGTTTTGTTTTGAGCATATTTCAGTTGAACCCTAACATCTGAAATCCAACTTTTAGGAGTGGGTTACAGACAGTCCGTTCATTATATCACCAAGAATAACATTTGAGGTTAGCGTGCGGCTTCTTGGAGGACTAATGGCTCTTGGATATACTATAGCCACCATACTGAAAAGAAGAAGCCACATCTTTTCTGATGATAAAGTATCTGTCAAGATCGACTGGTTAGAACAAATAAATCGTCAGTATATCCAGGTACGCCTGTTATTATTTTGCATGGGTCTATTTGACTAAATGATGTATGTGATTAGTGACTCTTTTTGACTTCCAAAATTTATATGTCGAAATCTGCTTTGATATGAGGTCTTTTCATTAAACATGAATGCTTGGATGTTTACAATACGGGTATGATGTATGGGTATGAACCCTTCATGCAAGGTTGCTCCAGAGCACTTGGTACTTCGATAGCTTGTTTCGACCTTCACTATATTTTGGTGATTAAAACTTTACATGGGGAGCGCTCGGTTAAGAACCCTTAAAAATTCGAAAACTTGAGAATCCAAATCTCACCATTAGATCATGATGCATCTTTAAATCTGCATGTGACACATGTCCAAAAAGCAAAGTCAAAAAATGTAGCTTTGACTTTGAATTAAATGCATCTTGGAAAATGCACATGGGACAAGTGTCACCACCAAAATGTATCTTAGAAAATGCATCTTGCATTTTGGATGGTGAAGATGGGGTCTCAAGTTCTCAAAATTTAAAGGGATTCTCATTTGAGCGCTCCTCGTTGTTACATAATGTGTGATGTTTACAATGCAAATTCCATTCCCTCTCACAGAGACAGGATGTGAGTTGCGATTTTCCTCTGACATCTTAAGCTTTAAGATCAAGGACGCCAAGCCTAACCTCTTAGTTGCATTTTGTACTTATATAATTGTGCCAACAGTTATACTCCCTCTAAAAGTAGTCGACTTAAATGAGACACTTAATCTGTCAATACAATAAAATAGCATAACAATATCTATGCTGTATGCGTAAAATTCAGAAATAAGGTTGTGTCCAACACGTGCTTTATTATTCTGATTATTTTATGGGCTATGGGTCTATAGATGCTGTCTACGATTAGATCAAGATTTCCGCTCAATACCTGATTTTCATTTTATATATTTTTTCCCCACAGGTGTATTTATTGGTCTTGTAATTCTGGTTTTGGATGTCTCTTTATTGTGATTGTGATTTTTCTTCCACCACAATAGTTGATAGCCACTTCTATGTTATGCCTTTCTATTAATTCATTGCTGGTTGAGGCCGCTGTCGTTAAAGTAATAAGCTTAACCTTATGACCCTTCATATGTTTTCTATGTACTTCTAAATTCAGGCTGAATATGACGAATATGGATCTGGATAATGGATATTTGACAATATCATAGAATATTATTCATATATTGACAATGACATTTTCTACATCATAAAAGGTGCAAGGAAAAGACCGGTTGTATGTCAAGTTTGTTGCGGAGCAGCTAGGCTTGGACGGTTCTTATGTTCCTCGAACCTACATAGAGCAAATTCAGCTGGATAAGCTTGTGAATGATGTCATGGTATTAACCAGTTTCTTTCCAACTCAACGTTTCACTGTTACTTCTTTGGAGTTTATAGTCAATGGACCTACAGGCACTTCCAGATGATCTGAAGACTAAACTAAGCATAGAAGATGATATAGCTTCAAGCCCTAAAGAGGCTTTGTCTAGAGCTTCAGCAGACAGGAGAATAAAATACCTCAATCGGTAATACGGTTTGCCAATTTTTATTTGTAATATGGTAGCAATGATAACAAGCTTTGTATGACATGACTAACTGAAAAGAATAATATCAAAAGGAAACAAAATGAAAGAAACCAAATATCTGGAGTCCTTTTTATTAGGGAGCTGTATTGTTTTTTAAAAGATTTAAGCACTGATGTATGTATGTTACATGACCCTTAGTACAGCCTGATATTAGTATATGTTGTGTTATGTTATTCAACTACAAAGTCGTTATAAAAGTACACTGGAAATAGATGTAACACATTTCTGCTATGCTATGGGCAGTGGTATATCACAGTCATATTCCACAAACAGAGAAAAGAATATGTTGAAGTTGACTAAGCTTGCTGTTAATAGTAGACGGTTTGACGGTAGAATTGATTCACCTGTGGCTGTTGCTGACCAGGTAAAATCTCATCTGATTTCATTGCTGCAATTTTCAATTCACAAAACAGTGTGCAAAGTCAACTATGGGCTCTCAACATCTGTGTATCATTTTGTATCTACCGTTAATTTGGGTTACCTCTTATGTGAAATTACTGGGTAACTGAGTGGGATGTTTCCTCTCTCTATTTATCTACAAAAATTAGAAGTCTTTTGTGTATCCTTGAGAGGTCAACAGGGGTTTGATCTCTATAAACAAGATTCTGTAGTTATTAGTCCCCCTTATTTATATGATGAAAAAACTATGTTATTCACGAAAACAGCTAGCTGAACTACATCAGTTTGACAAAACCAATAATTTGTCTAGAACAAACACTTATTACATGTACTTGCAGTTTTTAATCGATGCTTACAAAATTTAATGCAACTTTGATATGACCCTGAACAGCAATAAACCTTTAGGGGATTTCTAACTTCAGACATTTTTTCTCAAAATGTTTGCTTCATTTATTTTGTTATGCACTAGATGGGGAAACTGTTGCTTGTCTTTGTAATGAGAGTTTCTTCCGCTGTTTGAATTCACCCTTCAAGTATTGATCTCTTTCTGAGTGTCGTGTTAGGTGTTCTGTACATTTGTAATTTTTTTACTAGTATAAAATTATAGTTCCCCGTAGTTGGGGAACATGATGAAGCATTGATTACGAGTATTACAAGTAGGCTTACCAAATATTATCTTTGTACCAGGGAGCCATCACTCAACTGTCAGAACAGATATCCACCTTAAACGAGAGGATGGATGAGTTCACATCACGCATTGAAGAACTGAATTCCAAATTTAACCAAAAAGTCCCTGGCAGCCAACAGAACTTGGCCGATATTTGCAATGGCTCGGGACCCACTTCTCTCTTTGTATCTGGCTTGGGTAATGGTTCACTGACGGGATCAAAACTGACCAATTCATCATCCTCTTCCCAGCTGGCCAAGGAAAATCAGCTTTTGGATGAGGTATGACAGCTTTAATTAATCTCTTCTCTGCTGCAAAATCTATTTCCATTTGCCATTTCATATTCCTGAGGGTAACTAAGATATTAATACCTCGCCATATACATGAGTGGATAATTTACATAAGCCCAGATACCCTCGTTTAAAATTATACATATTCATAATAACGGTCGACTCTCTGAAAGTTAATTACCACAGCTCACATACCTGATATCAATGTTCAACCTTACCTTAACCATTCGTGGTACCAGTATATTTTGCCAACCAAAGTGTAAGTGATTGATAGTGCTTATTATTGCTAGTTGCTACTGTACAAATTATCGCAGTTCAGATCTTCATTGAAGATCTTTGTACAAATTATTATCAGAAAAAAAAAAGATCTTCGTACAAATTTTACATAACTATTTCTCATGCAACAGATAATGGTCATGGCTAGAGGACAGCGGCAAGTTATACATCAGCTGGACAGTTTGAACAGTCTTCTCCATGAATATTTAGGAGAGAGATCTCAAAAAGCAAGGGCTGATAAGACCAGCATCATAACTGACATCGAGTCCCTGTGCGTCCCAATGATACTGACTCTGGCCATTGGCAGTTTGGGTATCTTCTTGTTCAAAAGCCTGCCATCGCAGAAGTGATTACCACTAAGTATTAATTCCAACTCGTTTTATGAGGGCTCCCATTGTAATCGTCCGACACCCGGTTGAATAAAAGAAAACAGTAGCCTTCCCTTGTGGCAATGAGGGAGTAAAAACAACATTCCATCATACTATTTGTACATATTTCATAACAATAAATTTTATTTTCTAGGTGCCACTTCATACATCATTCTGACATAGTATTTAAATGTAATTGTCATCTTGTAAAGTGTCTGAAAATTACTCAGACATAAGAAAGCGTGTGACAAGGTGCAATCGAGCAAGGTTGACATTGAAATTGCTTCTGCCGAATTTTCAAAGCTGCCATCAGTTGAAGTCTTTCCAGGCTCTCTTAGAAAGCTTGGTTAGCTTCTACATAATCCATTTCTTAAAAAAAACTGTCGATCAAATAAAATTCAGGATTATATATAAAAATTAAAAATTCAATTAAATATTGCTACGTGTATCATTCACCAATCATAATTCGGGGCGCTTTTTGTAAATAAAAAAATTTAAAACGAACATATTTAAAAATACATAACAGATGCGAGGGTATAAACGTTCTAAAAATTATCCAGACTTAACATGTGCACAAATTAAGTCTGGATATTATTGTGTAAGTCTGTTTTTAAGTCTGACCATTACCAATTTAAGTCTAATCATTACCAATTTAAGTCCGGACATTATTATGTTAAGTCTGATCATTACCAATTTAAGTCTGGATATCAATTTAAGTGTGTTTTTAAGTCTGGACATTATTAATTTAAGTCTGGATATCAATTTAAGTATATTTTTAAGTCTGTACATTGCTAATTTAAGTCTGAATATAAATTTAAGTGTGTTTTTAAGTCTGGACATTAATAATTAAGTGTATTTTTAAGTCTGGACATTAATAATTTAAGTCTGGACATTACTAATTTAAGTGTGGATATAAATTTAAGTGTATTTTTAAGAGTAGACATTACTTATTTAAGTCTGGACATTATCAATTTAAGTCAGGATAGTATTGAGTCTGTTTTTAAGTCTGGACATTACTAATTTAAGTATGATCATTACCAAGTTAAGTCTGATCATTACCAATTGAAGTCTGGACAGTATTGCGTCTGTTTTTAAGTCTGGACATTATCAATTTAAGTTTGATCATTACCAAGTTAAGCTGATCATTACCAAGTTAAGTCTGATCATTACCAATTTAAATCTGCACATTATCAATTTAAGTCTGATTATTACCAAGTTAGGTCTGATCATTACCAATTTAAGTCTGGACAATATTGAGTCTGTTTTTAAGTCTGGACATTATCAATTTGAGTCTGATCATTATCATTTTAAGTCTGGACATTATCAATTTGAGTCTGATCATTATCATTTTAAGTCTGGACATTATCAATTTAAGTCTGATCAATACCAAATTAAGTCTGATCATTACCAAGTTAAGTGTTTTGTCTGATCATTACCAAGTTAAGTCCGATCATTCCAAGTTAAGTCTGATCATTCCAAATTAAGTCTCATTATTATGTCTGATCATTCCAAGTTAAGTCCGATCATTCCAAGTTAAGTCTGATCATTTCAGGTTTGATCATTTTAAGTCTGATCATTCCAAGTTAAGTCTGATTTGAAATCCGGGATATGTGGAATGACTATAATGCCCCTCGGTGTTATATCTGAGATTTCGACGAAATTGGACACGTGTCAGCTTGAAATCCGATTTTTAGTTTTCATATATAATCGTGGTTTTTACCTGAATCGTATTACTATTTTAGGAAAAAGAATATGAGCAAATTATAAACCGACTAATTACGGTACACATCCTACGAACTATGTCATTGTTCGGGAAAGTGACTATAACTCGTTTAGAGAAAATAATGACATAGTTCATAGGAAATGTATTATAATTCGTTGGTTTGTACTTTCACCAAAAATTCGCACATGACTCTACTATTCTATATAACCAAAACTCCAACTCACCTTTATTAAAAAAAAAAAAAAAAAACTCCAACTCTCATACCTAACCCTATAGAGTACCGACCTACACCCATCAGCAGCCATAGAATTCAGATTTTAGTTTTTCTTTTCCACAACAGGGTCTTTCTTTATTGATCACCATTCACATGATTCTTGGTCCAACATCATGGATCAAAATAAAATGTTTGATTAATGTTGGTCCACTTGTCTGCTCCAAATTATCTGTCCCATTATCATTAGTTTTAGAATCTTCCTCCTGAATCATTTGCCCTTTTTACCTTTCCCCTTTTTAATTTATAATTTTCATATATATATATTTTTTGCTCATGTTCATCATCGTTGTCTTCCTCTCCACGCCTCTTCCTCACCCGCTGACTAATCAATTTCACAAAAAGTGGTGCCTTCCCTTCCTGGGATCATTAACCTCCAGGCCAGGCGACTACCCCATCCCCAATTTGGTCACAATCTGTTGATTCTGTTTCTTTTCTTCCTTGCATGGATACTAGTAGTTGGTATGGATGTTGCCTCAGGATTGTCTACGTTGTCTTTGCATTCTGTGCTGCTCTCTTCCTTGGAGCTCTCAAAGGTCTGAAAATCTCCCCTCTTCATTCACTCATCTTACTTTTTCTATTACCTGTTTTAGGTTCATAAATTGTTCCCTGGTTGTATTTTTCTGACTGGTGCATCAGTTCTGTGTTGAAGCATACATCCATAGTCTGATTTTGCCAGATTTATGATTCACTGAAAAAAATCTGAGGTTTGGTGGGGGGTGGCTTAAGTTTGCAATTTTGCTTTCCCCCATTAACCCTTGTTTCTTGTGAAAAAACTCAAAACTGGTGGTAGTCTTGCCCAATGAACTCTTGATTATATTTTCTGTACTGCCAAGTGTGATAGATTTTTGTATGTACTCTCTTGCAGCTGTGCTGGTAGGTCCTGTTGCCGGGTTGATATTGATCATCGGAAATCTTGGGGTCATTCTTGGACTCTTTCCTTTTCATGTTGGATGGACAATTTTTACAGTTGTGAAGTAATTCTCCACCATGTAGCTTTCTTTTCTTACCTTTCTGTAGAGTCTAGTTTGTACTTAATGTGAATTTGACAGGACTTCCCGATTTGATGCGCCACTCAAAGTTGCAATCTTGTTAGCATTGCCAGCGTTATTTGGTCTATGGCTGGGTCTGAGCGTAGTCAGCAGCCTACTTGTTGGTGTTGGTTACGGGTTCTTCACACCTTGGGTCTCTACTTTTGAGGCCTTCAGACTAGAAGATGATTCCATGAAGTTCAAACACTGCGTTGTGGTATGTAACTGACCCCTCTTAGAACACCAGTCTTCCAGCTTCGGTTGTTAGACTGAGTATTTTTTATTGAATCAGGATGGAACACTGGGAACTGTTAAAGGAAGTTGTACAGTAGTTAGAGATTTTGCCGATTGCTGTTACCACTCGTACCTGCTGTACTTGAAGGAGGTGCGGGAGTTTACAGCTTCAGATGAAGTCAAGACTCTCAGGTGACAAAGCCATTTAAATGTTGTAGTCCGAAAAAGATATATTAAGGAAATACTTGTGTGCCTCAGGGTAAAATATAAGCAGTATCTCAGTGTCAGGTTGCTTTTCTGCAGATTGATTCATGTCCCTGCGTGTATAATCGTAGGAATCGTAGGACTGCTTGTAGAAATTCCTCTTTTCACTGCTATCGCTGTCATCAAGAGTCCATATATGCTGTTCAAAGGTTGGTTCAGGCTGATACATGATTTAGTCAGCCGTGAAGGCCCATTTCTAGAAACAGCTTGCATCCCAATTGCTGGTTTGGCAATACTATTGTGGCCGCTTGTCGTTATCAGTAGCATCCTTGTCACCATTTTCTCAAGCATCTTTGTTGGCCTTTACGGATCCATTGTAGTCTACCAGGTAATTCACTCATTCATCTGTATATGATTTGTACCAGTCTTTCATATGCATAATTTTCTTGCTTTTTCTCTTGCTTTCTTAACTGCAGGAAAGGTCGTTTCGCAGAGGTATTGCCTTTGTTATTGCCATGGTTGCAGAATTCGATGAGTACACAAATGACTGGCTGTATCTCCGTGAGGGGACTATTCTTCCAAAGTAATGTTTTTTTTTCTAACCCTGAATTCAAGAAATGCTTGACCACCCACTTTCGGTACATTTAACGTTTTTGCAATCCTCCTCCCTAGGCCTGGGTACCGGAAAAAGAAAGTTCCAAGCTCAGCTGAGATTTCTGTTAGAGAAGGTTACTCAAGTCGGGGTAGGACAACATCTGTGCTTGAAGCACCAGCAATGCTTGTGCCTAGGCTAGCTCAGTCAGTATCAATCAGGGAGGCAGTACAAGATGTCCACATGGTGCAGGTACCGACTTTATACGAATAAATCCTTTCAGTTAGAGATCGAGTAAAGTTTATTGTATAATTGCACAACTCTTACCAGGTTTGGGAACACATAATGCGCAGCTTGGAGCAAAGAGGAAAAGAACTTCTGGATGCAAATGTCATCACACCAACTGATCTCTGTGTATGGCTGAAAGCCAGCAATTCAACCGAAGCAGCTGTTATTAGTGCCGGGTTGCCATGCTACTCGCTGTTTCAGACACTAGTCACATCCATCAAGTGTGATGCCAGCGGACTGATGCTGTTTGACGGTCTGGAGATTAACAATCATAACAGACCACAAGATAGATTGGTTGACTGGTTCTTTCACCCAGTCATGGTTCTGAAAGAACAAATCCGAGTCCTTAAATTGGATGAGGGTGAGGTCAAGTTCCTGGAGAAAAATGTTCTATTCGGGAGTGACAATATGCGCAAGGGGGCTTGGAATAACGGCAGCTTAGTGCCCACGGATGCACTCAGAGCAGCTCAAATACAGGGTATTAGTAGAAGGTACTTGCATGCACAACTCTTCCTTTAATCATAAGATGCATACTGATTTTGAATCCAGATTCCCAATCCATAGCTGAATAACATTGTTGGTTTGGCAGGATGCTGGGACTGATCAGAAGTGTGACAAAGCTTCCTACTTATAGGAGGAGATTCCGGCATGTGGTCAAGATACTGGTTGCACACTCAAAAGAAGGGGGTGGCTCTATAAGATGCAGTTCCACAAGATCATCAATGGCCTCTTCCAATGACATGGTGTAGATATAGCAGACATACCAGACAGCAATGCCCTTGTTCTCTACAAGAGTAAAATATGGCTAGGGCTTCAGTCATTTTAATCTTTTGTAGAGCAGTGATAGAATGTATTTGTAGTCTGTCTCCCAATCCAGGTTCATTTGTCTTCAGCTTGTACATGGGAATAGTGAATAAACTGACATTCATGAATATAACAAGTTCGGATGAATTTGTGAACCAAAGAAACTGACGAAGATGATAAATATATTAAAGAAACTGATGATGTAGTTCATATTTCACAAATGGTGCAACACTTTCCTGTGTCATCGTCTGTCGCATATCATAACACTACTTACTGGACGTGAAGTGAGAGTTCCAGTCATAACATTGCTTATAACAATGAATTTTAGGAGAGAAATACCATACACATGCTGTCCATAATGAGGCTATTGAGTACGAAGGCTGCTGCAGTGAGGCGATAATCTAGGAAGGAAAGTCAGTTCACCATGCTCTTCATATCCAAAACAAACTTTTGAATGTCTTCAAGTTTTGCTTTCGACAATCCTGCAGAGGATATGATTCTTTGTCGGTAAAAGAAGTAGAACAATATTTGAAGAAGGATTGCTATTAGATTGTGACCTGTAGGCATTGATGACTCGACACTTGAGTTGTGTATCCTCTCATATCTGGCATCTTCAATCTGCTCCTTCCGCAAAGAGTTCAACTTCTCCAGCTTGCAACGGAGTTCAGAGGCAATTTTCACCATATCTACATAAATGAAAAAAGATGCCAGATGTCAATAATGTCAAGAAATGCCAAAAGGATGTGAAAATGATCAGTTGTTAGGTTATGAACAAAAGCATCAGCAGTTATTTGATTGAGACAAAACTGGCTGGACGGCTGAATATGTGTTAAAATCATCAACTATCCATATGAAAACCAAATATTGTAGACAACATAACTTTCGCAGTAAAGAAACTAAGGCCTGAACGCAAGGTTGGAAATATCAAGCAAGAAAAGGAACAGGATTAGAGAAACATGAGACTACCATCTGATGAAGATCTGACAGATACCTTGAAACATATCATATGAAGAGTTCTGCTCATATATCTGTAAAGCCTCATTGACAGCTGCAGCATGACGACCGCTTGAAGATGCCTTCTTTTCAAGCATCTGCAGCTCTTGATTCAGCTCTGTTGATTCTTTTCCTACCTTGAAATAGAATTCCAGTTGACAAGCCAAAAAAAATCAATAACAATAAATAAACAAATTAAAAACAATGCAAATAAATGGATTAAATTACTTCTGTGAGTTTACTCCTCAAAGAATCCAGTTGAGCATCCTCATCAGTCAGCTGGCCTAGGTCAACTGAAATATCTTCATCCCCTTTATCCTTCAATCACATTCAAACAAAAGTTGGATACGGAATGTGAAGCGAAAGCAACAAGTAGAAGGTAAGTATTGGCATTGCTTATAGTTTGGATGTCATTTAAGGATACCATGAACATGGCATAAATGTAAAAAAAACCAGTAACCACTGATTAATATACATGAGAAACACAAACACATAAGACAATAAAAACACCCCAAGTTACCCGCCCTTTTAACCAGTGATAGGTAGCCATTCCCACCATCAAAATGTAATGAAGACTCTCAGTTCAAGGAAAAAGAAGAAACTAAGAGAGCCTACAACTCAAGATTGCACATGTTATTATGTCAACTCACAAATGAAATACAATCAAGATAAATCTCTTCGGACCTCCTCAAATAATCGTGAAAAAAAATCCAGGTACTTAGCCAGCCTACTACTTCTAATATATGAAGAGGCAATCTTAAGCCAAATGAGGCCATTAATCAGTTAAGAAAAGCCAAATAGAATGCAGCATTAAACATATGAACTAGCTGGCTAGGTAGCATAAATTCCTCATTGCCGGTTCCCTAAAATCACTTGCAGAAAGAATCCAACACACCTGTTCGGGCAACGAGAAACTGTCCGGAACCGCAAACACATGTGAAATGCAGTACTTCTCCCACAAACCCAATTTTTGATCCAACACATGTTGCACCATTTTCTCCAAGATCACAACACCCTATAACAATGGAAAAAAAAATCCACAACTCACATCTAAATCACTTCCATCGCGTTAGCCCAAACTCGCAGCTTACCAAACCCTAACTCAACATTCAAAATTCATAACTAAGCAAACCTAAGATCAAAATTCTGAACTTTCCCTACCTTCTTCAGTTCCGCAGCTCGACCCGTCCCATTGGACCCGACGATATTCGCCGCCTCCCTGTAAAATTTGCCAACATCAAACTTTACATGAAACATAACAACTTCAAGTTGAGAGTAGAGTGCAAGGCGAAGAGGATTACTGATGGTAATAGTCGAAGGCGCCGTCGACCATATCGTCGACCGAATTGAGGACTTCATTGATGAATCCCTGTGGATTCAAATTGAAGTGGTTGAACAGAGCTTCGCTCTCGCTCCCTTCCATTTCACACTAGCCCTAATTCTGGGGCTTCTTCTATTTCTATTTCAATTTCAATTTCAATTTCAATTGATTTTCCCGCCATTTTACTGAATCGCAAAATCGGTACGTTGGTTGGTTCGACTGGTGGTTCAATTTGGTTCGTTTTGACGACTGGTTCAATTAGATTCTTTCGATAATCATTTTCGGATTTTTGGTGTCATCTGCAGATACCAGAATGTTACTGAATTTCGGAAAATCGCTGGGAGGATTTCCGCCGCTGAAATCGATGGTTTCAGCGTTTCGGAACTACTCGGGCATGACGGGGAAGAGCTCACCAGTCCAATCTCTGTATGAGCTTTGTGTGAAGACCTTTGGGATTTCTTCACAGCCGCTTACTAAGCCCTCGCCAGCGTCCCAAGCTCTCTGCTCTTTGATGGGTATTCCTCAGTTTTAATCTTATCTTGATTTTTGTTCGTGACTGGTTGTTGGGTTTGTCAAAAGTTTGAGTCTTGAGTGAATTTGGGAATGTCGGTTGGGGCTGATTGAGTTTGAGCTGAGATGAAATAGGAATAGGATTTTGGGTTGATTTTGCTGTTTGGTAAGGTGTCAAATACGTAGTTCTTAATATTGTTTTGATAGGTTAGCTGATTTTTACGTTGTTCGATGATTTTGGACCTTTGGTAGCATACAGTTCAGTTTTTCAAAGAGGGAACTATTTTGTTGTGCTTTGAATCCAAGTTTAGTTACTCGAATTTTATTCCTTGATGTTGGTTTTCATAATGGATGATTGGTCGATAAAGTAGTCAAAATTCATTAAGATAAGCCATGGATAGAACGTGGGATTTTGCTTACTTTTTCAGGCGAGTAACTGCAATATAACAGGGATGTATCTTCTGGCGCCGTTTGTAAATAGTTGAACTGCATGTTTGAGAGCTTTGATTTCATGGAGGAAATTTGAATGATTTGCTATATATGACTAATTATGTTAATGGGTTCCAGATACTATCGGACCTGTAGATGTTGGGCTTAGAGAGGAAAGTTCTGAGGATGATAGAGGACATGGTGTTTTTGGACTTAATGAGTTGAGTAGAACTGCAAGATGGTCTCAGCCAATAACGTTTTTGGACATATATGAATGTGACAAGTTTACGGTGAGTGTCTTTAGACGAGAAATACTGCATCTTGTAACTTGGTTGACCCTTAGTAGAAATGTGTCTGCCAATAATCTTGACTCGTAATGCTTCAAATCCTGCTTTGCAAAATACACCGTACAGCAGTTCTAATGTACACAAGTACCAATCATGACTACCCGCCCTTTTATTTGTGACAGCCGATAGTGAGATTTATGAACTTTTTTGGGTTACTCGTGTTTCTCAGTTGAAAGAATTGTTTTTTATGTTATTGTAGATGTGCATATTTTGCTTGCCTACTTCAGCCGTCATTCCACTCCACGATCATCCAGGCATGTGTGTTTTTAGCAAAATTCTCTATGGATCCTTGCACGTTAGAGCGTATGATTGGGTTGAGCCTGCTCTTATTCGGACTACGAAAAGACCCGAAAATACTACAGGTTTAGTACGTCTACCATCCAACATTATATAAAGCCTTGAAAAGGGTTTTTGATATATGCTTTATTGGTTATTACTACAACATTAGTTAGTTCATCTTCTTCTTTTGCTTCCTCTTTTCTGATCTATTTCCGTCTTAGACTGTTACCTGAACTAGAAAAAAGTCGTGGTTATTGCATTATAGCGTTACTGCAAAATCTTGTTAGGGAAAAACGATGTAAGCTGCTTAAAATTTCATGCTCAATATTCGTTGTTAATTTTACCACTTTTAGTGTAGTATGATGTTCTATTTTGCTTCTCCAAGAGCATCACAATTCACAATATTTTGAACTCTAGAATATCACAAGAGGAATGTTTAGCTGATTAATGATCTTGATTTTATTTTGGCAGTACGGTTGGCCAAGCTGGTTGTGGACAAAGTTATGACGGCACCATGTGAGACCTCAGTCTTGTACCCCAAGTCGAATGGAAACGTCCATTGTTTCACTGCTGTTACTCCCTGCGCTGTGCTGGATGTTCTTGCACCTCCGTATCTCGAGTCAGCTGGAAGGACGTGCACTTATTACCATGACTACCCCTTCTCCACATTTTGTAAGTTCTAACGACTCTATAAGCCTGCGGCACTCAATGTTTTCATCTTTTTCTAATTATTTTGCATATTTACAGTTAGTTCTTATTTATTATTGGGATATCTGTAATTCGCTTGAAATGTAAAATTTCTATTTGCTATGTTGAAGCTCTAAAAGATGGAGCTGATTTACCCGATGAAAAAGGGGAGGAGTATGCGTGGCTAGCAGAAGTCAGTTCACCAGATATCTATATGCGCCCAGGAAGATATTCCGGTCCCACTATCCATCCTTGATGCTCAATATCTACTCGGTGATTTCTATTTGTCGCCTGCGTTATGTGTACAAGACAACAATGTAAGTGCTCTTGCAACATAGCCTCCATCGTACAAGAAGCATCCTCACTATCTCAGGAAACAAGAATTCATCTTGGATACATGCCATATAACCATTGGAGCTTCTTTGCAGATGTCGAAACTTGAAGCATTTAGCCCGGGCCGCTTGGTTTACAAAAAGTTTGTGGAATGGAAAGAAAATTTGGGAAACAAATGTAATTGTACTTTTAAACCATTTTTAGAAACAGTGAGAAGTTGAGGATTGTCCTTTTGGAGAAAATGTAGTTAAAATGTCAATTGTGGATCGAAAAATTGTTGTCAGTCTCCTTCAGCATGGGAATTCATAAATTAACTGGCCTAAAATCAGCTGTAAATGCTTAAGATGACATAAACAATATCACACGATTGGGAAAATAGGAAGTCTTATTAAGCAGGCTTACAGTTCTTATTCTTTTTCCCTTGTTCATTTAAGGCTTCTCTAATTAAAAATAATCAAACTTTGGGTCGGTAATTCACCACTCTTTGTTTTAGTGACAGATTTTGGAAACAAACTTTGATACAACAAAGCATAGCCCTTAGAAGGTAGTATTTCCGTATTCTTCTCTAGGGTGACCGGAAAGCATTACCAGCGTAGCGCACATTTCCCAGTTCCTCTTCTATGCGCAGAAGCTAGAAAGAAACAATAATTAACAAACTAGTTAGACATGGTTGTGTATGAAAAAGATGCCACATCTATTGACAACTCAACGGAGTCAATTGTTCGTAAGGACTACATATACTCTGAGCACATTAACTCAATACGACCATTGAAAATTAGTTCATTGCACATACCTGGTTATACTTGGCCAACCTCTCACTCCGGCATGGAGCCCCAGTTTTGATCTGTATAGAATAAGGTAATTATTGGGGGCCTAAACACATTAAAAGCAACTATCCAGTCCAGTGAAAGATTTTTAAATATTAACCTGTCCACTGGCCAATCCAACTGACAGATCAGCAATAAAGTTGTCCTCAGTTTCACCACTTCGGTGGCTAACCATGACACCCCATCCTGCGGCTTTCGAGTCAAGAGCAGCTTGGATAGATTCCGTCACAGTACCAATCTGGTTTACCTGCAACAAATAGGAAAACCAAGTCTGTTATTCGTGCAATGTACTTGAAAACAAAACATACGAGGAGCTTTAAAATTGAAGAAACCTTTTCGCCACAAAAACTCCATTCTTAGATGGTACTAGAAGTAATTTGTTTAATCATTGGTAATACCTACAGCCTATTATTTTATTATCTAAAATTATTCAAGCTCCTATTCATATCTATGATCTACAAGGATCGTCGTAGCCCAAATAATAAAGCGATCTCTGGTGTACACTTACCTTCAGTAGTAAAGCATTGCAGGACTTCTTTTTAATGGCTTCAGCTATTCTTGTAGGATTCGTGACCAATAAATCATCTCCGACTAGTTGGATGTCAACCGAAGATTGCAGTGAGCCCCATGCATTCCAATCATCTTGGTCAAATGGATCCTCAATGGAAACAATGGGGAAATCCCTGACAAACTCTTTGTATAAATCACGAAGGCTTTGAGCAGTAAGGACATGCTCTCCATCATTTGGCTGCTTCTTGAAGTTCAAATCATATCTTCCATCCTTCAAGAAAAATTCCGAGGCTGCAACATCCATTCCAATCTTGATCTGCGTGGACGAAGTCAGGGAAATACAGTTAGATCTAATAAAGTGATCTCGTAAAAGTTGCAAACAATAAGAATGAAAAGAAAAATGGTCATTTCATACCTTGCCGGTATAGCCAGCCTTATCAATAGCATCGATAAGCAGGACCAATCCTTCTCTGTTATCCTGAACATTGGGAGCAAAGCCGCCTTCATCTCCAACATTGCAAGCATCTTGGCCGTATTTTGCTTTAATAATACCCTTAAGTATGTGATAAACTGTAACATACATCAAAAGTCAGAACTAACGATCACAACCCATCTTTTATTTATTTATATATATATATCAAATTACTCACCTTCACTTCCCATTCGGAGAGCATCAGCAAAAGATTCAGCCCCCACCGGCAAAATCATAAATTCCTGCATTGCCAGATTATTTCCCGCATGACTTCCACCATTAATCACGTTAAAAGCCGGCACAGGCATCACGAGCTCCTTCGTCCCGGATATTTCCTGAATATGCTTATACAAAGGCACTCCCTTTGCCCCTGCACCAGCTCTGCACACACTAAGCGACACTCCCAGTATTGCATTGGCTCCGAATTTTGACTTGTTTGGTGTCCCGTCAAGCTCCAGCATCAGTGCATCTACCGCAGCTTGATCCCTGAAAAATTCACAGAAAAAAAAAACAAAACCAAACTTCTCAATCCAACTCCAACACCAAATCATCATCACATGTATCCTAATCGAATTTAGTACATTAATTGAATCAGCAAATTTTCTTATATAAACCCTAATCTCAACAATTAATCAAATCACTGTAAAAACAAATTTTTTTTTTGAAAAAAAAAAGATCAGAAGAGAAAAATATAACGACTGAGAATTAGGGTTTTACCTGACATCAACTCCGACGAGTTTCGGCCCCAAAATGTCATTAATATTCTTAACAGCCTGAAGCACACCTTTACCGCCATAGACTCTCTTATCACCATCTCTAAGCTCCAAGGCCTCATAGATCCCAGTCGACGCGCCGCTGGGCACGGCGGATCGGTAAAGATCATCGGTAACCAGATCCACCTCGACAGTCGGGTTTCCTCTACTATCAATGATCTGTCTCGCCTTGACCGATTTGACGGCGTACTCTTTGACAGCAGCCTTTCCCGGAGCAGACTGCGCCACCGCAGCCGAACAGGTTATAGTCGGCGGACGTGATTGGCGCCGCGGAACAGGGACTGCGGAGGAGGTTGGTAGAGATCGGAAAGTGGCGGAGTTGGTGGTGGATTTGAGGGAGGAGAGAGAAGTGGCGGCGGCTATGGAGGAAGAGGCCATTTTGGGTGAATGTGAAGATGGGTTTGATGGGGGAGAGGGAGAGGAGTAATGGGGTTTTTGTAGAAATGGGAACGGCGGAGGAAAGGTGGTGGCTTTGGAAAGTCCGTCGAAGGAGGAGGATAGTGGCGATGAAAGCGAAGTGCGTTGTTTGTTTGAGGTTTTGGAGAAATCTTGGTTGTTAGGAAGGCGTTAAAACTCAGCGTCTCAACTCTAGATGTCCCTCGCTCTTCTTTTCTTTTCAAATTATATAATAATTTTTTGAGGGAATAAAAAATGAAAAATATATTTTATGTATCAAAAAAAAATGCTTACTATTTTTTTGATTCACGGGTACAATTGATTTTGTACAAGATCATCTTAAGTTCATAATTATTATCTAGTATAATTTTTTTAGAAATTGAAGCGCATGTCTCGCTCTCGGCATCATATATCCACCACTGAAGCGCAAAGTCTCATGAAATCCACGACTCAAGCAATCAATAACCTGCAAGTTGTAACTCACGTCCACGAGGAATGAATAACAAATCCACGCATAAGCGGAATTAATCACACTTCCAGAAAGAATAATATGTCATTGGTGAGGTTTGAACCCCTGACTTATCATTACAAGACAAGAAATTCAATCAACTCAACCACCACCTTTGTTAGCAACTATGCTTACTATTTTAAAAATAAATTATATGAACAATTTATCCAATTACCATCGAATACACCCATTTTTATATGAATGGGTATCATTGCGTCAGTAGAAGATCATGTAAGCTCGTTGCCATCATCCACTATAATTCTTTCTTAGAGATTGGATCGCAGGTTTCGTCGAACACATCTACTCATCCAAGTCTCTCGTCATATATTCATCATTGAAGCGCAAGTTTCATCAGACATATATGTCTATATGTCCCTCTTATTCTTTCGGCATGATGTATCACCACTGAAGCGCAACTCTAAACTACATTATTCCAGAAAAAAAATCCACGATAAGCAACAAATTCAGGCACAATCCACATCAAATGTATTATGACGTATGAGATAAGTGGCGGATCCAGAGCTTCATCGAGGGGGTCCCAATTTTTTTTTTCGAACAACAAGAATATAAGTTGGATTCGGCAAATTTTTTTTGTCTATATATATATATATATTCTTTATATTTGATGATATACGTTATTTTCTAGTAAAATACTAAGTTTAAATTCATTGACGATCTAACTTTGAAAGGTCATAGAAGACACAACGATTACCCTATACGGTTCAGATATAAACCATTAGAGAGAGAATTTGACGTGCTACGACTCTTCAATTTATACCAAGATATCAACCAGACGTTTAAGAAACCGAAAACATACATAATGTAAGACCGCTTAACAAGTGTACATAGTCAATCACATGTAACTTTAACAATTTTGCTACCCTATAACTGGTGGACGGAGCACCACTTGAGAAATCAATCACCTAGCGCATGAAGCTAACGATAAGGACTAAAACTTCCATGCTAACATCTAAACACAAGTCTAATGCTAAGGTAACCGAAAACTAAGTCGAAACAGACTATATGCTTGAAGCCCACTAATTCAGCCAACCTTCTGAAGCTCATAAATGCGTCAACCGGTGTCTATTGAAGATGATCTACATATGGATCGAAAGCTAATTGAATGTTATAGTATAACTTTCATGTTAACTCAAGATGAAATTCAGAGGTTAAGCCGATAAAAACATCGACCAAAGATAGATGTATAATTGAAATTTTCCGAAATTGAAGGGGATCCTAGTAAATCTTCTAAAGCTCATATATGCGTCATCCGGTGTCTGTTGAAGATGATCCATATATGTCTAGAAATCTAATCGAATGCTCTACAACTTTCATGTTTACTTAAAGATAAAATTTGACGGTTAAGCTGATAAAAACAATGACTAAAGATGGATTATCGATTGAAATTAGCCAAAATCGAGGGGGTCCGAGCCAACTTTCGGTAGCTCATAGAGGCGTCATCTGGTGTCCGTTTAAGATGTTCTTCATATGATTAGAAAGCTAATTGAATGTTCTATAACTTTCATGTTTACTCCAAGATGAAATTCAGAGGTTAAGCTCACAAAAATAATGACCGAAGATAGATGTTTGATCAAAAAATATTTTAAAAAATAACTCAAATGTGAAAAGGATCTTGAGACCCTAGGACACCCCTAGATCCGCCTCTGTATGAGATGGTATTAGAACAAAAGTACACATACGTTGGCGAAAATACACCTACTTTTTGGGAAATGTATTATGACGTTTTCCATTTTACTTGGGAGATGAACAGAAAATGACATCTTTTAATAATGATATCAATAAAGATATTGACTTAATTTGAGATGGTACATAAATAAAAAAACATCAACGAAACTTCAAGTAAAGAATTTAGGTTAGCTGATAGGCATTCTTATGTTTTGGTTTGGAGTTTGGCCGTTTGGGTAGGTAGCTGGAGCTGGCTGACTCAAATGTAATTCAACACCTACCAAGCTACGAATCTCCAATCCAATCTTCTTTTTTCTTTTCGTTTTTCTTTTTTTGAAACGAAATCTCCAATCCAATCTTTAGTATCATACTAACTGAATTTTTTTATCAATAAATAAATAAATTAATATAATTATATATATATATTACAGTAGATAGTTGGACATGTAAATATAGTTAGAATAATGAAAATGATGATATATCAAAAAAAAAGAATAATGAAAATGATGATGCAGCTTGAACAAATTAAATAAGAAGACAAAAACCAAATCCCCCATCCTCAAAGAAAAAAAAAACAATACTCATTTGCTTCTTCTCTGTTGCTACGCTATTATTATTTTTATTATTTTTTTGAAAAAGTTGCTACGCTATTATTATGCATGCAATAATTGAAGGAAAATAAATAAATAAACAACGTATTTGACAGGTGTGGGATTAATTAAACACATTCAGCAGCAAGTGGCTTTACAAAGAAATGTTACCTTAAAAATCTGTAGCCTTTTTCTTGCAGGATTAGACAAAGCCGCACAGCTCTGCTGGCATTTATTTAACTTGAAATGGCTCTGAACTTAAACTATCTCCATGAAGGGATGAAGCATATATAGTTTATCAGCTTTGCTAGTAATGCAGATTAATTATATGCTGTGTAGATCAGGGGGCGAAAGCTGCTTATCTTGTGTTTTATTTGTATCAAACTGCTATGTAAGGAGCATCGATAGGCTCAGGCTGCAGCGCTTTATGCACAAGCTCAGTCTGCTCTCTGACATGGACAGTGTAGAACCCGGTTGCAGTTGCGGCTGATGGTGCACGTCCGATGTATTTGATGTCATCCATGGTACCTCGGCCCAGGGCCTTCATGGCTGTGCAAAGGCGAGGTGCAATGTAAGTGTATGCACCCATGTTCATTGGCTCTTCTTGGCACCAAACAATTTCAGCATCTGGGAAACAAAAAAATGGATTTCACGAAATTGTTAACGAGGCCGCATTCTCATGTCATATAAGGATAGCGGAGCTTTTTAGTTACACATACTTGGATACCGCTTCAGCTCACGCTGAATAAGATCATATGGGAAGGGGCATAGCTGTTCCACCCTACAAATTGCAGTGTCTTCCCTTTTAACCTTTTTGCGCTCTTCATCAAGCTCGTAATAGACCTGCGTCAAGGATGCGTAGGCCATTTATTCTGTCAGACAACTATCATACATGAGATTTCCAGAAGGGTTGCCGTCGGCATCATTGTAGAACATACCTTTCCAGAACAAAGGATTAGTCTTCTGACGCCTTGTTCAACATCAGCGTTAAAATTTTGATCTTTTATAAGGCGTTTGAATCTGGTACCCTGTTTGTCAAACCCTGGGTGGCCTTGCACATCATCAAACTCAGACAAGTTTGATTTACAGTCCTTATGGCGAAGAAGGTTTTTTGGAGACATCACGATCAGTGGCTTGCGGAAGTCTCTGTGTATCTAGTAGATGAAGCGCGAAGGGTGAGCAGAGCAAAATAGTGAGTCCAAGGTATTGCAAATGCCTAAAATAGATTGAGTATTTACCTGACGACGCAGCACATGGAAATAATTGGCAGGTGTTGTAACATTGACTACTTGCCAGTTGCACTGTTGGATTTGCTTTCGTAGCGTTGGATCCATCTCAGGTATCTCATAACAGTTATCATCACTCATCTATAATGGAAAGACGATGTAATATTTTAGTCATGAGCCTAAAACAAGATTAAAATGTAGCCAGATATAAATATAACCCACAAGTCCATCTTGTGTCAGATAGCCGCCTCTACTAAACATCGGAAAAGGGTGTAAAAGAATTTGGCTATCAGATTCTGTACCTGAAGAAAACGCTCCAAGCGTCCACTAGAGTGTTCTGGACCTTGTCCGTCATAACCATGAGGAAGCAACACAACAAGTCCTGTTTGTCGAAGCCACTTGGACTCACCACTACTCAAAAACTGATCAAATATCACCTGAGCTCCGTTGGCGAAGTCACCAAACTGAGCTTCCCATAGGACCAATGAATTTGGATTTTCCATGGAGTAACCCAACTCAAATCCAAGGACGCCAAACTCAGAAAGTGAACTGCAATAAAGCACATGTCAACGTTATATTCAGTTGAGACGCCATCATTCCCCACATAAGACTAACCTGACATAGTTGAGTGAATGCACAAGATGCATAAATGACAGAGATCAACGTATATATGCAAGCAAGAAGGTGAAGAATAATCAACCCTGAAAGAAATAAAATAACACCTGTTGCTGACAGTGAACATTTCTTCATTTTGGTTCATCATAACATGATCAAGAGGACAATACGTCTCCCCTGTTTCTTGGTCATGAACAACAGAATGCCGATGACTAAAGGTACCCCTTTCCACATCCTGGCCACTCAATCGGACATGGTTCCCTTCAATTAGCAAAGTCGCAAAAGCAAGCGCTTCACCTACAGCCCAATCAATCCCTTCACCAGTTTCAATCATCAGTGCTCGCTGTTCAAAAATCTTTTTCACTGCTCTATGGGGTTTGAAGTTTTCTGGCAAGGTTGAGATTGCCTTCCCCACATTCTTCAGAATCTCCGGTTTAACCCTGATAACGCAAGAGATTTCAGATTCACTGTTAGATGTCAGTTTTAGTGACTAAGGAGATAAAATTAGAATACCCGGTGTTTCGAACACGCGAAAGCTGTTCGGGTGACTTGAATCCTGCCCAATAGGCTGAAAGCCAATCCCTTTTGCGCGGCACATAATCCTTGCTGGCTAAAAACTCCTCATTGAGAATTAAGAGGACCTTGTTATTTATTTTCTCAATGGTTTCTTTAGAAGCATCTCCAGATTCCAAAAGTTTCTTCTGGTAAATCTCTAGAGCTGAGGGATGATTTCTAATGACCTGTCAAGCGAATCAACGTCACTGAAGCACGCAGAGAAGACAATGGACGCAATGTGCTGCAAATCATAGAAATAGTTGCTTTTCTGCGGGTCAAAAAAGGAAGAAAAAAGGAAGATGGTACATGTACATGGTGCTGCGTAAAATAGAGAGTAGGACACAAGGAAGACTCTCACCTTGTACATTTTTGGTTGGGTGAATGATGGCTCATCAATTTCATTGTGCCCATACCGCCTGTAACAAACTATATCAACAACAACGTCTGAATGGAAGGTTTGGCGCCATTCTGCTGCAAGCTCACACACATGAACAACGGCCTCCAAATCATCACCGTTAACGTGGAAAATGGGGGCATTCAAAGCTTTGGCAACATCTGTGCAATACTCAGAAGATCTTCCAGACCTTGGATCGGTAGTGAAAGCCACTTGATTGTTCACTACAATGTGAATTGTCCCACCAGTAGTGTAATTTGGAAGAGCACTTAAATGCAAAGTCTCATACACGACGCCTTGTCCGGCGAAACTACCATCTCCATGAAGAAGAACAGCCATGTTCTTTGTTCTATCCTCGTCGTTGGAATAGTATTGTTTCGCTCTAGTTTTTCCAACCACAACAGGATCTACAGCTTCCAAATGACTTGGATTTGCAACAAGCGATAGATGAAGCCTCTTCCCGCCTCTAGTAGGTCGATCATAAGAAGTTCCTAAATGATACTTCACGTCACCAGTTCCCGTGTAGAGCCCACCACCCTCTTCCACAGGCTTGGTTCCACCACTAAATTCACTGAAAATCTGACGAAGTGGCTTCCGTACCACATTGCCTAAAACATTCAGCCTACCTCTGTGTGGCATACCTATGACTATGCTCTCAACTCCCAGATCAGCCGCTCGATCAAACATCTCTTTCATGCCAGGAATCAGTGTTTCCCCACCTTCAAGCCCAAACCTTTTAGCTGCTGCCCACTTGGTTGCTAAGAAGTTTTCAAATTGGCTACTCCATATAAGCCTATCAAGCATGACCTCGCGCCTTTGCTTATTATACTGCATTGGGGTCGGGGTCTCAATTTTGTCTCTCAACCAGTTACATTTCTTCCTATCAGCAATGTGCATGTACTCATATCCGATGCTACCGCAATAAGCCTGCTCCAGGCGATTCAAAATACCTCTAAGAGTTTGCACAGGACGATTCTCGGACAAAAATCCAGACATGTTCCACACTCCAAGGAAAAACTCCCTATCAAGATCAGCTTCTGTAAACCCATAAAGATCAAGGTTCAAATCCTCGGCATATTTTCGCTCCTCCAACCCCAGAGGATCCAAATTAGCTTTCATATGCCCATTAACCTGGTAAGCTCTGACAAGAAGCAGCAGCCTCATGCTCTCCTGAATCGTTTGCCCTGATATCCCTGGTGAAGTGGCAGCCTGCCCCACAAAATTCCTAAAGAAATTATCCCACGACTCGTCAACACTACTGGGGTCTGCTTCCCACATCCTTTGCAGCTCCTCCAGGTACACACTACTCGTCCCATCTAAGAAACTATCAGTGAGCTTCGACAATGGCACAGGTCTAGGAACTGGCGCAGCCTGCGCCTTAGGCTTCGTGCCGTGAAACAAACGAGTTTGCAGTCCAGGAACCACTGACATACTTCTCCTTACATATGCAGTCCTTCGACATATGGTTCTCCTGATCGCAAGCCTTGCTACGCTAGAACCAGCTCTCAACCACGCCATACTTTTCAAATAAAAATATCTCAAATACACAATTTCAACCACCTCCTCAGTTCATCAAATCCCTACAAAGGCAGAGACAACATACTTACATAAGCAAACCAATAACAACAACAATCCAAAATCAAATTAAACAGTTAACCTTTAGATCCTAATGCGTCTATCAATGCTAAAACTCAACGCATATATTGAAAATCACCAGACCGATTGTTATGATTGCGTTACATATCGTCGGTAGGTGTTGAATACACGAGCATTTGCTGTCGAATATTTCAAGAGTAACAAAAACGCATTGGAGACCGAGGAACGTACCGGATGATAGATGACGGCCCCGTCAGCGATCGCGATCGGAGCGGATTTGGGGAAGGCGAAGCGACAAGTGGTGTAGTAGTAGACTGTCGGAGAAGCTCGGAGTAGTTTCCCAAATTAACGGAACGGGCTTACGTCATCATCAACCGATGTCACGTCTCGCAAGTTCTCGAAGGATGTATGAAAATGGATACGTTTACATGTGTTGCGTTTCGAGTGGAAAGGAATGGAATTTGTGGTGCCTACATTTTACTTACATTACCAATAAGCTCTCTTAGTTTTGTTTTCTAAATGATTTTTTTAAAGAAGAAATGGCCCGTACAACTCCCCATTTGAACTTAACCACTTTTCTTTACTTCTTTCTATTCTTAGCACTAGACTGCGCTCCTGATGAGCGTATAAACTTAAGGGTCATCATTTGGTCCTGGGTCAAAATAAGCTTTAGGGCGGTCCTAGCCTGACTCTAGTCCGATCAAGGCCCTAGCCCTACATAAGCCCTATTATGGTCCGATCAAAAGGGCTTAGGGTCGGGTTAGGGCTTCGATTATTCGGCCCGGCTCGAAATACAAGTCCGATTTATAATCATATATTTCTTGATTTTATGACGTTCTTCATATAAAAAGAATGTATTTTTCACTTCCATTAAATCTCACACGTCCAAACTAGTAGTATTTTCATTTAACGAATTATTTGTCGATTAATTAGTCATTCATTTAGGGCCGAAATTAGCCCGAGCCCGACTCTAGCCCGAAAAGCCCTATAAAACGAAGGGTCGATAACAGTTTTAGGGCTGCTGAATTTTCTCAGGGCCCGACCCTAATGTGTAAAGGGCTAGGGCTAGGGTTCACCTAAAGCCCTACTCGACCCGGCCCGGCCCATTGCCGACCCCTATATAAACTCTCATAGTTGTCTATATTATCAAAATAAAAAGTTGAGATGGTACTTATTAATTTTGCCAAAAATGTACTCTTTTTCAGTGTTCCAAATATACTCCGTGGCATCCGTTTAGGTCGTGTCTAGAAAGTAAAAGTCCCGAAATCGTTCTAATCTTGTACAAATATCAAAAGGTCACCTTATTTATAGGCGCCTAGACACCGAGTGCAAGAAACATAAAGATCCGATGGAGACGAGCGATACATCGTTGGGTAGCTAACTAATCGGCCGGCTCAACTCTTCAAGGAATCTCCAATCGGCCGGCTCAATCCAGGGAGCAAAATCTCGAAACTCACTGACCCCTAGAGCCGGGCGGCTCGACTTTGCATGCTGAGTTGAGCCGGGCGGCTCCGAACCTCAGTAACATCCTCTCATTTGGTCTTCATTGAGCCGGGCGGCTGGATTCTAGCCAATATTTCAGCCGGCCGGCTGGATCTTCATTCTGGGCACTTTTTGCTCCAAAAGCTCGGTTTTTAGTCTTAAATTCATCTTGAGTCTTGTCTCGAAGGGATAGCCTCTTTTAACCTGAAACGTAAGAACAAGGGTCAAAGAGCATCGAAATAGCATCGAGAATAGACCAAAACACTTCGTAAATGGGAAGGATAATAGGTCGAGAATTCGGCTCATCACTAGCATGTTGCTAGATGAAAAAGGCTGAGCTGTCATTCGGCTGCATTATAAGTACATGCTTATTATATGACATGTTGAGTAAATTTCGTTAGAAAGACTTGGTAGTAACTTGACATTAAGCCTGTACGGCCCTTCTGTACATATCCCAGCTACTCACCTCTCCTTAAATTGTTATGTACACAATAAACATTACTTTTCAACTTTTTTTTTGAGGGATGACAAGTAGTACAAGAGTTGGACTATACCAAAACACTGACTCAATCTCCTACCTAGGACCGAACTAAAGCACAGCCAAAAACGGCAACGCATCCCTTACATTCAGAGTCACTGCAGCTAAAGCTGTACGAAAACACCGTCAAGCAAGCGGGAGGACACCGCCAAGCATGCGGGAGAACACCACTAACAAAGGTGGGAAGACACCAGAACATGGTGGGAAGACATCCGACCCGAACCAGCAGGAGAAACTAACACTAACACTAAACTAAACTAACTAAACTAGAAAAGGACAAAACGGAACAACAAGAGTACAACTAGAAAACACAAAACTTTGTACACCACCTCGATCGACACCCTCCGGAGCCGCAACACCAACACCGAAACCAAAAAAGCTCAACTACCAAAGCCCTCCAGCTGGTCAAAGAGGCCGTAGCCGGCCCAAGACGCCATATGATCCTTAGCAGCATCCGGAGACATCCACCAGTGACGAGATCCACGACAGCTCGACGGACAGGAGAAACGATCAAGTCGGTCAAAAACACCACTAGCTCCCCGCCAACCAAACCCAACGCCATGGGCTCACCCACCGCCGACAACCCACACCTGCAAATGAACTCCACCCCAACCGCCAACCAACACCTCCGTAGACGGTCAGCAGGCGGAAAGGAGAGGAAAGGAAGGGAGAATGGCGAACGGGGAAGACCATGACGAGGGAGAGGGCTAAACCAGCAGAGGAGCTGGCGAAAACGGAAAATCGGAATTAATGTAGCAGAGCTTCGACTAAATTCTACAGAGAACCAGGAGAAAATAACGAATGAGAGCGCTACTTTTCAAATTTTAAACAACCCGTTTTCCATATATATACTGAACTGGTGAATGGATTTGTCCTGAGATCATTTTAACTTGATACTTTGACTTGATACTTTGTAACAATTAGAGGACAGTGTTCGAGATACTATACATTTATACTATACATTTAATCTTTCTTTACTGTCTCTGGCCACCAATATTTCATGATATTCGAACCTTCCCTTTTGATCATGAAAAATACGGTGAAAAAAAAATAATAATACAAAATGATAAGAAAAAACTTGTCTTTTTTTTGTCATGATAAACCAAATATGAAAATATATCCCTTCAATTTTCTTCCTTCCTAAAAACTTTGCACGAATCAAGAGGGCTGCGGCTAAATGAATAGTATTTGTGTTTAGGGTTTGGATCAAATACAAACCAAAATTATAAATAAAATATACAACTTCATAAAAAAGTTGACATGTGTAAAAATCGACCAATCAGAATTCATCCCATTCGGGGTTCTTTTTGTAAATAAAAAACACACGCGGACTTATTTAAAAATATACATAAAAGATAGGAGGGGAATAATCGTCCTAAAATTCGCTACAGTAAAATTCGACTTTTCGCTACAGTACCTTTTAAGTCTGGTCAACATGCGTTAAGCCTGATCATTTTGAATAATTTTTAACATGCGCTACAGTACGTTTTTAAGTCTGATCAGCATGCGCTTAAGTCCGATCATTCCCAATTTAAGTCCGATCATTGCAAGTTAAGTCCGATCATTCTCAATTTAAGTCCGATCATTCCAAGTTAAGTCCGATCATTCCCAATTTAAGTCTGATCATTCCTAATTTAAGTCCGATCATTCCAAGTTAAGTGCGATCATTCTCAATTTAAGTCCGATCATTCCCAATTTAAGTCTGATCATTGTAAGTTAAGTTCGATCATTCCCAATTTAAGTCCGATCATTTCTGGCTTAAGTCCGATCATTGTTAAGTGCGATCATTCCCAATTTAAGTCCGATCATTTCTGGCTTAAGTCCGATCATTTCTGGCTTAAGTCCGATCATTCCCAATTTAAGTGCGATCATTGTAAGTTAAGTCCGATCATTCCCAATTTAAGTCAGATCATTCCAAGTTAAGTCCGATCATTCCCAATTTAAGTCCGATCATTGTAAGTTAAGTCCGATCATTCCCAATTTAAGTCCGATCATTTCTGGCTTAAGTCCGATCATTTCCCAATTTAAGTCTGATCATTTCTGGCTTAAGTCCGATCATTTCTGACTTAAGTGCGATCATTCCCAATTTAAGTCCGATCATTTCTGATATGCTTTTCTCATATGTCAAAAATATCATTTCCAGTTTTTATGACTATTGTGCTCATTTGACTAAAAATGCGAAATTTCAAAATTTTCGATGCTTTGTTCTTGTGAGTTGTGATATGCAGGGATGTGGAGTTGAAAGAAATGTCCTAGAGAGGTACGGCAAATTGCAGGAAGTTCTGAGTTTTTGGTTCTGATGATTGAGAAAAGCGGTGGAGGTTGACGCTTCACTAGCCTAATTCTGAGAGTCTGCTCCGCCACTGCAGTACTTATGCGGTTAGGTGGGACGGGAGAACATCACACCGTCCAATCTCTAGTCCGAGTAGCCGGGAAAACAGACGAGCGACCCTCGGCTTGACTCGCGTGAAAAGGACGAGGATGAGAAAGAGCAGAAGGCGCAAATGATTATGTGGACAAGAAACAAATTCAAAACCCGAAGGCAAACCATCAAGTGAGAAGAAAATCAGAAATCTGATTGATTCAAACAAAGATGTGTCATTTATCAAAGTCCAACTCAATGGTATGAAAGCAGTGAATTAATCGCGTGTCAGAGAAAGCCGCCGACTCAATCTAAAGACCAAAACTCAGAAGAGCATGCAATGTCCGTGGTACCTACATGGGACTATCTCCCAAACATCCAAGGTCGTTTGAATTGCAACTCGCGAGGTAACAAGTATCGAAACATCTATGTTTGCTCGCATTGATAGAATTTTAAGCATGATAAGATTAGTTGCTGGATTTGGGATTGAGATGTAAAGATTAGCATGACTAGTGCATTGTAATTCATTCTATGGCTGTGTTCTTGTTCGGGACGAACAAGTTCAAGTGTGGGGTAGTTTGATGAGTCGTAGTTGTACGACTATTTTATGTGTTTAAACCCCGTCTCTTAGTGTTATCTGTATATTATTTCACTACCTGTGTGTAGTTTTCTTTCTCAGGTACATTCGGAGATCATAGAAGGAATACCGGCTAAAGAGAGCCTATTAGAAGAAGTTTGGCGCGGAAAGAAATGGAGACCGAAGCACTTTGGAGTCTGAGTCAGAATTGCGCGGACGGCTTGAGGATTAAAAGCGCGGACGTCTGAATAATTACCATAATACAAGAGACGTCCGCGGATCATAAATTAAGGAGACGTCCGCGCGGAATGCCAGCTGTCAAAATGTTCCAATTTGTGTTTTCTCGGGAAAAGAAGGAACGAAAATCAGAGAGCCGCATTGGGGAAGAGGAAGAGAAAATCAGATCTAGGGTTAGGGAGTTTGAAGTTTCGGTTTGGAGAGAAGACTACTTGGAGTAGGATTTCGATTGAGGATTCGCTGTTGGGTTTGGATTTGGAGTGGAGCTGCAGCGTAGTGGAAGATTCGTCAACAGTATTTTCATTCCATTCTTATTGAAATACTTGATGATGTATTCCATTTCGATGAGTAGCTAAACTCATTTGTGTAGGCTAGAACTCCAAATTGTGATGTATTGACTTGAGACTTCTATCGATTCCTATGTTTTGCGTCATATTACTGTATAATATTCATGGAATTGATGTGCTAGCATGAGTGGAACCCTAGCGGGGGAGCTTTTGTTTGTTTGTTGATTTCGATTGTCATAGTTTACTAGCAACCTAGCGGGGATAGCAAACTAGGACACGAGTAATAGACCACTAGGATTAAACACCCTAGGACAACTTGTTCAATTCTTCATGCAACTCTAGCGAGTTAGGGTCTTGATTATCGCTAGCGCGAGATTGAGTACTAGAACTAGAACGGGGAGTACAACCTAGCGGGGAGCTCTAAGTTGTAAAACAATAGAAATCAATACGGATTTGTCAATGATTTAGTCTTGCATCACAGTAGAAAGTTCTAGCTTGCACTTCTCTTTGATATTACATACTCGAATTCGTGTGACTATTTCTCTATTGATAATTGATCGTGTTTTGATACTTGCGTTTTTATTTGACTTGTTCGGAATTTACCCCCCATTGTTACTTTTATACTTAGTGAAACAGATTCTCACACCGATCTCTGTGGATACGACTGATGAGTCGAGTTTTCGACTCATTTATCGTCATTCTTCACTATAGTTTTGAATCGTTTCCGACGATATTTTGATGTCATTTGACCTCTATCTCTACATTTCAGGTACAAAACAAGTTTCCCCCATGGTCAAGGCCTAAATATCAAGATTGGTTGAGAAAAGGGAGTGTCGGCGCAAAAAAGGGAGTTTCGGGGCAAAACCGAGCATATTGACCTTTGCACCTTGTTTTGGACGCGTAGGGCTCATACGATGTCCGATTTGGCTGATAGTTAGCTTGTTGGAAAGGTATTTCAAAGGGCTACAACTCTCTAGTTGAAGCCAAGACCAAATTCGGACGGGAAGATCACCAAAAAGGCCCCAGTCGACCGACTGAGATTCTCAACCGACCGGTTCGGTTGCCCCATTCTCACCCGACCGGTTCGGTTCCCCCATTCTCACCCGACCGGTTCGGTTCCCCCATTCTCACCCGACCGGTTCGGTTCCCCCATTCTCACCCGACCGGGTGAAAGCTCGAGTCGGTCGACTGGACCTCGAGTCGATCGACTAGAAGCAGTCTCAGGAGGGCCTGCAATCCATGTTTCAGTAGTCGATCGATTGGACCCTTCAGTCGGTCGACTGGGACCCCACCCGGTCGGGTGGATTTCAACCCAATTCCCACCCGGTCGGGTGGAATGCTACAGTACCGGATTTTTCACCCGAGGCTATAAATAGAAATCAAGGGTTTTGGACCAAGTGTGGAGGTTTTTGGGGAGAAGAAGATTGGAAAAGAGGTCCAACCAAGGTCATCAATCATCATCCAACCAAGGAGAAGAAGAGAACATCAAGAGGGAGTTCTAGGATTGACAATCCTCCTTCCTTTGCACTTTTCCTATTCTACTTGTTGTTGACATTAAACCCTACTCACACCATGTTGTCTTACATGAGGTGTGAGTAGTGGATCTTGTGTTTTGAGGGTCTTATGACTCTCCTTGGTACTCTTTGATCACATATATACAATGATATTCATATGGATGATTGTTCATTTCATTTTCTCTTGTGTTATGAATGTTATGCACTCTAGGTGTTTGATAAAATGCCTAAGTGACAACTTGGACTAAAACTTGAACTTAGGACTTGGAAACCCTTGGGAATAGTTCTAGGATGGAGAAAATGATCTATATCTTGAATCATGCAAGTGAACCTTAGGATATGGATGCTTGACTAAGGATTGAATGTTTGATTTATTGGAGTTAGTCATTAAGCGAATCTTCAATTAATCCCATCTAATGGTGTCAAATTCATGTTCTCTATGCACTTCATATGTGACATGCTACTAAGTATTTGTGAAAATGCCTAGTTTGGATAATAGAGAATGCGATCCTATCCAATGTATGCATTTGTTGTTAACTAGGACTCGAGTTCATAGTAGTTATTACCTTAGGAAGACATTCCAAGAATAATGGTGCTATGGAATGAACCAATTATCTCTAGCGAGTGAGGTTCGAGCTATAAGAGAGCTTGGCTAAGACTAGATTAACATAAACATTGGTCTACCTTAGTCTAAGCTAGGTTTTCGACAATGCATGGGTAGGAAGTGAACTAGGAGTCGAGTTCATGGTATTTATTGCTATGGAATGAACCGAGGGGTTCGAGCTATAAGAGAGTTTGGCTAGGAATAGATTCAAGTGATAGTTGGTCTATCCTAGTCTAAACTAGGTTCATTGCTATTTGACTACCATGAAATGTTTGAATATCGTGTATGTGATCATTGGGAATTTGCCAAGGAGGGGAGTGAGCCCTCGAAACACCTCTTACTTATCTTTTATCCCTAATTACTCGCCACACATAGGATTTAGACATATACACTCCCTTATACATTTTTGGTTTAGAATAGCCGAATGGAAACACAATCTTAAATAGTGCATGTGCTTGGCTTGCTCCTTTGGGTTCGACCCGGTACCCTACCGGTCTTTATAAATTGTTTTTGACCTCTACGACGACCCTCTTCTAAACCGACACGTCGGGAGGGTAAAAATAGACGTTGTCAAAATGGCGCCGTTGCCGGGGAGCAACTAGTTAGCACATCCCTAGATTAGATTGTGTGGAAGTTCCGACTATTCTTGTGAATATTTTTCCTTTTTCTTATACTTGTATATTCTTCTTTTTCACTCATATCACTTATTAGCTTTTGTTTACCTTGTTTTGCGAGGATGGACCCCTACGACCAACAAGTCTATTCGAATGAGGGATGCTATGAAGAGGAGGAACGACCATATTCTTATTTTCAAGAGCTTGGCTATCAAACAAGTTATTACACTCCGAATTGGGATGATAGCCAATGCTATGAAGTTCAAGACTCCTACCCTCCATACCCTCAACCTTCAAGTGAGCCCTCTAAGTTGGATTCCCTAATTGCTATACTCCATGAGCGTCAAGAGCAAACGAAGCAAGAACTTCTCGCAAATCAAGAAAGGTTGAATAGAAACTTTGAAGCTCGAATGGGGGATCTCATGAAATTCGATCAAGATATGCATGCTAGAGCCGAGATGCTTCAAGCTAAGATGGAGCAACAAGCAAGTGAAATTGGGAACTTGAATAGGGAAGAAGAGGTTTCCGAAGACTCCTACCCTCAACCTCAACCCTCAAATGAGTTCTCCAATCTAGATTCCATCCTTGCTTTACTCCTTGAAAGCCAAGGGAAGATGCAAACTCAATTGAATGGAATTGAGGCTCAACACCAAGTTTTGGAAAGCAAATTGGCACAACAAGCAATGGACAATGAAAACTTGGATGTGGAAGAGGAGGTATTTGAAGAAGAAGTCCTAGAATCTAATGCCTCAAGGGAAGAACGGGATCAAGAAATGGAGGATGAATGGTGGAGAGCCGCCACCGAAGCTCATTACAACGAATGGGATCAAGCCATTCCATTGACGCTCTCCGATGAGGAATTCTTCAATGATGATGCCTCTCACATAGAGGAAACACCTTTTATTGATGAAGAAGAACTCCCTCCTCCCGCTACGAATGAGCTTGAATGTGAATCCCAATTCCTTGATGAGGACAAGATAGAGGAAGAGCATATAGAGAGTGAAAGTCTTCAAGGGTATAGAGACTTCGTTGAGGTTTACATGGAAGAAATGAAAGAGCCACCTCGCATAGAAGAAGACAAAATTTTAGGAAGGGATATTGAGGATGGGGCACCCAAGGAATCGATTGAAAAATTAGAAGGAGGGATGCCCATCATTCTCGAGACAAGTTATGAAGACCCTTTCTTCACTACTTTGTCTCGAGACAAGTTTTGGAGTTTCTTGCCCTATTTTCAAAGGCTAATCGGAAAAAGCTCCCATGACCCCTTAATTTTTAAGGGATCTTCATACTCGAAGGGGTCATGCTCCCAAAGGAAAGTCCATTGTAGACTTGATGGGAGGAAATTCAAATGGGATTTGAAGGTGGATTGACACTCCAAATGTCCAAGGCCCCGCGAGAAGGGATCCTAGCAAAGGACTTCTCGACGAGTGATTCTATGGGGCGCTTTGCTACGTCTTTGCCAAGACGGGAAAAACTAGGCCCTCGCGGGAGGGAAACCGGTTTGTAAGTGCTTCATTCTTGTTCTTATATATGTTTAAGTGTTTGACATGATTTTGAGTAGCTAAGGCCCTAAAGTGTGGAGTGTGATATATGTGATTAGTGGGTTAAATTTTAAGTGTGGAGTGAGGTCTACTCACTCCAATTCCACTTCACATCACCACACCCCGCCAACTTTCCCTTGATCTTTCTATGGTTAATGATGTTGCCCTTAGTGCTCATATGCTTTATTGGTGTTGACTAGAGTGGAACTAAATTGTTATATCGTGCTATGACTCTAGTTTGACGTTTTCTTGGCACCTAAGATACCTTGTGCACATTATGGAGGATGTAGATCACTTTCCTTGCTTGTATTCTATGAAAGTTATGCCATGATGTTATTATGTGACTTGTGATGCTCTCTTGCTCATACTTGCGTTGCATGACCTTGTATGTCACTTGTTACTTTTAACCTCTCATGTGTTCTTGTCATCAAGGAAAGTTATTTGCATCATGTTTGATCACGTTTAGCACAATGGCGTCTTTTCTATTGGTGGGGCACATCTACAAACGAGGGGAGTTCCTATGCGCCTTTATCTCATTTTCTTCATTGTTTGCGCTTAGGGACTAAGCTATGCTTTAAGTGTGGAGTGGGTAGTCGCATAGTTCACTCATTTCATGCCATGCCTATCATCGTAGAATGAACATTTGCATTCATGTACCTTAACCCTAACACGAGAGTGTTTTTAACCACATAAGGCTTGTGACTATCGATTCTAAATTCCTATAAATCACATCTAGCCTACTTTTCATTTTATTGGATCTTGAACCTAGAACCGACCTAGTCCCTTGAATGTGTATTCTTGTGAATCAATATCATTGCTATCCCTTGTCTATCTAATTTTCTAAGTATTTTCGTTGAAATACCTTGGATTAAGTTTTAGCAAGCACTTTTAAACTTTCACGAAAAACTTAGACCTTTTGAATGCTCCTTGGTGACTTGAGTTTTCTAATTTAGTGCCTTGCTCATGATTGTTTCCCGCGCATTCCATACATTCCTTGAACATATTGTCAAGTTTTAAGTGTGGAGTCAAAAACAAAAGAGGGCGAAAAATAGGCCCCAACAAAAAAAAATGGTTCATTTTCATGGTCAAAAGAGGGCAAAGCCCCGACCAAAAACTTTCTCAAGTGCACGAGAAGTTTTGTGCAAAAACATACAAATGCCGGGGGTTAGGAAGAAAAGTTCCCCCTCGAAAGCATTTGTAGGCCAAAGGCCATTTCAAAAAGAAAATAAGAAACACTTAAAACTTGACTCTATGTTTTCCTCCATCCTACATTTGCGCGGGTGCATCATTTGTTTTGTGTGCTTGTTAGAATGACTTTTGGACGACCCATGTGCTTGCACGGGAGTTATCATTTGGTCTATGCTTGTTTATTAAGAACTCTAGTGTCGAACTCCTCTTCCCTTATGGATTATGGCTTAAGCGCCTAAAACTTGGGAATGAGTTCCATGTCGTGAGCCAATGGACTAGCCCTAGCTAGCATAGGTCAGCGGTTGACACTCTTTTGTGCAAAACTAAACTATCCTTCTATTGTATTGCCTTGAAAATGAGTGGAACTTTGGATGAGACATTTGATAGCCCTAGTATTGATGATCTTGAATGCACAACCTCATGGGATACTTAAATGGTTCAAAAGTTCTTTTGATGATAATGTGATGGTAGTCCTAGCGTGGGGTGAGGAGTTGGTTTTGAGAAATCCTCGCCTTGGTTGAGCACTCTTGCATTCATTCTCATGGGATAGGTGCATATGGGATTTGTGAGTATTTCCTTTTCTGAAAACTCTCACGAGACTATAACTCGTCCACTAGGGTAGCCTAGGGGTTTAAAGGCTTAATGCATACGCTAAATGCATTCGTAACGCCTACGAAAAGGAGCTAGTTAGATGGTACATACTTGTTATTTTTCTTTCAATAACATGTTTAGAAATAATGATCGAGACCTTGTGAAATCTAGTGAGGCAAATAGACGAAAAACATAGCACCACTAGCATTTCAACATTTGCATGACCTTGACATATTCTCATACTTTGTTCGGGACGAACAAAACTTAAGTGTGGAGTGTTGATGAGTCGAGTTTTCGACTCATTTATCGTCATTCTTCACTATAGTTTTGAATCGTTTCCGACGATATTTTGATGTCATTTGACCTCTATCTCTACATTTCAGGTACAAAACAAGTTTCCCCCATGGTCAAGGCCTAAATATCAAGATTGGTTGAGAAAAGGGAGTGTCGGCGCAAAAAAGGGAGTTTCGGGGCAAAACCGAGCATATTGACCTTTGCACCTTGTTTTGGATGCGTAGGGCTCATACGATGTCCGATTTGGCTGATAGTTAGCTTGTTGGAAAGGTATTTCAAAGGGCTACAACTCTCTAGTTGAAGCCAAGACCAAATTCGGACGGGAAGATCACCAAAAAGGCCCCAGTCGACCGACTGAGATTCTCAACCGACCGGTTCGGTTGCCCCATTCTCACCCGACCGGTTCGGTTCCCCCATTCTCACCCGACCGGGTGAAAGCTCGAGTCGGTCGACTGGACCTCGAGTCGATCGACTAGAAGCAGTCTCAGGAGGGCCTGCAATCCATGTTTCAGTAGTCGATCGATTGGACCCTTCAGGCGGTCGACTGGGACCCCACCCGGTCGGGTGGATTTCAACCCAATTCCCACCCGGTCGGGTGGAATGCTACAGTACCGGATTTTTCACCCGAGGCTATAAATAGAAATCAAGGGTTTTGGACCAAGTGTGGAGGTTTTTGGGTAGAAGAAGATTGGAAAAGAGGTCCAACCAAGGTCATCAATCATCATCCAACCAAGGAGAAGAAGAGAACATCAAGAGGGAGTTCTAGGATTGACAATCCTCCTTCCTTTGCACTTTTCCTATTCTACTTGTTGTTGACATTAAACCCTACTCACACCATGTTGTCTTACATGAGGTGTGAGTAGTGGATCTTGTGTTTTGAGGGTCTTATGACTCTCCTTGGTACTCTTTGATCACATATATACAATGATATTCATATGGATGATTGTTCATTTCATTTTCTCTTGTGTTATGAATGTTATGCACTCTAGGTGTTTGATAAAATGCCTAAGTGACAACTTGGACTAAAACTTGAACTTAGGACTTGGAAACCCTTGGGAATAGTTCTAGGATGGAGAAAATGATCTATATCTTGAATCATGCAAGTGAACCTTAGGATATGGATGCTTGACTAAGGATTGAATGTTTGATTTATTGGAGTTAGTCATTAAGCGAATCTTCAATTAATCCCATCTAATGGTGTCAAATTCATGTTCTCTATGCACTTCATATGTGACATGCTACTAAGTATTTGTGAAAATGCCTAGTTTGGATAATAGAGAATGCGATCCTATCCAATGTATGCATTTGTTGTTAACTAGGACTCGAGTTCATAGTAGTTATTACCTTAGGAAGACATTCCAAGAATAATGGTGCTATGGAATGAACCAATTATCTCTAGCGAGTGAGGTTCGAGCTATAAGAGAGCTTGGCTAAGACTAGATTAACATAAACATTGGTCTACCTTAGTCTAAGCTAGGTTTTCGACAATGCATGGGTAGGAAGTGAACTAGGAGTCGAGTTCATGGTATTTATTGCTATGGAATGAACCGAGGGGTTCGAGCTATAAGAGAGTTTGGCTAGGAATAGATTCAAGTGATAGTTGGTCTATCCTAGTCTAAACTAGGTTCATTGCTATTTGACTACCATGAAATGTTTGAATATCGTGTATGTGATCATTGGGAATTTGCCAAGGAGGGGAGTGAGCCCTCGAAACACCTCTTACTTATCTTTTATCCCTAATTACTCGCCACACATAGGATTTAGACATATACACTCCCTTATACATTTTTGGTTTAGAATAGCCGAATGGAAACACAATCTTAAATAGTGCATGTGCTTGGCTTGCTCCTTTGGGTTCGACCCGGTACCCTACCGGTCTTTATAAATTGTTTTTGACCTCTACGACGACCCTCTTCTATCCCGACACGTCGGGAGGGTAAAAATAGACGTTGTCAACGACCCGACTTACCACTTGCTAGTCGGATTACAAATTATTATTTTTGACGGGTACAACGACGCCTGTCAACATCCTCTGAGTCATCTTCCAGTATAATTACCTTCTTTTTCTGCTTCTTCGTGTCAGACTTTACTTGTTTCACTACTAGAACTGTCACTAGTTCTTCCTCGTGAACAATTTCCTCAGCACCTATTGTTGCTCTTCTGCATCATCATCGGTAGACTGTTCCACCTCTACTGGAATAGCTTCTTCGCTGACTTCTTCTCAGTCACCTCTTCCTCTTCAAAATTCATCTCCGCAACATCTGGTGCTTCTCCTTCTTGATCAACAGTTGATCCCTGTTAGGATAGGTTTTAGGTAATCTAGCCATTAGAGTACCCTAAGCCTCAGCCTTGATGAAGCTTGAAGAGTTGAAGAAGAGCTGATGAAGATTGAAGAGCTTCTGATGCATATCTGAAGACCAAAGGCAAAGCTGCGTTGTTTTGGTTCGAGCGGCAAAGTCTGGTTTGAAAGTTTAATGTAACGGCGCTGTGTGGAGCTAAGGCAGACGCGCCAGAGTTAGTTACTTCTGTTATGTCCAAGGCTGCGTCATTTTGAGTCAAAGGAAGGAATTAGCGGAGCTGCGTCATTTTCGGTCCAACCTGGCGGTAGGTGAGTTCGTTGCATTAATGGAGCGTCATCATTTTGGAAGACGCGCATGTTTGAGTTCGAAGCGTTTAGAAAACGTTGCATTTTGCCACGCGCCCAGCTGAGTTTAAAAGGCTTCTTCGATTTGGGGATTAGGGTTAAGTCGAGCGAGAGAAAATCCAGAGCGATTGTGAGATTGAAGGCCGATTCGTTCACCGGAGAAGATCAAGCATAGCTCGTCGGATGCAGGTGTAATTCATGGCTCAACGAATGACACTGCTGACTTGCTTTATCGGTGGTTACAACCGGAGGAGTGCTTGAACTGGAGGAGCTGTTCGCCAGAGCTGGTTGAAGGCCGGAACAGCGGAGGATTCAAAGGGGTTTTGGCGTATGTAACGTCTGCAATATCCCAGGGGCTTCGGAGGGGGCTTACAACCCTTCATTCCCTTTTAATTTCAGTTCTAGCCTTTAGTTTGATTTTAGCCCTAGATTTGAGATTGCCCGATTTCTGGATTGTGCTGTTTGTATTCGAACTGATTGATTGCATATAGTGGATGTTGGGACGGATCTCCCCGTGTTGAGATCCCGTTGAGTAGGGCTTGCCTGAACCACGTAAAAATTCTTGTGTGCTCCCTTTACTTTCTTGTTGTGTATGAACACTTAACTCGAATAGAACCTTAAGATTGCATACAAGTTGAGTTAAAATATATTACAATTGGTATCAGAGCAAGTTTAGCATCCATCATTGTTGATCTCGGTGCTAAAATTGATTCTTGGGTTAAAGATTGAGTTTGGTGTCCTTGTCGGTTTCGCCATGTGGCCTGTTGAACCTGTACGTGCACTAGACCATATTTTCCACTGCGTTTGATAGCTCTTGGGGTCATACTTTGTGCTGCATTGTCTGCTTGACTGCTTGCTTGAAGTGATTCCCATGTTTTGTTATATAGTTCCCTGTTGTGCTCTCTTTCTTGCTGTTTGGAATGGCTGATCCTACTAAGCTTAGGCCGTATGATGACAATATGGACTTTTCTATGTGGAAACTTAAGATGAAAGCTATTCTTATTAAGGAAAAAGTGTGGAGAGCAGTGGAGGACAAATGGTTAGCTCCCACTAGTGATGAGGCTAAGAAAGAGATGAGGGATTTAGCTCATTCTGAGATTATGATTAGGCTTACAGATGATGTTGCTAGACAGGTCATGACCATAAACAATCCTAAGGAACTTTGGGAAAAGTTAGAAGAAAAATACTTGTCTAAATCTTTCCATAATAAGTAGATTGTTCACCTTTAAAATGGATGTTCATATGACCATTCAAGAGAACCTTGATATCTTTCTTAGGATTACCCAAGACTTAGATAGATGTAAAGACACAATTAAAGAAGAGCATCTTGCTGTGATTATCCTAAATTCCCTTCCCCATCAGTTTGATATTGTTAAGGATGTAATTCAATATGGGAGAGATGAGTTAACTCTAACTAAAATCACTGAAATCATAATTCAGAAGAATGAGGCTTTAAAGGTTTTTAAGACTAGATTTGGATCTAAAACAAAAGTTAAAAATGAATTGATGATGTTTAAGAGCAAAAAGAAGTTTCCCTCTAAGAATAATAGGTCTGAAAAACCTAATAATAACTCTCAAAATGTCCCTGGGCAGCCTGATAAAAATGGTGCCTCACAAGGCACCAAAGTGAAATGTTTCTATTGTAATAATGCTGGTCACTATGCTAATCACTGCCAAAAGAAAAAGGATGACATTAAGAGTGGAAAATATAAGGGAAACCAACAAAATCAACAACAAACTGGTCAGTCCAATGTGTGTGAGTCTGGGTCAGGTTATGACAATAAATGCCTTGCTGTTTCTGGTGCTTTTTTGATTATTCATGGATTCTTGATTCTGGGTGTACAATGCATGCAACTCCTCATAAACACTTGTTTAATAAACTTGATTTGAATGATGGAGGTGAGGTTAAACTAGGTGATAAAACTGTTTTGAAAATAAAAGGTATAGGAACTGTCCCTATTAAAATGTTTGATGGTAAAGTTAGAACTCTGCTAAAGGTAAGTTGGGTTCCTAATCTTAGGAGGAGTTTAATATCTGAATCAGCCTTAGAAATGTAGGTTGTGAAATTAACTCATCAAATGGAATTAGACAGATTTCTAGAAATGGGACAGTTCTGATAAAAGCTGCCAGAACTGGTGGTTTATACTATGTTGTTTCTTCACCTAAGGTTAACCATGCTAAAACAGATGATAAGGACCTTAAATTCACTAAACTATGGCATGCTAGACTAGGCCACATAGGAAATAAAGGCTTGCATAAACTGTTTGAACATGGTTTGTTGCCTGAAAAACCAGTAAATCTGCCATTTTGTGAAAATTGCATCTTAGGCAAGAAAATTGCTCATTCTTTTAAAAAATCTAACATGATTGCTTCTGCTCCTCTTGAATATGTTCATAGTGATCTTTGGGGCCCTGCCCAAGTGCCAACTGTTGGTGGCAGATTGTACTTCTTGTCTTTGGTTGATCATTTTTCTAGGAAGGTTTGGGTGTATATGCTTAAATCTAAAACTGAAGTGTTTGCACATTTTCAGAATTGGAAAACTCTTGTTGAAAACCAAACTAACTCTAAACTTAAATGCTTAAGAACAGACAATGGTTTGGAATTTTGTAACAATGAGTTTAATGATTTCTATAAAAAACCATGGCATAAGAAAGCATTTAACTGTTCCAGGGACCCCTCAGCAGAATGGTATAGCTGAGAGGATGAATAAAACATTGCTAGAAAGGGCTAGATGCATGTTAATAAGTTCTGGTCCTAAGAAATCTTTGTGGGGTGAAGCTGTGATGATTGCTGCATATTTGGTGAATAGATCTCCTTGTTCATCAACTGATTTTAAAATTCCCCAAGAGCTATGGGCTGGTTGAAAACCTTCTTTAAGTCATTTGAAGCCCTTTGGTTGCACTTGCTATGCACATTCTGTGCAGGGCAAGCTCAATCCTAGAGCTGAGAAGGCTGTTTTGCTTGGATATACATTGGGTGTCAAAGGCTATAAGTTATTGTTAGTCAGGTCTGGTCCTTATAAAGTTATAACTGCTAGTTCTGTAACTTTTAATGAAGATGAGTATCATTTTAAGGCCAAACTGACCTCGGACTCTGATGGTGCAGGTACCTCTAGTACTGACCAAGGTAATGAGTCTGAACATCAGAGTTTTGTCCCTGGTGGACATCTCTGGTGGACTCCAGATGCCCATGAGGATAACCAAGATGATGGTGGACATAACCATCAAGGAAATGAGGTGTTCCCACCTGTTGAAGACTTGGAAACACCTCCTCAAACTCAAGTTCCCAATTCTCCGCAAGAAGTGGATAACTTTGCGGAAAACTCTCCACCTCAGTCTGAGGACCAGATAAGTCACTCTATCCCTACTTCTGGTAATGTAGGTCACATGGTTGACAATATTGCATCATCTAGTAGTGATAATGTGACTGAAAATGCTGAGTATGATGCTCCTGATTTGACTGATTATGTGTTAGCAAGAGATAAAGCTCCTAGAGCTAGAAAAGCCAACAGGAAATATGTGAACATGGCTGAATCTGTTAACTTGTTTGAATATGCTCTTCTTGTTACTAGTGATGTGAAGTATGTTACTGCTTCCAGCTCTTTTTTGGGATATGAGTATGGAGTCTAGATTAGTGGATTCAGAGTTCAACATCTTCAACGATTTCTTGAACTGATTCAGCTCCTCTACTACTGCTGCATGACCTTCTTTCTCCATCTCAATATGCAGTTCCAGTGATTCAATAGTTCAAGTAGGCGTACCTCCTTTCGGCGTAAGACGACATATTTTTGTTTCAACTCTTCCATGCCTTCGGGGTGTTTATCTCTGTCTTTCTCCATCTGTATCTTAAAGGATGACACAGCTCCAAGGATTTCTGCTTTTTGTGTAAATAAGGTCGTTTCCTCCTCCTTACTTTCCTTCAGCTGAAGTTTCTGAGAGTCAATCTCCTTGTGTTGTTCCACCTTTTGCGCAAATAGGATAGCAGATTTATCCCATATTTTCTCCTTGTCATCTTTTAGGTTTAGCTAATGTCAAGCAGAGTTTCTTTTGACATGAATAACCATCAGCCACTTGTTATAGAGCAACTTGCAGTTTTCAGCAAGTGATTCATCGGTAAGCTCTTCATCATCACTGCTACATGACTCTTCAGCAGGTTGTTCAGACTTAGCGCTTGAATATTGACTTTCACTCATTTTGCGTTCTTCATCAATCGTGCTGGTGAGTGCAACGACGTTGTTTGATTCATCCTCCTTCTTATTATCCTCGGATTTACTATCACTCTAGTTAATAACATAAGCCTTCTTATTTCTCTTGGTGGTGTTGACACTTTCAGCTTGTATGTCCAAATCCTTCACACTCCCTGCATTGAATTCCTTTCCTTTATCGCCCTTGGACTCTTGGTTATTCTCTTCATATCTTTTTCTCTTCTGGAAGTTTCTACCTTTGTAGCTTTGAAAATTTGACATAGATCCTTGTCCATGTTGGTTTAGCTTCTTAATAATCCTTCCAAAGTTCTTGATCATCTTTGCAAGCTGTTCATACATATCTCAACATCCTCCCGATCTTCAGTCTTATCAGCCTTAAGTGCAACACATTTTGCTTTCTTTCCATCATACTGAAAGTTTATCTCATATGTTCTCAGGGACCCCATCAGTTCGCCAAGCTTCATCTTTGTTATGTCTTGCGCTTCTTCAATAGCCGTCACCTTCATAGCAAAGTGTTGAGGGAGTAACCTCAGAACTTTCCTCACAAGCTTCTCTTCTGTCATGGAAGTTCCTAGCGCGACTGACTCATTTGAGAGATCCATCACTCTAGCGTTGAACTCAGCAATCGTTTCCTCCCCCTTCATATCTTCAGGTCTTCCAATTTTGAAGAAAGCATCTGCATGCGATAGTTCCTTACTTTGTTCGTGCCCTCATGAGCAGTCCTGAGGATTTCCCAAGCTTCCTTGGCGATCTCACAGTTGGCAATAAGTTTGAAATTTTTTTCATCCACACCCACGCTACAAGAAAATGTGTTATAAGCTACGATTAAATCCAACGGAATATATTTTGTTGATAATATGTATAAAATCTTCAAAATATTTGTTGGAAGTAAATCCGTTGGAAATTTATGAATTATAAGTAACAAATTAAATTTAACGAAAATATGTTGTTGATAATATATATATATAAAACATTCAAACTTTGGTTGAAAATAAATTCGTCGAGATTTATATGTTATAAGCTACAAAATAAATTCAACGGAAAATATGTTTTTAATAATATATACATAAAACCGTCAAACTTTGGTTGGAAATAAATCCGTTCAGATATACATGTTATAAGCTACAAATTAAATGCAATGGAAAATAATTTGTTGATATATTTATATAAAATCGTCAAAATTGAGTTAGAAATAAATTCATTGAGAGATGTGTTATATGCTATTAATGATGAAGATAATGCTCCTAACAAAACGACTTCACCAAAGACCGACTACTACAAAAAAAAAGTTCATTTACAACAAATAATCACACAAAATTAAAAATGTAATAACAAATTTACAATTGTCACTTGTAATCAATTAGTATGATGACCAAAATCAAAAAGATTTGTCATATAATTAAATACAATGAACTGTAGATTGATTAAAGTTGTTGCAAAAATGAAAGAAGAATTGGACGCATATGGTAGCATTTGAGCTCGTATAATTTAGTAAAAATAAAATTCAACAAATTTTCGTGCATTGGGTTATGATTTTATTATTTTGATTAAACTTCAACAAGTAAGTTATTATCTAGTTATTATATTAGTTTAGTGATTCATAAATAAAGTATATATACATAAATAAACATAAGATGGCAAGATAACTTGTAGCCTAATGGTTAGATGAGTGTGTTATGGTTGAGAGAGCTAGTGTTCAATTCCTAGCAAATGAAACATTTATCTAAATTTTTTAAGGGTGGATCGAGAGGGGAGGGTGTCCGGCGAGGCGGCGAGTGGTGGCTTCCCGGCGAGGTGGCGGCGTCCGACATGTGTATAATAGTAAATATTTTAATATCAAATTCATGGCCTTTGAGTTTCCGAAAGCATCCTTCTCCTCAGCCTGGTCCAACGGGGAGGTGGTCATTCGGATGACCGGCGAGGTGGCGGCGTCCGGCGCGTGTCGTCTGTTCCGTGGATCGTCCAAGTTCCAGCTTCTCTTAAACAACTCCTTATCTTCTTGGTTGAACAATCTGAAGTCGTTTAGCCAAACTCCATGCCACATAGGAATTAACACCCATGATTTTAGAACAACCGTTGTGCGAAAATATTCTGAATTTTTGTGTTCTTATTTAGTTTGTCGGCGCAAAGGTGTGTGAACTTAGGCAACTTATTTTGTTCCATTAGAAATCGCCGTTTTCTTTTATTTCGGTACATCAGAGTGATTGAAGATGAATTGCACATCTTCGCCCATCTTGTGGTTAATCACACTTTTTCTGGTATAACAAGATTACAATTTGTGGATCAAAGCATGACGTTCGTCACTAATTTGAGCACCACCATTTTGATCTCACGCCCATTTTTTCTGGTATAACGAGATTGTACTTTTTGGATCAATTCATGACGTTCATCATTTTGAGCACCACACTTTTGATCTCACATCGATTTTTTACTTGAAGAATGAGTTTATAATTCGTGGATAAAATCATGAAATTGGAGATTTTGAGCACCTTTGTTTTGGTATCATTGTTAATTTTTTGTATTCGTGTAGCTAGCTAAATGTTCGTCATTCTGTGTGACTGAGTTTGGTTACATTATTAGTTCGTTGTTGATGACGACATAGTTCGTGAATCAAAGCATTACATTCGTGATTCTGTGTCGGTTTGCGTTGAAAGATTCACGACTTCAAATCCAGACGAAAATCTAGGGCAACCGTTCGTGATTAGGCATAAGAGAGGTAATCGGAAATCTGGTGCAATATATTCGTGATTTAGTGTACTCAAAATATGTTTAATATTTTGTTTATACCCTTAGGTTTAATAAAAAATGTGATTTATCTTAACTGTTTGGGTGGGATCAACACATCAAATGGGATATAAGTTCTCATCTAATTATTGATTTTGACTAAAACTCAACCCTTAACTTACTCGATCAACTGTCATAACCCAGAGAGTTTTGAGTGCACTTGAAACCTAATCAAACAGAAGGCGTTGAATTCTAGCTTTAGAGAAGTGATTGAGGCGTATATGCGCCATAGTGAGGCGAAATTTTGTGTAGTTAATCTATACTTTTGTGCCTTCAAATAAAAAAAAATCTATACTTTTGTGCCTCTTTCCTTGAATGATGAAACAGTTATCAACATAAGCAGGAAGTAACTTCTGTTGGTTGTAATGCAAAAGATATATATCCGGTAGTTTTCTATTATTCTTACGAGATATATATTTATAGGATTTAGGTAACATTGTCTTCAGCCAACTAAATTTTAGGAAAGATTTCCTTATTAATTTAGTTTGGACGTATGATGAAAGAGTATATATATGTGAGTTTATTGTATTCTCACATACACAAAATAATAGAGGGAAACCTTAGTAGAGATCTGAGCAGTTCTTGAGCAGTTCCACATTCCGAGTTCGGGTGCACAGATTTGGAGGAGGATTGTGTTAACCTTGGGGGCGTTCGTCACTTGAGATCCTGTACCGGTAGTGGCGAAATTCGCTTCTAAGTCAGTCACCTTCATACCACGGCACAATCGTAGTAATTCAGAAATCGTCAATTAAGTAAAGTTATTCAAGTTCTCTTACTTAATTGATTTCAATAGCTTTATTTCTACAATTTAGAAGCGAATTTGTACTATTGAAATCAATATCGGATTATTGAGATTGTTGATTCACTAACCAATTGCGTGTTTGTTTAAACGCATGTATATATGTGAATGTGACGATTGGAGGACTTCTTGGACAATGTATTTTGAAGGCTTCAATTTTGCACTGTTAAAGTGTCTTGATGTCTATTGCTTGGTTTGGAAAGAAACCCTAATTGATTTCTATTGGTGATTCGATTTTGGCTCAACTTTGAAATTAAGAGAAACAGTACAACTCATGGAGAGGCTGCTGCTATGTTTGGGTAGTTAATCAAAGAAGAAACCCTAATTTGGTTTTGTGATGGAGAATTAATTTGGTGACTTTGAGTCGATCTTGTTCGGTTCGGTTTCGATTCGGTCGGTCTCAATTTGGACGTACAGTTTGGTTCGACTCATTAAAGTTCCTGCTTCCAATTGACCCGTGAGCTTCACAGTTACTTGGTTCAAGCCGTTTGCAGGCTTCTTTTTTTTATGGGAAAGGTAGTACAAGAGTTGGACAATGCCAAAACACTTACTCAATCTAGCACCTAAAGCACAATGAAGCCCAGCCGAAGACGGCAACCCATCTCAATACAGAATCACCACCAAACAAGTGGGAGGACACCACCGGACAGGCGGGAAAACACCACCAATAGAAGGTGGGAGAACACCACCCAAAAAAAGTGGAAAACACCATCGAACACGATGGAAAACACCACCACAAGGTGGAAAACACCACCCAAACCAGGTGGAAACGCCCTAAAACTAAACATAAGATTACAACTAAACTACTCCCTAAAACATAAAGGAACTGATGCCAAGCCTTCAACGGGGCAATCCACTCCAGCAACGAAGACGAGTCCGATCCACTCGCGCCCGCCAGAGCCCCCACCTGACCAGATCCGACCTATAAGGCCGAAACCCGGATCTGACAGGGCCCAAAAACCCCATAGAAATCGCCGGCCAGTCCCACCACCAACCTCCACCGGCAAATACCAGTAGCCGCGCCTTCACCTAAAGCTACCAGCATCACCGTACGCGACACAAACGCCCCCATCGGCGCCACCGGCAGAAGTTGCTTCTCCCACAAGACCAACACATCCTTTCGGAGTGCGAGCCAGAAACCCCCTCCCACAAACAGAGCAATGACTCCGAGGGACGCCAGCCAAACCCGAACTCGCACAAGCCAACTGCGGAATCGGAACCCCCACGAACCAATCAGCTCATCCACCACCCGAGGACACCGATAGACGCCGAATCCTCCCAGCAAAGCGAGCCAAATCGAACCAGCCTCCCACGCCCGACGTCCGTCCAACCACTTAGAAGAAAACCCCGCCAGCTCCAAAATACACAAAAACCACATGTTTACAAATAAAAGTAAGCCTCCCCTCCAGTTCCGCCCCACGCCGCGACCAACACAAGCACCGCCGCCCCGACATCGACCAACCCACCACCAGCGGATCGAAACCGACCGAGAGATGGAGAGGAGAAGGACAGTAAGCCTGCGAGGGGAAGCGGGGGAGACGAGCCGGAGAGAGGCAGATCACCTGAGATCTGTGGAGCATTCTGAAGAAAAATGAGATCTGGAGCCTTCTGGAGCCGGAGAGAGAAGTTCAAATAAGCCGTTTGCAGGCTTAGTGGAGAAGAAAAGGCTGCACCAAAGTTTGTGCTTTAGTTGACAGAAGAAAGAGGCCTCACCGTATCCCATGTCAAGAGCCATCCCCAGATGTACAGAAGCATGAAGAGTGATTTAAGCAGACAAGATGAGTATAGAAATTAGATCATAAATTGTTTGTATGCTTTTGTTGGATTGTTGGGGTTGAGTTTAGGGAAATTGACTTAAGTGGATCTTGGGCAGAGTATAGTTTATGTTGAGTTATTTTTCATTCACTTTGATAGATTCAACTCAAATGATGTACTCTCTGGATGGCTCTCCCTGAAAGGAAACCGATTTGTTGCTCAGAGGTTGAAACATAGAGTTGTGGCCATTAAGTTGCTCAAATGGGATGCTGATAGCAGTAGCTGCGCAATGAGATAAAGTTTAGAAGGGTGACACAAAACGCAGTTTTGAGTGTGGATCAGACATGGAGGTGTCTGAGGTCTATCTTGATGTCTAAGTTAATAATCCTTGACCGATGAGGCTTGAAAGTTGTGGAGGTTTTGGTACTGAAACAACAGTCACAGCATCATGCGCATTTAAAGTTGTGGATGGACATGTTATTGATCATATTCTGAGATTGTGTGATGCGTTGCTAGAGGCGTTGCTGTTTTCAATGGAAAGGATTTGAGAGATACTATACGTGTGGTGAGCCATCCCGAAAGGGATGATGAGTATGAGCTTAAGGCCTTTGATGTTTCTAGCTTTATAGATCGAGGTCACTTGTCTAAGTGATGTCATGAGATGTTCTTTTAGATATGGTGGTTTCTTTTATTAGCATCATAGACCGAGGTCACTCGGCTAAGTGATGTCATGAGATGCTCTTGTAAATACGTTGATTTCTTTACTGATCCTCATAGATCGAGGCCATTCGAGTTAATGGTATTATGAGAAGATCTATTATAACTAGTCTCACAGACATATGCCACTCGAGTTAGTGGTGTCGTGAGATGACCGGTGAGTTATATAGATGGAAGGTTGAACTTAAATATTCTTAATGTTCGTGGAACACCTGCGGTGAATGTGAAGGGATAGCCTCCTTCTATGAGTGATGTGATATGTCTCTATAGCGTTCACTTATAGTCCCAAGATGAGTGACTGTGTTATCAAGGAATTGTTCAAGCTTTGAAGGTGATGTGCGTGTTGCCGGGTCCCTTCAATAATCTAGGAGTTCAATCCTTTGGACACTCTCTAGACCGTTGAACACCCCACTCCACTATATGTTAGTTCAAACCTTTGGATACTAACATTTAAGTACTAAACCTTCTACGTACTGCTCAGAATCTCTAGGTCTCGGACTCTTTTGCATTAGTGGGGATTGTTCGTTGTAATGCAAAAGATAAATATCCGGTTGTTTCCTATTATTCCTACGAGATATATATCTATAAGATTTAGGTAACATTATCTTCAGCCAACTAAATTTTAGGAAAAATTTCCTTATCAATTTAGTTTGGACGTGTGATGAATAAGTATATATATGTGAGTTTCTTGTATTCTCACATACACAAAATAATCGAGGGAAACCCTAGTAGAGATCTGAGCAGTTCCACCTTCCCATTTTGGGTGCACGGATTTGGAGGAGGATTGTGTTAACCTTGGGAGGCGTTCGTCACTTGAGAGCTAGTACCGGTAGTGGCGAAATTCACTTCTAAGTCAGTGACCTTCATACCACGGCACAATCGTAGTAATTCAGAAATCGTCAATCAAGTAAAGTTATTCAAGTTCTCTTACTTAATTGATTTCAATAGCTTTATTTCCTACAACTCGGTCTCAATAACGAATAATATATGAATGAATGAATACAATAACATATTACAAAATAAAAGGGAATAAAGAGCACTTTACTAAAAATCATTGAATAAACATAAAATTGAGTATGAACCTGAGTAGCCGAATGTTTAATTGTAACTCTAGTTGATATACAATAGTCATCAAAAAATTCGGATGTAAATTATTCCGCATATTCCATACAGATTTTCTTAACCGCATGAACTGGAAATTATACCTGTAATCGAATAATTTGAGTAAATAAGCCTTACAAACGCCATATTAAGAGTGTAAAATAAACAAACGTACGACAATCGTGTCAATGCATCAATAAGTACCATAAAGCACCGAAATGGTCTACTTGATGAAAAATCTTTTTTCCGGACCTTTATAAATATCGAGAGACATCATCATTTATATTAGAACATATTATATATTTTAAATATTATCTTGTAATTACCTTATACGCAATTAATACTCTTGTGTATATATACCCTATTTGATGAATGAAAAGTGACAACAATTGTTTACCTTATTAATCTAAACTTTATATGGTATCAGCCTAATCGATCCATCCTAACCCTAACATCCCTTGCTTCCGCCGCCAATCTCAGTCACCATTGGCCCCTCTGGCCCCTAATCCTGCTTATGATTTATAGAAGAAGAAAGACCGCTTTGTTTTGCTGTGGATCCAATCGACGTTGTCCACGCTTTTGCTTGCTCACATAATCCGTGCGCCAACGACATCTGCGACATGGGAGATTCTAGAACAAATGTTTCGTGCGCAAACTCGCGCTAATCTGATCCATCTTAAGCATCAACTACATGCCTTTCCAAAGGGCTCGATCTCGATCTTTGAGTATGTCGAGAAGAAACGAGCGTTTTCAGACTCTCTTGCTGAATGCTCTTGCATCGTTCCTGATAAAGAGTTTACTGGATGTGTTCTTCATGGCCTAGATGCCTAGTATGCCGGGTTTTGCACAGCCTTCAATATGCGGATGGGTTCGATTAACTCTCATCAACTTTAGGGCTTCTCATTGACGAGGAAGCCCGCATCCAGGAGCAGCAAGGTATTCTGCATTCGTCGATGCCCTCATTCTCCATAAAGAGTTTAAATCAAAATGCATGTAATGTTGAAGTCATTGCTAAAGCCCGGAAGACATGGCCAAAGATTGCAGCGTGTCATTGCTGATGGTACCGTTAGTTAGATGCTGTCGTTTCGACAAAGAGGAAAGGAGTGCGCGTGAGATCCCGTCGCTAAGGGTTTGAATGGACGAATTAGAGACAGGGATTGTTGGCGCGGATTGGGAGATTCAAACCAGATCAAATGGCTGAGATTCAATCCATCTGGGATAATCAGACGACTCCTGTTGTTCGCCTCAAATCTGTTATGAGCTCAGTCAGTCCGCATTAGGGTTCATCATTCTGTTCTTCTCTCTCGCTCGAATTCTCTCTCGTTTGTAGTCTCCGATCATTAGAAGCTTAGGGCTTTCATTCCAGAGGTGCTGTCGAGTGTACTAGGAGTGTGATTGTGAGGATTGCGGTATCAACTTGTGAGAATCGCCAGCAAACGGACTGTGTAATCGAAAAACTACGTCCGATGCGTTTTGGTGATTTTGGCTGAAGAAAGGCAGTGCATACCGAGCCAAGAGTGCTCAACGTGGACTAGGAACTTGTTCCGAACCACGGGCTTTAAAATCGGATGTGTCAATTTCCATTTCGTTCAATTTCTTGCATTTAGGGTTCTTGAGGAAATTGGGGAAATCTGACTAAAAAGTATTCTTAGAATCCTACAGTGGTATCAGAGCCCGCTTTAACAATCTTATTGTGATCAACTTCATTGCTTTGTTTAGGTTCTTGATGTGATATCTTACAAGGAACCATGGTGGTTGGAAAGTTGGAGATCAATGCGTTCGATGGGAAGACTGACTTCCAAGTCTGGGGGATGAAGATGAGAGCACTGCTATCCCACCACAAGTGCCTAATAGCACCGGAACACGCCATCATCCTCCACTACAACCTCGCCTCACTCACTGCCCTTATCCCTACTACAGCTTGCAGCCAGCCACCGCCTCCCTGCCTTACTACCCACTCCCGTCACTACAATACCCCTAACTGCTTAAATGCACATCACGTTTAAACTATGATTGTCTTACCGCTTTGATGAAGATGTTTAGTTTGAGGTCGGGGTAACACGATGAATCTGAGGTATGAGACCTTACTATGACATGTTGAGCATCATTTCATGCATGCACACTAGTTAGTTGTACAAGGGATTTATGGGTTGTCCCTTTCCTGAAAACCTTCACAAGACTATACTTGTCCTGGTAATCTATGGATTTAAAGTCTTGATGCATATGCTAAATGCATTCGTGTCGTCTACGACAGTGAGTTAGGATTTGCATGTTAGTTTAGTTAGATTTAATCACATGATCTATGAGTGGGTAGCTTTTTTGCGGTTATTGACTTGAGCTTAATTATTGTTCGGGACGAACAAATTCTAAGTGTGGAGTATTGTGATCGGTTAAATTCTTAATCAATTAATCGCACCATTCGATGACGGATTGGTCTGATTATCCCGGCATTTTAGTGTTATTTGACGGTTTTTCCTAAGCATTTTAGACTCGGTCTAAGCTTGAATGTGCGAAAAGAAGAAGAAATCAGCCAAAAATAGACATTTCGGTGTGAAAATAGCACAATGGCAGATTAGACTGTTGAGGCTTCAACGGAGTGCTGGGAGAAAAAGAATGATCTAAAAAATATGCGGTAGGTATCATTACATAGCTAATTCAGAGCTTTACAACTCTCCAGTTAACGCGTAGAGTAGAAAAGGTCGTATAGATGGTCAAAATGATAGTCAAAGTGAATACTAAAAATCTGGCAGAGATTCCCACTTGCAGAAACGCATCGTGATGACATCATCAACTGATTTCTGAAAAGCCCAAAATAACTTATTTTCTTGCAAAATAAGCAAAATATATAGGGAGAATCAAAGGCCTTAATTTTTGGAAATTCTTAGGGACTACAAAATCAAGACTTAGAAAGCGATCCTTATCAAAATTCTATCCAATCAAGATTGGGAAACCCTATACCATATATAAGAAGCCCTGCCTACACAACTACACACAAAATCATCGGAAGACCTACCTTGGAGAAAGAGACAGAGAAGATTGTGATCGAAGATTAAAGATTCGTCGAGCCATTGTCAACATGGTTTCCTCATTCTTGAATTCTCAATTATACTATTCTTGGTTGTTTTTACCATGAGTAGTGAGTAGTCTCCTTCATTCCGAAATCTTACGGATGTCGTGCCTTGTACAAAACTCTTCATGTGATCAATAGAGACACTTTTTATTATTGCTATTGAGTATTTAATTTCATTGTGCTTATTTTTATCGTTCTTGCAAGTTTTATATTGAATGGGATGTTTATGCCAGAACGTATTTAGTTTAATTACCAAAAGATGGATGAGTCCTAGGTATTAACCGGATTTTATAAAATTGCAGCTACGCTGGTAGTACATGAATTAATTGGAAAGTTGAGTTTATCGTCTGAAAAATCCTAGGCTTAATAATTAAAGTCGTTGATAATTCGTAGATGGGCGGTGTTCAACGACCTAGATTAAGCTAGACTATGATCCGTGGATGGGCGGCTTGTCTAGTGTTATTTTGGTTTATTTTCATACTTGATAGCATGATTGAATAGCGTGATATTGTTGTAGGTTAATAGTGACATTGGTAGGACAGAGGTGACCCAAATTTAGTTTAGCATACAAGGAATATGGCATGATAGACACACTAGTACCCAGATCACACAAAGCACGATGAATAGTAATACCACCAATATCACAAGGGATAGAAAAACTCTCCGAGTCTTTAAGTTTGGGTGGCATGGGTTGTGCATGGCTGCCGTTGTCTCTAATCCTTCACTCTTCCTCTTCCCAGTGAGATTTTCCTTCATAAATTTGGCATAGGTAAGAATCTGGGTGATGGAATCGGTGAGTGGTAGAGTGATATAGAGAGTACGAATCTTTTCCAAGAACTGCCTAAAGGCTTTGTCAGTCTTTGTGGTAGCTAACCGCTGAGGGAATGGAACTGGAGGTCTATAAGGAGTGGGTTCCATTGTCTGCGCAGAATTTTTAGCTTAGTTTTCAGCTTTTTTCATTGTCTCCTCTTCGGCTGGTGTAGAATCAGGTGTTGACGTTACAGCTGGAGATCGAGTGTTGTGAGCTAGCCGCATCTCGATCTATTTTCCACCTCGGAGTGTGATGCATTCCCTAATGCCCTAGGATTTGGATCTGGCTTCGATGGGAGTTTCCCTGGCTCTCTACCGACTGAATTTGCTTATTGAGCTATCTGATATTCGAGCATCTTATTCTCAATGGCTAGCTGCTCGAGTGTCTGCTATACTCCTTTTATTCTCCTATCCTGCTCAGCCATGAAGCTTGTCCGCATGGATTCAAGGTTAGATGAGCTGCCAGAATCTTGGTGCTTGGACTGCTGCGACTGATAGTTGTATTGCCCCAAATTCTGGTATGGTTGCTGTTGAGGCTGGTTGTTTTACTGACTCCTCAGCTGGTATGGTGCATTGCTTTGCTACTGTATGTATGGGAAACCTAGCGGTACATGATTTTGTGGCTTATAAAAGAGATTGGGATGATTCATATTCGGGTTATCCCACCGGTTGGTGGCTGATCTAGAAGTAAAACCGTTTCCCTGATTGTTTCGCCCTACATAGTTGGCATCCTCTTGATTTCCGTCGTTACTTTCTTGTCCCATTACCGGATAGCCATCCGCAAAATGAGAGGGAGAACCACATATCTGACAATAGACTGCCATGTTAGCAATAACAGATTATTTCATAGATGTGTCTGTTTTAAGAGCCTTGATCTCTGCTGCAAGCATCTTCACCGTAGTGGTTAGTTCAACAATATCATTAGTGACATCAGCGAGGTAGAGATCATGCACACCTTTCATGTCCTTAGAATTACCTCGATCACTCGTCCAATGGTGGTAGTCTTGGGCTGCTTTTTTAATGATGTCGTAGTTTGATGAGTCGTATTTATACGACTCGTCGAGTTAACTAATACCATTTATTTCGATACATTATTATGCGAACAGTTACTTTTTAGTGTTGTTTTGCATTCCAGGTGTTTCGGAATCTCTAGGAGGAAATGTGCATAAAAGACGACGTTTCGTGCCGAAAACATCACAGTGCCAGATCAGACCTTTGGAAGCTCGACAAAGAGCTGGGGATTGACTGTTGATCAGAAAAATACGAGCTACATGGCGTTGCGTAGCTGACTGGATTTCCTACGACTCTCTAGTTCACATCGAGAGCATCCGAGGTCATATAGGAAGTCAAATCCAGAGTTGAAGTTGGAGTTGGCGCGCAGAAAAGGGTTCCGGACTCAGTGTGGATCGCGTCCTGAAATATAGTGACCTGTTCAAGCTATTGTTCCAGGGACTGTTTGAGACAGACCTAGAACTCCGTTGTGACAGTGCAGTAAGCAGAGCAAAGTGAAGGCACACAGAATGATACCCAGTTCGGCTAAGCCTACTCTGGGGGGTTTCCCACACTCTGGGGGGACTTATGCTTACAAAAACGCCGTGTTCGTAATCGCCCAGCTTCTAAGCCACCGTCTCTCAGATTTGTAATCAAGGATCTCCGCAGTTCACCTTGATCCCCTTCGCCCAAACCTTCTGTCTGAACGAACTCGACCTTCTCCTGAAGTCGAAAGCTTTCGCGTGAAAGCCGGTTGTGAGTACTCGTCGTGTGCAGCGGTAAGCTCCTATCTTAGACTGTCTGAATAGCACACTAGAACAGACAGATCCAGTGCCGATGAATTTCCCGTGGGGAAACACAGTCGGCCGTCGCTTTCTCCAATCTCCGATCAGCAGAATACACTCGTGTATTTTTCTCTCAGAAAGCGATGGAGATCTGGTCGCCCTAGGTGAGTATTTATATGTATGGGCGCTGTCCAAATCAGCACCAGATATCTCATCAAATATTTTGGGAAATATTCCTAAATATGTTGATGTGTATCTTTATCAAATCGGTAGGAAGAATATTCGAAGACTCCCTTGCCAAGTCAGCCGCGCCGCCTTCAATGTAGATATTCATTCGAATAGCTGAGTATCGAATTCTTCGCTGTCTAGTAACAGATCGAACTGACATTCAACCTTTCGAACCTTCCGGAAGGCATCTTGGCTTCTCCTCCACGCTGTACTGTAGTCCTAGAATGTGTTTGAACTCCCCCTGAACTCTTGCTTGAACTGTCTAACTATGTTTTGCCAAATACATGCCACTCAAGGGAACATCAATCTCCCCCTTGGCATTTTGGCAAAACCAAATCTACTAGATAACTAGATCTATCTAACTATCTAGACATTAGACAACCTTGAGAGAAACAAAAATTGTCACCTCTCAAAATACTCCCCCGTTTTGCCACAAACTAGCAAGGGGTCCAATCTAAGTTCAAACAGAACGAACCGATGTGCCAGAACAAGCACTAAAAACACAATCCTAATGAAAAGTATTTAAGGTTCAGAGTTCAAAAGTGACAGTAGAGGACCTTCATGCCGACGACCTTCCATCGGAATCACCATCAGATTCCTCATCCACATCTTCATCCTCACTTGGATAGCGCAGAGCTCGGGCCAACTTGTTGATCTGCTTGCGTTGCTCCTTAGTAGTTGCGATAATGGCTTCCAACATTTTCATTAGCCTGGACCTCTCATCACGTCCCATCCTGGCACCCCCTTGCTTTGAGGACTCTGGAATGTCCATTCCTCGCTGTCCTGCCTCCTTGAGATCATTCACGTGCCGCTCTTTGAAGAGCTTATGATCGACCGAGAATTGTTGTGGAGCTTTGGAGAGACGACCATTCGGATCATTCAGTTCTGGAGCTTGGTTGATGATCAACTCTTAGATGAGAGATGGGAAGCAAATCTGGTGAAGAGAACGGCAGGAGATAGCGTGTTCAGCGATCTGTTTAAACATGACTCGACCCAGATTGAACACCTTCTTGTTCCCAATCTGGTAAATCAGTAGAGCCACATCTTTGCTGACAGTAGAGTGATGGGATGAGGGCTTCCAGTTGAACACAGCAATGAAGAAAAGCATTGAGTAGAAGGTTGACAAATCAGCTGTGGCCACAACGGTGTCAGGCCACAATGGGACGGAACCAGCAGTGATAGTGTCCGCAATTTTGTCATAGTCCGTCACTTCCTCATCAACTTCTGGGTCATCCATCTGGAAGTAAGTGTTGATAAGCTCAGGATTGATGATAATTCGTCTCCCCCTCACGTAGACCACCCCATAGTCTTTATCCCCAACAACTCCAAACTGCGGAGGAAGGTTCGCCATGGCTTCACGAATCAGCTGTTCATTGAACGGCTTACACTTGGTGAGAGTCCAGATCTGGCAGTTTTGCCTCAGAGTATGCACCACCTCTTTACCTTTGTATCGAGTAGCATCAAGGCGATGTTCAGGGATAATCTTTCGTTTCTGGACATCCTTCCACTTTCGAGCTGCATCCTTGGAAGCAAACCAGATCCCTTTCATCACAATCCCGACTGGAGCGTCCTCAAAAACAGGTGCAGAGGTGTCACGCTTTCTCTTTTTAGCCCTGATGACCTCTCCTATAGCCTTACTAATATCTTCCTTATTTGTACTGACTTTCTTGGCGGGGCTTTCAACAGCATTCTTCGTCTTCATTTTGACACTCTTTTCTTTCCTGAGAATTGTAAGAGGAACAGCATTCTGAGCATCCTCAAAAGATGTGTCAGACAGAGAGACAGTTTGGGCAGCATCCTCCTCCACATCATTCACAGCCTTGTCTTGTAAACTGACTGGAACTACTTTTTCAGCTGATCCAGCCTCCGAGCCAGAGATCTCTTGAGACACGACTGTCTTAGCATCGAGCTGACACCCAGATGGAACACCTTCTGCAGAACTTGCCTCTTCTCCACTTTCCGAACTGCTGGCAAGAGTAGCATCTTCAAGCACGGCTTCCTTGGCATGAGAGGACTGAGCACCCATTGGCACATTAGTGACAACCTCCTTCTGTAGATTTTCTACGACCGCATCGATGTCATTGAAAAGGTCATCAAGCTCATCATCATGCTTAGATGACACAGGTGCTTCAGACAGACTGCCATGTTCCTTTGTTTGCGGTTTACTACCTGAACACTCAAGCACATCCCTTGTGCCACCTTTTGTATTTTCACTAACAGTCACCATTCCTTTAGAGGTGGGAGCAGGAACCTGATCAGCCACTGGTTCTGTCGACACAACTGGGCGTCTTCTTACTGCACTTATCTTGGCAAGAAGCTTTTGAGCAGACTTACCCTGACGATTTACCACATTCCTTCGTAGACCAGAAGGGTGCACATATCCAGATGCATGGATTTTCTCCTTCCAGGATTTCGAACGCACAGACACCTTAGAAGCCGACTTTCCCGGTCTAACAGCATCCATAGTATCAACAGAGGTTTTCAGAAAACCAGCCCTACTGGCTTCACCACATTCAACAACTTTTCCAATACTAGCCCTACTGGCTTCACCACAAACAACAACTTGCTTCTTTTCAACAACTGCCTCTTTAACATGCAAGGAAAAATAAATTGGAGCAGTAGGGTTTGAAGATACCTCAGAATGGGACAAGATTTTTGGAGGAACGATACTTAATGGTGTCGACCTAGCACCGGTTGGTTTAGGAGGTTCCTCTGCAGGTTGCGAAGACACTTCCATCTGCTTCGCAGCAGGTTTCGGTCCTTCCCTCTCCACCACCCTAACATTCGGGTTTGAGGAAACTGCTACGCCGTCTGAGATTTTGACACCAGGTAATGACGAAGTTTCTGCTACTAAAGGCGACGCCTTTTTCTTGATTGGTAATTTCGACATAGTCGGTTTTGGAATTTGAGCCTTTGCCGCCATGGAATCAGATGATTTCTTGTCCGCCTTCTTTGATTCCGAAGAACCCTTCTTGACTGATTTGGAGGATTTTCTGGTGTGAACCATTGTTGCCGCAAAGATGAAGATTAGGGAAGACTTGAGAGGAACGGCTGAGCTAGGGTTATCGAAGCAGGAAAGAAGAAGCAACGAGACTAAAATTGGATTTCCTTTTCAACTTCCCAAACATGATTTTTTTTTAAAAATAAAAACCTCCTTTCCTTATAACGGCACGAGAATATCTCTCAGAAGTAAAAATATTCATCTTCTAAATTTGTACCTTCTGATCCAGCTCCCTTCCTTAAGTGGTTAGTCCAACTGTTTTGCTGAAGTTGCGACTCTGACTGACCACTGCCCTGTCGAGCTTAGTGATTGATAACACCTAGACCCTACAAAGATCTAAGGGTCTCAATCTCTCCAGGATTCAGTTGCATACGGATAGCACCTAGACCTCGCACGGATCTAAGGATCTCAACCTCTGTAGGCTTTAATCGCATACAGATCACTTTCTCCTGTTTTCCTTTGTGTTTAGACAGTTTGAGGGGAGTAGGAGCATGCGTTCTTTGGAGACTTGCTAGCTTTGTGGCATACTTGCTTTGTAAGGGCACGAATGTTTTCTGGAGTAGACTTGCTAGCTTCGCGGCATACTTGCTCTGTAGGGGAACGAATCTTGTTTGGCCCTGCGAACGGTTGTTGGATCTGAACATGGTTTTATCAACATGGGTGTGTGCGATTCTGCCTTGTGGTAATACTCCCCCTCGAACATATCCATGATTGATGGGGCGTTTATTCCGAACTCCGGACGACTGCCCAACGATGTACGCAGAAACATGCTTGGGGCTCCCATAGTTCCCTGCTTTTATCGGTCCATTCATATTCATGTGAATCAGTTTTACCTTTCTGCTAGTACAGTGCTGACAGCTGTTGGGGGACAAGGTCTTTGTCTGAGACTTGATTCGCGATTCATCACTGAGTGTGTCAGACTCTCCTGTCTCCTTGGGCCTTCCTCGGATGAGTTCAGTTGAGTTGAGCATCATTGAATTTTGGAGAGTAATATTACCCATCCGCCTGTGCCGCAAGCCCATCTCAATTCGTCGACTTGGTAGATATGCCGAAGAACCAACCGGTTCAGTAGAACCAATGAGGTAGCAATTGATGGGAAACCTGTCTCCTTTCATTAATGAGCTTCCGTCCTTATTCAATACGAGACATGAGTCTTGAGTGAAGGTGACAAGATGTCCATCATCACATAGTTGACTAATGCTGAATAGATTCAACTTCAATCCATCAACCAATAGAATGTCCTTGAGGGCAGGAAGATCCGGAACCTTCAATGTCCCACAGCCGATCACCTGTCCCTTTCTTCCATCTCCAAAGATGACAAACTGCTTCTTTATAACAGGTCGAATATTTGTAAGAAATTTAGAATTACCTGTCATATGAGCGGAGCAACCACTGTCGAAGACCCAGTGACCTTTCCCTATGTGACTTGATGAGTTGAGCGCGGCCAGACATACGGTCTCGCTTGCCTTTGGTACCCAGATCCGTTGCATTCGAGGTTTATTCTTGTGGCTCATAGCTCTTCGTTCAGCAAGGAACAAGCGACACCTTGGTCTGATGTTTCCAATTTTAAAGCAGTACCAGCATGTGCGGAGATCTTCTTTCTGTTCTGTGAAGGAGCTGGTTCGATCATTGCGAGTTCTTCTTTGACCAGCCGTGTTTTTTTCTTGGGACAAATCCACTTTCTGTCTCGGGGTCTGTCTCACCTTCCTTCCCTGGTGCTGATCCAGTCTCTGTCCCACCTTCTGTTCCAGGTTTCGTTCAGCCACTGGTTTTGCTTTAACAAGCATTGTACCTTTTGAGCATCCTACTTCTGTGAAACCCAATCCCCGGTGTCCAGACTCCATTCTTTGTGACCTGAGAATCTCATTTAGATCCTTAGTCCCAGAGTTTAACATCTTTGCTGACTGTTTGAGCTGGTTGAGTTCCTTCCGAGTGGCTGAATGGTCCATTTTCTCAGATTCTACTTGTAGTTCCAGAGACTCCACATTCCTCAAGAGGAACACCTCTTTGTATTTCAGATCCGTAATAGTTTTCCTCAGACCCGCCATCCCAGTTGGATAAGTTTCACGATCTTTCTCCATGTCAGCTTTTAGGGAGGAGATAGTTCCCAGGAGATCCGTTTTCTGAGCCAGCAGACACAACCTATCTTGCTTAATTTCTGTAAGCTGAGTGTTCAGTGAATTGACTGCAACCTGGAGTTCCACCTTCTGTGCAACCAGAATATTGACTTCCTGCCAGAGTTTGTCTTTTTCTTCAGTCATGGTGGCAGCAGTGTTGTTGAGTTTTTTGTTCAGATTGAACACCAACAGCCATTTTTCGTGCAAGTCTTTGTATGATTCAGCCAGTGACTCTTGCATGAGTTCTTCATTGTCGCTGTCTGAAGGGTCACCAGTCAGAAGAGTTGGTTGAGGAGACTTGATGTGGCTGGATTCACTGCATACTTCTGTGATAGATGCAAATGCTACAAAGTTGGTAGTTTAATTCTCCTCCTCCTCATCACTGTCGCTGAGGTTTGCAACCATTGCCCTTTTCTTCTTGAGGGTGTTAGCACATTCAGCCTTGATGTGTCCGAAACCCTTGCACTCATGGCATTGAATTTCTTTCTCTTTCTCCGAAGGGTCCTCAGTTTTCTCACTGAACCTTGTTTTGCCATTTTTCCAATTACGAAAGTTACCTGACGAAGACTGACCTTGATCAGGGCCACGTCTGTTGAGTTTCCTAACCATCCTGCCAAAATTCTGAGCCAGCATTGCCAGTTGCTCAGTGTTGTAGTCTGTCTCAGCCATACCGTTAGATACATCTGCTTTCAGGGCAATTCCTCTGACTACCTTAGATTCAGCTTCGTGATTCATTTCGTATGTTCTGAGAGAACCCATGAGCTCGTCCAGTTTCAGCTTGGAGATATCATGCATCTCCTCAATGGCAGTGACCTTCATATCAAATCTTGGAGGGAGCGATCTCAGAACTTTCCTAGCCATCCTTTCTTCATCAATAGGTTTGCCAGTGCAGCAGCCTCGTTGGACAGATCTAGTACTCTCGCATTGAATTCAGGGATAGTTTCACTGTCCTTCATCTTCATCTCCTCAAATTTTGTTGTCACAATCTGCATGCGCGAATTGCGAACCTTGTCAGTACCTTCATACGCAGTTTGAAGGATATCCCAAGCTTCCTTAGCAACTTCACAGTTGATGATCAGTTTCAGTTCATTCTCATCCACTCCAGAGAAAATAGCGTTCATAGCTTTTGAATTTTCGATGGAGACTTTCTCGTCTGCCTCGTCCCATAGAGCTTCAGGTTTGGGAACGACTTCTCCAGTGAGATTTTCCATCATGGGCTGAGTCCATCCAACCAATACTGCCTTCTAAGCTTTCTCATCGAGGGATCTCAGAAAAGATTTCATTTTCGGCTTCCATGAGGCATAATTTGATCCTTCGAGAAGTGGGGGTCGGGAAATACTTTGTCCTTCCTTCAGAGTCATTTTGAACAGTTCAAGGATCCCACTCAGTGTGTCGAGTGTTTGCTCTGATACCAATTGAAAAATAGTGACCTGTTCAAGCTATTGTTCCAGGGACTGTTTGAGACAGACCTAGAACTCCGTTGTGACAGTGCAGAAAGTAGAGCAAAGTGAAGGCACACAGAATGATACCCAGTTCCGCTAAGCCTACTCTGGGGGGTTTCCCACACCCTAAAAGGGACACAAATCTTTATTACGTGCTTAGTACAATAAGAGGACTTATGCTTACAAAAACGTCGTGTTCGTAATCGCCCAGCTTCTCAGCCACCGTCTCTCAGATTTGTAATCAAGGATCTCCGCAGTTCACCTTGATCCCCTTCGCCCAAACCTTTTGTCTGAACGAACTCGACCTTCTCCTGAAGTCGGAAGCTTTCGCGTGAAAGCCGGTTGTGAGTACTCGTCATGTGCAGTGGTAAGCTCCTATCTTAGACTGTCTGAATAGCACACTAGAACAGACAGATCCAGTGCCGATGAATTTTCAGTGGGAAAACACAGTCGGCCGTCGCTTTCTCCAATCTCCGATCAGCAGAATACACTCGTGTATTTTTCTCTCAGAAAGCGATGGAGATCTGGTCGCCCTAGGTGAGTATTTATATGTATGGGCGCTGTCCAAATCTGCACCAGATATCTCATCAAATATTTTGGGAAATATTCCTAAATATGTTGATGTGTATCTTTATCAAATCGGTAGGAAGAATATTTGAAGACTTTCTTGCCAAGTCAGCCGCGCCGCCTTCAATGTAGATATTCATTCGAATATCTGAGTATCGAATTCTTCGCTATCTAGTAACAGATCGAACCGACGTTCAACCTTTCGAACCTTCCGGAAGGCATCTTGGCTTCTCCTCCACGCTGTACTGTAGTCCTAGAATGTGTTTGAACTCCCCCTGAACTCTTGCTTGAACTGTCTAACTATGTTTTTCCAAATACATGCCACTCAAGGGAACATCACGTCCGATAGGGCTAATGTGGAAGATGAACGCGGCTCTAATGTAACTACCGAACGCGACCAGGCGACGAGGTGATGATGTCAGCATGCGTTTGATGACGTCAGCAAGTCTGAGATTTGATAATTCTAGCCCAAAACAGATTTGGAAACCCAGCTTATTATAAATAAGAAGCTTGGGTTAGGGTTTTCAACATCTCACAATCCATCATTCAGAAGACATCTCTGGAGAAGACGAACGTGAAGCTTTCGACTACAGAGAATTTCTACTTACTCTCATCCAAAAATATTTGTGTTTATTTCCATGACGATGAGTAGCTAAATTTCTGTTTCTGTTTAGGGTTTCATACATTGTGACAACGTTTTGAGACTTTATTCTTAATGTAATTTCTTGTCTCTCTAGTTCTTGCGCTTGATATTGAGGGTTGAATTGTGAAGCTAAGTGGAGACTTACCCGTAAAGCTTAGCCGAACAATTCAGTCCCTATCGTTAATACTTGTTGGATACATGAAAAAGTAAAGACAGGTAGTAACACCTAAATTCAATAATACCTTTCCCGAATTTTTGGGTTTAGGAGAACTAGAAGTCTAATACATTTCCCGGATTAGATTGTGGTGTATTACCTGAAACGGAATAATTTGGGTTATAACCTGAAGCGGAGTAACCACACTTAGAAAATTAAAATTCGATTATTAGCAGTCAATGATAAACACGTCACAATAGAAATCCTAAGCTGAATGCTTTCTCTGACTGAAATCTTCGTTATTCTTTTCTCTAGCGCTTTACAATAATCGCTCACAAAAACCTCGTTTTTATTTGTTTATAGTTACAACTTCAACAACTAGCTCTCTAGGGTTCGACCCTGCTTGATACTAGCTAGTTGTACGCAGGAGAAAAATAAATATTAAGTTTGACGCTGATGAGTACCTACGATCCTCGGAGCATTCCATGGCAACAAACACACGTCAAGCTACCATGGCAACTTCAACAACCAGCTCTCTTCTTGAATATGCATTATTGAATGTTGATGTTAAATAGATGAGCTGGCAGTACTCTATTTCTCTCGTGAAATCTGAATTGTGCTTTACTTGTGAATTTAACCCACTACGTGTCATTTTGAGTTGAGATAAACAGGGATGTGGAGCTGATAGAAATGTCCTAGAGAGACTTGACGAAGAATTCAAAGGACCCGATTCAAACTATATGGTTATATGGATTTCGTGGAGGCTAGCACTTCGAGACGACATGGTTCAGAGTTGGCTCTGCCACTGCAGCGTTTATGTAGATAGGCGGGACGGGAAAATAGACTATCCTATCTCTAGTCCGAAGTAACCAGGAAAATAGGTGAGCGACCCTCATCTTGACTCGCGTCAAAAAGGTCGAGGATGAGAAAGAGCGGGGTGGTATTTCCATATGCTTGCGGGCGATGATTGGACCTCCTTCAGAAGAAAAAGAAAAAAAAGGATGAGCAATTCGCAACAAAAGAGCAAAGCTCAAGAAAAAAAATCAGTCAATTGTGAAGGTTTACACAGATAGTGAAGTACATCATTCTTACATCAAGAGCCAAAGGTCAAAGAAAGTCATCAAAAGCTATCCAACAAAGAAAGAAGAACTCAAAAATCTTGAAGCTCGAATGAATCACGTGCAAGAAAAAGCGATGAAATATAACCATATAGCGAGAGTTCGGAACAACGAATGCAGATCATGGGTCTGAAGAGGACTATCTCCCATTCATCCGAGTTGGTTTGGATTTCTAATCTAAGGTAACACGTATCAAGTTAATTCCATGTTAAGCATGATGATTCGAGTAATGATTGAACTATGCGTAGAAAAGCAAGTCTAGACTAGCGGCTCATATTCATATGCATTTATTCAAGACGTCGAAGAACGAGTGTGATGTCTTTTTGTTCCTTCTGTGACTTGGATTTTATTCGGGACGAACAAGTCTAAGTGTGGGGTGGTTTGATGAGTCGTATTTATACGACTCATTGAGTCAATTATTCCCATTTGTTTCGGCACTTTCTTATGCAAACGGTTACTTCTTAGTGTTGTTTTGTGTTTCAGATGTTCCGGAAGCCTTGGAATGAATACGTGTTTAAAGACGGCGTTTCAGTGTCAAATACATCACATGTAGTCCATGGAGGTCGACTCGAGAGCCAACGTCAAGACTGATGATCAGCCCAAGGCAAGCTACTCCGAGAGGATCGCGGATCACGCACACTTTAACTGTGTCGTCCGTGGATGGCAAACTGCACATAACCCGCGGATCTAATTTGTGAATCATCTGCGGCTGAAGCCTGGCCCAAAAGCAAAATTAGAAGACAAGTCTACGTTTTGTACATGAAACACTGAGTTTTTTCATCGGTGTTCATCAGCAGTCAGAAGAAAAAAAGAGAAGAGCTCGAGAGGGACAAGCTCTCACCAAAAAGAGAAGACATCGTTTACTTTCATTTCATTGTTCATGTCATTTCATGTTTTCATTTCCATTGACATGTGTAGCTAAACTTCCAGTTCGGTTTAGGATTTCGTTATTGTGACATGCGTTTTGAGACTTCGTTCGTAATGCCATTTCTTGTTCTCTAGTTCTTGTGCTTGATTTCAAGGATTGAATTGTGAAGCTAAGTGGATACTTTGTCGTAAAGCTTAGCAGAACAATTCAAACCCTACCGTTAATACTTATTTGATACTTAGCCGTAAGAATAAGTAGTGACGCCTAAACAAGGTATTACCTTTGTTAGTTTATCGTGTTTAGGAAAGAACTAGACGTTTAACACCTTTGCCGGGTTAAATGGTGGCGTATCACCTTTGTCGGGATACTCGGGTTATTACCTTTGCCGGAATAACCACACGTAAGAACTAAGAGATTTGATCATTAGCAGTCAATGATAAACGTGTCACAATAGAAATCCTAAGCTGAATTCTTTCTCTGATGGGAATCTTCGTTATTCTTTTCTCTTGCGCATTACAATATTTGCTCACAAAACCCAATTTTAATTGTCTACAGTTACAGCTTCAGCAACACTAGCTCCCTAGGGTTCGACCCTGCTTGCCACTAACTAGTTTCACACAGGAGAATATAAATAGTAAATTTGACGCGTCAGACGACGCGCGTCATTTGTCTCCTCCAGTGGAACTCCATTAAGTCCTCCAACAGCTGCTTGATTTATCAGCGTGCGCATCCCATGGTCGATCCCCTGATAGAAAGTGTCTATGATTTGCCACAACTCCAGGTTGTGGTGGGGGCACAGTCTCATCAGCTCTTTGTATATCTCCCAAGCCTCGTAGAGAGTTTCACCATCTGTAGATCGGAACGATATGATCTTATTTTTGAAATGCGCTGTCTTTGATGATGGGAAGTATTGTTGTAGAAAGGCTTCAGCCAGTTTATCCCAAGTAGTGAAGGTGCCCTTTGTATGACTGTCTAGCCACCTACGAGCCTTGTCAGAGTGTGAAAAAGGGAATAGCCTCAGGTAGTAGGATTTGGGAGTCACGCCGTTTGTTTTCACTGACTTACACATTTGTACGAACTGCTTAAGGTGCTGGTGAGGGTCTTCATTCATCCTTCCCGAGAACCGATTATTCTGCACCATCTGAATGAGTCCGGTCTTAATTTCCCAATTGTTGTTGTCCACACCAGGTGGTGCAATGGCGGACTGGATTCCTGAGATGCGTGGTGCAGTGTAGTCTCCAAGAGTCCTGCGCGCTGGCTGTTGCACGGGACGCTGCTGATCATCCTAGACCAACTCAGATAGCAATGCTTGGTTCTGGTTCATTCTTAGCTCAGCCAGTTGCCGAGCTCGTAATATGGTTAACGAAACGTCATCTCTGTCTACCCGAGGTGTCTGTTGATCCCCCGAGTCACTTTGATCATTTGTCCATGCCTTCTTCTTGCTCTTGGGTGTTTTCCTTGGCATGTACTAAGCCGTGCCTACAAAAGTCAAGAAAAGATTGAGTATAGCAAGGAAAAGCTATCAGAGATGAGCAAAGAAAGAGAAAAAGGAATAGTCTGAACTACACTCGTTAAGTCTAATATCACTCTAAGCGCTGCTCGCCGGCAACGGCGCCATTTTGACTAGTGTATTTTTAACCCTTTATAGTTATCAAGTTATGTGTTTTAGGGGTCAAGTTGTAGTCAAAACCAATTTATAACCCTTGGTAAGCCAAGGGTCGTTCCAAGGAACAACATGTATGATTACTAGCCAACAAGTAACCTATTTAGCTATTCCAAATAATGAGAGGTTTTTTTGTAAAGAAAATCGCAGGAATTAAATGCAGAAAATCAAAAGGTTTTGACTTGATTATAGAAGAAATTCCAGGATCAAACTTCACCCGTGCCAACCCACAAATCATGCAACAATATCGTGTAATTTAATCATGCTATCGAGTATGAAAATAAACCAAAATAACACTAGGCAAGCAACCCATCCATGTATCATTGTCTAGATTAATCTTAATCGTTGAACGCCGCCCATCCACGGATTATGAACGATTTCGATTATTAATTCATGCAATCTTGTTAATACCTAGGACAACCATGTCAACTTTCTTATTAATTCATGTACTACCAGCGTAGCTACCATGATCTAATATCAATTTCATGCAATCTTGTTAATACCTAGGACCCATCCATCTTTTGGTAATTAACCTAAATACGTTCTAGCATGCAAAACATCCCATTCAATGTAAAACTTGCAAGAACGATAAAATTAAGCACAATGAAATTGAATACTCGAATTACATTAATGAAAACTGTTCAATTGATCACATGAAGAGTTGGGTACAAGGCACGGGATCCGTAGGATCCCAGAACAAACAAGACTATTCACTACTCATGGTAAGTTAACCAAAAATAGTGTAGATGTAGAAATCAAGGATTAGTAAACCGTATTAACGATGTGGCTCGTTGAGTCCTTGATCTCAGGTGATGTTCTGCTCAGTCTTCTTCTCCAAGATAGGTCGTTTTTCTTCAAGATCCAGCTCCCTTAAATAACTCCCGAATTTCCTATTTATTTTTGGAAATTGACGATTGGGCCATGATACCCACAACATTCCTATATGTCACGACAGGTACCAGAATTGTGCTGAATCCTCTGAGTTTTTATGGTGTCGTGACACCCGTAACGTTCCATGTGTGTCACGGCTGTTACGACCCATCCTAAACTCTCTGGGTGTTTTGGGTGCAGTGACACTCGTAAAATTTCCAGTATGTTACGGTAGTCACGATACTACTATTTTTCTCTGCCGATTTTCTTGGCCGTGACACCAATAACATTGCAGAATATCAGGGTAGTCATGACACTCTGATAAGTCGTAGTTGTACAACTATTGTCTGTGTTAAAACCCCGTCTCTTAGTGGTTGCCTATGTATTATTTCACTACATGTGTGTAGTTTTCATTCTCAGGTGCAGTCGGAGACCATGAAAGGAATATCGGCTAAAGGGAGCCTGTTAGAAGATGCTTTGCGTCGAAGAAATGAAGTCCGAAGTGCTTGAAGTTTGAGTCAGCGCAAAGCGCGTAGGCCTGAAGGATTAAATGCGCGGAGGTCTACCGAGTTTTGATAATTGTTCAGACCTCCGCGAAAGCTAAATGACGAAGACGTCCGCGAGTCCAGCTGGCAGTCAAATTTCTTAATTTCGGATTTGAAATCTCGGGAAGGAGGAAACAGGATTCGAGGTGACATATTCTGGGGCGGCTGGCTCTCGATTGCAGAGGAGAAAAGGGAGAGAAAAGAGGAGGGTTGAGAAGAAAAAAGAGAAGAAGAAGCTTGGAGAAGGATGCAGATTTGAAGAAGCTTGAGCGTGGATTCGTGGCTAGATTCAAGTGTTGGAGTTGAGCTGCAGCTTGGTGGAGAGTTCGTAATCAGTATTTTCGTTTCATCCCATTCAAAAACTTGAAGATGTATTCCTTTACGATGAGTAGCTAAACTCATATGTGTAGGCTAGAACTCGAAATTGTGATGTTCTGACTTGAGACCTATATTGATTTCTGTGTTTTGTGTCATATTAATAATTAATATGCAATGTTTATGGAATTGATTTGCTAGCATGAGTGTAACCTTAGCAGGGGAGCTTTTGTTTGTTTGTTGATTCTGATTGTCAAGTTTACTAGCAACCTAGCGGGGATAGCGAACTAGGACACGAGTAATATACCACTAGGATTAAACACCCTAGGACAACTTGTTTAAATCTTCATGCAACTCTAGCGAGTTAGGGTCTTGGTTATTGCTAGCACGAGATTAAGTACTAGAACAAGAACAGGGGGTATAACCTTAGCGGGGAAGCTCTAAGTTGTAGAACATTAGAAATCAAAACGGATTTGTCCATGATTTGGTCTTGCTTCACAGTCGAAGGTTCAAGCTTACACTACTCTTTGATATTTTATACTTGAATTTCTGTGACGATTTCTCTCTTGATAAGTGATCATTGTTGCTTGCTTGTGTTTTTATTTACGTGTTTGAAATTCCTAACCCCATTGTCACTCTCGAACTTAGTGAACAGATTCTTATATCGATCTCTGTGGATACGACCCGACTTATCACTTGCTAGTCGGAATTATAAATATTATTTTTGACAGGTACAACGACGCCTGTCAAATTTTGGATGTTATAGAGTCAGTCGTGTGCCGTGTCTGTTCTAAATTTTTATGTTTCATGTTGTGTGTCTTGATGAACTCGTGACAAACTGATGATGTACTGCTATGCTTTTGTATGACTATTGTGCTCATTTGACTAAAATGCGAAATTTCAAAAATTCGATGCTTTGTTCTTATGAGTTGTGATATGCAGGGATGTGGAGTTGACAGAAATATCCTCAAAAGGTACGACAAGTTGCAGGAAGTTCTGAGTTTTGGTTCTGATGATTGAGAAAAGCGGTGGAGGTTGACGCTTCACTAGCCTAGTCCTGAGAGTAGCTCCGTCACCGAGTTATACAAGTCTATTCATGCGTTCGCAGTGGTGGCGGGACAGAGAAAACAAACTGTCCATCTCTAGTCGGAGTAGCTGGGAATGGGTGGGTAACCCCTACCTTGCCTCATGCAGAAAGGACGAGGATGAGAAAAGAGCGGGACGCACTCCTATGCTGTTATCCGGAGGCTATGATTGGAGTGGTTCAAGGGCACAAACGATTATGTGGACAAGAAACAAATTCAAAAGCCGAAGGCAAACCATCAAGTAAGAAGAAAATCAAAATCTATTTGATTCAAGCAAGATGTGTCATTTATCAAAGTCCATACAACTTAAGGAATTCAAGACTCAACGGTATGAAAGCGGTGAATTAATCATGTGTCAGAGAAAGTCGCCGACTCAATCAAAAGACCAGAACTCAGAAAAGAATGCAATGTCCATGGTACCTATAGGGGACTATCTCTCAATCATCCAAGGTCATTTGGATTTCAACTCGCGAGGTAACAAGTATCGAAAAATCTATCTATTCTCGCATTGTTAGAATCTTAAGCATGATAAGATTATTGGCTGGATTTGGGATTGATGTAAGGATTGGCATGACTAGTACGTTGTTAATTCTTTCTATGGCTTTGTTCTTGTTCGGGACGAACAAGTTCAAGTGTGGGGTAGTTTGATAAGTCGTAGTTGTACGACTATTTTCTGTGTTAAAACCCCGTCTCTTAGTGGTTGCCTATGTATTATTTCACTACCTGTGTGTAGTTTTCATTCTCAGGTGCAGTCGGAGACCGTGTGGAAGGAATATCGGCTAAAGGGAGCCTGTTAGAAGATGTTTTGCGTCGAAGAAATGAAGTCTGAAGTGCTTGAAGTTTGAGTCAGCGCAAAGCGCGTAGGCCTGAAGGATTAAATGCGCGGAGGTCTACTGAGTTTCGATAATTGTTCAGACCTCCGCGGAAGCTAAATGACGAAGACGTTCGTGAGTCCAGCTGGCAGTCGAATTTGTTAATTTCAGATTTGAAATCTCGGGAAGGAGGAAACAGGATTCGAGGAGACATATTCTGGGGCGGCTGTCTCTCGATTGCAGAGGATAAAAGGGAGAGAAAAGAGGAGGATTGAGAAGAAAAAAGAGAAGAAGAAGCTTGGAGAAGGATGCAGATTTGAAGAAGCTTGAGCGTGGATTCGTGGCTGGATTCAAGTGTTGGAGTTGAGCTGCAGCTTGGTGGAGAGTTCATCATCAGTATTTTCCTTTCATGCCATTCAAAAACTTGATGATGTATTCCTTTACGATGAGTAGCTAAACTCATATGTGTAGGCTAGAACTCGAAATTGTGATGTTCTGACTTGAGACCTATATTGCTTTCTGTGTTTTGTGTCATATTACTATGCAATGTTTATGGAATTGATTTGCTAGCATGAGTGTAACCTTAGCGGGGGAGCTTTTGTTTGTTTGTTGATTCCGATTGTCAAGTTTACTAGCAACCTAGCGGGGATAGCGAACTAGGACACGAGTAATATACCACTAGGATTAAACACCCTAGGACAACTTGTTTAAATCTTCATGCAACTCTAGCGAGTTAGGGTCTTGGTTATCGCTAGCGCGAGATTAAGTACTAGAACAAGAACAGGGGGTATAACCTTAGCGGGGAAGCTCTAAGTTGTAGAACAATAGAAATCAAAACGGATTTGTCCATGATTTGGTCTTGCATCACAGTCGAAGGTTCTAGCTTACACTACTCTTTGATATTTTATACTTGAATTTGTGTGACGATTTCTCTCTTGATAAGTGATCATTGTTGCTTGCTTGTGTTTTTATTTACGTGTTTGAAATTCCTAACCCCATTGTCACTCTCGTACTTAGTGAACAGATTCTTATATCGATCTCTGTGGATACGACCCGACTTACCACTTGCTAGTCGGAATTATAAATATTATTTTTGACAGGTACAACGACGCCTGTAAAATTTTGGCGCCGTTGCCGGGGATCGGTAACGAAGAATCTCACTAAGTATTTCTTTCTTTTAGTTTTATTTTATTGTCTTTTATTCTGTCACTTGATTATTTTCTGTTTAAGTAACAATGTCACAGAGAAGTGTTGAACGTGATCATGAAGAGCGAAGGAATGTACTAGGAGATAACATGCAAGAACAGCGGCAAGGACTGCCTGTTGTTAATCAAAGAGTACCACCCCCAGAAATCAGCAATTTGTGAATGAGTTTGCTAGACCTCGTGCAGCTAGACACGAGGATTACGAGGATGAGTTGGATCGAGAATACCTCGGTGGAGGAAACTAATATGGACAGTTAGCTAGGCGTCGGGATTTGGGACGCACTATGAGAGGAGTTTGTGCGCCGTATATTGATGAGGCACCTTGGTGCATTAGGTTGGATGAGGACACAGAAGATATCGAGATAAAGGGTGGGGTGATACACCACTTGCCCAAGTTTGGAGGAATGCCCGATGAGAACCCCCTAAGGCACTTGAAGGAATTTCATGGAGTTTGCATGTCCATGAAATCGGCATCGGTTCCGGAAAATATTTTTAAATTAAAGGCATTCCCTTTTTCTTTAGTAAGTTAAGGTAAATCTTGGTTAATGTCTTTGCCTTCAAGTTCGATTATTTCATGGGGTCAAATGCAAAGGAAGTTCATGGACAAGTACTACTCCCATTCGAAGGCGGCTCAAACAAGAAAGGAGCTCTCTATGCTTAGACAAGGACGTGGAGAAACGTTGTTCGATTATTTGGAGAGGTTTAGGCAATTGGGAGAGAGTTGTCCGAATCATGGAATCCCACAAAGGATGTTGCTTGAATACTTCATGGATGGGATGATTCTAATGGAAAGAAGAATGCTAGACCTCCGCTCAAGGGTCTATCCTTGACATGTACCTCGAGGAGATATGGGAGTTGATTGAGAGAGTTGCCGAGAGCACAAGGTATTTAGAAGAAACACATAAACCTGCACCAGTTGCTAACGTGAATGTACATTCTGAATTGCAGGAACTGAAGAATATAATGGCTCAAATATTGACGCAACAACCACAAAGCAATCAACAAGTGAAGTGTAAGGTAAACAAGTCCACTTTTAATCCAATGAATAATGATAACGCTGTTTTCAGGAAAGAACAGAAGACGTGAATATAGTGGGCTACATGAACAAGGGAGATTTGCCACCAAGGAGGTATGATGGATACCAAGGCAACAACAAATGGCAACCTAGGCAAAATGATGGTGGTTGGCAAAGGAACAACAATTACAATGTGGGGCAATCCTCGTACCCACAAAAGCAACCGTACAAACCACCACACATCAAACAAGGAGACGAGGACCCGATCAAGGAATTGAGAGAGGAAATGAGAGGCATGTTCAAAGAACTAACTCAAAAGATGGGCCAACAAGCTGGAGACGTTAACGAGCTAAAGAAGCAAGTGTCTCAAATTGCCAGCGCCGTTTACGAAAAGCGAGAAGACAAAGGGAAGCTGCCGTCGCAAACGATTCCCAACCGAAAGGCCAACAGTAGCGTTGTAATGCTTAGGAGTGGAAAGCAATTGAAGAATGGAGAAGGAGAGCTGAATGAAGATTCGAACTCAGTGGATCAGGCGGACGTCTCACCAATTAAATCGCGGACGCCTGATGAATTACAAGATAATCAAAAGACGTCCGCAGAATTAAATCAGAAGACGTACGCGGGTTCTCCAGATTCTGGTAAGGAAATTCCAAATTCTAACACTCCTCTACCATTCCCAATGCAGGTTTCTAAGACCAACAAGAAGTCTATCACAGACAAGGAGGTTTGGGAGTTGTTTAGCAAGGTGGAAATTAACATTCCACTCATTGAGGCTATTCGGCAAATTCCAAGGTACGCAAAATTTCTTAAAGAATTATGTACTAACCGTAGGCGTACAACTAAGAATGAGCAGGTCATGCTTGGAGAAAGTGTATCAGCAGCGATACAAAGGAAGGTGCCCAAAAAGTGTAAGGATCCCGGGACTTTTACTATTCCATGTGTTATTGGTAACATGAAGATCGAAAATTGCATGCTCGATCTTGGTGCTTCCATAAATGTTCTTCCTTACTCTTTGTACTTAACTTTGCGTATTGGTCCACTTAAAGCCGCGGGTTTGACCATTCAATTGGCTGACCGATCATGCACTTAACCTTTGGGTGTGATCAAGGATGTTTTGGTGGAGGTAGAAAATCTTATTTTTCCTGCAGATTTCTATGTGCTGAAAATGGATGATGAGGGAGCACAAGATCAGCCACCAATTCTATTTGGTAGGCCATTCATGAAGACGGCTAGAACTAAGATCGATGTGGATAGTGGCACGCTTTCCATGGAGGCGGAAGGCGAGGTAATAAACTTTAATATATATCAAGCTATGCAATATCCACCTGATGATGTAGGAGTACACGCTTTGGATGCGATCGATGAGCATGAGGAGCCAGCTTCAGAAGTAGATATTGCTAATCTCACAGGGAGGCAGAAGAAATTGTTTGAAGTAAGGCTTAAGATGAATGAAGCAAGAAAGGCCAACCAAACAGCTATGGTTGCTGAAAAGAAAAAAATGGAGCGTCCACTGGAATCAAGGGGCATATCAAAGCAAAAGTGGCTTGGGAAGAGGAAGAAAAGAAGAAGAAAGGTAGAGAAGAAGAGGAAGAAGAAAATCGGGAAGCTTTTGGTTGCTAATGGTTTGGATATGTTTAAGGCATATATGCTAGATACACAGGATACGGTAGAGTCAAAATACAAAAAGTGGGAAAAGGACCCTGCTCCTTATGGATGGGATGTGTTCAACCAGAAGACACTCTTTGAGGCAACCACGGAGGACGTTGAACTGGCGGAGCCGGTGTATTCTACCTAGCTAGAGGTAATGTCCAGCCAAGGATGTAAAACAAAGGCGCTTACCGGGAGGCAACCCGGTGTGTTTTTACTTTACACATATTAGGAGTAGATTAGTTAGTGGAATTGGTACCCTGATAATGCGCCCCGAGTGCATTTTTGTTTCTGGTGGTTTCAGGTGATTGAATGAAGAAAGGAATTCAAAGTCAGTGGATTAGGCGCACGTCTGAACAATTAAATCGCGGACGCCTATCAAATTATGCTAAATCATCAGGCCTCCGCGGAATGAAATGATGAAGACGTCCGCGGTACATCTGTTTTGTTTATCCATCTTATCTCTTGAGTTGTACCGTGAGGACACGGGTAAATTTAAGTGTGGGGTGGGATGTTATAGAGTCAGTCGTGTGCCATGTCTATTCTAAATTTCTATGTTTCATGTTGTGTGTCTTGATGAACTCGTGACGAACTGATGATGAACTGCTATGCTTTTGTATGACTATTGTGCTCATTTGACTAAAATGCGAAATTTCAAAAATTTCGATGCTTTGTTCTTGTGAGTTGTGATATGCAGGGATGTGGAGTTGACAGAAATGTCCTAGAAAGGTACGGCAAGTTGTAGGAAGTTCTGAGTTTTGGTTCTGATGATTGAGAAAAGCGGTGGAGGTTGACGCTTCACTAGCCTAGTCCTGAGAGTAGCTCCGTCACCGAGTTATACAAGTCTATTCATGCGTTCGCAGTGGTGGCGGGACAGAGAAAACAAACTGTCCATCTCTAGTCGGAGTAGCTCGGAATGGGTGGGTAACCCCTACCTTGCCTCATGCAGAAAGGACGAGGATGAGAAAAGAGCGGGACGCACTCCTATGCTGTTATCTGGAGGCTATGATTGGAGTGGTTCAAGGGCGCAGATGATTATGTGGACAAGAAACAAATTCAAAAGCCGAAGGCAAACCACATCAAGTAAGAAGAAAATCAAAATCTGATTGATTCAAGCAAGATGTGTCTTTTATCAAAGTCCATACAATCTAAGGAATTCAAGACTCAACGGTATGAAAGCGGTGAATTAATCATGTGTCAGAGAAAGCCGCCGACTCACTCAAAAGACCAGAACTCAGAAAAGAATGCAATGTTCGTGGTACCTATAGGGGACTATCTCCCAATCATCCAAGGTCATTTGGATTTCAACTCGCGAGGTAACAAGTATCGAAAAATCTATCTATTCTCGCATTGTTAGAATCTTAAGCATGATAAGATTATTGGCTGGATTTGGGATTGAGATGTAAGGATTGGCACGACTAGTACGTTGTTAATTCTTTCTATGGCTTTGTTCTTGTTCGGGACGAACAAGTTCAAGGGTGGGGTAGTTTGATAAGTCGTAGTTATATGACTATTTCTTGTGTTAAAACCCCGTCTCTTAGTGGTTGCCTATGTATTATTTCACTACCTGTGTGTAGTTTTCATTCTCAGGTGCAGTCGGAGACCATGGAAGGAATATCGGCTAAAGGGAGCCTGTTAGAAGATGTTTTCCGTCGAAGAAATGAAGTCCGAAGTGCTTGAAGTTTGAGTCAGCGCAAAGCGCGTAGGCCTGAAGGATTAAATGCGCGGAGGTCTACTGAGTTTCGATAATTTTTCAGACCTCCGCGGAAGCTAAATGACGAAGACGTCCGCGAGTCCAGCTGGCAGTCGAATTTCTTAATTTCGGATTTGAAATCTCGGGAAGGAGGAAACATGATTCAAGGAGACATAATCTAGGGCGGCTGGCTCTCGATTGTAGAGGAGAAAAGGGAGAGAAAAGAGGAGGATTGAGAAGAAAAAAGAGAAGAAGAAGCTTGGAGAAGGATGCAGATTTGAAGAAGCTTGAGCGTGGATTCGTGGCTGGATTCAAGTGTTGGAGTTGAGCTGCAACTTGGTGGAGAGTTCATCATCAGTATTTTCGTTTCATCCCATTCAAAAACTTGATGATGTATTCCTTTACGATGAGTAGCTAAACTCATATGTGTAGGCTAGAACTCGAAATTGTGATGTTCTGACTTGAGTCCTATATTGATTTCTGTGTTTTGTGTCATATTACTATGCAATGTTTATGGAATTGATTTGCTTGCATGAGTGTAACCTTAGCGGGGGAGCTTTTGTTTGTTTGTTGATTCTGATTGTCAAGTTTACTAGCAACCTAGCGGGGATAGCGAACTAGGACACGAGTAATATACCACTAGGATTTAACACCCTAGGACAACTTGTTTAAATCTTCATGCAACTCTAGCGAGTTAGGGTCTGGGTTATCGCTAGCGCGAGATTAAGTACTAGAACAAGAACATGGGGTATAACCTTAGCGGGGAAGCTCTACGTTGTAGAACTTTAGAAATCAAAATGGAATTGTCCATGATTTGGTCTTGCATCACAGTCAAGGTTCTAGCTTACACTACTCTTTGATATTTTATACTTGAATTTGTGTGACGATTTCTCTCTTGATAAGTGATCATTGTTGCTTGCTTGTGTTTTTATTTACGTGTTTGAAATTCCTAACCCCATTGTCACTCTCGTACTTAGTGAACACATTCTTATATCGATCTCTGTGGATACGACCCGACTTACCACTTGCTAGTCGGAATTATAAATATTATTTTTGACAGGTACAACGACGCCTATCACACTCCAAGCATAATAATGCTGTCTGGTCCTTTTTCGTCGATTTTTTCCATTCTTCCGATCTTTCAGGCTCATGGAGCAATGATTTGTCTGTTTATCTGAAACGCTCAAGAAAGACATCAAATAATGACAATTTTTTGGGAGAACTAGTAATATCCTTCATCGTACGGAGCACATAACTAGTCAAAATATTGACTGATCAGTAGGCAAGATCTTACTCGTCAAACACACCAGGTCAGATTTCATTATTAGCCAAATATATGTTGATGACATAGTGTTTGGGTCAAGTGCTCAGAAGATGGTCACCAGCTCGTGGAACAAACGTAAAAGGAGTTTAAAATGAGCATAGTAGGAGAGATGACTTATTTTCTTGGACTCCAAGGAGAGATGCCTTTATTTCTCAGAGCAAGTACGCGATAAATGTGATCAAGAAGTTTGACTTAGAGAACGCCAGTCACAAGAGGACTCCTGCTGCTACACATGTGAAGATCACTAAGTATGAAGATGGGACAAGTGTTAACCAAACACTGTACAAAAGTATGATAGGTAGCTTGCTCTATTTAACTTCTAGCATAGTAGATATTGCTTATGCAGTAGGCAAATTCGAAGGAAAGTCACCTACTACAAGTGAAGAGAATCATCAAGTATGTCTGTGGAATAGCTGACTACGGTATTTGGTACACTGGGCAGGAAGTGCTGAAGATCAAAAGAGTACATCTAGAGGTTATTTCTTCTTAGACAACAATCTAGTGTCATGTTCAGCAAGAAGCAAAATAGCATATCCCTGTCTACAGTTGAAGCAGAATATATAGCTGCTGGGAGTTATTGTACGCAGATGCTATGGATGAAGTAGATGTTATTTGAATATGGAGTGGAATAGAATGAGATGACACTGCACTGTCACAACATGAGTCTCATCAACATATCGAAGAGTCCAGTTCAGCACTGTGGAACCAAGCACATCGACATCAGACACATTTTTATTTGAGAACTCGTGGAGAAGAAGGTGATTACTCTAAAGCTTGTGACAACTGATAAGCAGCTAGATGATATCTTCACTAAACCGTTGGGCAATGCTCAGTTTGAGACACTTAGCTCCTCTCTGGGTCTGTGTGTCATTGGCAACTAAATGTTCCAGGTGAGGTCAGCTAGAAGCAAACACAGATATACAGTTTGGCTGACCTAGTAAAGAAGAGAGATGGAACATAGAAGAAAAGACAGCTGGTACGTTTACAAGTTAAATTTAAATTATTCAAGTTGAGCGTGCAAGGATTAAAGTCGAGAGATGTTCGAGAAACCTAGAAGGAAGTTTGATTGGACCAAATATACTGAGTGACGTGTCCCTGGGAAAGTGCAAGACAAATTTGGAAAGTTTAGCAAACAAAAGATTCAAAATCAAAAATTGAACTACGGCTCGTCCTCCACAGTTCGAAACCCTAGCTCGTATTCTCTCAAGCACAGACAATGGTAAACACCGGCATGTCCAAGAAATCAACATCCATCTCTGCTCCAGCCTTCGATATGAGGACTGCGAAGAAAGTTGTGGCCAAAGCAAAGACGGCAAACCCCAAGACTACTGAGAAAGGTCTAATTGGGAAATCGATTGAACCGAAGGCTGGGATTGTTGAGTCTGCAAAATTGAAGGAAGCTTCTGTAAGGATTTCTCGTCCGAATCGTAAACAAGCAACAACTGAAGTGAGCAAGGAGACTGCGAAGGAGAACCAGCCATCGACTGAACAATTACTCAACGAGGTAAACCCACTACAAGAAAAATGCTTATTATCAACAGTCGATTCCGTTGCTTTTACACTTTTTCCGTAAGAAATGTTATTAAAATTGACGGAATATTCCGTTGGAAAGTTGTTGATTATAAGGCTGTCGATTTTATCAAATCCGTCGATGTTAGCATCATTTACAACGGATATTTCTGTTGATTATATCAAATTAAAAGAGTGAAAAAATCAAGAAAATCGACGCATAATCCGTTGATTTAAAGGTTGTACCAATTAAATGTATTGACTATTATACCCTTTGCATTATTTACGACGGATTTATTCCGTTGATTTTATAAGTTGTAGGAAATAAATGTATTTACTATTATACACTCGTCGAACGCCGCCGCAGCCTCGCCGGACCAACATCGCCGCCGCCTCGTCGGACCTACCCTACCGGACCTCCACCTCCTCGCCGTACCACTGCCGCCGCCGTCTCGCCGGACAACCTCTCCTCGCCGATCAGCCGCCAGACCAACACCACCACCCCGCCGGACCACGCCCTCCCCTCTCTATTCACTTTTAAAAATTTTAATAAATTTTGCATTTGCTAGGATTTGAATCCTAACTCTCTCAACCATAACACACTCATCTAACTATTAGGCTACAAGAGTTATCTTGTCATCCTATGTTTATGTATGTATATATTCTTTATTTATGAATAAGTAAACTAGTCTTGTCATCTTATGTTTATTTATGTATATATATATAGAGGAGTGTTCAAATGAGGACACCCAAATTTGGTAAGGACGTAGGGACAAATCTCATCCATTAGATCATCATCCATCTAACCCCCCCGTGCTTTGTGGGCGCGCCACGTGTCCAAGTTCCCAAAATCCAATAAAGCAAATAGTAAAACCCACTACCAAAAAGCAAACAGTAAAACCCACTACCACATGTGACACGTGGCAGCTTGTGGATCATTGGATGAACCTCATCCAATGGCCAAGATTAGTCCCTACACCCTCACCATAAGACATGTCCTCAATTGAACGCCCCCCTATATATATATATATATATATTTTTTGTGAATCACTAAACTAATATAATAACTAGATAATTACTTACTTGTTGAAGTTTAATCAAAATCATAACCTAATGCACAAATTTTTTGTTGAATTTTATTTTTACTAAATTATACGAGCTCAAATGCTACCATATGCGTCCAATTCTTCTTTCATTTTTGTCACAACTTTAATCAGTCTACAGTTAAGTGTATTTAATTATATGACAAATCTATTTGATTTTGGTCATCATACTAACTGATAACAAGTGACAATTGTAAATTTGTTATTACATTTTTTATTTTGTGTGATTATTAGTTGTAAATGAATATTTTTTTTGTAGTAGACGGTATTTGGTGAAGTAGTTTTGTTATGATCATTATTTCATCATTAATAGCATATAACACATCAATCTCAATTTTGACGATTTTATATTAATATTATCAACAAATTATTTTCCGTTGCATTTAATTGGTAGCTTATTACACATAAATCGCAACGGATTTATTTTCAACCAAAGTTCGAAGGTTTTATATATATAATATCAATAAAATATTTTTCATCGAAATTAATTAGTAGCTTATAACACGTATATCTCAACGGATTTATTTCCAACCAAATTTTGACGGTTTTATGTATGTATTATTAACAATTTATTTTCCGTTGAATTTAATTTGTAGCTTATAACATATAAATCTCGACGGATTTATTTTCAACAAAAGTTCGAAGGTTTTATATACATTATCAACAACATATTTTTGTTGAATTTAATTTGTCGATTATAATTCATTAATTTCCAACGGATTTATTTCCAACAAAACTTTTGAAGGTTTTATACATATTATCAACAAAATATATTCCGTTGAATTTAAATCGTAGCTTATAACATATTTTCTTGTAGTGACCCTAACCCTCAACCTCTAGTTTCAGTTTCTACTATTGGTAGTTCAAAACGTGATCAAAACGTGATAAGGGCAAGGAAGCTATTGTGGAAATTTCTAAGAAAGTAGAAACTATGATAGCACCAAAGGTTGTTGATAAGGGTAAGGAAGTAGTGATTGGTGTTCCGAAAGTGGTAGAAGTTGCTATAGACGGAAGAATTTCAAAATGAAAATATACATGCTATAGACATGCAGACATAAATGTAATCAATCTAAAATATACATGTTATAAATATAAAAGATATAGATTCGAAGTATACATCCTATATAAAGAAATTGATTTTCTCAAATGCGCTATGCGGTTTTGGGAGTTTTTCAAAAATGGAGACCCAATGTTGCCATCACCACATCATGTAACGAATAAATGGAAAGAAGATTTTGGATAACTATCTTGAGCAATTCGTGCTAATAACGTGTAGTGAAAAATATGGATGTGCGAAGATGAACATGAAGAGAAATTTAGAGGGGAATTTCACTCTCATTCATTGATATTGTTGTACAAATGTTCACTAGGTTTCATGGAGGCAAGTAATAAATATGAAGATATAAATGACGCAATATTGGAAACACTGTTATACACTTGGGACATACCACTAGACGCATAAAAAAGTTAAGAGGCATCCAATAGTTGAAATATTTATAATAATTATCCATTTGTTTATTGACATCTTATATTTCATGGATTTTAAAGCAAGCCCTATTGCACATGTATTACGATTCAACTCCTAGCAACGTATGCCAACAACCCATTTGACGAATTATTTCTTTTTCACCTCTAGAATAGTATCAATGAAGAGAGGATCGAATGTAGTGAGTCAAAACATTTATAATGACCGGTTAAGTACCGGATCGAACCCAAAGGAGCAAGCCAAGCACATGCACTATGTAAGATCGTGTTTCCGTTCGGCTATTCTAAACTAAAAATGTATAAGGGGGTGAGTATATTCTAAATCCTATGTGCCAAGCACATGGATTGGAAAATCTGAACGATTGCGCATATTGGGAACTAACCAATTTGGGAATTGGGCGAGGAGCGGAGGCGATGAGACGAGGTAGGAGGGGCGACGGACTGGGTGAGGAGGGTCAAACGGGGCTGAGAGCGATGGACTGGACGCGGACGACTGGCGCGGAGGGTCGAACGGACAGGGCGAGTAGCGGAGGCGGTGAGAGCGACGGAGTTCGACTGGCGAGCGGAGGAGGCGACAAATTAGTTCGAGCGGGATTGGAAAGAACACCGAAGACTTGTGTTTTTCAATTTTAGGTTTGAGTTTATGCATCGGTTCTTACGAAACCATTGCATAATGGTGAACTATATGCATCGGTTTTATAAAAAATCGTTGCATAAGTTATACTTTATGCAACGGTTCTGAGAAACCGTTGCATAAGGCATACGTTATACAATGGTTCATACAAACCGTTGCACAAGGTATACTTTATGCAACGGTTCTGAGAAACCGTACCGTTGCATAACGTATACCTTATGCAACAGTTTTTTCTAAAACCGTTACTTAAACAACAACCGTTGCGTAATCTTAACTTTGAACCGTTGCATAATCTCTTCTCTGTAGTAGTGAATGATGATGACGATGACGATGACGATGACGATGACGATGACGATGACGATGACGATGATGCTGATGATGATGATGATGATGGTGGTGATATGATGATGATGGTAATATGATGGTTGTGATATGATGATGATCTTGATGATCATGATGTTATTGATGATGATGAAAAAATCAATTTAAATCGGACTTAACTTAACTTAATTTAACTGAAATTAACTTAACTTAACCGTCAAAAATATAAATCCAAATGAATAGGCCCTAACTAAAGAATTGAAAAAGAATAGTCTTAAAACATTTCTGCCTCGTGGCAATTTTTAAAAGATTTATGGTTTACATATATAAATGCGGTATATATACATTTAATTCATTCTCTTCACATCAATAAAAACAAGTTATTGGGAATTGAATACTTTATTAGGGCATTAATTTTACTTAGATAAATTTTCTAGTTTCTAGATATTTATATACCAAACTAAAATGCATGGTGGAAAACCACACATCGTTACATGTTTGGAGTGCATAGAGTAATTCACAACACAACAAGCTTCTACGTACGTGTGCTTCTTTCCTATACCAATGGCATCCAAAACTTTCCTCATCTCACTTTTTACAGCCTCTTTCATCATCCTCCCAATTCTTACTCAAGCAGCTCCATTTAATTTCATTGAGAATATGAAGGGGAGTCAAAAAGGTGATCAAGTCAAGGGTGTCAATAACATTAAGAAGTACCTCCAACATTTTGGTTACCTGAATTATCCCAATAGCGCCGCCAACAACCATGCAAATGATGATTATTTCGATGATCTTCTAGAGGATGCCATTAGAACATTCCAAGCCAACTTCCATCTCAACATGAGCGGAACTCTAGATGATTACACCATTGCAGCCATGACGAGACCGCGTTGTGGGGTTTCGGACATAGTTAACGGCATCAACTGGATGCGATCAGGTAAAAATAAACATGGAACTAGCATGTTCCATCCGGATTACGCTTTCTTTCTTGGATCTCCTAAATGGCCGCAAACAAAGACACATCTAACTTACGGATTCAGTTCCAGCGTCCCAACCAAATTCAAGAGACCGATAGCTAAAGCCTTCAGGAAATGGGCATCTGTCACTCACTTCTCATTCTCAGAGGCTAGATACGATGAAGCTGATCTCATAATTGCATTCGCACGTGGCGATCATGGTGACGGATTTCCTTTTGTTAATGGGATTACCGCGCACTCTTTTGGACCAACTGACGGGAGGCTTCACTTCAATGCTAATGAACCATGGTCTATTGGTGCAAAGCATGGGCATATGGATGTGGGCACAACGGCACTGCACGAAATTGGACATCTCCTGGGGTTAGGGCATAGTGTTGTGAAAGATGCTATCATGTATCCACTCACTCCTGTTAATACTGTTAAGGATTTGGCCAAAGATGACATCAACGGCATTAGCGCTTTGTACAAGGATGTGGGCAGAGATGACATCATCAACCGTATTAGGGCTTTGGATAACTAATCGTATCGGTACGGTTTTGTGATTCTTTATTTTTCAATAATTCATATTTTAAAATAAACCTAATAAATGAAAATCAATATATTATATATTTTAGAATGAAATCTCTAACATGAACAATAAGCAACACACTACTACAAGTCAGACATTATGCAGCATTTTTTTTTTGACATTATGTAACACTTTAAGTTTCATAACGTAATTGAGTGTTGCATAAAGTCAGACACTATGCTAGCGTTTTTGACACGAAATGCTATAATGTGTGACATTATGCAGTGGTTATTCGAAAGAAACACTACCTAATGTTTGAAAACATTTGGGCTAATTTGAGTTTCATTTTCTCAAATCCACCTGAAAATCAATTGCTCAAACACATTTTATTCAAGACTTATTCACACTGCTACATCCAAAATCTGAAATACTCTTTTCATTCGAGCATTACACAAGAACGATTCTTATTTATACAATCTTCAAGACTCCACATATTCAAGTAACTTAAAAGTTACATTTCAATTCAAATAGTGCTAAATACCTCGTGATGATGGCTCACGCAGTCACAAAAGTAAGCTGCGAGTGAAGCCCACACTTTTTTAATCTCGCGATGTGCATATTCTTCTTACCCATTATGAAAACACTATAATAAGAAATTAAACAATTAGACAACTAAATCAAGTAGATAACTAATAAATCAATAAAAGTTATAACTAAAAATTTTCTTCGCTAATTAAAAAATAAAAACCAATATTAACTCTCAAAAGATTATAATCTTTTGAGAGTTAATATTGGTTTTTATTTTTTCAAGTAATTACTTGATTAAGGTCTTCAACCTCCACACTATTATGAGCTCGTACAAATGCGATTATGTCCCATATACATCTTAGAACGTGATAACCATATTAATTACTTCCTACAGGAGCAGGGACGGATCTATTAAGGGCCGGGGTGGCACATGTCACCCCCAAGTTTTTCGGAAAAATTTTCGGGCGAGCAAGTTTGCGTTCAAGAGGGTGAGGCCTGAGCGGGTTTCCAGCGACTTTTTCACAATCTTAATGTCCGAATTAGGTCTTGGAGTCAACTGGAGAGTTGTAGCCCTTTGAGTAAGCTTTCCAACAAGCTTTGAATCAATCAATTCGGACACCGTATGCGATCTGGGCATGCAAAATACTCCGACAAGGTCGGTTTGCCCTGTTTCGAGCAAGTTTGCGTCAAGAGGACGAGGCCTGAGTGGGTTCCAGCGGCTTTTTCACAATCTTAATATCCGAATTAGGTCTTGACGTCAACTAGAGAATTGTAGCCTTTTGAGTTAGCTTTCCAACAAGCTTTGAATCAACCGATTCGGACACCTTATGCGATCTGGGCATGGAAAATACGCCGGCGAGGTCGGTTTGCCCTGTTTTGTCCGAAACTCCATATTTGGCTCAAATTCACTCAACTTGTGCTCCATTTGATCTTTGAGGCTCCGAGTGAGACAAAATGCATTTTGTCACCTAATAGACCAAGAAGGGTATTTTTGGAAGTGTATTTTTCAAGAAATTTATACAACGATCAATAATCTCAATATACATACTTTATCAATGAAAAAGTAAAAGAATATTAAAATTTAGTGTTTCATCTTTGAATAGCTCGACTATCTTCCACTCAACGATCATATATGGACGTGTACCCCTCGGTGTAGATGACTGGTATTAGAAACGCAATCCCGTAAAATCAATAACATTATTAAATTAGTAACTGTTAATACGAGTTACAAGACAAAAGTACGTTCGAATCCACCAAGGTTTTTGGATCGGATCGTACATCGCCTTCCACAGAATCAAGCTAGTGAACTATACGTTCTCTTGGAAAGACCATACTTAACGTCTAATGGAACCTATAATAACAAAGTAAATTAAAATCAAAGGAATCTACAGTCCATCAACTTCACTGTCATCGTTTTCCACAGAATTTGTTGTACCAATAATAGGTATGCTATCTTTACCTAGGTCTTCAGATGTGACACTTGTAGCACCATCGATTACTTGTTGTTTCCCGCAGATAAAAATAAATTGGTTGTTGTCTGAAGGGTCCTTGACATAAAATAATTATCTTGCTTGTTCCACCGCATAATGAATGTCTCATCCTTGTAGCCCTCTCTGCAAAAATCCACAAACGTACGATCATACCAAATTCATCAACATGAAACGTCAAACTGTTAACCCATTTCCATTAAAAAATGGATATTAAAACTTTTGCCTTGGAATGAAATAAATGGAAAACAACCGAAGGGAGTAGCCATCAAAGTCAAGATGCAAGGGAGAAAGAGGTAGATGACAAATTTTAACCCTAAGTAATGATACAAACAAAAAATATTAATATATTTTAATATGACTAGTTATTTATATTATTAAACGATGAAAGAGCGGTAAATGTAATATGGATGATCTAGCCTTATTTCCAATGATCTTATGATCTTAAGTCCAATTTAAGTGCTTTGAGAACTTAAGGAAATAACACAAAGATATAACGTGGTTCGGGGGATGCCCTACTCCACGGGGGTGCCTCCAGGGGAGGAGGCGAGGATCAATCCACTATAATCAAATGGTTCGGTACAAGCAATTCGTCAAGAACACTAGATTAACCTAATCGACCTAATTCAATCAATACAATCGAAGAGACTAAATTGACCAATAATAATGGTTAATAATAAGGGCGAAAGACTCCCTGATATCTGAATCGAAGATTCCGATCAACCCGAGGCTGAGGCGTGGCCGGAGAAGAAGAACTGCTCCGGTGGTGCTCTGGTGAGGCTAGCCGAGAAGGAACTCTGCGTTGGCCACCGATGCTCCGATTGGACTCACGAACCAGAAGCTTGCATCATCGAAGATCGAATGTGAAAGCTCGTCGCTCTGGATCGAATCGGATATGTTGAATGCGCTTCGACTGACTTCGCAGCTCGCTTTTGAATGAAGGAAGAAGACAGCCAAAACGACGACCCTTGGACGAGATTCAAAACCGGACGCGCCTGGCTAAAACGACGACGCTCCACTTGTAACGGTATTAACCGAAACTCCCGCTAGCGTAAAACGCTGTCGTCCAACTTACTCTTCAAACTCAGAAACGCGCGCCTGAAGGAAACGACGCCGTATCTCCTAGTCTTGATCCAGAATGATCCCTTGGCTTGCTGATCATCCTCCAGCCTATATGGCTTTCAAACTTGATCAAACCTGCACACAATGAGCAGACAAAAACCCACACACATATACTACAACAAGAGTACTACAAGTGCATGCGAATTACCAAACCAAAGGAGTCTCTACTAGACCTGACACGAAGCCTAAACATGCTAGTATGACCAAGCAAGTATGAGGCACCAATTCCTCACAAATGCCCTCTTGACTCATACTTGTACCAAAACCTAAACTGGCTATGGGAGGCCAGTGTCTATAGAGTATTGGGGGTCCTTACCTATGTCCCCTCTCATGAGCACTCCGTGCCCTCTCAAGTGACAGCTCCAAAGTGAAGGAAATCCCTGCAAAACTCAAACTTTTGGGAAGGCACAATCTTAGTGCCAAAGTCAGCAGGGTTAGTTTCACCAGCAATTTTGGTTACAATAACTGATCCATTTTCAATCTTGTCCCTTATAAAGTGATACCTAACATCTATGTGTTTGGTTCTTTCATGATAGACTGGGTCCTTACACAAGTACAAGGCACTTTGGCTATCAATATTCATGGTAGGAACATAGACTTTGTTCTGAATTTCTCCTGAAATCCCTTGAAGCCAAATGGCTTCTTTGATAGCCTCAACAGCTGCAATGTATTCAGCTTCAGTTGAGGATAAAGCAACAATGGATTGTTGCTGGGATTTCCAACTAATGCAATTACCAGCCCAAGTGAAGTAAAGGGCTGTGGTGGATTTCCTTGTATCTTTATTGCTTGCATAATCTGAATCTACATACCCCTTTAACTCAGTTTTAGGTTCATATTTCTTATAGATTAAGCCTAGGTTCTGAGTTCCAGCTATGTATTTGAGAAGATACTTCATGGCAGTCCAATGAGCATTCCCAGGATTTGACATAAATCTACTGAGAACACTCACTGAGAAGGCCAAATCTGGTCTTGTACATAGCATGGCATACATCACTGAACCTACAGCTATATCATAGGGGATGTCTTCCATTTGTTGTTTATCAGATTCAGTAGAGGGACAATCAGCCTTGGTTAGAACCAAGTGCCCTCCTAAGGGGATAGGTGAAGGTTTAGAGTTAAGCATTGAGAATTTATTTAGAACCTTAGTTATATAATCAGCTTGTGACAAATACATGGTTCCCTTAGTTCTGTTTCTCAGTATTTTAACTCCTAAGATCTTTTGTGCAACCCCTAAGTCTTTCATGTCAAATTGTTGTTTTAACTCAGATTTCAGTTTAGCTATAGTTGGTTTTGAGTTGGATATCAATAGGATATCATCAACATAGAGCAGAACATATAACACCACATCAGATTTCATAGACTTAAAGTAAAGACATGTATCATATTTACTCCTAAGAAATCCCAAAGACAACATACAAGCATCAAACTTTTTGTTCCAAAGTCTAGGGGACTGTTTTAGGCCATAAATTGATCTTTGTAGGAAACATACATGTTCAGGGTGATTTTTGTCTATGAAACCTATAGGTTGTTTCATATAGATTGTTTCTTTTAAGTCTCCATGAAGGAAGGCTGTTTTAACATCCATTTGCTCTAATTCATAGTCATAAACTGTTGTCATAGCTAATAGCAATCTCAGAGTTTTATATTTGACAACTGGGGCAAAAATCTCATTGTAATCAATTCCTTCTTTTTGGGAGAAGCCCTTAGCTACTAGTCTAGCTTTGTATCTAGGTGGATCATTCACTCCATTTCCCTCTTTGATTCTGAATATCCATTTACAGGGTATTGTTCTAGCATGCTCAGGTTTTTCAACTAGTTTCCAAGTTCTATTAGCATACATAGACTGCATTTCTTCATGCATGGCAATTTACCACTCATTAGATTGTTTACAAGTAATTGCTTGTTGGTAAGTTTCAGGAATTTCATGTTTAACAATTTCAGCAACAGTCAAGGCATACTCAACAACATTCAAGGCATTCTCAAGCATACTGGCATCATTTTCAGCAATACTAGCATATTTTGGATTAATCCTTTTTCTTCTAGGTTCTCTATCTCTAGTTAGCATATAGTTTCCTAAAGAGTTGTTGGGCTCTTAAGGCACTATAGCATTAGAAAGAGTATTTGAAGAAGAAGGTTGAGAATGACTTACTTCCCCACCTGATTGGTGAGGGTGTGTGACTGCTAAATCAGTGGCAGCATCTTGATGCTCCACAGGATCAGTATCTTGGTCTGGGATGGTGGCAGGTGGTTCAGGGTCATGTGCTTCCACTTGGTCCAGTGACTGGTCCCCTAGTGCCTCCCCACCTTGATGAGTATCATCCTGTCTAAAGAAAGGAGATGGGGAAAAGAAACTGGTCACACCATCAGGTGTGCCTGCTGGCTCATTAACAGGGCTTAATTTAGATTTAAAATGGAAATCATGTTCATTACAAGTCACATCTCTAGCAACAACAACTTTATAACCACCTGGTTGAATCAATAAGATTTTGTAACCTTTCACACCATCAGGATAACCAAGAAATGCACCTTTTTCAGCCCTAGGATTTAATTTACCTTGTGAGGTTCTAACATACATTGTACATCCAAAAGGCCTAAGGTGATCCAGATTAGGTGGTTTGCCAGTCCACATTTCTTGAGGAGTTTTAAAATTTAGGGCAGAACATGGTGATCTATTGATCAAATAAGAAGCTGTGATAACAGCCTCTCCCCACATAGAAGGTTTAAGGCCAGCACTGATCAGCATACATCTAGCTTTCTCAAGAAGAGTTCTGTTCATTCTTTTTGCAGTTCCATTTTGTTGAGGTGTATATGGGACTGTTAGGTGTCTTTTAATGCCATGTTCATTACAAAACTCATTAAAAGCCTTGTGACAAAACTCTAGACCATTATCAGTCCTAAGGCATTTTAGTTTAAGGTCAGTCTGGTTCTCTACCATAGTCTTCCAGGTTTTAAAGGTTTCAAAGGCTTCATCCTTAGTTTTAAGTAGACAAACCCAAACCTTCCTAGAGAATTGGTCAATTAGGGACAGAAAATAATTTCTGCCACCAACTGTGGACACTTGTGCAGGGCCCCAAAGGTCTGAGTGAACATACTCAAGGGGCCTAGCAACAGTGAAGGTTGAGGGCTTAATCTTATTTCTGGTTTTCTTCCCTAAAATACAATTCTCACAGAATTGGAGGTCTGAAAGTTTGTCTTTGATTACCCCAGATTTTACTAAGTGAGACAGACCCTTATTACCTATATGTCCAAGCCTAGAGTGCCACAATTCAGTTTGTAACTCAGTTTTGTCTTGGTTTTTAGTGAAGTTGATTTGTTCAGGAAAACAGACTACATGATATAATCCTCCCCTGTTTATGCATTTTATTAGGACTCTATTATCTCTAATAATTTCCTTCACACCATTATGAGTTACTATGTGACAACCTTGTTTATCAAACTTGGACTCAGATAATAGACTTCTTCTTAAGTGTGGCACCCAAGCTACCCCAGTTATGGTTCTAAAACCCCATCAAACATATGCAAAGTAACTTGACCAATATAATCTGCAAGGAAGTATTATCTCCAAACATGACATCACCACCATCAACATATTTCAATGAACAGAATAAAGATTTATCAGATGTAGCATGAATTGTGCAACCAGAATCAAGAATCCAAGAGCTAGCAATAGAATTATCAGCACACATCATAATTTCATGCTTATAAGAAGTACCACTTTCACAAATGTTGGAAAAATCCTGATTAGCATTCTGTTTTCCTTTTCCCTTCTCTTTTTCAGTTTTCTTCTCTTTCCTTTTAAGCTTATAACAGTCTTTAGTAAAATGTCCAGACTTTTTACAGTAGGTGCATTTCACATTGCTTTTATCTAAAACTTTTTCAGTTGAGGAAGTAGAGGAACTGTCATTTGGTTTTCTAGATTTCCCCTGCCATTTTTTCTTATTTTTGAAAACCATAACCTCAGTTTTAGGTTCAGTTTTGCCATCTGCCTTAGGGGCAGTTTTAGTTTTGAAAACTCTTAAGGTCTCATTTTTCTGAGTAATGGCTTCTAGGATCTTTGTTAAAGTGATTTCATCCCTACCATATTGTATAACATCCTTAAGGTTATCAAATTGTGAGGGCAGGGCATTAAGTAGAATAACTACTTTAAAAGTTTCTTTTATAGGTTCTTCACATCTAGCAAGATCTTGTGTTAATTTTAAGAAAACATCTAGATTTTTCTGAATGGACCAAGACTGATTCATTTTAAAATTGAACAGTCTACACAAGAGTGAAATCTTGCTAGGCAAAGACTTAGACAAGAAAATTTCATCTAGTTTATCCCAAAGAGTTTTAGGGTTAGTGATACTTACAACCTGCCTGATGATGTCATCAGACAGCTTCATCATGATCTCTGCATGAGCTTGCTCTTTCATTTCCTTTTTCTTCTCATCAGAGGTTGGGGAAGCCCATTCTTCAGTGACAGCTTTCCAGCACTTTTCTCTGGTAAGCAAGGCTTGCAGTTTGACTTTCCAGATGGAATAGTCTTGTGAACCATCAAAGGTTTGTATCCTCGAGTCTCCCATTGTTCCTGGAAACAAGCAGTAGAAGAGAGTGAGACCAGAACAGGTTTAGGATCAGAGATAGTGTAAAACAGTTCAAGAACTAAGTTCTAAACAGTTTAATCACTATCCTAATTCAAGATGAGTGCAAGAAACACAGATCAGTAAACCAGCAAGCTCTCGATACCAATTTGTAAATGTAATATGGATGATCTAGCCTTATTTCCAATGATCTTATGATCTTAAGTCCAATTTTAGTGCTTTGAGAACTTAAGGAAATAACACAAAGATATAACGTGGTTCGGGGGATGCCCTACTCCACGGGGGTGCCTCCAGTGGAGGAGGCGAGGATCAATCCACTATAATCAAATGGTTCGGTACAAGCAATTCGTTAAGAACACTAGATTAACCTAATCGACCTAATTCAATCAATACAATCGTAGAGACTAAATTGACCGATAATAATGGTTAATAATAAGGGCGAAAGACTCCCTGATATCTGAATCGAAGATTCCGATCAACCCGAGGCTGAGGCATGGCCGGAGAAGAAGAACTGCTCCGGTGGTGCCCTGGTGAGGCTAGCCGAGAAGGAACTCTGCGTTGGCCACCGATGCTCCGATTGGACTCACGAACCAGAAGCTTGCATCATCGAATCGGATATGTTAAATGCGCTTCGACTGACTTCGCAGCTTGCTTTTGAATGAAGGAAGAAGACAGCCAAAACGACGACGCTTGGACGAGATTCAAAACCGGACGCGCCTGGCTAAAACGACGACGCTCCACTTGTAACGGTATTAACCGAAACTCCCGCTAGCGTAAAACACTATCGTCCAACTTACTCTTCAAACTCAGAAACGCCCGCCTGAAGGAAACGACGGCGTATCTCCTGGTCTTGATCCAGAATGATCCCTTGGCTTGCTGATCATCCTCCAGCCTATATGGCTTTCAAACTTGATCAAACCTGCACACAATGAGCAGACAAAAACCCACACACATATACTACAACAAGAGTACTACAAGTGCATGCGAATTACCAAACCAAAGGAGTCTCTACTAGACCTGACACGAAGCCTAAACATGCTAGTATGACCAGGCAAGTATGAGGCACCAATTCCTCACAAGAGCAACCAAAAAAATTTATTTATGTTCAAAACTTGACACTTAAGAACGCCTTAAGGGACAGATGCTCCGAGGATCAAAAGAAGACACCACTTCTACCATATAGAGGTATCATTGCTTGAATATATATTCTCAAACGAAAAAATGAATGAACATATATGAATAAAGTGTGTTGAGAGCCGCTCTCGTCAAGACTAGGTATACACACTTGTGTATGAAAGAGTTTGCGATAGTTAATAATGTGTGTATGATCGTAGTTAGCGTTCTCTAGCAACTATCGATACCTGCTAGGTATATAAAGTAGCTGAAACTAAATGCAGAATGTAAAATAGAATGACAAAGTAATTTATAGTGGAAATTCATATACCTCAACCAGTACCTGAGCAAAACCACTAGTAGTAAGATCAATAACCCAACCACGCTTAGTGGTGTACTGCCATACTCTAAGATGAATCGTATTCGTGATCCCATTCGTTGGTCGCTGCACAACAGGAAGCTTCTCCCTTCTGGCTCATATCGATGTCCTGCTCCCACCGAGGTATATGCCTCCAACTATATAGTTGCTTAGCTCGTCTCGATCACACGATCTTCCGTTGGATTTAAATCGTTGCTTAGCTCGTCTCGATCACACGATCTTCCGGCCGTCACTCTGTCAATAGCTAGTATGCCAAGGATATCCATACACATAACCGAGTTCTAAAGGTAGCCGTATCATCATTTTTATATCCCGATCCCTCACGTTATCCTAGATTTTTCCTTAACTGAAAATCTAATATCTTCTATTTGATAAGAATATTCAATAATATTCTTATCAAATCTTAAATTAGATCGTCTCATATCGATCTAATTGGACTCGCCAAATCTTCAGTTTCCTAAAAGATAGCGCAGAATCTCGATCAAATCTTTATCTTTTCTTTATCCGAATCGGTAACTGCTAGGATTTTGATCTCATCTTTGTTCATGTCCATCAAACATCTCAACTGGATCGCAAGGTCGTTCGGAGCCAAAGATCTTACTGAGAACCTCTTGACTGATACTCTCGCTCCCTCTAGCAACGTGCTGAGGTATCGATACCTACCGAGTAAGTGTGCATCAATAACCTGCACACTCATGTAACATATCAGCAAATCTTTTAAAAGATTTCAAGATCTTCTGAATACTAAGATCTTCTTCCGAGTATATCTTGACCGATATTCTCTCACTCCAATTGGATACCGAGGTAACGATACCTAATGAGTAATCTCACAATCAAGTAAACGTATCAATAGGATGTTTGTTGCATCAAAACAAATTGCAGCACACGTATTCTGGAGTACACGAACTCCAACAAGGTGGTCCAATAAGGTGGCTAAAATGTGATAGAGGATTTGAAAGAAAATTATGAATTCATGCATGTATTAGTCTTAATCTATATCATAACTCATGTATTTGTGGTCAAACTATTAATGTATAACATGTCCCTTATGTAATTTATGAACATACGATATACACACTTGTGTATGAACAAGTTTGTGATCATTTATGAGGTGATACTCAGGTTCCTAGGTCTATCTATCTGACCTCCTCCAACCCGTCCAGCGTCAACTCCCAGACACAACCTGATCAGCCGACAAGCGAGAGCCCAATACTCTACAGGAGGTGCTCAGCATCCTTTCCCAGATTTCGTAGCATTTTGAGGACTTCACCCGTATGTAGGAGCGATTGGAGGCGATGGTTCAGAAGGCGGTGACGGGGAGCTGGACGACTTCAGAAGTGCCTCACTCAGAGCATGATTTGTGCTGATTTAGATGATGATGAGGGTCTTGGCGGTCAGATTTTTGAACATTTTGTTTTGATATTTTCAGCTGTGTCAAACTTTTGTAGATGTTGGATTTTCACTACGCCATTCTGTTAATTTCGCAACAAAATTTGCTTGTTGTCGCTTAAACTCATGTCGCATAAACGGTATAACCCGACCAAACTTGATTGTCATGTCGCTTAGTGGTGCTTAAGCGATAATTGATTACGCGACAAGCTTCCAATGTCGTGTTACCTGGATAAAGCGACAAATGTTAACGCGATAGAATAAAATACGCCGCGTAAAGAGAGGTTATCGCGATAAAAGTTTATGCGATGTCCAAAATGCGTCGCGTAATCATGATTAAGCGACAAGGATTTAGGCGACTCATTGTGTACGTCGCGTATACGAATATAGGCGACACGACTATATACGACATTTCGAAGTTTGTCGCCTTATTGTTTACACTTGACGACCACATATTCCTCGATTATGTGTTCAATTTTGAATGCGTTATAATTTACGCGACGTATACGGCCAATGTATGACGCATAAGCTAACGAAAAAATTAACTAAAAACCGAGTTAGGCCAAACACATTCCAAATCCTCTCGGCCGTTATAACTCCACGGGCGTATATCGGACAAAATTCCTACTTGACCCTCTTGAGACCGCACCACCCGCATTAATTTGCTCTTTTCTAGCGATTTTCAGTTTAGGGGTCCGTTAAGATTAATTTTTATTTATTTATGATAACTTTTTTTCGGAATGTATATCATAGTTTATATTTTTGTTATTATCTATATGTCTATTCAGTCGGAAAATACATATTTATAAGTTTTAAAATTAAATTAAATTTTTTTTAAAGTAAAATATGACTTTATGTGGATATGTATTGATCAGTCGAGTTTTCGACAGATTTATGGCCATTCTTCACTATAGTTTTGGGTCGTTTCCGACATTATTTTGATGTCATTTGACCTCTATCTCTACATTTCAGGTAGAAAACAAGTTTCCCCCATGGTCAAAGCCAATATACGAGAACTCGGGTAAACACCGGTGATTTGGAGCAAAACATGGGCAAAAAGAGCTCCAGTCGGCCGACTGGATATCTCCCCTGCCCCAGTCGATCGACTGGATGATCAAACAGGAAAGAAGTTCAGCTCCCCCACTGAGTCGGTCGACTGAGAAGAAGCTTATCGTGCTCAAAAGCTCGAGTCGACCGACTGGAATCCTTGAGTCGGTCGACTGACTGAACAACTCAGGAGGCTCACATTCTTCGTTTCCGCAGTCGGTCGACTAGATCTTCAGTCGGTCGACTGGGAGATCACTTCAACAGGCAGCTTCTTCACCGCCAGTCGACCGACTGGGCCACCAGCATACGCCAGTCGACCGACTGGGACTGCTACAGTGCGAAATTTCTGCCGAGGCTATAAATAGAAAGCAAGGGTTTTGGACCATGTGTGGAGGTTTTTGGGGAGAAGAAGATTGGAAAAGAGGCTCATCCAAGGTCATCAATCATCATCCAACCAAGGAGAAGTGAAGATCAAAAGGGAGACATTAGGATTAACCATCCTATTTCTATTCCCTTGTTGTTTATATAAACCCTACTCACACCATGTTGTCTTACATGATGTGTGAGTAGTGGATCTTGTGTTTTGAGGGTCTTATGACTCTCCTTGGTACTCTTTGATCAGAAATATACATTTATATTCATATGGATGATTGTTGATTTCATTTTCTCTTGTGTTATGAATGTTATGCACTCTAGGTGTTTGATAAAATGCCTAAGTGACAACTTGGACTAAAACTTGGACCTAGGACTTGGAAACCCTAGTGAATAGTTCTAGAATGGAGAAAATGATCTATATCTTAAATCATGCAAATGAACCTTAGGATATGGATGCTTGACTAAGGATTGAATGTTAAATTTATTGGAGTTGTTCATTAAGCGAATCATCAATTAATCCCATCTAATGGTGTCAAATTCTTGTTCACTATGCTCTTTATACATGCCATGCTACTAAGTGTTTGATGAAATGCCTAAGTAACATGTTGAATCTTAAAACTAGACTTAAGAATCGAACGACCTTAGGGATAGTTTGGATGTAGTGAATATGATCATTTATACGGGATTGAAGTGAACTAGGTTCAATACTATTTGACTACCATGAAATGTTTGAATATCGTGTATGTGATCATTGGGAAATTGCCAAGGAGGGGAGTAACCCCTCGAAACACCTCTTATCCATCTTTTATCTCTAATTACTCGCCACATAGGATTTAGATAAACACACCCCTTTATACATTTTGGATTAGAATAGCCGAACGGAAACACAATCTTAAATAGTGCATGTGCTTGGCTTGCTCCTCTTGGTTCGACCCGGTACTTTACCGGTATTATAAATGTTTTGACTTACTACCGATCCTCTCTTCATTGATACTATTCTGGAGGTGAAAAAGAAATAGTTCGTCAAATGGCGCCGTTGCCGGGGAGCAACTAGTTAGCACATCCCTAGATTAGATTGTGTGGAAGTTCCGACTATTCTTGTGAATATTTTTCCTTTTTTTATATACTTGTATATTCTTCTTATTCTCTCATATCCCTTACTAACTTAAGTTAATCTTGTTTTGCGAGGATGGATCACTACAACCAACAAGTCATTCACAATGGAGATTATTATGAAGAGGATCAACCAAATGCCCATTGTGAAGACTATTGGATGTACAACCACAACCAACAAGTCTTTTCTAATGGAGAATACTATCAAGAGGAGGAGCAACCATATTGGAATTACCAAGAGCATGGCTATCAAACTAGTTATTATAATTTGAATGGGGATGACCAAGAAGAGGAGCAACCAAACGCGTATTGGGAAAACTCTTGGCATCCATCACATACCTACACTCAAAATTGGAATGATAGTCAATATTTTGAAATTGAAGACTCCTACCCTCCATACGCTCCACCTCCTCAACCTTCAAGTGAGCCCTCCAATATAGAAGCCATGCTTGCCACATTCCTTGAAAACCAAGATGAGATACATAGAGACATGCGAGCTCAATTAATGGAGATGGATGCTCAATTTGATAGATTGGAGGCCCAACACCAAGTTTTGGAAAGTAAATTGGCCCAACAAGCAATGGGAAATGAAAACTTGGATGAGGAAGAGGAGGATTCCGAAGAAGAAGTCCTTGAATCTAATGCCTCAGGGGAAAAACGGGATCAAGAATCGGAGGAGGAATTTTGGAGAGCCGCCACCGAAGCTTATTACAAGACAATGGATGGTGAACCTTGTAATGAAGACGAGATGGAATGCAAAAGTGCATCCTTCACTACTAGCACATCTCATGATCATTTGGTTGAGAACGCACAAGAGTTCACCATTCCATTAACGCTCTCCGATGAGGAATTCTTTAATGACGATGCCTTGTGCATAGAGGAAACAACTTTTATTGCTGAAGAAGAACTCCTCCCTCCCGGCACAAGCAAGCTTGAATGTGAGCCCGAACTTCTTGATGAGGATAAGATAGAGGAAGAGCCTATTGAGAGAAAAGGATCTCGGGGGTATGAAGACTTTGTTGAGGTCTATTTGGATCAAGCTAAAAAGCCTTCTCGCATACAAGAAAACACAAGCTTAGAGAGGGATATTGAGGGATGGGCACCCATGGACATCATTGAAAAACTTAAGGAGGGTATGCCCATCAAGCTCGGGACAAGTTATGAAGACCCTTTCTTCACTACTTCGTCTCGAGACAAGTTTTGGAGCTTCTTGCCCTATTTCGAGAGATCATTTGGAAAAAGCTCCCATGACCCCTTATTTCTTAAGGGATCTTCATATTTGAAGGAGTCATGCTCCCAAAGGAAAGTCCATTGTAGGCTTGATGGGAAGAAATTCAAATGGGACTTAAAGGTGGATTGGCACGACCAAATCCATGGCCCCGTGAGAAGGGATCCTAGCAGAGGACTTCTCAATGAGTGATTCTATGGGGAGCTTTGCTACGTCTTTGCCAAGACGGGAAAAACTAGGCCCTCGCGGGAGGGAAACCGGTTTGTAAGTGTTTCATTCTTGTTCTTATATATGTTTAAGTATTTGGCATGATTTTGAGTAGCTAAGGCCCTAAAGTGTGGAGTGTGATATGTGTGATTAGTGGGTCAAATTTTAAGTGTGGAGTGAGTTCTACTCACTCCAATTCCACTTCACATCACCACACCCCTCTAACTTTCCCTTGATCTTTCCATGCTTAATGATGTTGCCCTTAGTGCTCATGTGCTTTATTGGTGTCTACTAGAGTGGAACTAAATTGTTATACCATGCTATGACTCTAGTTTGACGTTTTCTTGGCATTTAAGATACCTTGTGCACATTATGGAGAATGTAGGTCAACTTCCTTGTTTGAATTCTATGGAACTTGTGCCATGATGTTATCATATGACTTGTGCTCTCTTGCTCATACTTGAGTTTTGCATAACCTTGTATGTCACTTGTTGTTTTTAACCTCTCATGTGTTCTTGTCATCAAGGAAGTTATTTGCATCATGTTCGATCACGTTTAGCACAATGGCGTTTTTTCTATTGGTGGGCGCATCTACAAACGAGGGGAGTTTCTATGCGCCTTTATCTCATTTTCTTCATGTTTGCGCATGGGACTAAGCTATGCTTTAAGTGTGGAGTGAATAGTCGCATAGTTCACTCATTTCATGCCATGCCTACCATGTTTGAATGAACACTTGCATTCATGTATTCTATCCCTAACATGAGAGTGTTTTTAACCACATAAGCTTGTGACTATCGATTCTAAATCCCTATAAATCACATCTAGCCTACTTGTCACATTTATTGGATCTTGAACTTAGAACCGACCTAGTCCCTTGAATGTGCATTCTTGTGAATCAATATCATTGCTATCCCTTGTCTATCTAATTTTCTAAGTATTTTCGTTGAAATACCTTGGATTAAGTTTTAGCAAGCACTTTTAAAATTTTCACGAAAAACTTAGACCTTTTGTTTGCTCCTTGGTGACTTGAGTTTTCTAATTTAGTGTCATTCTTATGATTGCTTCCCGCATATTCCATACAATTTTTGAACATATTGTCAAGTTTTAAGTGTGGAGTCAAAAGAGGGTGAAAAATAGGCCCCAACAAAAAAGTTTTTGTGGTCAAAGAGGGCAAAGCCCCGACCAAAAACTCTCTCAAAGCGCTAGAGAAGTTTTGCTTCAAAAATGATACAAATGCCGGGGGTTAGGAAGAAAAGTTCCCCCTCGAAAGCATTTGTAGGCCAAAGGCCATTTCAAAAAGAAAATAAGAAGCACTTAAAACTTGACTCTATGTTTTCCTCCATTCTTCATTTGTGCGGGATTCATCATTTGCATTGTGTGCTTGTTAGAATGACTTTTGGACGACCCATGTGCTTGCACGGGAGTTATCATTTGGTCTATGCTTGTTTATTAAAGAACTCTAGTGTCGAACTCCTCTTCCCTTATGGATTATGGCTTAAGCGCCTAAAACTTGGAAATGAGTTCCATGTCGTGAGCCAATGGACTAGCCCTAGCTAGCATAGGTGAGCGGTTGACACTCTTTTGTGCAAAACTATTAACTTTGCTTCTATTGTATTGCCTTGAAAATGAGTAGACTTTTGGATGAGGCGATTGATAGCTCTAGTATTGATGATTATGAATGCACAACCTCATGGGTACTCAAATGGTTCAAAGGTTCTTTTGATGATAATGTGATGGTAGTCCTAGCTTGGGGTGAGGGATTGGTTTTGAGAAATCCTCGCCTTGGTTGAGCACTCTTGCATTCATTCTCATGGGGTAGGTACATTAGGGATTTGTGAGTATTCCCTTTTCTGAAAACTCTCACGAGACTATAACTCGTCCACTAGGGTAGCCTAGGGGTTTAAAGGCTTAATGCATACGCTAAATGCATTCGTAACGCCTACGAAGAGGAGCTAGTTAGATTGTACATACTTGTCATTTACCTTTCAATAACATGATTGGGAATAATGATCGAGACCTTGTGAAATCTAGTGAGGCAAATAGACGAAAAACATAGCACCACTAGCATTTCGACATTTGCATGACCTTGACATATTCTCATACTTTGTTCGGGACGAACAAAACTTAAGTGTGGAGTGTTGATCAGTCGAGTTTTCGACTGATTTATGGCCATTCTTCACTACAGTTTTGGGTCGTTTCCGACATTATTTTGATGTCATTTGACCTCTACCTCTACATTTCAGGTAGAAAACAAGTTTCCCCCATGGTCAAAGCCAAAATACGAGAACTCGGGTAAAGACCGGTGATTTGGAGCAAAACATGGGCAAAAAGAGCTCCAGTCGGTCGATTGGATATCTCCCCTGCCCCAGTCGATCGACTGGATGATCAAAAGCTAGAGTCGACCGACTGGAATTCTCGAGTCGGTCGACTGACTGAACAACTCAGGAGGCTCACATTCTTCGTTTCCGCAGTCGGTCGACTACGAGATCACTTCAACAGGCAGCTTCTTCACCGCCAGTCGACCGACTCGGCCACCAGCATACGCCAGTCGACCGACTGGGACTGCTACAGTGCGAAATTTCTGCCGAGGCTATAAATAGAAAGCAAGGGTTTTGGACCATGTGTGGAGGTTTTGGGGAGAAGAAGATTGGAAAAGAGGCTCATCCAAGGTCATCAATCATCATCCAACCAAGGAGAAGTGAAGATCAAAAGGGAGACATTAGGATTAACCATCCTATTTCTATTCCTCTTCTATTCCCTTGTTGTTTATATAAACCCTACTCACACCATGTTGTCTTACATGATGTGTGAGTAGTGGATCTTGTGTTTTGAGGGTCTTATGACTCTCCTTGATACTCTTTGATCACAAATATACATTTATATTCATATGGATGATTATTGATTTCATTTTCTCTGGTGTTATGAATGTTATGCACTCTAGGTGTTTGATAAAATGCCTAAGTGACAACTTGGACTAAAACTTGGACCTAGGACTTGGAACCCTAGTGAATAGTTCTAGAATGGAGAAAATGATCTATATCTTAAATCATGCAAATGAACCTTAGGATATGGATGCTTGACTAAGGATTGAATATTAAATTTATTGGAGTTGTTCATTAAGCGAATCATCAATTAATCCCATCTAATGGTGTCAAATTCATGTTCACTATGCTCTTTTATACATGCCATGCTACTAAGTGTTTGATGAAATGCCTAAGTAACATGTTGAATCTTAAAACTAGACTTAAGAATCGAACGACCTTAGGGATAGTTTGGATGTAGTGAATATGATCATTTCTACGGGATTGAAGTGAACTAGGTTCAATACTATTTGACTACCATGAAATGTTTGAATATCGTGTATGTGATCATTGGGAAATTGCCAAGGAGGGGAGTAACCCCTCGAAACACCTCTTATCCATCTTTTATCTCTAATTACTCGCCACATAGGATTTAGATATACACACCCCTTTATACATTTTGGATTAGAATAGCCGAACAGAAACACAATCTTAAATAGTGCATGTGCTTGGCTTGCTCCTCTTGGTTCGACCCGGTACTTTACCGGTATTATAAATGTTTTGACTTACTACCGATCCTCTCTTCATTGATATTATTCTAGAGGTGAAAAAGAAATAGTTCGTCATGTATCTGTTGATTTTGTCTTTTATATTATGCCGTGACCTCTTTGTGAAAATTAGAAAGGTATGTTCTGCAGCTACCTGTATCATCTTCATGCATGTAAATCCATGGCGTCATGGTATCAATCTCTCTCCTCCAGCGTTTCTTAGCGTTCAAAACAGACCTCACTAGACACCATGATCATTCCCTAAACAAGATGCTGACCCGCCTGAGCTGAAAAAAAATGAGGAGTAACGGTTCCTTAGGAACCGGGATTATTAAAAATGGGGTAGTCTGATTATTTGAGTTTCAAATGGTGCAAATGAGTTATTTGATTTTGAAAAGGGAACAGTTTGGTGAATAACCCGTTTAAATGTAGAAGTTTAACTATTTATGAGGGATGACTTTTTTTTATCATGTCACTAAATAAAAGTTATGATAAGGGTTCGATAGTAATGCTACAAACTTTGTTCTTCACATTCACATGTTGCATTATATTTTATGTATCACATCTCATATTGGGGAAACGATTTAGGCGAAAAATTCTAATTTTGTTTGGTCCATAATTTTTTGCAACGAATATTGAATTGATGCATTGAGCAATATTGCGTTAATATATTAGTGTCATTGCATTTATACAGGTTGCATTAGATCTGCAAAGAAACAAAAATTAGTTCAGGCGGGAATATGAAATGTTTTGGTGGTCTTTATTTTCGCAAAACAAGTTGAATCGCGGTATTGGACCGTGTTGCGCATTACACAATGAAGGAATATATTTAGATGAGGGAAACAAATTATTTCAGGCGGAAATATTTGGCGAAAAGATCGATTTTGCCCGGATTAAAAGACTTCCCCATGATTTTCCACGTATTTTTTTAATTAAAAAAAGACGTCCTTGGATTTGCCATGGATTTTCCCCGGAGTTTATGAATTTCAAAAAAAGACTTCCTCTCAGTCACATTTATACTCTATCAATCTCCACAAGCTTTTCACTTATCTAAAAGACAATGACTAGCTTCTCTACTTTGAACCTCGTCCTCCTCCTCGGCCTCCTCGCCGCCGTATCCGCCTATGCTCAATCACTAGAAACCTCACCAACATCCACACCAGCCACGGCGTCCCGCCCACAAATGTACCGATTATTACTCCTTTACCAACTGCCACCACTCCTTTAGTTCGGCTTCTCTATCACATGCACCACTCGATGGTTACTTGTTTTAGATTAGTTTGATCACTGAGCCGTTTTTATTTTTACTCACAAAAAATTTGAAAAAAAAAATGAAAAACATGAAATAATAATTAAAAATTATCAGATTTTAAAATAATTAAAAACATTTTTTCAATAAATTTTTGAAAAAGGTCAGATATATGTCCCCGGATTCCCGCAGGACTCTACCCTCATATTTTATCCCAGGATTTTCGCAGGACTTTCTCCTCATATTTTGTCCTCAAATTTCTGCAGGACTTTCCCCTCATATTTTGTCCTTGGATTTCCGCATAAGTTTCCTCTTATATTTTTCCTTAGATTTCCGCAGGATATTTCCCACATTATTTGTCCCCAGAGTTTTGCAAGACTTACCCCGCCTTTTGGTCCTCGAAATTGAGTAGTAATTACTTTTATTTCTGCCGGAATTGCGCTTTGGCAAGAGTGTCGCCGACATTGATCCTCGGAATTTATCCGAATTTATAACTCGGTAGACGTTTTTCCGGCGACAAATTTTGGCCGGAATTTCGTCTATTTTGTTACCTTTTCAGACGGAAATTCGGCGCATATCCGACAAGATTTTCTTGCTGGATTTTTTTGGCAAAAATTGTATTGTTTGACAACATCAGTAAAGCTATTGATTTTCAATCTGTGACATTAGTTGTCTAAAATAACAAACATATATTGGCCACCTAAGATGTGATGCATTACTAGTTGTGTCATGTAACACGTTATTACTAACGGACGGGAATAAAATATTTTGAAAACCGAGGCTGCAGCCAGCAAGCAGGTATTATTTCCTATGGCTGGATTTCATCTATTTTTCCTGTTAGGAAGGCAAAATCCCTTCTGGCTTCTCCCTGTTTATTCCCTTTATGAGCTAGAGAGAGATGCGAAGAAGAGGGCGATATAGGAAGCACTACAAATTTTCAAAATTCAACCGGCGAACTATTCAGGGGAAACTCCGGCTACAAAAAGTATCCCCGGATGAAATTAGGTGAAAATGCGGCGAAAATTATAGGAAAGTATAAAATGCGGGGAAGACGTTGTCCGGCCCGACTAACGTTGCCGCAAATTTACCGGATTATACTGGCAGTAGTCCGGCGACATTCAGTCGGGATGATTTTTTGCACGTAACGTCCCCGTAATATAACCGGATAAAATTCCAGCAATAATCCGGCGGAAATCCGTGGGCATGAATTTTGCCCCTTATTGGTACCGATTTAATGCCGCATAATATTTAGAAGACACGTCTGTCCATCTCTTAAATTCGTTCAGAAAAAGTGGGCCCGATCCTGTACGGGGAGTATCCGTCGCTTTTGCGGCAGTGCTGGCGGATAATGCCCGGATTAATGACGGAAAAACATTCGGCTCCCATTTCAAGCAAATTGTCTACAACACTTGCATAAATAGAAACATGGATAAACAATAATTGACTACAACATCTATCAAAGGTCTGGGTTATATTTTTCCTTCAATTCGCATTATACAAACAAAGTCAAGGCGTTTTCGTAAATCGAGTGTTGGACCGATGTATGCGAATGCAACAATTACAGAAAATTATCTATTCCAGAAGGGTCGAGTTTACATACGACCGGTGGATGAATCAAGGTAACTGTAATGTGTTTTTATTTTCACCTTTACGTCCTTGTTTCGTAGATCCGGATGTATGGCAACTAAAAAATATTTGCTCCCAGCTTTGAACCTCCTGTGATCATCAGCCGCATTGGGGCGGAATGCATTGCGCCACTTTGGAATTCAAAGTGGACTTCATGGGATGGGATTTCTAAAATGGCAAAGGAATAGTGGTTCGATGAGTTTGAGGTTTGCGTCATAGTTTTTTGGCATGTTACAGTAATTAAATGTTTGTCGCTGAGCAGTTGTTGGACATATATTTGACATTATAGCGGATAGCACGTTGGGATTACCAAGAGAATGTTCGGGTTCGGGAGATTTTCTTCACTAATTGTCGGGTAATTGTGCACAGACTTCATGCTTTCTTAATGTACTTTATGTAACCTTATAATAAACATTGGAAACAGATTTCAAACACTAATTTTGCAGACATTAATCGGGGAGCATACCCCATTCGGCATTAACTTTGGTGACCATAGTAATGGGATTCCTCAACGCATTTTCATTACACCTGTTGACGAAAATAAGTAAGTTACGTTGTTTATTTTTGATGGGATACATGAGTACAATGACAAAGTGGAGAAACATGATGTCGTCTTCTGTAGCTTTCAACCGTTTATTCGTTTGCGTCAAATATCAATTGAATGCATTACGAAGTGTTGGGATCCCACTTGGATTTTGTGGGAAAACATACCCCAATCAGCACATGAAAGCTGGTTTCTAGAGTTTCAGATGAACTTGAATACATTACTTTTACTTGTTCAATTATAAAATATGTGATGTTTCAAATAACCTATTATTAATTTTTTTCCCGTGGCAGATATTTGTAACATGGGATTCGAATGCCACTCGTCAAATCTACCACATATTCTTAGAGGAATGTCATAAAGTTGTAGTCCATAAAATGTATAAGGCGCTGAATATCCCAAACGTTTAATCCGGATTTGTTGTTGCAAGAGATTTATTATATTAAGTTGTAGTTTATTGACTGTTGTGCATCTCAATGGTTGCTATAAATATACTTTTTTCCCATGTATTTAATTCAATTTTCCTTTTTACGATTTTACATGTATTTCACATTACAATTAACAATTTCTTTTGTTACATCATTTTCAAATTCAATAAAAAGTTCAATCCAAAAAAAAAATTCAATTACAAGTTGTTCCGTACATGCCCCGGATATTCGACCCATTTCGGTATTTTATATTTGCGGAAGTTTCCCCGTATATTCACAGGATCATATAAGATTTTCCCAATTCTACCGGCGATATTTTCCTGCATAATTCCGGCCCTACTATTCTTCCCCGGAATTAAGCATGCGCTGATGCGGCCATAAACTGGCGAAAATCTGTAGAGGTTCCTGCGCAATTATTATACCCCATAACTTGTGCCGGACAATTGCCTGCTTTAGGATACCAGAAACGAAACTATATATAACTTCTCATTCTTCCCAGAGAAGATGACACTTTGTATTTGGCAGAACAAATTTCCATTTCAAAATGAGTAGCAATCATTATTCTTTCACCACCACGTTTGGAACTGTTAGTGAAGCGAGTACTTGTCTTTGTTCTGGTAGGGAAGACAACTACACTTGCGAATGGGGATCGGGTTGTAAAGGGAAACACAGTTATAGTTTAGCAAAATACCGTAACGAAATTACATCTAGCGAAGAAAGTGTTGCATCGGAATCTAAAAAGGTCAGTATTGAAGAAGTAACAAGCAAACTATCGGATGAGAAAATGATGCGTATGGCAGCTACACAGAATTCTCCTCAAAAGAAGTAATTACTTATATTGAAGTGATGAAATTATGGTAAATAAGTGACTGTGTCGATACAGTTACCGTTGGTTGAAGTAATGTTTTCTCATGTTGTAGGCCTTATATTATTTGTACTAATATCGTTTGTTGGTTTATGCGTGAACCTGGAAACAGGGACGGATCCAGGAATTTTGGTAGGGGGTGACAGACAAAAAAATAATTGCATCATGAATTATTTTTTTTCTGAAATTACTTGGGCATTTTACAAAAATTGTATAAATTTCTTGAAAAATACACTTCAAAAAATACCCTTCTTGGTCTATTAGGTCCCAAAATGCATTTTGTCTCACTCGGAGCCTCAAAGATCAAATGGAGCACAAGTTGAGTGAATTTGAGCCAAATATGGAGTTTCGGGCAAAACAGGGCAAACCGACCTCGCCGGCGTATTTTCCATGCCCAGATCGTATAAGGTGTCCGAATCGGTTGATTCAAAGCTTGTTGGAAAGCTAACTCAAAAGGCTACAATTCTCTAGTTGACGTCAAGACCTAATTCGGATATTAAGATTGTGAAAAAGCCGCTGGAACCCACTCAGGCCTCGTCCTCTTGACGCAAACTTGCTCGAAACAGGGCAAACCGACCTTGTCGGAGTATTTTGCATGCCCAGATCGCATACGGTGTCCGAATTGGTTGATTCAAAGCTTGTTGGAAAGCTAACTCAAAGGGCTACAACTCTCCAGTTGACTCCAAGACCTAATTCGGACATTAAGATTGTGAAACAGCCGCTGGAAACCCGCTCAGGCCTCACCCTCTTGAACGCAAACTTGCTCGCCCGAAAATTTTTCCGAAAAACTTGGGGGTGACATGTGCCACCCCCGGCCCTTAATAGATCCGTCCCTGCCTGGAAATATAAAATGTAAAATGCTTTGTACTACTTAGTTTGTATATATTAAAAATTACGTTATGCTAAAAATATGTGGGATCATATGCATATCTTTGTAAATATTACATGAAAGAGAATCAAGTGATTCTATGAATTTTTAGCATGATAAGTGGTGTTTAGAAGTCAATCATTGTAGGCCCCCATTGCCAAATAAAGCCTGACAAGTTATTCGGCCATGTTATGGGGAAAGTCCGGTGAAAAAAAAAACCCGGTTACACGCAGGAGTCGTGACGGACTAATCCGATCAAAGTGTGGCCACATTCCGTTCCAATTGTCATTTGTGTCGGTCGAGAATACTAACATGGCTGAATATATTTGTTTTGTACTATCCGGTGCAAATTCGGTAACAGTTCGGTGTGTTGTCCCCGGATTTTGCCCTAACTCTGGCCGTATTAAGAAATAACTAAATTCTTTATAAACAATCACTTTGTCTACCAATTGTTATCCACCAGATATCTCAGTCCACCGACACCACATTCAACTTAATTTCTCCCGTAAACTGCATTCTCAGTACCGCATTTCACTTACAAAATTTGTATCAACTCTGTATGGCTTTTATATTCGGACGTTATACCGCTTCACGTGGATATTGGTAACTTTACTGTTTTTTGTATTGATCCTGTAATTTACATTCCCATTGAATGCTTCTATTGAAAATATATTATGCGAAAGGATGTGGATGTACAACATGCGCGTTCCAGGACAGTCTTATAATAATGATGCCTTTATGGCCGGAGTTCAGTTTTTCATAGAAACTGCCATAGCACGCGATCAGTTGTCCGAAGGTATGTTATTGCGTTGTCCGTGTAGCAAGTGCAAGAACAAGAAGTTTCTCGGTTATCTATTGGTTGAGAAGCATCTTTACAAATATGGCTTTTCACCAGATTACAACAATTGGACGTTGCACGGTGAGGATCTTGCACCGAGAACTTATACCGAACAAACCATAGACTTGCAGTACATACCACGCGAAGACAATGATGTACAAGACATGAACCTTATATCAATAACTAGTCGGTTTCCAGATATGCTTGCAGACCTTGCTGGGCCAAGCTGTATTCCCGAAGCGTATCAGTCGACTGCACCAGAATATCCAAACCTAGAAGCTAATAGGTTCTACGAGCTCCTTCAATCTAGTTCAGAGCCTGCTTTTGATGGGTGAACATCTGAGACTGAGTTATCAATAAACATGAAATTATTGGCCACGAAAGCTAACTACGGCTTCTCAGAAGTAGCTTTTAATTCAATTTGTGATACAATGCATGGTTTGATTGGTGGGGATAATCGCATTCCTAAGTCATTTCGACAGTCTAAGAGACTCGTAAGTGAGTTGGGAATGGGTTACCAGCGGATTGATGTGTGTGTTGGAGGATGTATGATATTCTACGAGGAGGATGAAAGTCGATTGCAATGTCGATTATGTTCCCAACCAAGATATCATCCTCAACGACGGGGTGAAAGCTCCCAAAGTTACAAGCGTAATGCTAGAAGCCAGATGTTCTACTTACCAATAATTCCTCGTTTGCAACGGTTGTTTTTAACTGAGAACTTGGCTTGACAAATGTCTTGGCACGCGCGCACAAAAGAGGACGATACTCGAATGGTACACCCATCCGACGGTGATTCGTGGAAACACTTTGATCGTTCGTACCCTGACTTCGCTGCTGAGAGCAGGAACGTGAGACTCGGATTGTGCTCGGACGGATTTAGTCGATTTAATGAACATACGCGTATAACTTTCAATATATTATTGTCGTATAAGCTGGCTTACACTACAACTGTTAACATATATTTGTCGCATTAAGGGACATACGCTTAAAAATGTAAATATAGTATTGTCGTATAAAATGGCTTACCTTACGAATGTGAATACATATTTGTCACATTAAGACACAGTACAGTACTACCTGTGGTATAACATAACATACGACCACAATAATAAACTGTGACACATACAGGTTTAAGTCTGAAAACCAAAGAGGAAATTCTTTTACAGAAAACAGATCCGACCGACAGAACATAATTCCGTCCAACGACAGAACATAATTCCGGCCAACATAAGATAATTTCGGCCAACATCAAAAGGGTACACACAAAAGAATTTCAGGTGTGTACCCGGCCACAAGAGCAAAACAATTTTACACCACTGTCAACATGTATTTAAACAGGTCCATAAGACGTCCCACCTTTTGAAGCATTAGTGTTTCCTAGGTTTGCTGATCCAGCCCGCACCATCAGGTCCTCAAGAACACGGATTCTCTCTTAAATTCTTTCTTCATTTCCTCTAGCTCATCTTTTTGCTTCTCGAGTTGGTCTTTCAGCTCGGCGCTCCTTGCACCTCCTCTAGGGAGGGGTGGCTTCTTGAAGGCGTTACCAGCTTCAGAAACGTAAGTTCCACGCTTCTGCCCCACCACTTGGGTTATAATGTCAATCTGCGTAGCAACCGGCAGAGGTTCTTGGTCGTCGAGGACAATGCCATCACCAGTGTCGTCACCATTCATGTCTCGCATCACCTGATGAACCCTGTCTCACATTTGTGCCTAAATATAAATATACATTGTTAAATGTAAATACAATGGCAGTGTAGTCAAGTTGTGTAACTCAGACAAAAAACATTGTTAAATGTAAAATACATTGTGTAACTCAGACAAAGAACATTGTTAAATGTAAATAAATGTAAATACATTATAGTTAAGTTGTGTAACTCAGACAAAATGCAATGCTAACATGAAGATCTGGTGACAAAAATAGCATGCAATACAGTACACAACAATATAGCACATCTGAAGAACAATAGCATGACAGATACCAAGAAGAACAAAACACAATTCACCAACCACTATTCACAAATACTAAACATAACATATATAATAACACTACTTCTGATGTAGTGAAGAACGACACAAATATTTTGCCGAACAATATAGCACATATGAAGAACAATATATGACACATACATACCAAGAAGAACAACACACAATTCACCAACATATATATCAACAACATAGAAACAAATAAATACAAACTTAACTACCAAAGCGGCACCGACTGGGTCAGCATAGTAGACCTGGTCGTATGCAGCTATAAGGTGTGCTTTCTCTCCATGCGCATCGAGTTTTGCAGCCCTCGGATAGAACGGGACCTTTCCAGAGTGGTGGTTGATGCGAACAGGGTCATTGCGCACTCTCGACATTATCTTACCTCTCTCCTTTTATAACAAAAAATAAAACAAGTTAAAGATTACTGGAAAAAAATCAGTGAAAGATAAACATATAAATACATTATAGAACTATTGAGAAAAAAATGAATGCATATATAACCTCATTTTTTGGGACAGTGAAGTGGATCAGAAGCCATGTCCATTGGTCACGGAGCTCCAAAAACTCCTTGGGAATTACCTCAGTTTCATATTCCAAGAAGAAGGTTTTGCATTTGGATTTCCAATCACGATAACTCTCGCTGGCTTTTTTGAAGATATGATTCCACAACCGGTCATCTTTAGGATCAATAACAAAATTGGGCTACAATGAAAAACAAAACAGTGAATTAAAGTTAATAAAATACACATTGCAAGAAAGTTATGAAATGAGAAGTTAGAACAGTAGCATGTACTTACATTCAAGTGATCATACACTACTTGTCTGTCTTTCACTTCAAGCTTTTTGAACGACGGGGCAAGCATGGGAACCTTGTCTGTCACGGCACTACTAATCTCGTGAATGAGTAGGCTTCCCACTGTTTGGTTTGCTGGCCCAGTTCCATCCGAAAGAAACTCCACCTCGATCGGCTGTCCCTTATTAAATGCATGCTTATAGCTGGCCACCGTTGTTCCATTGACAACCCCACTGACCTTCCTTTTATCTCCGCGCTCATCCCCTTTTATACACAAGAAAAATAGCATAATTAATAACCACCTAATAAACTATGAGAAATAGAACTATTACGCACAAAAAGAATAACCTAGTAGCACAAATCCCTTGCTCTTGCATCTGATGCTTGGGACATTGTCCACACTCTCTTCGGCCTCACCATCCGATGCACTGTCATTATAGAATGCATGGCTGGGTTGAAATTCAGGAGCTAGGGGTTCCAAGAAGGCCACCTGTGGTGTGTGTTCATCATGCCAGGATATTGCTGGTGATGGAGTGGGTGCAATGGAGGGCTGGGGCGCGAGTGATGGACTACAATTTGGCATGGGAGGTGGACTATTGTGAACTTCGGTATTGGCTCGACCATTGTACTTAGACAAACACCTAGGAGACCTCATATAAAGTAGTAGGGGATTAGACTTTGGGGTGGCAGGTTGTGTACTAGGAGCTGGTGGTGTAGGGTTTGATATGGGAGGTTGTCTACAAGGAGCTGGAGGGACAGGATCAGGTTCATTGACGACATGCAGTGGGAGATTTAGGGTAGGATTAGTCGAGCTTGGCTGGGCTCTTCTCTTCTCAGGCGGTGGAGGATTATTGGTCGGATGGGCTCTTCTCTTCTCAGGCGGTGGAGGATTAGTGGTCGGCTGGGCTCTTCTCTTCTCAGCTTGTGGAGGATTAGTAGTCGGCTGGGGTCGAAAGGCCGTCTTCTTCACCGCACGCGGAGGAGTGTGACGAATGGGACGAAGCGGAGGCGGAGTATGAATGGCTTCTAGCTTCTTCTGCCTCCTAGACCGCTTCATGCCGGCAAGAACAGCCCACACACGTTCAGTGTGAACAACATTAAGGCCAAAATCAGGCTACGAGCATTCTGGAGACCTGGGTGGAGAGTCAGCTGACACAAAGCCAGGTGTTGGCTTTCTCGCAGGTGATTTGAACCTGTTGGTTGGCCGACGAACTGACGGAGAGCGTAATTTCATAGTTTTCCGAGTGCTGGTGAGACTTCGACCTCGTCTGGACGTCTTATGGCTTTGTTCTTTGACCTGGCCATTGTTCAGGATATCGGCTACTTGTAGAGGATGTCGGAGACGGTACGGTTGAGGCGATGTCGGCGCGATGCGGTTAGAGCGAATGTAGATCTAGGGTTTGAGAGAGCCAACACTTTGCAGATTTTGGGATTTCGGAACCGATAATACACACAAGTTAGGTCAATTGGATGGGCTTTTGCTTTTGGCCCAAAACATAAGTTTAAGTGATAAACATATAAACACGTAGCTTAAACATTTGTGCCATAAGAATACATCACATTTTACACATATTCAATCCCTTGCTACAAAACAAAACATATTTGTTCATTCTTGCACCTGCAAATCTGCAACTTACGCTGACCAGTTTTTAAACAACAAACATTGTAAATTAAACTCAAGCAAACATGACACCTACAAATATGTAAATCAATCCTCATCATCGGTTTGTTCATGCATTGAATCACCACTTTGATCTTGTTCCTCATCCAACTCCATTTCATCATCTTCATCACCTACACTTTGATCATCCCCTGATGCAAATATATCAGCTCCCTCATCATCCAAGTACTATTGCCTCCTTGCTCTTGGAATTTCCACCATGTCATTGTTGTCTATGGAGTTCTCATAAGGTTCTACATCATTTGTGATATTAGTGGGCATTTACTCCTGATAAGGATCGTCTCCTTCCGCCGGTATTAATATTGTGTCTCTTTCATTTTGATCTTCTCTTGCAATGGAAGTATCACTATAGGTCCCTCTATGCGAAACATGATTTAGCACTCTCCAATTGTCGCCGGCTTTTATGTCATCCAAGTAAAACACTTGTCTTGCGGTAGTGGCTAGGCAATAAGGCAAATCTTCATACCATGTCGAGGAAGTGTCGACGGATAAAAAGTCCATAGTCCATCTTAGTAGTTCCCCTCTCTTTAGGATCCGTGTTAAACCATGTGCAATCAAAAACAACTACATGCATTCCATTGCCCTAACATAGCTCAATAATGTTTTGGATAATGTCATAATAGGTTAAATCACCATCTTCGACCATCACACCAAAATTTTGAGTCCTCTTATTTTTGTCCCGATTCCAAACAACGAACTTCACACCATTAACATAAAACTAAGATAAGCATGCATATGATTGAGGCATTCGCGCTAAACTGTGCAAATCGATAGAATAACATTGACTACCTTCCCTTTGCAAGATGTCCATCTGCGATTAAAATGGAAGAGCAAGTTAAAGTGAAATAAAGAAAATGAATATGATAATTTAAATATAGTGAATACACAATTTAATTAGCATATTCATACCCAGTTACGAAAATACTTAATAAAATGCTTTGCACGTTCTTTCATTGTTCTGCTTGGGCACTCTCTCTCAAACTTCTCTTCAAGCCTTTGACGATAATCTGCCACTTGTGTGCAGTGTTCCAGAATGCACCAGTGGGTCATGTCAAGTTGTTTCTTACTCATCTTGACCACTATTCTTAGTTAGAGGAGAGTAGACACTCAGAACATATGATCGAGCTTCATTTGATGAGTCTATCTCGGTTGAGTCAGTCAAGTACAATTTGCAGTACGTTACACACTCATGTGTAATGTAGGACACAGCGATACATCCCCAGATATCTGGTATTCCGAATCGATCTCTTGTACTGCCCTAACTGTCTGCAAGAGGATATAGTCACAATTAGTTTCCTATTCTCGATAAATAATTAATATAAGTACAAAGTATATTTTAAAAAATATATAAACCTCTCAATTGGATACATCCAGTTGTAGTGCACGGGTCCCTTAATCAATACTTGTTCGGGAAGATGGATTAATAGATGGACCATGATGCTGAAGAAAGCCGGTGGATAAACCATCTCCAATTTGCATAGAATCATGATGATATCGACTTTCATTTGAGTCACGTCTCTGACCATCAACTCTTTGAAACATAATTTCTGAAACCATCTTGATAGTGATATAAAGGGCTCCACAACATAATGTGGCAGGTAAGGTCGAATAAAAACTGGAAGTAGATGCTGCAACATGACATGGCAATATGTGTTTTCAACCCATTAAATTTTTTATCTTCTACATTGATTTTGTTCTTCAAACTACCCGCATACCCGTAAGGATATTTAGCATCCTTGATAAACTCCAACTTTTTTCTTCCACCATAGTTCCTTCTGAATCCCTTGTTTTTCCAAACCTTCTCGAGCCTTAACATCATCTTTTGTCTTCCCTTGAAGACCAATGATAGTACCAATGATGTTGTCAAACACATTCTTCTCTATGTCACTACTACAAAAAATGCATTATGCATCGGTTCGTCTTTAGGCTTCGGTTTTCAGGGAAACCGATGCGTAAAGTACATATTAAGCATCGGTTTTTGATGAACCGATGCATAATGTTTACCTTATGCATCGGTTTCGAAAACCGTTGCATAATTTACACTTTATGCATCGGTTTATTAGAACCGATGCGTAATGTATACATTATGCAACGCTTCAGAAAAAACCGATGCATAAGGGTTACGATTAAGCAACAGTTTTTTTAGAACTGATGCATAAAGTGAGTTGAAAAAAGACGTAGGTTTTATTTTGAAATATTGTCAGTCCGCCTGCTTCTCAGCGCTCTCCGCCTGCTCAGACGCACCATGTCCCCGTCGTTCCTCAGACTCACCCTGTCACTGCCCGTCGTTCCCCGTTGTTCCTCAGACGCACCCTTTCACTGCCCCGTCGTTTCTCCGAAATATCGCTTGTCGCCTTGTGTCGCCTCGCCCTCAGTCCACAAATCTGTCGCCTTATTTCATCTGCTCACCGTCCCTCACTGTTCCTCACTCCGATTCAGCAGGTTAGGGTTCTCAATTTGCGTCATGTGTCTTCCCATTCTGTAGTTCTAGAATGTATATTCTTGGTTTATCTCCTGCCAAATTTGTTGGGCTTATTTTGGCATTGTGACTATTTGGATATATAAAGTTATACATATAGTAACATGTTGTTGAATACATTTTTTCTCGATTTCTTACTTGTATTCGTTGACTGCTTGTAGTTATTGTTAGTCGATTTGCAAGAGAAATCTTCTCCTCTCCAACTTGAATTTGTGAGGTGAATTATCTTTTTTAGCTCTATCATTGTTGAATGACATAAATAACTAATTGGATTCATGTCTGCTTATAGCTTTATTTTAAAACATAGATTCCAACGGTGGTAATCGTATACGGTGGAAGTTGCATCTTTTTTAATCCTTCGAACATCGTTTCATATAAGGTATTCTATTGTGTTAATTGTTTATAGTTTTCGAACTTGGACATTTCGCTTTTGTTGCTCTTTCATCGTTGAATGATGTTAATAACTAGTTGGACTTACGTATGTTAATTTTATTGATATTCTTTTGTTTAGGGTTAACACTTAACATTTGCGATCTACATCCTCTTCCCTTTGGTGGTTCTTTGCTTCTTCAATTCCTGGTATTTGATGGTTATCAATCTTTCTTATTTTCCTATTAACATGGAGATTTGAATTTATTTTTCCTTGTTTACTAATTTGTTCTTGTTGTTTATAGCTCTAGTCTGTACTTGTTGCACACCAACCATTAAGATTCTTCTTCGCGAGCTTCTATTCTAAGGTAAACCGCACGATTAAACTAATTCACTACTTATGTTTCCATTCATGTTGTGCACGATTTTTGTTGTGTAACTCATTTAATACTTTTTAATTGTTGGAGTGATTGTAATTCACTCAAATGTAATTGTTTGTTGGTGTAAATAAGTAGTATGTAACTAAGCTACATTTTTGCTTTTGAGTTCTTGTAAGTTTTGAGTTATGCAATATGATAATGGTAATTATATCACATTTGATATAATCTTATTCTAACAATAATATTTACATGTTTCATGTAGTGGATTTATAATGAATCGAGAGTGGGTGTCCGGTAATAGGTTGAGTTAGGAGTACGAAAAAGGGATTATCGATTTTTGTGCCTTTGCGTCATCTTATGCGTCTGGAAACAACATTGAACGTGTCTTTTGTCCGTGTATGGGTTGTTGGAAATACAAAAAGGTCAAACCGAAGAAGTTACATAAACACCTTTTGTTAAAGGGGATTGACCCACAATATATGTATTATAATTTTTTGTTCATTTAATCGTTTTCACTCTTTAATTGTTGATTTAGTTCTCTTGTTTTTTATAGTGTTTTCCTAATGGAGTAGAGTCATACGAACACGACAAGATTCTTGAAGTTCGGGATGAAACCTCCAGCTACCTACGTGACTATGTGACCAATCATTTCGCGGTATAGGACATTAACTTAGACACTGTTGTTATGTAATATTTTGTGGCATATTGTCAATTGTACCAAAGACAAATATATGTGTATGAATGATTGTATTACAGAATCAGTGAAATGATGTTCTGAATGTAAGCTGCATTGTATTTAAAAATTGGAACATCAGGGTATATTTTTGATGTTTAATTTCAGGTGGATTTGAGCTTTTGTAAAGCTAAACCTGCTAGTTTTTTTTGAAGGATTATGCATCGGTTCAAGAGAAATAGTTGCATAATCTCCAGCATTATGCATCGATTTTTCCTGAACCAATGCATAATGTGCAGACCTTATGCAACGGTTTTTTAAGGAACCGATGCATAATGTGCAAACATTATGCAACGGTTGATTATGCATTGGTTTGGGAATCGATGCATAATGTTAAAAAAAACCCGATGCATAATGCATCGTTTGTAGTAGTGTGTGCATCATGTCCAACGAATAAGATTGTGACAATGTGCTCCAATAGGGTAAATCGTAAAAAATACTCACATGAGTCCAACACAACTTCTTCTTCGTACCTCTAGGTTTCAAATCCGGATGCAAGCTAAGTATGGGGTAATCATGGCTAAGTAAAGAACTAAAAATCTCTTCTCCTATTAAAGAAGGTGGGGCATCTCGTAATTCCACTTCCCCGTTGAATTTATTGGCCATTTGCCTCCATGAATGATCATTGTCGAGCCATCTGCGATGGCCTTGGTAGGACATTCTCCCCGCTAAATGTTGGGAATCAATCTCATCTAAACACAAAAGACAAGCTTTATATCCTTTACACTTTAAACTACCCAACATTCCCAAACCCGGGAAGTCACTGATTGTCCACATGACCGCAGCTTTCTTGTTGAATGAAGATCTACTTTGTCGATCATATGTGTATAATCACTACTACAAACGATGCATTATTGATGGACCATAATTGTATGAATCATAAACACAGTTAAACCCACCAAATTAGACTGTTTGTCTATTTAACTTTTGCTTGTTAGTTCCGATATTTATCTACAGGGTATTTTGGAGTCTAGAGAGAATACAGGCTAAGGAGGAGTTTTAAAGCTGAAAATGAATTACGAGTCAGGACACGACCAGATTCCGACTGTACAACTTTCTTGGAACCGACTTGGAATCATTCAAATATGCTAGAACAGTCGGCGTTTGGACAAGAACGCAATGCAAAGGCACCAAGCCCGGTAAAAACCAAACAAGGGCAATTTCAGCGGATTTGGGATTTCGACCATGTTCCAAGCAGAATTTGGCTTAGGTTCCTTCTTGAGATCATCTTAGAATGACATTTTCATTCAGAATACACTCTCTAAAATCCGAGAAGCTCCGGTCAAATTCCGGTCAAACCGATGGCTTTTGAGAAACAAATATCTTCCGATGGCTTTTGGAGTGGTGACTCACCCCGATGGCTTTTGCTCTCCTTATGCCATGTGTTGAGATCTCAAGCCACAAGCCTCTCCTCCCTTGACAAGTGTATGGCTCTCCTTGCCTCCCTTAGCCTATAAATAGACATCTTCTCTTCACTTGTAAATCATCCACAAATCCATCCACAATCCACAATTCCAACATCCCACAATCCACAAGTTACTTATCTCTCTAGATTTTGGCACTTTTGTAAGCTTTGTTTGAAATCTATAATACTCCTGTTGGTTCTTGAGTATTCTAGTAGTCTTTGAGAATACTCCTGTTGGTTCTTGAGTATTCTCCTTTACTTATTGTCTTTCAAAAACCCTTGAGTACTTAGCTATGGTATCCACCTCTATGGATATTCGTAGCTAAACTCTTCATTCGGTTGAAGGGGTGTACTTGTATCATAAAATGTTTTAGGCTATACTCTTAGTGCCTCTTCTTTGTGTTCAAAACTTGTTCTATGTGCCATATATTAGGTCAGAACTTCCAAGGTTGAGTGGATGCTTGAAATGGCAAAACTCTTCCGTGGGGGTTCGTGAACATACTCGGGTAAGTGGATGCTTGAAATGGCATAGCTTATCTGAGGAGTTCGACCTCTCTAAAACACCATTTGGTTTGATCGGAAATGATTGATCAAATGGATGCACATAGGCTAGTATACCTTGAAATGGGGTGCTAGTCTAAATAGAACAAGTGCTCTACGACCTTGAAATGGGCTAGACAGTGTGGCAAATCGAGCGCTTGAAATGGCCTTGATACACGTTTGAATACTTAGCAGGATCACTAAAGGTCAATGATAAACATGCTATGATACAAGGCCCCCGAAACCGAATGCTTTCCTTAGATTAAAACACTACCTGCACTTACTTCCTTAGTATAAACTGCCCTTTCAACTGCTGACGTTCCGCAAGACTTGCCGATCACGCAACAACCGCTGTAAGTCTTCTTTTTACTTTCAGTATTTACTTTTATGTCATTTACTTTTCCGCACTAAAAACCAAAACCAACCAACCAATCACTTAGCTGTTAGTAGTAAAACCTCAATCAACCAAAAAACACGCTCCCCCGATGTACGATCCCTCAAAGAACAACTTATCCTCCTAATTCCCTTGGGTTCGACCCCTACTTACCACTTGCTACCCAGTAGTGAAGTCGCGAGTAGCGGACTTATAAATTTATTTGTACATTTGCTCTGACGACAAGCATCTGTCAATTATGCATCGGTTTTTTTAACATTATGCATCGGTTCCCAAACCGTTGCATAATGCGGAGGATTATGCAACGGTTTCTACTGAACCGATGCATAATATTCAAGGGTTCGGTGACATTATGCATCGGTTTCTTAGAAAACCGATGCATAATCCTTCAAAAACTGGCAGATTTAGCTTTACAAAAGCTCAAATCCACCTGAAATTAAACATCAAAAATATACCCTGTTGTTCCAATTTTTAAATACAATGCAGCTTACATTCAGAACATCATTTCACTGATATTCTGCAATACAATCATTCATACACATATATTTGTCTCTTTGGTACAAATATGCCACAAAATATTACATAACAAATGTGTCTAAGTTAATGTCCTATATCGCGAAATGATTGGTCACATAGTCACGTAGGTAGCTGGAGATTTCATCCCGAACTTCAAGAATCTTGTCGTGTTCGTATGACTCTACTCCATTAGGAAAATAGTACTATAAAAAAAACAAGAGAACTAAATCACAACAATTAAAGAGTGAAAGCGATTAAGCTCTAAAAAGCTAAATCAACGATTAACCTCTAAAAAGCTAAATCAACAATTAAAGAGTGAAAACAAGAGAACTAAATCAACAAGTAAACAGTTAAATGAATAACATATGTAAATATATCTCTAAAAAGCTCACTTGGTTAATGTCTTCAACCTCCGCACCATTATTAGCCCGTACAAATGCTATAATGTCCCGAATATATTGAAGAACATAATAACCACATAAATGGCCAGGTGGTTGTCTTGGACACTGCACGATCAAGAATATCAGCTAACATACTTTATAAATGAAAAAAATATTTAATAAAAATGTCTAATTTGTGAATACCATAACTATCTTCCACTCTACTTTACGTGTACTCCTCGGTACACATCGTTGGTAGTATCGATTTAATCCCCTAAAACAAACACCATAATGTAATTAGTGACTTTCAATACAAGTTATAAGATAAAAGTAATTTCCAAACTTACGTCTCCACCAACTCTTTTGCATCAGGGTTTATATCCTTTTCTTCTGTCGATGAATCAAGCCAAAGAACTTTATGTTGTCTCGGAAAGATGACGCATAACATCCAATGCCACCTAAAAAAACCCACTAACTTAAAAACAAATGTGTTCAGAACAGAAGTTAACAACGTATAAAGTAAGTGATGAACTCACAATATGTGATCAACATAAGGGAGCAAGTAGCAAAAAAGTTGGTCTTTGTCTGGCATATTCAATCTTCCTACAAACGTCGCCAATCTCTCATTTTTCTCCATGGTTGGGGTCATTAAAGACGGAATATTAAAACCAAACTTAATATCCGAACGAAGCATCTGATCGTGTAAATAACTACAAAGTAAAAACGTGTGTTAGTTAGACTAATTGCAAACAAATGATTAAAAATATAAAGTGCTATATCGACCTTCACTTTCACGGTATCTTTGGGTATTGCTCGAAAGTTAACAAAACGACCATTTACGACTCGACCGATCGCCACAAGTTGTTTGTCACCTTCAAGTTGCCCTTCGATGTATAATAGGCTCTTCAGGCCACCCTGTCAGTAAAAGTAATAATTTGTAAACAAACACAAAAAGTATTACATACATTTAACCAACATAAATAATAAATTTAATAATTGTAAATGTACCTCTGGTATGTTCTTCCACGGGTCTGAATCAACGGGACAGTGAAGGCTGAAGTGATCGGACGCATCCAACCGAATATTACTTGAACTGGGTGTGCCACCCGAGGAGGTGGAGATCGGTAACCCAACCCTCCACGAAATGTGTGACCCGACTCCTCGGGTACGTCCTTTGGGCTCGCGCGTCTCAATCGCCTCAGTCAGTATGTCATGTCGTCGATTCTGTAACAAGAACTGTCCTTGAGAGGATCTTTCCACTAACTCATCCTATTAACAATCATTAAATACTGAAAGTTAGTGTATGATATTAACTATTGAAATTGACATAAGAAATAACTTACAATCTTTGTTGCCATTCGCTGGGATGCCTCGGTGACGAACTCGTCATTTTTCATTTTTCGTCCCCTCTTCCACATCTCATGTCTCTCTATAGTGACATTAGAAGACTGCACCTCTTCAATTGCGCCCTGCGCAAATAACTCGGCTATTTTCTCAGTTGTCAATTTATCTTCAAGTTTTCTGTAGCCTCCTCGACCAAGGATGTGCGCATATACATTCTTCTTAACAAGCTCTTTGTTAGTCTCTCTTAACTTCATAGCATTTTCAGAGAGCCTCTGCTCCTTAAATATCCTCCAGGTCTCTTTGTCAAGATACTTATACTTAACCAAAGGATCTTCATTTGCCTTGTCACCGTGGATGTAATCTTTTGCCATTCTTGACTTGAAATTCTTCCACCTGCTACCAGCGACCTTCAGCTCATGCTTTTTATGCGGCTCGCATCCCTCAAAAATTACCTAAAGAGACATATAACAAGTTATAATTAATACAACAAATATTCAACATCACAAACAAGTATAAGTTTCTATTAAAGAAAAACTTACAGTTGCATCTCTCCACAAAGTCTCCTTATAATAATGGTCAGGAACTTTCCTCCAATCGTTGTAGGTGATGGGAATTCGAGAACGAGCCACCATACCCAAGAAGCTCCTCTAAGTGTCTCCCTTCTTCCCTTTGGGTTTACCCTTACTATCGAAGTTGATCGTGATCTTGGTACCACCCACCGTGTGTTGCTTAATCAACTTCGCCATGTATGCAGGGCCTTTCTTGTGTCCCGGTGTGCGGGAAGAGACACAGAATTCATCCTCACCACTGCTGCTGCTGCTAGCCATGATTCAACAAGCCTACACAACACCCCCAAATCGGATTACATGTCACCCCTAAACCCTAAACACACATAAATTCAACGAATTTGACCCAATATCATACCTGGGATTTGTACCAGAGGGAGTGGCGGTAGGAATGGAATCGAGTAGCGTCGTCGAAGGCGTCGTCGGAATGGAATCACAATGCGGCTGAGAGAAGGCGTCGTCGAAGTAAAATCAAGCAACGTCGTCGGAATGGAATCGAGCAGCGTAGTCCGAATACGAAATCGGAGCAAAATCGAGCGGAGTCGTCGAAGTTCAGGTGCGAATCGAGGGAAGGGAGACGGAGGAATTTAGCAGCTCAGTCGGGAAACCTAATTTTTAATTGATCTTATGCATCGGTTCAACAAAAACCGATGCTTAAAGTTCAACAATATGCAACGGTTCTAACCGAACCGATGCATAAGGTCTACAATATGCAACGGTTCTAACCAAACCGATGCATAAGGTCATTAATATGCATCGGTTCACCCAAAACCGTTGCATATTGGTGACCTTATGCATCGGTTTCTCCTAAAACCGATGCATATTAAAGACCCGATGCATAATACTTTTTTTGAACCGATGCATAATGACTAGTTTGTAGTAGTGAATGATGATGAAGCCTTAGGTTCTTCCGCATGAGAGGTCCAAGTTGTGTACTCTTGCATTATACCATTCCGAAACAAATGTGTTTGAATTTCATCCATAGATAACTTCTCATGGTGCAACCTACAATGCCTACATGGACATTTATGCGTAGTACTCCAAGGTTTGTGTTGTTTGACAAAGTCTATGAAAGCCATAATCCCTTGGGTAAATCTCGGATCACATTTGTACGACAAATACATCCAACTCTTGTCCATGATATCCTACAAAATGGAAACAGAATATGCAAAAGAGTTAACACTGAGTAATATTTAAACTTATATAATAGTTACATGCCAACAGTTGCTTAACCTAGCTACAAATTAATATGCAAATTAACTAACCAAACTGCAGCACAAAAACATGCCATGTTTTTTGGTGCCTGCCTACTTTCATCCCCTTCCATTTTTCACCATCATCCAAACCACTCTTCTGATGTATATATGTAATGAGCAAGCTGCTGATGTGTACAATCATCGATCTCTCCCATTTCAATGTTTAAATTTGACATTCGCAGCAAAATGAAGCTTAAATCTGACCAAACACTATTAACAAAAATTTCAAAAAAAAGTGGCATGCAAAATGACAATATAATATGAGAATATGAAAGTATTTACCTTCAAAACGTGTACATTCACTTGAAAATCTGGCCAAAAACTTAGAGCAAATAGCTTCCTGGAGCTGCAGAAGAATGTTCTCCGACTGTGGGGGCATTTGCATGTTCAGTCTAGGGATGCACACTTTCGGACCGAACCGAAAAACCGGACCGAAACCGACCGAATTTTACGGGTCGGTCCGGTCCTCGGTCCATACATATCCGGTCCGATCCGGTCTTCGGTCCACACTTTTAAGAAATTTCGGTCCATCGGTCCGGACCGAACCGTAAATTTCGGTCCGGTCCGGTCCGGGTTCGGTCCGGACCGTAAAATTAAAGGTATTCGGTCCAATTCGGTCCGAATTTTCACAAAATTTCGGTCTCGGTCCGGTCCTCGGTCCATACATACCCGGTCCGGTCCTCGGTCCATACTTTTCAAAAATTTCGATCCATCGGTCCGGACCGACCCGTAAAATTCGGTCCGGTCCGGTCCGGTCCGGACCGGATGTGCATCCCTAGTTCAGTCGCAGGTTGATGGAGGTTGCTGAAATGTGTGTACCTTTCTTCTGTACTTGCATTTTGTTTTGCATTTAATTTCTTACGTTTACGCGACATTTTATGCAAACAATGTCGTGTAAGACACAAACGTTAAGTCGACCTCTTCAATGCTCGAGTCAATTTCAAACAAAACAGGTGAGTCATGCAATCAGCTGAGATATATCGCCCTACTTTTCATTATTAAGTGACAAAATTTGAGTTGTCCCTTAAACTAAATCGCGTAAAAGGTTAAACGGGACTTAATTCAAATGTCCCATATAAGAATGTCGCGTCAACGTTGTTACGAGACATTATTTCATGTTGTCGCTTATACAGAGTCGCGTAGAGTAAAAGATAAGAATGTCGCATCAAGATTGTTATGAGACATTAATTTTAATTATGTCGCTAAAATACACGTCGCAAAAGAAACTGTTTATGAGACATAGTTATCGGTTTCGCATAAAGTTTTGTCGTATATAGTACTTGCAATTGCGACAAACATGTGAAAGTCATGTCGTATAAATGTCCTTAAGTGACAAATCTATTGCGATAATTTTCAAAGTTTGTCCCGTAGCATGTAAAATGGTGTAGTGTTACTTGATTCCAAGTATGAAATGGTCATAGGGGAATTTTATTGGAGGATTTTACTAACAATGTCCAAATACATTTTGTTGCTAGCTAATCAGACGAACCTAATTAATGGAGCTTTGACCTGAGGGCCAAGTCATCGTTCCTTAAACACGTTGTATACATCTTGATCTGATATGATTCTGAGAAGGAGTACTAGGAGATAATGGGTTTGAAATGGTCTATTGTTGATGTAAGAGCAGAGAAGGACATGAGGAAGCTTGATGAGTAGTGAATAGTGTACTCCAAACATTAATACTTTATTTGCGAAACTTTAATTAGGTTTAATTTTCACTGTCAGTATGTTAATACGTTTTTTTTTTTTTTTTTTTCAAAAATGGAGTTCAAGATGGAACAACTTTTACTCATCTTTCTGACTGTATATAAGGAATTGTATAACAAAACGGCCAACATACGAGCAAACCCTAGAATTTGGTCTCTATTATTTGATTCCAAGAATGACAAGGCGGCCACGACCTAGCTATGTAGGCAATTTTATTGGGGACATCTAACTACGCCGTTTGCCTTTTGCCTTTTGAGCTAAGATTAATGCAGAACTAACAAGAATGTTGTACTCAATCAAATCCAGGTTACTGGTTGACTTCAGAACCCAAGTCAATGTCACCTAATAATTAATCCCTTGTATCTATTCTGATTGAAAGGGTGCTGAGGAGAATTAGTAGCAGGGTAATAAGATATAATGTGTTTGAAATGGTCTGTAATAAGCCATGGAAACATGGAAGAAGATGTCTGTTATATGTTGTCTTTGACTCCCTCTCGTTTACACAGGATAGAGATTTATATATAACTGAAGTCTAAAATACTTATTCAAAGAAATTAAAGACAGATTATTCGAATGAGGCGGGGATGTAATATGGCATGTATATAAACATTCTGCAAGAGATTACAAGTTAATTAAACTCTTGCATATGGATTTGTAGTTCGTTTCTGAAGTCAACTAGCTAGCAGCACATGAACTCTGAATATATATTTTTTTTGATAATGGGGTACAATAACTAGGAAAAGTACAATGCATATGACACCTTATCATCTAGCACATATATATTATTGTATCCGAAGCTATAGTAAGACATCTTGACCGGATCCGAAATCATAGGGTACATTTCTCCACTTCTGGAGTGCAGACCGGGTTCGGCACCTTTACTATGCATGGATCCGCACATCTGCCCCAAATCACCATCGGTACATTCTCGCACAATATTGTGAGAAAAATGGTGTCCCCAGGACTCGAATCCGGGATGTAAGGAATCATATGTCACTCCTTAACCAACAGGCCACCACCATGTTCGCGCGCATGAACTCGAATATTAAGTGCAACATTCTTGTTAATTAGTTACGCAATTTATATAAAAAATATCTAAATTAAAGGCAGTTTGGTATGGCTGGGCCATATTTAATAAAAATCAATCCCCACGTCATTATTCTCAATATCAAGTAGTGCAGATCAATGAACATTATCTAGGGTTTGTCTGTATTATATTGGTCGTCTGGTTGGTACTATTTCAGTATTTCTTATGAAAGAACAAATTCAGGAAGACCAAGTAAAAGTCGTTGTATCTAGCCACCTAGGATAAGCAATATTATTGTTCAACTTGCATATTAATGGTGGAAAAAACTCTGATCAAGTTTCACATATAAATATACATGTTTGGAATGCAAAGAATGTAGACAAACACACAACAAACCTTCCTCTTGTACACTTCTCTGATCTCTCTAAGTACAATAATGGCATCCAGAGCTCTGCTCTTCTCAGTTTTGTTCGCCTTTTTAATCATTCTCCCAATCGTCACTCAAGCATCCCCATTTGATTTCGTTAAGAAACTGAAAGGGTGTAAGAAAGGACGTAAAGTCAAGGGTACCAATGACTTGAAGAAGTACCTTCAACATTTCGGTTACCTAAACTATCCGAATGCCACCAACAACCATGCAAATGATGATGATTTTGATGATCTTTTGGAGCATGCACTCAAAACATACCAAGCAAACTACAATCTCAACACCACTGGAACCCTAGACGATGACACAATCTCAGCCATGTTGAGACCGCGGTGTGGGAATCCCGACATCGTTAACGGCACCAACTGGATGCAATCAGGTAAGCATGAACATGACCATGAAAAGAGGCCTCACAATAGTATGTTCCACCAAGTCGAACATTTCTCTTTCTTCCCTGGATCCCCAAAGTGGCCACGCGCTAAGACTCACTTGACTTACGGGTTCCATTCAAGCGTCCCAACCATAGCCCGGACCGCCATAGCCAACGCCTTTAGGAAATGGGATGCTGCTACCCGTTTCTCATTCTCGCAAACTACCTATTTGCGAGCTGATCTCACAATTGCATTCGGACGTAGAGCCCATGGTGACAATAGTCCTTTTGATGGAAGAGGTGGGACTCTAGCCCATGCTTATGCCCCCACTAATGGAAGGTTTCACTACGATGCTGATGAGTTATGGTCAGTTGGTCCATTGCCTGGTAGATTCGATGTGGCCACGGTGGCATTGCACGAAATCGGACATCTTCTAGGGTTGGGGCATAGTAGTGTGCAAAATGCTATCATGTTTCCCTCCATTGCTGCCAACACTGTCAAGGGTTTGGCCGCAGATGACATCAACGGTATCAGGGCTTTGTACCGTTGACTCTTAATATGCATGGTACGGTCGTCCACATGATTCTTGAGCGTCACATCGTTCAATGTGTTATTGAAATGTAACTCACTATTTATATTTTTATGATTTATTGTGAAGAATTTATTGAATAAATCGCTAATTGTGTGTATAATTCTATGATCTTCTATATACTCCTCGTTTTTGAATCCTATCTTTTAGCCTTTTTACGATGCTGATTGAAGATTCAGGTTGTAGTTTGTGGAATATATGGGGTTATTGACCAAAGTGACCCAATTTGAAACTCTAATTGCCGAAATACACCAAACGAAACTCAAATAACTAAAGTACCCCTTTTTTTACAATCCCGGTTTAAGGGAAACCGGGATTATGGTTTTTGCATAATCCCGGTAGCACAGGTGCCGGCATTAGGAAAAGGGCTGATGTGGCACGATATTGGGCCTACGTGGACCAAGTGGTGTTTAGTTGTGAAACACGTCAATACCGGTGCCACGCGAACCGTGATCATTATGATACCGGTTCGAGGGAAACCGGTATTCTCTGAATCAAAACTCGAGGGTTTCTTCTTCGTATTCAATCTGCCGAAGCCACATATCCGCCCCTCCCAGCCGCCTCCGCGGAGCCCAGCCAACATTCGGCGATCTTCGACCAATTCCGACGATCTCATTTCGCCCTAAACCGGTAATGAGTTGAATTGATTTGTTAGTTGTTAATTCGAAGGTTAATTGTTAGTTTTTTCACATATGTTAGGGTTTTAGAAGAATAGGATTATTAATTGGTGAAATTGATTGTTAATTTATGATTTTTAATAGTGTAATGTGGATGATAATTGTTAATTTAGATTGTGTAATTGTTGAATTTGATTAATTGTTGGATTTGGTTAATTGTTGAATTTGAAGAATAGGGTATTGTTAATGTTGATTTTGTTAGTTAATTGTTGATCTAAATTGTAAATTGTTGTTTTGAATTGAAGCATTTGATTGAATTGATGAATTTAAAGTTGATTTTGATTGATAATCGTTGAATTTGGTTTTTGATGAAATTAGTCATGCAGATATGGAGTCACATAGACCATCATACTCACAAAGAATGTCACAAGCTATTTTGCATCCGAATATGGATGCAGATGACATTATTCATCCTGGTCCGATTGACAACTCGGTCCTCCGTCAGCAGAGTACTCATCGTACTGAGGCAATTTGGAACCCAGCGGTTAGTATGTTAATTTAAGTTAATTATCATTCATAATTTAATATGTTACTAATGTTGAATGACATTTTTGCTTGACAGTTGGATACAAAAGGGAAGGCCAACATACCCCTTGAGATTTACAAAGGACCCGCATTGCCCCTTGATCATCGAATGCGTCATTATGTGGTTGCTGCTGGATTTTATCCATGGACGCATGTATGCGATGTGAAGAGTGATCCATCACTATTGACAGTCGTGATAGAGAGGTGGAGGCCAGAGACTCACACCTTTCATTTCAATGAGGGTGAGGCGACAATCACGTTGCAGGACGTGTCATTACTTACTGGGCTCCCGGTAGAAGGACAACATGTGACGGGAAAGTCGCAGATGAATTTCAACGAGGTTTGTGTAAGATTGCTGGTAGTATACCCAGAGTGTTATGACAAAGCACTTGGTATGGCGAATAGAAGTTGGTTTACGAACCATTTGGCCCAGATTCCTGTTGATGCAGATGATGAGACATTGAAGAAATATGCAAGGGCGTATCTACTCAATCTTATAGGATCGACATTATTCAGTGACAAGAGGGGTAAGACGATTCCGCTTTACTTTCTACCCTTGTTAGAGGACCTGGATAGGGTTAGAAACTATAGTTGGGGAAATGCTGTGTTAGCGTGTCTGTATAATAACATGTGTGGGGCATGTACGATCGGACACAGTCAGCTTGCCGGTGCGCCTTTGATTATCCAGTTTTGGTCCTGGGACAGACTATCCCGTATCGGTGTGCCGAAGATAACAGTTTCTGTTGTGATGCCGCCGGCAGATGCAGAGTTTGATCGTGGTCCTACTTGTAAGTATTTATGTTTAGAAATTTTGTATTTATAATATTTTACATCTACTTATATTTAACTGTTCTTTAACTATTATGTACAGGAAATGGGTTGGGCCTAAACGTTGGGTAGGAGTACCTCACGAGAGTTTATTGCAGTATCGTGATGCTATACAGAAGATGCAAACGGGTGATTTCATATGGAGACCGTATGATTACACCTTGTTTGAGTTGTTGAACCCGATTTGTCTCGAGGGTCAACAAACCACTTAGAGAGCTGATGTGCCCCTTATCTGTTACAACATAATTGAGTGGCATCATTCAGTACGTGATGCGAGACAGTATGGTTTTTGACAAGGTGTTCCGCCAAACCCAATTGGAAGTTCAGATCAATTCCACGGAATGGATATGAAGAAGAATAGGGATTGGGCTGTCTTCCACGCCAGTTACATTGCCTTGTGGTTTAGTCGCCATGAGAGATTGATAGAAGGAGATATGGGGCACCCGTATGCGAATATTGACGAACCGACTCCACAGTATTTCACTTGGTATTCGAAACACACTCGTCGTTTATATCAGCCGAGGATAGACGATGATGTGGAGGAGGCTGGAGATGAGGATGCGCAAGAAACTCGGCATTCATATCGCCATGATTCACATATGATACCCGACCATGTAAGTTCAAATAATTTTCTAAATTATTTTGCAGTTGATCAGTCGAGTTTTTGACTGATTTATGGCCATTCTTCACTATAGTTTTGGGTCGTTTCCGACGTTATTTTGATGTCATTTGACCTCTATCTCTATATTTCAGGTAGAAAACAAGTTTCCCCCATGGTCAAAGCCAAAATACGAGAACTCGGGGAAAGACCGGTGATTTGGAGCAAAACATGGGCAAAAAGAGCTCCAGTCGGTCGACTGGATGTCTCCCCTGCCCCAGTCGATCGACTGGATGATCAAACAGGAAAGAAGTTCAGCTCGCCCACTGAGTTGGTCGACTGGACCGCCAGTCGGTCGACTGAGAGGAAGCTTATCGTGCTCAAAAGCTCGAGTCGGTCGACTGGGATCCTCGAGTCGGTCGACTGACTGAACAACTCAGGAGGCTCACATTCTTCGTTTCCGCAGTCGGTCGACTGGGAGATCACTTCAACATGCAGCTTCTTCACCGCCAGTCGACCGACTGGGCCACTAGCATACTCCAGTCGACCGACTGGGACTGCTACAGTGCGAAATTTCTGCCGAGGCTATAAATAGAAAGCAAGGGTTTTTGACTAAGTGTGGGGGTTTTTAGAGAGAAATAGTGTGAGAAGAAGGCTAAGGAAGGCTCACCATCATCAAAGGTTTGCTTGGGGAGAAGGGAGAACACCAAGGAAGGATTCTAGAGCTTGCTCATCATCTACCACTTGGGTTTTCTCTACTCATCTTTTCTCCCCCTTTGTTGATTTGTATTGAACACATGTAACATGATGATGTGTGAGTAGTTCTTGTGTTTTGAGGGTCTTATGACTCTCCTTGGTACTCTTTGATCACAAATATACATTGATATTCATATGGATGATTGTTGATTTCATTTTCTCTTGTGTTATGAATGTTATGCACTCTAGGTGTTTGATAAAATGCCTAAGTGACAACTTAGACTAAAACTTGAACCTAGGACTTGGAAACCCTTGGGAATAGTTCTAGGATGGAGAAAATGATCTATATCTTGAATCATGCAAGTGAACCTTAGGATATGGATGCTTGACTAAGGATTGAATGTTTACATCATTGGAGTTAGTCATTAAGCGAATCATCAATTAATCTCATCGAATGGTGTCAATTTCATGTTCTTTATGCACTTCATATATGACATGCTACTAAGTGTTTGAGGAAATGCCTAGTTTGGATAATAGAGAATGTGATCCTATCCAAATGTATGCATTTGTTGTTAACTAGGAGTCGAGTTCATAGTATTTATTACCTTAGGAAGAGATTCCAAGAATAATGGTGCTATGGAATGAACCAATTACCTCGAGAGAGTGAGGTTCGAGCTATAAGAGGGCTTGGCTAAGACTAGATTAACATAAACATTGGTCTATCTTAGTCTAAGCTAGGTTTTCTACAATGCATGGATAGGAAGTGAACTAGGAGTCGAGTTCATGGTATTTATTGCTATGGAATGAACCGAGAGGTTCGAGCTATAAGAGAGCTTGGCTAGGAATAGATTCAAGTGACAGTTGGTCTATCCTAGTCTAAGCTAGGTTCATTGCTATTTGACTATCATGAAATGTTTGAATATCATGTATGTGATCATTGGGAATTTGCCGAGGAGGGGAGTAACCCCTCGAAACACCCTTTTATCTATCTTCTATCTCTATTTACTCACCATTTAGGATTTAGACACACATTCTTCCTTTTTGGTTAGAATAGCCGAACGGAAACACGATCTTACATAGTGCATGTGCTTGGCTTGCTCCCTTGGGTTCGACCCGGTACTTTACCGGTCATTATAAATTATTTTGACCACTACATTCGATCCTCTCTTCATTGATACTAATTTAGAGGTGAAAAAGAATTAGTTCGTCAAATGTGACATAACTTTCATAGAATTCAAACAAGGAAGTTGACCTACATTATCTATAATGTGCATATTAGTCAGTAATTGATTTACATACTTACAATTATTTTTCATTTTACAGATACGTGGTTACGTCATTGGTGCACGTGATGTCGGTTCGTACTTCCTGAACAGCACAGATGATTATTCGCGTACAGGATTTCATGATCTATTCCACCATTTATATAAGGAAGTGGGGAAGCTACGGATCCTGCTATTGTGGGTGTTGATCCACAGACTATTACTCTCGATATGGGTACTTTATGTACACACTTCAATTATTTTTATCAACCATACATGGTAATTTAATAAGATGACTCACGTGATGCAGCTGATCTTGATATCGGAGGACATGAGGATTTCTATACACATGTTGAAGACGCGACCGATGATCAGTACCGACCTTCTAGCTCTTCACAGCAAGAAGTGCGCAGAAGCGAGCGCGAACATGCACCGTCTAGTTGGTCTTTCATGCGCAATTTAGGGAAGAGACCACGGAGAGAGCGAGGTGGACGGGGAGCCGAAGAATGAGGACCATGTGTTATTGATTACCTTGTTTTGTAATGGATTTGTTCATGTTAATGAAAGATGAATTACAAACAACATATTTGGCTTAATTCTGGTAGCGAGTCGGACAAGCACGCTTGTTGTGACCCACAAAGTAGCAGTGTGTGCATCTCTGGATTCGCGGGGTCGGAGTTGATGAAGATGCTGCCTGGCTGCTGGGTCACTCCTTCCCGGATACAAGACATGAACCACTTCCAGCTGGAAGTGTTCTCGCTCTCCACAAGCGCAAAGGCTAATGACAGTATGCTGTTGTTCGCGTATAACCCGATTGCAACCAACAATTTCGCATTGTACTTCCCGTACATGTGCGTGCCGTCAATAGATAATAAGGGACGACAGTGATTGAATGCATGGATGCATTCGGAAAAAGCCTAAAAAATACGATTTACCTGCATGGTACCGTCTTCGAGTGGTGTGACATCCCACTTAACAAAATTGCTATTGTTGCTGGAATCTTGTAAAGCCTGCATCAAATGTGGGAGTCTTTTGAATGATTCGTCCCACTTGCCGAACAAGTAGACCAACGCTTTCTGTTGTACTTTCCATGCCTTCCAGTAACTTATTTCATACCCATAATCTCGCTTAATTAAATTCTGTATTTGTCCGGCGGAGAACCTCGTGTTTGCATTCATCACATTCCACATCTCCCTCGCTATGAAATGCGCGTTCAAGTGGATGTTACTTTGTAGGATGCTGTTGTTATGGCATATGTGGTCCCCTCCGTACTCGCGGACTGTCCAGTAACTTATTCGTTGCATCACCACCACTCGAAGGCGCCACGGACATACTTCGTTACCCTTTCGACATTCTAAAACCAGTTTCGTAGTGTCAGACTTTCTTACCCTATACTCCACCCGATTTAGAATTGAGTATTTCTGCACAGCAAGCATGACATTCTCTTTACTCGAAAAAATAGTACCGTTTTGAAGATCCGGGGAGTTAGGATGGTGGACCCTCACATTCTCATCTGATGGTCGATATATTTCCCATGCCGAGATATCAGTGAAACTCAGATGATCCCAGACGATCCGATCTTGAACTATTTCTGCACCGGGATATTCATCGGCAACATTATCCAAATTCTCCATCTCATCACGGTCATACTCGTCTCTTATTGGATTATCCAATGTTGCCAATGTGGACATATACACGTCCTCAGAATCATCACTCATGGCATACATGGTAAGAATTTGAAGAGAGATGATTGAATTGTGTGTTAAAAATAAAGAAATCGTAGTCGATTTTATAGTTGAATAATACCGGCATCCCAGGAACCGGAATCATAATGATACCGGTTTCCCGTAAACCGGGATCATGGTAATTTCGGTGGGGTGGAAACCGGGACTGTCTCGTCTAGCCAATTCCCAACCGGGTCCGTTGTTGCAGAAGGTATCGGTTTCTCCTAAACCGATATCCTTATAGTTTAGTCACATTCCAACTGAGTCCGTGATACCCCGACAGTTCTGAAAAGTCTGTTGGCTTAATCTCGGTACGCCGCAAACCGGAACTGCCAGGGTCCCGGTTCCATAGAAATCGGGACTCCACCTGGACGCCACTTCACACTTTTTGGTCCACGTAGGCCCC